>WOXC01008338.1:0-685426 GCA_011680675.1 Gymnobelideus leadbeateri
ATTGGACCTCACCATCATGTGGATGAAGCTACTCTTTCCTAGTTCCTTCCTTGGGAGGTTCCGGGGTAAGAGAGGAGAAGGAGGAAGGAGGAAATATCTTGCCCCTTAGTCAACAACATCACTCCATTCTGATCAGATAGAGCCAGTGACTACACAAGGAGAAACCAAAGGGGACTGAAATGCCAGCCTCTGAGGGAAGCTTATCCTATTCTTTAAATTATGTCACCTCTGTCTTTTACTTAAATCATTCTGTTCAAGGACAGTGCTAATTGATAAAGATTTGCCAGAATGCCATATCAGAGAGAAATACATAGCCTCTAATTGGGAAGAGAGGCAACCTTTCTTGAGCACAGATAGAGACACAGTTTTCAGGAATCAGTTTGGTGCTCTATTCCTTTGCTCTAATACACAACACCACCCTCCCCTGATTAAAATCAGAAAACTAGATGTGAGCTACTTCTAGCATTTGAAAGGCCAAGTTGAGGATTTTATGATAGAGGCAATAGGAAACAACTGAAGAGATGTTTTAGTAAGAAAGTTTTGTTTGGCAATTCTTCTTATTCAGAGCTGAATTCCCTCAGAAAAAGTTCCAGTCCTAATGTATGGTCACTATCAGGTTACATATACTAGATTCTTGTTGGTTCTCATAAAAAAATTTTTTAATTTAATATCTGGGGACAAAGGTATTAGCCAGTGAGTCCTGGAGAAAGTTCATTGTCTCTATTGACTTTTTCCAAATTTAAGTTACTCAGATCCTCAGAATATCAGTCATAGTGTGTGATACTGACCCCTAAAGGGGGCTCACCCTTACATTTCATTTGTCTTTTAGGAATATCAATTTGTCTTCTATGTGAAGAATGGTTTGAAGAGGGGAGAAATGAGGAACAAAGCTGTATTAATGGGATGAATGAGACTGATGCAAGAGATCTGATAGAACGAAAATTGACCCTACTCCTTGAATCAGATTTCTTCTTTTGACCTGTGGTTCTTAAGGTATCTTCCCATGAAGCTAAGGAATATTCCTTGTATTTCACAGGAAAATGTAGAGAGAATAAGCCTTTATTCTTTAGATGTATGATATATGTCCCAAATTGATATGGGACTTTCTCCTTATTGATGGAGATGAAGCCCCTGTTATGCCTGAGAGGCAGAGCAGAGTTGGCAAGAAGCAAGAGCTTCAGTTCTCCACCAGTTCCCCTTTGGGGAGTCTTCGAGCTTCAAGTCTTAGAGGGACAAGTTGCTTCAGGTACTCCTGGCTTCCAGCTTTGTGAAAGAAGATAGAAGCGATTAACTCCACTTCAGGTTGCTGAAGGAAAATACCCTGGAAAGACAAGAGAAGAATGTGTAGTCTCACCATGCCCCTGTTCACAGCTTGCTATTCTAGAGTCTTTAGGGAATATTCTCTTTGAGTGAGATCTACAACATTCTTTTTGGTTAAGCTAAGTTAACACTTCATGATGTTAACAGTTCTTTATTATGTATTGTTTGGCACATATTCTCCCATGTATTTCTCTGGTTCCTGTTTTACTACTAATTGGATAAATGGGCTTCTTTGTAATTCTCTATGTGTATTCATTGTAGAACTGGTATTAGGTAGGAAAGGGGTAAATCCTTGGATATGGAAGTTGAGGGCCTTTTCCCCAAAAAAATTTAAAAGTAATAAAAAGTGAGATGGAACTCAGTCAATTTTCTTAGATAAACAGCATTTAAGGGAGCAGATGGATATGCTTCTAATCCATCATACTCCCCTCACTTATAAGAACAAAGTGATGGCTGCTAGCTCTAACCTCCTGCTTCCCCTCCTTGCAGGAATGAAAGTCTCCCATGTAGTATGGGAGTATAAGAGGCTAGAGATGTTTATTCTACCTCTCTTCAAGACATCCATAAGGATGGGTCCTCACCTTATGTGAACCAAAGTACACAGGTGGGGCCCTCCCTTACTTCTCTCCTCACTCTCTTGCTACAGATGTTAAACTAAAATTAAAAAAAAAAAAAACACGTTTGAGATACTTAAAGCATTCAGCGCCAGGGTACATTAAATATTACTGCTGCTTTTCTCAGTGGAAATTTTCAAGCTTTGGAATGTACCTTTTTTAATAAATGAAATACAATATTAAAGTTCAAGTTGCCAAATTGTAATTGCTTTTGATAGCACAAAACTAGTACCTTGCACATCCATCCAAATCTCTCATCATATTTTAAACTCATTCATTAAAGTCCATATTGTCCTTTCCAAGTTAAGTGAGCAAACACTACAAAATCATTTTCCCAAGCAGCCCACTTTATCATCACAGACATGGACTCTTGGGAAATTTTCTCATCTTGTAGAAAAAAGAAGAAAAAACAATTTTCTCTTTTCTTTTCTCCTTCCTTCTTCCCACTTCCACAGATATCATCCAGCATATTTCCACTAAGAGTTATGGCTTATCAGACAGACACAATCCCATCCTGCCCAAGCAGGGACGATGTAAATGAAACATTTAAAATTACTTCTTGATGATTATTGAATTTTTAATTCCTAAATTGCTACTGGGACTTGGTAGCTACTGAATTTTGATTTCATTTTATTGTTAATTAATTGGATCTGGAGCAGAAAGTTTTCATTTTTAATTCACAGGTATCTTGCAAGTTGCTTAGAATGTAATCTCCTTGAGTGCGGTAATCCTCCATTGTTCCTCTCCCCCTCCAAGCATTTATTCTAATCTTCAGAAATCTCAATGTGCAGAATAATGTGCTAGGTGCTGAGGGAGATACAAAAATAAATATCAAAATGTTATTTTTTGCCTTTCATCACTTCCTTCATCTGATTCTTTTTGCACTCATTTATCGTTCTCTTCCGTTCTCCTCCCCTATCTATAGAATCTGTCATTCAGTGTGTTAGTTATCATTCCCAGTCCTGTGTCATCCATAAATTTGAAAAGCATTCCATCTGTGCCTTCATCCAAGTCTTTGAAAAAATTATGAATAAAACAAGGGCCTTCTGAAATTCCACTAGAAATTTTCTCTAGGTTGACATTGATCTACTAATCATCATTCTTTGGGTTCAGGCACTCAACCAAATCCAAATCTAGATTTGTCATCACTGAGATACAATATGGTATAGTGGAAAGAATGGTAGATTTGGAGTCAGGAAATATGGAATAAAATCCTGACTCCTCTAAGAATTTGGGCTCTTTGAATCTTGGGTTCCCCTTCCATAAAATGAGATGTTTGAGCAAGGTGAACTTTAAAGTCCCTTCTCACTCTAAATCTATATTCTTATGATTCTAAGTAGAGAAGAAATGTAGAATTTTTTCAAGGGAAGCTGTCCTGGCTCACTGCCCCATGAGCTAACCTCAGCCTCAGGTTGAACAGATTTGAAACAAGGTTTGGTTTGGTTTTTTAATTTTGTGTTTCTCACTTTTCCCACATTATCTATTTCTCTTGTGTGATGTATTTGAATTTCAAAGATTCTGCTTGACTCTGGTTCTCTCAACAGGAATGCTTGGGAATCATTGTTTCTCTTGAGAAATAGTATGGCATAGTGGACTCCATACAAGACTTGGAGCCAGGATGATCTGGGTTTGAATCCTGCTTCACTTACTATGTAGGTGACCCTTGGAAAGGTATGAAATCTCTTTAAAGTTCAATTTTCCTCACCTATAAAATGAAGTAGGTGGACTTAGTGACCTCTAAGGCCCTTTCCAACTCTAAATGTTAAATAGTTTCCTTTCATAGGATTAAGGTCATTTTTATAGGGTAAATTATTCTTGGATAAAGATTTTTATCTTCTGCTTTTGGGTATAATTGCATTCTACTCTTTTCTTTCCTTTTCATATATGCTACATAATTTCTTTTGCCTAGAACCTCTGTTCCTTGGAATTTGGTTTGTCTCTTCCTAGCTCTTAATAGCATTTTTTCTTTGACTTAGAAGTACTGGAATTTGATGAACACATTTCTGGGTTATGTTGAATTTGGTGTTTCTTCTGGGTGATCTGTGGACTCTGTCCATTATCAATTTGTCCTCTGATTCCAATAGTTCAGATCTGTTTTCTTTTATGATTTCTTTAAATATGGTGTTTAAGATTTTTTGTTTTTTTATCGTGCTTTGGGAAGGAGGGGATAACTGCTAAGGTCTGTCTTTCATTGTTTTTTCTGTGTCAGTCTTTTTAATTATAAACATCTCATGTGTTCTTCCACTGGTTCTCTCTTTTGCCTGTACATGTCTCGTTTTATAATTAAACTTTTGAATGTGTTTTCCTCTATTCTGTTTTTCAAGGTGCCCACTACTTTTGGTAAGATTTTATAAAATCTGCCCTAAGCTGTTTGTTCTCCTTCCAAGGTTTTTTCTAAAAGAATTCTAATTTTATTCCCTTCCCTTATTTTCTTTTACTAGGTCTTCTATCTACTCATAGAGTCCTGTGGCATCATCATCTAGCCTTTCAGTAAGAGAAGGAAGTTATCTTAGGCAGACTCAGGTTTTGGAATTGTTTTTTTAAAAAACCATGTCTGAATGTCCCTGAGTTTGAAATTTCAGACACCAGGCCTTTTAGAGCAAAGGCTCTTGTATGTCATGTGTATACGTCATGGACCTTACTGGCAGTCTCATGAAACCAATGGATTCTTCTCAGAATATTTTTTTTTACAAATCAAAATTTCTTGCTCAGGAGTTAACAAAGTATATTTACCTTCTGTGGTACTATCTATCTCACAGGGTGTTACTAAAATTCTAGGGGACAGTAGGCAAGACACTGTGGGAAAGAAGGAGTCACTAGGAAAACAGAAGCTGCCCATATCAGCAACCCTAAATTCATTTCCCTTCTTCAAGAGCTTATGGACAAGTTGAGTGCTTTAAGTTTCTATATTTGGTCATGGACTCTACTTAGCATGCACATTTTCTATGCAGTGAAATAAAGGCTATCCTATACCCCCTACCCATATTGTATTATGAGAGTCTATGTCAGAGACTTGGAAATCTTGTTGTCCACATTTGGGGAAACAAGATATAAACTATGTGTATGTTTTATTTTGGAGATTTTCCTGAATTAACTCCAGGTAGGGGAAAAGATTCAAAAGAAAGCAACCTCTTAGTGGTCAGCCCCTAGAATTGGACTCAGTTTTTGTGAGCTCCAAATCCTCAGAGGTCCTGGGCCATAGGATACATGAAGGAGAAAACTGAAACACAGAGGGGAAGATTGTAAAAGTACTAAATGGCAAAGCCATCTTTCACACCCAGGTCTTCACACTCCAGGCCAGTGTTCTTCTCTGCCTTATCTGTTTCCACATTAAATGAATGAATGAGAACCTGCAAGAGTTTTACACTGCCATGAGTTTTAATTGAATTATACATACTGTAGCTGGGTAATTTCAAGTCTTTGCCGAAGTACTGATTCCCTGGCTACGTGATTTGTTGTTTTTTGTTTTTTTAACACAAATATTTCCTCACCCTCACCATTATTATTACTACACACACACACACACACACACACACACACACACACACTTATCCCTAATCTCTCCTTTTTCCTAGGAAGATTCGAGTCTTATCCTCACTCTAGCTTTCAGCTACAGTCCTTCCTTATCTATTGTCATGGCTTCTTTGGGGGGTTTTGGAAAGCAGTTGCTTTCCCCATCTGTTTAACTCTAGGTTCAAAGTAGTTACTACAGTACCCAGCTAGTCAGAGAATGCTTTCAGCAATAATCTGATTTCTCCCTTGCATTCTCTTTTCTACCCTTTTCTTGTTGTTCTCCCCTCCTCATCTTTAACTCAGTTACCTGCTGAGGAATAACCATAGCTTTCCACAGTTCTTCATAATCTGGCTCCACTCTTTACTTCTTGTGTGTTTTTCTCACTGATATGGATAGAAAGCTGACCTCCATAGCCAGGAAGACCTGAAAGGTCCTGCCTTTGACCTAGCTATGTAACCCTGAGCAGCTCCAGATCTGGTGAATTAACAATCAAATGGATTCAAAATTCAATAAGCTGCCATGTCAGAATCAAAATGTGAACCCAGATCTTCCAACTCCTGAGTCAGTGCTCTTTCCATTGTACTGTGCTGCCTTGTGCCAAAGTCTCCCCAGCTCTACTTTTACAGAAACAAATAAGCCAGTGAGAAATAGTAGATCCTTCAGTGAGACAAATATTTTGGGTCCGAAAGGAGGCTCTGACACAGTTATTATATGTTTCCATGACTTATTTCCATTTGAGGATATTTCTAAGAGCTGAGCTTAATTCTTCTGTCATGCATGTGCTCAGGTCAGACTACTACTCCATGTAAAAATGGTAATGAAAATTCAGAGGCTTCCTCACTACACCCCAAAGGACACACCTTTAACTTTCATAGCTCTGGGTACTTGACCTGAATGTCTTTCACACAGACAATCAAGGGAGCTCAGTAGCTAATAATTCTGTAGCACAAAAGGGTTTTCTTTGTAGGTAGGTGACTTCATCATTGTCTGACTATGCATGAGTTTTGTGGCGATTGCTTTTTTCACGACAGAGTAGTAGGAAATGTACACAAAAACATTTTGGGGGGAAAGAACTTCCTTTCCTTCTTCTGAGAAATATATTCCTGTTTCTCCATGACACTTCTTTAAAACATTTATTCATTCAGTAAACATTAATTGAATACCTTCTGTGTTCAAGGACTAGTCTATGTCCAGATTTTGTGTGTGAGAGTCTATGTGTATATAGATATGTGTGTGCATATGCATGCATATTTATATAGACATGTGTGCATTTATGTGTGTTATATATATAAACATATTTCAAATATCCTGTATCTTCTTTTAAAGTGAAAAATCTCTTAATTAACATTTAGATAAATCTTCTTAATGTGGTAGGGGTTTTTAACCTTATAACCAACCTATGACCCTGGGCTAAAGGTTTTAAGTTTGCAGAGACTGAGTTCAATCATGGGGGCTTATAAAAAAATAATTACAACATTTTAGCTTGTTTTGCCTCTATCCCGAGAACCTCTGGATATAGCTTGTGCCTAGGTCTCCACAGATCTAGGTAAAATGTCTCCAATTCTTAGATAAACACCTAAGGGAATAATGCAGATAGGCTACAGAAACATTTTACACCACAGAAAATGCAAAACAACATAGAGAATCCATAGAAGCCATCACACAAAAAAGTTGCTATAAATATTACATACAGGACCTTTTCCTCTTTCTTTGATCTCTTTGGGGAATATGCCTGGGGTGTTGCAAGATCACAGGGTATGTACAGTGAGTAACTTTTTTACATAGTTCCAAATTGCTTTTTAGCATGGCTAGACAAGTGACAGTGAAGACAGAAGTTCAATGACAAAAGGAATGGTTTCAAAGAAATGTGGGAAGACTGATTATGGACTGATAAAAATAAAATAAGAACAGGGGAACAACTGACAATCTAACAACAACATTGCAAGAATTCACAAGGTTGGAAGACTTAAGAACTCTGATAAATGCATTATTCTAAAAGACACACAATGAAGAATGCCATTCACCTCCTGACAGAGAAGTAATGCAGAGCGCATTTTCAGACATGGTCACTGTGGAAATTGATTTTGCTTGACGGTATATTTGTTATAAGAATTTTGTTTTCCTTTTCTTTTTTTTAAATCACAGATGGGATGGGAAAGAAAGGAAATAAATGATTTTTAACTTAAAAAATAATAGAAGCCTAGAAACAGGTGACATTTTGCTTTGAGTCCTATATTCTACTTCCTCTTCCAAGATCTGCATAGGTCTTCAACTTTGTGGTACTATACTAAATGTTTGTAATCTTCATGCAAGAGAAACAAACTTGGAGTAGCCAGTGCAGAAGCACCCTTCCACATTCAAATCAGGTCAATGTAAATCTTGGGGAACAAAAATCCCAATGTTTTATTCACATATCTTGACTCGGGCCTATATTTCTCCAGTTTTAAGGCCACATGATAAACCCTAAGTGCAGGAACTCTTGATACTTCTCCAGAAGGCTGGATTGAAGAGGTCCCACTACCTAGCCCCAGGTTTAGCCTCCCTACAACTACCTTCTTTCTAGGAAAGAGGTTATATCAATGCCTCTTCAAAGCTAAGAAAACCAATGATTTAGGAGTCCAGGAACACATAGTCCAGGACTTATACCTGGGAAGCTGGGACATTTGGTTCCATCTTCTCCTAGGGCCAACCAGTTAGGAGGTTCCAGTATCTCATCGATGCCTCTCAGATTCATAGGTGAAAGTATATAGAATTGTAATATGCCTTTGACCCACAGCTTCCATAATATTTGAGGGAAGTAGGTGTGAGTGTGCAGGTTCAATGGCTTTCTCCTCTGCCTCCAAACACTCAAGTCTCTAGATTCTGATTTATGTTCTACTCTCTGGATCTCTTCAGAAGAGATCTCCTAAGGTCAGGTTTTCTCTTTAGTAGACCCAGCACAAGAAGCAACTCGAACCCACAATAATCTAAGCCAATCAACTGCAACAGTAAGATTATTTTAGTAAATCAATCAGATTACTTCCCCCCAATGTAAATGACAAAATTTTACATTCTTGAAACTTAATCAAATAGGAATGTATCTCTATTGAACCAAATCAATCAAAAGCATTTCAACAAAGTGTGAAAAAAAACTTTGATCAATTTAAATGCATATAAAAAATGTTTGGATTGGCCAAGGAAATTTGGAAAGACCCTAGCAGTCTTTTATAAAATATCAAGAAAAATTGAGCCTGAAGCAGATTCAAAATTGATTTGTGGAGAGTAGACAAAGCTGTCTGCTTTTGCTAGAAGAGAATATTATGCACTTTGGAGATCCAAAAAACTCCTTTTCTTCTATAATGGTAATGGGGATTTGAAGATCTTCCCTGACCCTTGTATTGGCAATCAAACAGGTACTTAATACCTTATTTCAAGTTCATGACTGTATCAAATATTAAGATCCAGAACTTGTGAATTCTACAGTGGGTGGAAGTTGTTGATGTAACAGGAAGGGACTGGAAGAGGGGGGAGTTAATACTATATATAAGAAAAAGCCCCGAGCTAGAGAAGAAAGAGAGAGAGAGGGAGAGAGAGAGAGAGAGAGAGAGAGAGAGAGAGAAAGAAAGAAAGAAAGAAAGAAAGAAAGAAAGAAAGAAAGAAAGAAAGAAAGAAAGAAAGAAAGAAAGAAAGAAAGAAAGGAAGAAAGAAAGGAAGGAAGGAAGAAAGAAAGAAAGAAAGAGAAAGAAAGAAAATATGAATGAGAGAGAATGAGAGAACTGCTAGGATCCTGAGAACTGCTACAAATTAAGAACAGAATGGAGAACAGAACTTGTGGTGGCAGAATGGAGAACAGAGAAGTGAGAAGAACTGAGAAGAGAATTGAGATGAACTGAGAAAAGAAAAGAGAAAAGAACTAGGAGGAAGCATGGTTGTGGCGCTGGTAATTTGTCTATCTGTTTTGATGTTACTTTGTCAGATTTGTCTGTTGATAGAAGATGTTGCTGTTGTTAACTGAAGCCCTGGGACCTTGCTGCTGGTTCAGAAGCCCTGAAAGAGGATTTTCTTGTCGTATGTTTAAAGAAATCCTGGAGGAGGGTCTTACTGATGCTTTCAGAGATCCTGGGACTATACTGATGATTTGTGTTGAGTTCTCAGACCTTGTTGTTGGGTCTGCATTGATTTCATAGGCAGATAGTGAATTGATGATGGTGCTGGCAATGCGTTTGAATATTATGGTGGCTTTGTTAAGCTTTGTCTTTACAGAAACTATGAAGGACTTGAGGTGGAATAGACACTTTGAGCTTCAATATGGAACAGGAACTACACAAGGAGCTGGACAAGGAACTGAGAGCTGTCTGCCTTTGAACTCAGGTGACAGTTGGATAGATTCAGGCAGGAGCTGGGACCATGGAAGCTGAGAGCCTGTCTTCAGTCAAGATGAAACGACCTCTCCTTGGGTGTTTAATGTAAACTGAGGAGATCATGATTTACTGTGGCCTAGGGGTGGAGAACTTTGACCTTTACATTTAGATGATTGAGTTAAGGACTTCTCCAATTAAGAAGAAGACTTTTTGATTGAAGAGATTAAGACAATGTGACCTAGGGGTGGAGAACTTTGACCTTAGTACCTTGTGATTGAATTAAGGACTTACTAAATGATTGAGTTACTAAATGAAAGTACTTTGTTTAAAACTATGTGACCACTTTGGTGAAAACTATGTGACCATTTTAGTGATAAGTTGTTATACCATAACATTGTGAATGCTCTACTTTGATTTCTGTGAATGTTTTGTCTTAGTTTGTTACTGAATAAATAGAAAGTTCACTATGTAATCAGAACTTTGAAGCTGTTCACAGCAGCAGTCCTCTAGAAAGCTGCTCATGCTTGGCTTTACATCTTCCCATCATCTTAGCCTCATTTCTAGTACAGTTGAGAGTCTGCAACAGGAGCCAGGCTAGACGGGATACAGACTCACCACAAAGAGCCTAGCAGAAAACTACTACATACCTAAGGGGAGCATCCAACAAAAAGACTTCTTGGAGCTCCGACTTACCTTTTTGCTACATATGTTCTCTCAGTTGGAGTTCACTTTCTTTTGATCTCTATATGTACTTATGGGAAAGTGTGTCCCAACTGTCTTTTCTTTGGAGTAGGGAGAATGTTTTGCACCAACTACTCTTACCATAATGCCTTAGTAAATACCCTTTCCAAAAACTGTCTGAATGGATTAACAGATATCATTTGTAATTATGGCAGGAAGTACACCAGTGGGAGCTCATGAGTAATATTCTATTAGAAAGATACATTCCAGGGGGCGGCTAGGTGGCGCAGTGAGTAGAATGTCAGCCCTGGAGTCAGAAGGACCTGAGTTCGGATTCGGCCTCAGACACTTAACACACACACAAACAAAAAAAACCTAGCTGTGTGACCTTGGGCAAGTTACTTAACCCCAATTGCCCTCCAAAAAAAGCAAAAAAAAAAAAAAAAAGAAAAGAAAAGAAAAGAAAGATACATTCCACCTCCTCAGAGTCCACCCTACATACTTGAGGGGAAAGCTCTAGGGACCTTACTTCTCAGTGTGATTGGGATTTGGGGTTTTTAGGGTAGTCACATTAGAGCATGTTAAATAATTCATTCCTAATAGATGAGACTTAATCACTCTTAACTCAACAAGGTGTTAATGAGTCACCAAGTAAACAAATACTAGGATATCTTCTGTGCCCTCAAAGAGATAGCACAATTTCTATAGGAAGACAAAGTCAAAGTGTCAGAGGTTCTCATGCCTGCAAACCCCCTCTGCTTAGAGCAAAGCAAAATTTTCTGGGAATATGCTTTGTAGGCTTCAGGATAGATCTGCTTTTGCTTCCTAATGTTCATTCCATTCCTTTTTCTCGTGGCCTGCAGCAAAATGCTATGATTCTATAGCCCTTTCCCTTATCTAAGTCCTCCATGCACTTCAAAATACAATTCAATTCTACCTCCCCAGAGAAGGTTTCACAGATGCTCCAGGAAACAATTATGAGAAGAGGTGAAAAGTTGTAACAAGGGTAAATCCCTGGAATATGTGTTCCAGCTCCACTGGGATAGACATATACCTTGGTAAGAAAATGTATCCAACCCCATGGAATATGCATCATGAGCTCATTCTGACACATTGGAAAGAGCACTGGATTTGGAGTTGAAAGCTATGGATTTTGCTACTCAGTAGGTATGTCATCTTAGGTATGTGGTTTCCCCTTTCAAGGACTCAGTTTCCTTATCTGTAAAATAGGATCTAGAATAGTGATCTCTATGATAGCTTGAGACTCTCCCTCTAACTCTTCATAGCATTTACTGTCCCTATCACTTCTTGGACTTATAAGCTATTGTTTCCTATTAAGATTATGAGAGACCTAGAAAGGACTTTTCAGATTATCCAGTGTGAATGCTGTATTTTACATATGAGGCAACTGAGACAGGAAGGAGAAGTGGTTTGCTTGGGGATCCAGGGCTAGAAAGTGACTAAGCTTAGGCTCAGACATCCATCTAATGCCAGATATGTTGCTCTTTTTACTATCCTACTGCCTACCATGTCCTCAACTAAATTATAAATTCCTTGAGGCTGGAGACCTTGCCTTATACATCTTTGTGTTCCCTGGACCTAGGATAAAGCCTTAAACCTAAGTGACACACAATAAAAGTTTCTTGTTGGTTACCTGAAGTCTTCTATCCCCATCCTAATTCTGCTCCCCATCAGAGACAACAAACACAATCTTCTGTTCAAATGTATTTTTTATTTAAACAGGTTTTGAAGACATCTTGTATGCAAGCAAATCTAACCAGGGACAGGCAAAATGGTCATGATTCCTAAAATGACAGGCTGTATTCTAAAGACAGCACTTGGCATATTCCCCCTGTAGGTGTCTTGAAGATTTTATTTTCTGCAGGATTTTCATTTTAGGCTTCAATGAACAGTGGGCAAATCACATTCCTTGTCTCTATTACTGTTTACATATCAGCTGAAAACCTCCCTGTAATTGCAGAAGGTTTTTGTATTTTATGGAGGGAGATTATAGCCCTAATGCTCTAGCACTGCAGGTGTGCCAACTCTCTCACTATCTTGCTTTATTTTTTAGCATCCTCACTGGCTTCTTTGTTTCTGCTCCAGCAACTGTGACTCAGATAACAAAGGCCAATACTGTTCCTCTGAACTTGCTCCCATGGTGTTAGGCCATTCTTAGAATATAATGCAAAGACTACTTATTTGGGTCCATTATCAGCAGGAATAACAATAACAAAAAGCCAGGTTTTAGATTCTCAAGCCAATTCTTAGGGAGGCACTCATCACTTCTAGGACAATAAAGGACTAAACATTTCTGTACTTCATCTAATTGAAGCAATTTCAGTCAAATAACCAAAATTCATTGCCTCCCTTGACCCACAGCTGCCAGGTATACTTTGGCTCAGGTAAGCAAAAATCTAGTAGTCATAGAATTTAGAGCTGGAAAGCACCTTGGAGATAATTTAGTCTGACCACTTTATTTTATAGGGGAAGAAACTGAGGCTCAGATAGGTTCAAGGACTTTTTCAAGGTTATGAAGTCATTAAATGATAGAATCAGGATTTGCACACAGCTCTTCCAACTGCAAATCCAGCATTCTTTCTACTACACTAAGTGCTTCTAAGTCTTGATATTCACTATTTCAAAACTTTTCTTGCCTAATTAGTAGTTGATAGAATGGTTGACCCAAATTTGAAGGCATTTCTATTGAGGAACTCATTTTCTCAGCACTTTCCACAGTAAGGGCAAATCTCCTTCTAAAAGAGAAGCCTTTAACCTGAGGCTCATGGACATATTTCAGAGAGCCTGTGAATCTGAATGGGAAAATTACATCTTTGTTTTCATTAACCTAAATTGAAATTTAGTATGTCAAGAATCCATAGGCTTAACCAAATTGCTAAAGGGATCCATCACACACACACACACACACACACACACACACACACACACACACACACACACCCCACAGAATCTCAGAGTTAGAAGGGACTTCAGACATTATTTAGGTCCAATCCATACCTGAGCAGAAATCCCTTTTATAATATCTCTGCCAAGTGGTCATCCATCTTATGCCTGGAATCCTCCAATAATGGGAATATAATAACCTGTATTATTAACGTATTTTTGTTTAATAGGAAGATCTTTCCCGTCCATTAATAGGCCCACCTGCTTGAGTCACAAGGAAGACTGAGTCACATGAGTCTGTGGTGGGAGGACCTTTCCAAGCAGGTGGAGCAGGAAGGAATGGAGCAGGAAGGGTGAAACAGGAAAAGGCAGAGCTGGAGCAGAACCCAGAGGAAGTTGGTGCAAGCATTTAGAGCTGAAGGAGAGAAAGGAAGTAAGCAACGAACTGTTAGTATTAAGTAAGGCCCTAGCAGGGAGAAGGCTTGGGGGTGGTGGTGCCCTCTTCATTGTTATTGTGTATAGATTTCTTTGTTACTGTGATGGATCCAGCTTTCTGGTGTTGGGATTCAGCTTTCTTGTGTTTGAATAAATGTTTTGGTTCTGTCTTCCATGTAGAGAGTCTATTATATTTTGCAATTCAGAATTATGCAACATATACATAGCTGTTGTGGGCACTGTGAATATGGCATTGTTGCTACACAACCTCCCAGGGAAGCTTATACCACTCTAAGATGCCTACAACTGATAGTGTAAAACATTGCTCTTTTTATATGTAAACAGGTCGCTGAAAGAGGCAAAGAAAGAACATTTGAATTTCTTTTTAAAGTGATGTAATTTACTTGTACCAGATAGAATGTTGCGAAGAGACATAGAATCTTCTGAGGACCAGATACAGAACTTCCCCTCAGATAAATATAATAAAAGAACCTGTTTGAAGGCAGATATAAGAGAAATAAACTTAATGAAGGAGGAGTTCCAAGAAGTCAGAGACAAGACATGGAAGGTTGCCAGTTGAGACAGTTGACTCCTCCACTGCTTTGTTAGGAACTTGCTGGTTGGATGAGTGCCTCTGTTTTGCTTTATTGACTGAAGAAATAACAAAGAAGTTTCTGGTAGTTCATTGGAAAAGAGTTGCGACCTGCTGCTATGTGAAGAGAGATCAGGCCTCTCCTTACTTCTTTCTTTTCTGGCTACCTCTCCCTATAGTTTTTTCTCAAAACTGCCCCTCCCACGCTTCTTCCCAAGTCTAATGTCTTGAATCAGAAGCTCCTCATGTTTGATGACTCATCTTTATCACATGAAGTAAAACTCAAGAAATCTATCTTCCCATTAGTTATGAACCCCACAGTTCTATAATCATCCTCTAGTGTCTAGTTATTTGATTTATGACTTTATCTGTTATATCCTCAAAAGATAAACATGCAAATGAGCTGATAGACCATAATTCAGTATTGACATCATGACCTCAATCACTGCTCTACATTCAAACAGGTCCTCTCAGTACATTCATCTGAAGAACAACTCTCTATCTGATCTTCATAATAATTTGTGATTCTCTTCACCTGTTATCTGAGAGACTTTCTTTATATATTGATTTACATCACTTTTCCTTAAACCAGTTGTTTTTATTTTTCATATAAAAACAGGACAGTTCCTTATACTAAGAAGCTATTGCTTTTATTGAGCTGAAATTTACCTCTTTGGATTCCAGGCACCACTCAGGATTTCTGAGGCTGACGTTCGGTTTTTGTCAGGCAGAATCATAACTAGCAGTTCTTTTCTGTGAAACTAGTCTCATGAGGGGAGAAAATATGAACTGATATGGGGAAGCCGCTGCTTGAAAGCAGCTACCAAGAGAGGGAATAGGGTTAAGAAGGTTGGGAAAACTCATATGAAACGTGAGAAGCAAGACTCAGCACCCCATGATACTAAGTATCCAGGCTCTCATATACCACATCTTAGAAGCATTATCCTTTATTTGCATTAAGTAACTGTATGAGTTTCTTGAAATTTACTCATGATTGGGTCTAGTTGTACTGGGATAGTTGTGTCCCCTCCCTTCTCCCAGAGTCTAGCTTAAACCCTAAGAGAAGAGATAATTATCACTGTTCCTCCAACTCTCATTCCTCAGGAAGAGTTGTGGGAGGAAGGAAGTACGGATGGAAGGAAGGAAGGAAGGAAGGAAGGAAGGAAGGAAGGAAGGAAGGAAGGAAGGAAGGAAGGAAGGAAGGAAGGAAGGGAGGGAGGGAGGAAAAGAGGGAGGGAGGGAGGAAGGGAGCAAAAACACATTAAGCACTTACAATGTGCCTGGCACTGTCCCTAAGTGCTTTACAAATGTTATTGCATTTGATTCTCACAACCCTGGGAGATAGGTGCTATTATTATCCACTTTAAAGCTGAGAGGGGGAATGGAAGTAAATATACATTTTTAAGTGCCTAATGTGTGCCAGTCAGTGTTTCACAATTATTATTTTATTTGATTCTAAACCACGTGAGGTAGGTGCTATCATGATCCCCACTTTACAGTTGAAAAAACTGAGGCATGCAGAGGTCAAATGACTTATCCAGGGTCACACAGGTAGTATCAGAGACCAGATTTGAACTCATATTTCCCTGACTCTAACACTTCATCTACTGTACCACCTATCTACCACGGATACCTAGCTATGTATAGCTACATAGAGTAGCAATCATCTTAATAGATCCCAAGACCTATGAAAATATGAAGCAGTAGGGGTTATCTTGCTGTTGATGTGGGGTGGGGAAGGGTCTGTGACAAAGGGACAGAGAGATGAGGACTTCTGCAGAGGAAATCTCTCCCTCCATCTAAATTTCAGCACCTCGCTCAGAGCTGTAGGTCCCCTGCCATAGTTATAGCTCTAGGGATGGCCTCTGCTCATCTATCCTTTCTACCTTTCCCCCAGTCCCAAATCAGTCATGATTCCTTAACAAAAGGTTTATGAATTTTAACAGAAAGAATACAAAGCTTATGCCATATACCACATGGTGTGTTTCAATCTAGTTACTCTGTCTAGGACCCTCCACTGGCAGTATATTCTGGTGCTACCTTATTGACTAGGTTAGAGTTCAGACTCTGCAGCAGCTGCGCTGAGCCTTGCCCACCCAGTTTCCCTACTTGGCAGTTCAGAGATCATTTACCTTCTCATTAGCTACCCGGGAGATCACTATACCAGCTCTTGACCCAGACACATGGTTCAAATGGACCCAAAGATCCTCAACCCTGCTGCTTCCTCAGCATTTCAGAGTTCCAATTACCCAGTTCAGACACAAAGGACCTCTGATACAGTCTCATAAAGCATACCTCAACCACTGATCTAGACCCTGGCATGGAATCTGAGACTCTCAGGGGATATCCTGAAGGGAGCCACCAGTTTACCAGTAACAAACACTACTCAGCAGTCTCTTGCAGCATTGCCCACCCTGCTGAGACTTACAAGCCCTTCCCTCAGTGGAGTTACTTTGAACACTACCTGACAGCTTTTGCAGACCTGGTAGCCCCCCACCCTGGGTACCTAGGAGCCATGCCCAATTGTTCCTTTCACAGCAGCTGGGCACCCTGCCATGCTTGACTAGAACCAAAGACCATGCAACAGATATTCTCATTAGCCTACTGGGTTGGACCAGGACCACCTTATAGCAGCTGGAAGCCTTATCCTGCACTTTGTCACCCCCCTATGGAGATCAAAAACTAGAATATGCCACAGCAGTATGGAGTTACAGCCACAGTCTGAAGGGTACTCCAGGGTCCTACCTTGGTCCACTCCTGCAATAGGTCTAAAGCCTCTCTAACAATGGGAATTTCTGCAGCAGCTTATTCAGTCCCAGTTAAGGGGAGAGGTTCCACTCTGGCTACTACAGTCACTTCTGAGCTCCACTCTCCCATCCAGAAACACCTCACCATCTCTGGTTTGGAATTTGACCTTGACCTGAGCCTGGAACCCTGGGCTTCTTGACTATAGGTGGCACATACTATCATAGACCATTCTGCCTCTCATTCTTCCTTTACTGATTACTCATTACTGTAGGATGTCCTGCCCAGTAGGCTAAATTCTCATGTCCTTGCCCTTTCTTTCTCTTCTTTTCTCTCTCTCCTTAGTCCCCCTCACAGAATTGTAGGATTTCAGGTGTTCAGAGACCACTCTAGTACAATCCATACCACTCCCCCCATCCTACCAAGAATCCCTTTTAAAATATATTCAACAAGTACTTATCTGGCCTTCTACTTGAAGATGGGTTTCAGTAAGGGGGATCCTCTATCTCCTTAGGTGGTCCATTTCACTTTAAGATAGCTCAAACTGTTAGAAAGGTTTTCCTGACCTCCAACCTGAATCTGTCTCTTTGAAGTTTCCTTCCTTTGTTCCTCATTCAACATACCCCTCCTCCCTAAACAGAATGAATCTTTTCTCTCTTCAAGATGAGATAGCCTTTCTAGCAGTTGTATACAGTTAGCATGTCTCCTCAACTTTTTGCTTCTCTGGACTAAGTTCCTTCAACCTATCCTATTATGACATGGCCCTGTGAACATTCCTCATTCTGCTTGCCCTCTTCAAGACATTCAATAGCCTATCAATGTATTTCATAAAATATGATACTCAGGTGGAACACACTACTCCAAATATTATCTGACCAGGGCACCGTACATCATTATTATGACCTCCTGATGTCTTTCATAATGCAGCCCCAAATTGATTTATCTTTTTTGGCCTCTCTCTCTCTCTCTCTCTCCCCCTCTCTCTCTCTCTCTCTCTCTCTCTCTCTCTCTCTCTCTCTCTCTCTCTCCCCCATCTTTATATCTCCCTTCCCTCTCTCTGTCTTTCCCTGCTCCCACCCCTTCATTCTTTTCATTCCTTTTCCTCCCCACCTCTTTTTTCTTCTACTTTTTCTCCCTTTCTTCTCCCCCCTCTCTGTTCTCTCTTTACCCTTTCTGTCCCCCTCCCCACACCTCATGTAGACATGTCCTGTGAATATTTTTAAAAATCAGTCTGTCTTTCTCAAACTCTGACTTCTAGAAATATAAAATGTGTGAATGGAACAGCAGAAGGAGAACACAGCAACACCTTAGGTGTTAAAATGACAGCCTATTGGATGATTTGTTGATGGTAAAGGTGTCAGGGTGTCCCTGTTGACACATGACTTTAAAAAGTCAGATTCAAGAGAAAAAATGTTTGTAGTTTCCGCTGCATCTGTGGTCAGCATCCCCTTGATTCTTGGCTTATTCATAGCTTTGTTACATTTCTACCTGTCAAGTCTTTGGTTCTATCTATGTCTATGGTTTCTGGCTCATTGGTCTGCTTACTTCTAAAATGAGTTCTGGTGAAATATAAACGAGGCATTTTTTTTTTGGAGATATTTCTTTTTATTACTCTCTGTTTACTTGCAGTTTATAGTTATTTAGTAGGAGCATACTATTTCTTGAACATTGATTTTTTTTTATTTTTCCCCAATTATATATTAAAACAATATTTAAGTATTGAGTTCCAAATCCTATCCCTTCCTCCTTATCCTTCCCTCCAGTAAACTGCCTGAGATGGTAAGCAAGCCAATATAGTTTATACATGTGCCATCATGTCAAACATTTCCATGTCAATCATTTTGTACAAGACTCAGAGAGAGAAAGAGGAAGGAAGGAAGGGACAGAGGGAAAGAGAGAGAAGGGGGGCATCCTCCAGTCTGTATTCAGGCAATATCAGTTCCTCCTCTGGAGGCAGATAGTATGTTTCATCATGAGTCCTTTGGGATTGTCTTGGGTCATTGCATTGCCGAGAATAGCTCACTCATTCACAGTTCTTCATCATACAATATTATTGTTACTGTGTACAATGTTCTTCTGGTTCTATTCACTTCACTTTGTATCAGTTCAGTACATGGATTATTTTTAATTATTTTTTCTTTAATCAACAAAAAATCACCATCTCTTCTCTCCCACCCCATTTCATACATCTACCCCCATATTTGAGAAAGGAAAACAAAATCTCTGGTGCAAGTATGTATAGTGAGGCAAAACAAATTTTCACAATGGGCATGCCAAAAAGAAGTCTGAATCTCATACCTCTCCATCAGACTGTGAAGCACGTTTCATCAGTCTTCTGGAATTGGGCTTGGTCATCATGCTTATCAGAGTTCCTAAGTCTTTTAAAGTTGTTTGATTTTATTATATTGTTACCTTTCTAGAAGTTGTTCTCCCAGTTCTGCTCACTTCACTTTGCATCAGTTTATATTTGTTTTCCCAGGTTTCTCTGAAACTATCCTCTTCATAACTTCTTGCAGCAAAATAATATTCCTGCACATTTGTATGCCATAACTTTCTCATTCTTCCCTAATTGCTGGGCACCTCCTTTGGTTTCTAATTCTTTGCCATTGTAAGGGATATAAATGTTTTTGTACATCCTTATAATTTGTTTTTCTTAGGACTAATCTCCCTTCACCTACCCTCCCTCTAATTTCCACTTCTCCCTTCTCCCCTTTCCCTTCTATTTCCTTGTTGACTGAACTGTATTTCTGTAGCCAGCTGCATATGTTTGGGTGTATATATTTTTCCCTCCTTTGATAAGTTCAGAGGAGAATGAGATTCAAGTACCAGTTGTTCCCTGACCTCCTTCCTCATTGTTTGTATAGACTTCTATTTGTGTAACCCAATTGTGAAATAATTTTCCCTTTCTTCTCTTCCTTCATCTTTCCCTTCTTCTTTTAAGATTATCAAGATAGAATAACTCCCAGGTCTTCTGTCTAATCAGAAACTTTGTATGACCTTTAATGATGATAGGGTTCAAAGGGGATACATTTATTATCTCCTCACATTAGAATGTAAGCTAAGTTTTATCTTTGATTAGTCCCTTATGATTGTTTATGCATGTTTATCTAGTATATTTCTCCTGACTCTTATGCTTGTACTTCAAATTTCTGTGTAGCTCAGTTTTTTCATTAAGAATGCTCAGAGGGGCGGCTAGGTGGCACAGTGAGTAGAGTATCGGCCCTGGAGTCAGAAGGACCTGAGTTCGGATGCGGCCTCAGACACTTAACGCACACACAAATAAAAACCTAGTCGTGTGACCTTGGGCAAGTTACTTAACCCCAATTGCCCTCCAAAAGGCAAAAAAAAAATGCTCAGAAATCTTCTCTTTCATTAAAAGACAATTCTAAGAAGTACTTGGAAGTACTGTTAAGTACTTGTTAAGATTATTTATCTGTGGAAGTTAATTAATCTAAGTGCAAATAGTTTCTAAGTTCAGTTAATTGAATTAATCTTCATGTTAACTTTTAATCACTAAAAAATCTCATGATCATTGCACCATGACTATGCATGTTTATAGAGATAGGAAAAAGAGTTGTACATATAGAATCAACAGTGGCCTCGGGATTTTATATAATTGTTTCCAAATCTCTTAGTTTAGAAGGATCCATTTCTTAAATTATATATGGTTGTCTTCTGAGTACAGAGGTGTTATAGGCCGTGATACTGGTGGAACTGGGAAGGTTTGAGTAAACCACCATATATCCACACTACTAACTGAGGCTATTGTGAGCCAAGAAGCAATAAAACAGACCTGAAGCAGCTTGAGTTAACTTTGCCCACAGATGAATTGATCTGGGACCTAGCTGTGGGTTGTTTGGGTAAGGAGTATTGAAACAGCTGTAGAATTTTGGCCTTCTAAAATCCCAGGGAACTTATTTACTTGCTACTTTTAATTTCCTTGCTGGTAATTGCCTGAATTTATCTTTTTTTTTTCTTTTTGGAGGGGGAAAGGTAGGGAAATTGGGGTTAAGTGACTTGCCCAAGGTCACACAGCTAGTTTTTGTGTTAAGTGTCTGAGGCCGGATTTGAACTTGGGTCCTCCGGACTCCAGGGCCAGTGCTCTATTTACTGCACCACCTAGCCACCCCATGAATTTATCTTTCTAGAGTGGTTTTTACCTCACTGGAGATGATTTTTATGCAGGCATTGGTATGTTTGTTTTTATTAAAATGGATATTTGTTTGAACCATCAGGCTCTGAGTATGTACCAGATATGGAACCCTTACGTCAAGGGTCTATGTCTCCTTCGATGTCAAGGACTATGGCTCCTTTTGACTTGAGTAAACTGATTCATCAGTTGGATATGAAGAGTAGCACTAATCTCAAACAACTCCATGTCTATTGGAAAAGAGGACATTCGAGTATGGAGAATGTGGTGGTATGACATCTCTGGATGACCTGCCATCATCTTAAACTCAAATTATTTAGAATGAAGTTCATCTCTTTCCCTGCAAACTGGCTCCTCCTCCCGAGTCCCCATTCTCTTCCAGTACCTTCAATGACCTCCAACCAGACTCTGAAACTTTGAAGTCATCTTGGACTTTGTCTCCTATATCAAATTAGGTGGCTCTGTCTCTATGATGTGGGCAGCTAGATGGCATAGTGGATAAATTACTGAGTCTGGAGTCAGGAAGACTCATCTCTCTGAGTTCAAATCCAGCTTCAGGCACTTACTAGCTGTATGACCCTGGACCAGTCACTTAACCCTGTTTGCCTCAGTTTCCTCATCTGTAAAATCAGCCAGAGAAGGAAATGGCAAGCCACTCCAATATCCTTGCCAAGAAAACCCCTAATGAGTCATGAAGAGTCAGACTCAGCTGAACAACAACAAGACCTCTATGATATCTTTTCTATTTCTTTTGCCACTACCCTGGTTCAGCCTCTAAAGAAGGCATTATTGACTGTCCCAATTGCCTCCAAATTAGGATTGCATGTAGTCAGACACACACTTTTCTATAATCCTTCCAAGTGCAGCCAGATGAATTTTCCTAATGCATAGCTCTGATCACATCATTGCACTGCTCAAAAGACTCTCCAGCGTCTCCTCAATAAATTTCATACTCTTTAGCTTGAGGCATTGGTCCAGTTTTATAACCCAAAGAGTAGTAGTAACATAGGCATACCCACCTCTAATATAACTCTGGGGTCTATCAAAAGAATAGCATTCAAACCATTGAAAGAACATTCACATTAAAAGGGTACAATGAGACATGTTTTTCATCTCATCACCACCTTTGGGTAGCAATCTAAGTCTTATTTGGGGAAATGATATTATACGTATAACTATAAACTATGATCCATGGGCCAAATTCATACTGCTACATGTTTTTGTACAACTCAGAAGCTAAGAATTCTTAGAATTAAAGTTTGCTGACTTGCTATAACTGCCTCTGAACTCTTATGAAACTTATTGTCTATACCATTTCTTTGGCTCTTAATTACATATGTCTTGTATTCACAAAGAAATTACGAACTCTTCAAGATAAACATGACTTATCCATACTTATTTCTACCTCCGATACTCTGCATAACCAATGCTGAGCAGACTCAATGTGGATGGTATTGATTGACCTAGACTCACCTGGTTCCAAAGCATTTGTTGAGCACTTTCACAGCTGAATCTTTCACATGAATATGCAGGAAGGCAGGGTGGTATAGTGAAGAGATCCCTGAATGTGGACTTAGAAAACTGGAGTCCACTCCAGGTTTGCTACTTCCTCTCCACATGACTTTGGGCAAAGCATTCTGTGGATAAATAAAGGAAAAAGAGCTCATTAAGCATTTATTATGTACAAAGCACTGTGCTAAATGCTAGGGATACAAATAGAAAAGTAGTATAATTCCTGCTCTCAAGGAGCTCACATCCCAATAGGAGGAAACCACACACTTACACACACACACACACACACACACACACACACACACACACACACACGGCTTCAATGCAAATCAGATGGAGAGACCCAATAGTCCTTAGGACCCCATAATTAAGCAAATAGTAATACATCTTCTTTAGTGTCATTTCTGTTAATAGAACCATATCTCTCTTGGCTTCAGTTTCCTTACCTCTAAAAGAAGGGAATTGAACTATGAATTAATAAATGAATGATTGAGTAAGCATTTATTATGTGGAAGGCACGGCCCTTGTCACTAAAGATACAAATACAAATATAAAAGTGGGATAATCTCTACTTTCAAGGAGCATAGAAAGCAGCAGAGGTCAGGGAAGTGAGTTCTGGTCTGGGAAGTCACAAGATTTGTGAGTGAATCCATAGGGCAGTTTGTCACAAAATTGCCCATTCCTTAGAGAATGAAGAGAGTAGATTTCATCTTTGGTAAAATCAGGTCCTCTCCTTGAAGAGGGATAGGGGATAAGGAGGGGGGGAGGGTAAGAGGTTCTGCCAGGGACCCTGATCACTATCAGTGACCAGAAACCCTGCCATTCAGTCTGGAAAGAATTCACCAGGCTCAAGCAAACTTTGAAGCCAAGATTGTAAAGTTTATTGTTACACTGCACATGTACAGCGGGCTAGGATTCTTAGGGAAACTGCAAACTTGCAGGGGTCACAAGCATAATTTTAAGGTGTCAATTATGCTAACTAGGTGAGTAAGGGTGGGATCAGGGAGGAGTTAAGGAGTGGTCAGTGCTCAAAGGACCATACACTTTTAATATCAACTGCGCAGGTGTATTGCCCATGATTCACTGGGAAATAGCTCAAGGGGGGGCTAACTGGAGGTGTGGTTTTAGGCCTGACACATCACTAAAGAGTGCCCAGTCTGTCACCCACCAAGGTCATCAGAGACAGTGTGGGTATATAATTGACTAAGGAGTTACCCTATAGATAAGGTATTGAAGAATTTATGGTGCAGCTGGCCACTCTAACTAAGGGAGATAACATTTAGTGAAGGATTATAGATCAAGCAGAGTTGTTGCTGGGCAGAGTGCTGGCCACTCTAACTAAGGGAGATAACATTTAGATAACTTATTGTTTCAAGCAAAGATAAACAGGTCATGAGTTGTTGCTGGGCAGAGTGCTGGAAGGGGGAAGGGGCAGAGTCAATGCTCTGAGGCTGGGGGGGTGGAAATGTGATCTTACAGACTAGTTTTACAAATTGATTTTACAGACATAGATCCCAAAGCACCCCATTTACAAACTGATGATACAGATTGATATTACAGACATATATACATCCCAAGTACCCCATCATTCTGTTTTGAGTTGAGATCTTATCTCATTTCCAACTGAAGAACTCATTCATTCCTATTTGTGATGATCTTTTGTGTAACCAGCATTTGGTAAGAAGGAGTCAAGATGACAAATGTAAACTAAGGGCTACTGTTTCCCTTAAGAGCAATAAGGGAAGTGGCTTTTGTTCTTAACTGATCATCCCCTAAGGTAATCATATTTGAAGAAGGAAGATAGATGTAATACTAGGTCAAAACCCTTCTAGGAGACTCTAGAACTGAGTGTCAAGTCCAGAAGTGCTCTTAGGATCTTCATGCCTCTTGACCTCAGATAGCAGACTAGCAGTGCAGACACATTCCTATAATCTGTTCCTCTCCACAGAGGCAGGCCAGACCTCAGATGACCTGTATCAATACTGCCCACAAACTGTCTATATATTTAGACAACCCAAATGAGCACATCTATTATAGTAGTACTGGTCTGACTCTTTTTCCAGTAGCAAGAGAAAGAGGTGGAATGCTGAGTAGCCCCTGGTTTTTTAGTAGATAGGAAATGAAGCATTGTCTGGAGCTAGCTAGCTATGGTAAAAACAAGTTGAGTTTTCATTCACCAACCAGTTTGGGATGCTTTAATTTCCCTAGGTTGTACAAATTCTCTAGCAGGTATATTTCCAAAGGTGATTAGAAAAAAAGGAGAAGAAACAATACATTCTAAAATATTTATAGCAGTTCTCTTTGTGGTGGTGAAGAACTAGGAATTTTGGGGATGCTCGTCAATTGGGGAATGGCTAAATAAATTGTGGTATATGATCATGATGGAATATCACTATGCTATAAGAAATGATGAGCTCATTGATTGTAGAAAAACATGAATAGAATTGCATGAAATAATGAACAGCAAGATGAGCAGAACAAAGAGAATATTATATACAGTAATAGCAATGTTGTTTTAAAAACAACTATGAGCAACTAAGTCATTTTGACTATTATAAATATCCAAATTAACTACATAAGACCCAGGAAGGAAGATGCTATCTGTAGCCATAGATAGAACTAACAAATAAAATTATGTATAGAATTATTACATATATACATATGTACACACACACCCATGTATATATATACACATACATACACACATATTTGTGTCTAATGGTAGCCATCTTGAGTGGTCAGGAAGAAAAAAAAGAAAAAAGTTACATGATAACTTTATTATATGTTTAAAAGGAATAGCAAGTTGCACATAAAAGATTTTTTTATTCTACTATGTTATGGAAATGCTTGTTTTATTTCATAAATTAAAAATAAAATATTTTAAATGTTTTAAAAGTCCTGGGCAGGAAGATTACTTTTTCTGGTGAAGAGGATACAGCAGCAGGGTTTATGTCAAGATTCCCATGCTGATCAGTCTGTGACTGAATACACATGAAGCATGGCATGGTGCCAGATAGATATTGAAGGTTAGCTGAGTTTTCACTCACTGAACCATCTGGACAGCTCAGGACCAAAATATATGACATCCAAGGTTCCCCTATAACTAAATCCTAAGACCATTATAACAGCTAAGTGCACATGTTCTTGCAACATGATACATAAAATGCAGAACTCACTGTCAAGTCATATGAGAAGTACATGAGCATTCTGTTCTACTATGGCTTGCTCAATACTGACTCTCTAGTCTCTGCCCATCTTCCCCTTTCCCCCCACTCCAGTGAATGGATTTCCCTGGTACCTTGATGAAGGTTGTTAATACTCTTTCTGCTCATCTCTGTTTCAGATTCCAGAATTATTTCCCCTGCCACCATGACATCCTCTACTTCTAGACTGTACCTCCACGCTGTCAATGTGTGAAGGACTTACAGGTAGGTACCCTTGTCTCCCAGGACTACATTTTCCAAGTCCTGCAAAAGGAATATATGACTGCTGGCCACCTTGTCCAAGAGGTTGCCACAAAATGCCTATTTTGTTGTGTTAAAATAAGCCAACATCCTAGGGATGAACTCTTGAATGATACATGCTAGAAATGTTCAGCATTTATAGTTCCCACAGAAAACATGAGGTCTATAAGATCCCATTCCAGATACTTATCTTTCCCCAAGTGGAATGCCTCTTTAAAGATGCCCAAGGATGAAGGCTTAGATCTATGAATTATAGCTAGCATTCACCGAACTGGTTGTCAGAACTTAAGGAAACCAAGCTTCATGTGAGGAAAATTCCATATCCAGAATTCCAGGCAGAGGGTAGAAATAGGAACAATGGGCAGAAGGTCCAAAGAGGAACAAAATTGATTGGATTTAGGAAAATCTTCTTTATAACTTGAACTATCCAAAAGTGAATGAACTGACTCAGGAGGTATTGAGCTCCCCTTCAAGGATCAGCTCAAATTCCATTTTATATGGGAGATGTTCCCCCTGCCCACTCCCCTACTTGTACGGTGTCTTCTCTCTGACATTACCTGCCATCTAATTTGTATATACCTTTCACATACATAGTTATTTGTATGTCATCTCCCCATTTAGAATATGAGCTCCTGAGGTCAGGGAAACTTTCTTGGTACCCTTAATGCTTAGCACACTGCCTCACACAAAAGAGCTATGTACTGGCCTAAGCACTGGGGGGGCACAAGGTAATATATGCTTGTGAGCAAGTAACAAGTGCTTGTTGACTGAATGACTTAGAGGTCTTTAAAGCAAAGGCTAGTTGACCACTTATCAATAGGCACATTATAGATAGATTTGGGGTTTGGTTTTTTTGTTTTATTTTTGTTTGTTTTTTCAGAATAGGTTGAACCAGATGACTGTTTAGATCCCTTCTGAAATTCTAAGATCCTGTAAATGGGAAGTCACAGAAGTAGCTTAAGTGACTTGCCCAGGGTCACACAGTTAAGAAGTGTCACACACTAGATAGAGCTCGGTATTTTCTGGCTCCAAATCCAGTGCTCTGTGCACTGTGCCACCTACTCTCCCATGACATCAGAACACCTGAGCTCCCATTGACTCTGCTGTTTATTGCCAGAGGGATCTTAAGTGAGTCATTAAATTTCTCTAAGACTTAACTACCTCATTCGTAAAATGAGGGCATTGAACTAGATGTTGCCTAGGTCTGCTTCCAGGTCTAAATCTCTGATCCTTAGAAATAAGATAGAATTTAATTCTTCCAGGGTCAGCACAAAAGAATTAGAAACAAAATATGCCCCTAGGCTGCACACACATGGTTTCTTCTTGACTGGCATGTTTATAATTCTTATTCCATATAATTGGAACAAACTGTCTCAAAACCAGTTGGATGTGTGAACGCAAGTATCCATAAATTCATTGTTAGGATTTCTGCATCCCTTAGGATATCTAAGTGAACTAAGCTTCCTATGGGAAAATGTGATGGGCTAGGAAACCTGGAACAGCTCAGCACCTGCCCTTTAGCATCTGTGCCTTATGCCTTTGACTTGAGTATTTTTATCTCCATGTATTTGAAATTTTCAGAAGTTAAATCTGAAGTTCCCTGATGGTTTTGAGTCAGCTTTTTTAATAGCGACTCTTGAGTGAAAATTGGGCTGGAGTGTGGGTGGCTGTTAAGGGTGCCTCATTTCCATATCAGAAAGCTTGCTGCCCACACAGCAGATTTTAGTAGCTTTTCAAGTGGGACCTGATTTTGCCTTTCAGCTGCTATTAAAAAGGGGGGGGGGGGTTGAGGAGAAGAGCCCTAAAGCTGGAAAGATTGATGGAAAGGTAAATATATAGACATCGTTTTCCTGAGGGAAAAGCCTTCTTCCTTGAACATCTAAAACCTCACTCCTTGCTCTAGCTTGAAACAACCAATTAATCAGTAAGCATTTATTAAGGGCTCACTATATGCCAGGCACTATCCTAAGAGCTAGGGATACTAAGATAGAAATAAAATAGTCCCTGCCTTCAAGGACCTTATATTTCTATTAAGGAGTCTATCTACCTATCTGTCATCTATATACTTGTCTATTAGTCAATCTATCATCTACTTATCAGCCCATACATAATAGATGTATGGATAGCTAGGTGGCACAGTGAATAGTATTGTGCCCAGAGTCAGGAGAACCTAGATTCAAATCTGACCTCAGACACTTACTAGCTGTGTCACCCTGAGAAAATCACTTAATCTTATTTACCTCAGTTTCCTCATCTGTAAAATGAGCTGGAGAAGGAAATGACAAAACACTCCAGGATCTTTGCCAAGAAAACTCCAAACGGAGTCACAGAGAGAAAGACAGAACTAAAAATGACTGAATGACAACAACATAATATATTTAAAATAAATACAAGGTAATTTGGAGAGGGACGGCATGAGGACTTTCACTCAAAGATAGATGATACAATGCAGCTAGGTGGCACAATGGAGAGCGCTGCACTGGGGATCAAGAAGATCTGAGTTCAAATCCAGCCTCAGGCACTAACTATGTAACCCTAGCCCAGTTACTAATCTCTCTCTACCTCAGTTTCCTCAACTATCAAATAGAGATCATTAAAGCATCTACCTCATAGGGCTGTGGCGAAGATCAGAAAATATTTGCAAAGCTCTTAGCACAATACCTGAAACATAGTAGACTTACTAAATACTTATCCTTTCCCTGTTCTAATAGAAAATAATAATAATTAATAGTATTTATATAGAACTTTAAAGTGTTCCAAGTGTTTTACATATGTTATCACATGCCAACCCTATAAGGTAGGTATACTATTATTAGTTCTTTTACAGATAAAGAAACCAAGACAGAGAGGCAAAGTAACTTGGCCAGAATCACAAAGTCAGGACTTGTCTGAGATAGATATAAACTCAGGTTTTCTGGCTCTGAACCTCGTTCTCTATGCATTGGACCACCTTGCTGCCCAGGACATCGGGTAGTTCACATTGACTCTCAAGCTCCCAGGACCATAGATTTAAAGATGGTAGAGACTTGTGAATCATCTAATTCCAACCCCATCATTCTACAGATAAGAAAGCTGAGGCACAAAAAAGGTTAAGTCCCTTACTCAAGGTCACATAGGCAGTGATGTCAGAGAATTTGAAAACACATTCTCTAATTGAAAATCTAGTACTCTTCCCAGTGAAGCTACACAGCTTCAGCACAGTTTGTAGGATGGAAAATAAAGGATGTGAGGGTGGAGCTTACTGTAATCTGTCCCCAGCAGACAGACTTATCAGTGTCTACATTAGAATCAGCTTTGTGTAGTAGCAAGAGAAATGTCCGTGGACTCATAAAACCTGGATTGTGTCCTGACTTCAAAACTTCCTAGTCATGTGACTTTGTACAAGTCACCTAACCTCTATGAGCCTCAGTCTCCCAATATGTAAAATGATAATAACAATACTTGCACTAACAACCTCACAGACTTCTTGTAAAGAAAGTGTTTGGCAAACCACAAAGAACTGTATAAATACTATAATACTTCAATGAATCAAATAACATTTATTAAGCCTACTATGTGCCAGATACTTCACTAAGCAATGAAGGCACAAAAAGAGAGGAAAGGCAGTCCCTGCTCTCAAGGAGCTTACAATCTAAGAGTCTGAAATTCTATGAAGCAATTATGTCTCCATTGCTGTGTGTTTTCCTACCACAGGCACAGATTACAACTTCTGCTATGGCAGGTAGTCTTTCTTGGTTGTTGTGGTAGAGAAAGACCTATATAGATAGAAGATATTATTATTAATCTTAAAATTTAATATCTGGAAGGTATCCTAGAAATTATCTAGTCTAACCTTTATCCAGAGGAGGAAGCCAAGGAAGTCAATAGGTAAAGGTGGGGAGGTAGAATATTTCAGGCATGGGGAGCAGCGAAGGGAAAGGCACAAAGGAGGGCAATAGAATGTCCTTTTTGCAGAACAAGCAGAAAGTCAATATCTCAGGATTGTAAAGTATGTGGAAGGGAAGTGAATATGAGAAGCCTGGAAAGATAGAAAAGGGGCATATTGAGAAGGCCTTTAAGAGCTATATAAAGGATTTATATTTTATGCTTGGAAATAATATGAATCCAACTAAGTTTACTGAGTAAGGGGTGACAGGGTCAAAGAACTATATAGAGGATTTTAAATTTTATGCTTACAAATAATATGAGCCCAACTGAGCTTCCTGAGTTAAGGGTGACATGGTCAGACTTTAAGAAAATCACTTTGGAAACTGAGTGGAAGATAGATGGAAGTGAGGAGATGTTGCTGTCATTTGTCCTTTGCTCTTGAAGAGGACCAATGACGTCAGGAGGGTGAGGTTTTGCCTTACAAGTGAATTGGATGTAAGTGAGACAGGGCTGGGCAAAGTCATCAGTCTCTCTCTTTCCTCCAGAGTCATTGAAGTCCAGTGGCAAAACATAAGTCAGGATGACTGACAATGGCCCCCAACAAGAGAGACATTGTGAAAATAAAGAACAAGACATGACAGCAGATTGGCTGTCTGGGATGAACAAAAATGAGAAACTGAGTAGGACACCTAGTTTTGGAAGCAATGTGACTAAGGAGGATGGTGATACTGTCGATAACAGGGGAGGTTGAAAGAGGGGAGAGACTGGGAAGAAAACATAATGAGAAAAAGATAAAGATTGAAATTCTATCATGCCAGGGTTTTTGCCTGTTCTCCCACATCTCTTGGGGAAAAGATGAATCCATTCCATCCCCCACCAGCCTCCCCCTCCCTCTGAGGTAAAAGACGACACTATTCATCACACCAGGTCTTCTACCTGGTCTCCAGCCTCTAAGGGAAGAGGAGAAATGTTGCTTCATTGAACACCTGACTTCTTCCTTTCAGGGAAAAAGAGGAGAGCCATTCAGTCAAGTCCCCAGACTGATCTCCTGCCATAAAGGAAAAAGAACAAGACTGTTCTTTCAGCTCTCAACAGTTGTCCCTTCATCCAATCTAACAGGCCCTGAGAAAACTCTGCCCTAAGACCAAACCTTTATGGACATTGAACTCATTTCTCAAAGATGAACAACTCCTTCCTAGCCATACTCTCCCTATTCTGGTGGTTTTGAACCCAATTACTGACATGATTCAAATCCCGTTCTCCATCCTCTGCTGCCTGATTCACTATTTCTATTCTCCTCAAACCACCTCCATCATATATAAATCTACTCCCCTTCCCGCTGAGCTCTCCCGAATCCCTGCTCTGTGGGTAACAACTTTGCTATGGTCTTAGATCTACTTGCTCCAAATTTACTAATGATATTGACCAAATGCGTTTTCTCAGTCCTTATCCTTCTTGACCCCTCTGTCGCCTTAGACACTTCAGCCTCCCTCTTCTCTCTGCTATTCTCTTCTCTCTGGGCTTTTGTTTCTCCTGTTTCTCCTCCTCCCTATTTAACCACTCCTTTCTCTTCTTTGCGGATCTTCATCCAGATCATGCTTGTGTCATTTTAATCGTGGGTGCCATGTAGGGATATGTCTTGGGTCCTTCTTTGTCTTCTTTGCTGGATCTTCTTCCAGGTCAATCCCTCTAACAATAGGTTTTGCTGAGGGGTCTGTTCTAGGCCCTCTTCTTTTCTCCTTCTATACTGCTTCACCTTGTGATCTCATTAGCTCCCATGAATTTAATGATCATTTCTGTGTTGATGATTCTTAAATCTAACTAGCCTACCCCAAACTGTCTTAGGGACCTACAGCCTCTCCTCTCCAAATGCCTTTCAGGTATCTCAAATTGGTGGACCAGTAGACATTTTGAATTCAATATGTCCAAAACAGAACCCATTACCTTTCCCTCCCTTAAACTTTTACCCCTTTAAACTTCTTTTTTTACTGTAGAGGGCAACACAATCCTCCCAGTCCCTCAGGCTCACAACCTACATGTCTTTCTCAATTTCTCTCACCCCACTCCTATATCCAATCTGTTTCCAAGACCTGTCATTTTCACCTTTGCAATATCTCCCAAATACGCGCTCTTCTTTCCTGACACTGCCATGCTCTAGAGAAGGCCCTGATCCCCTGATACCTAGATTATTGCAACAGCCTACTGGTAGATATGTCTGCCTCAAGTCTCTCCCCATTCCCATCCTCCTCCATTCAGCCATGAAAGAGATTTTTCTAATGAATAAGTCCAATCATGTTACACCATTCTTCCACCCAACAAACTCTAGGATCAAATACAAAATGTTCCATTTGACATTCAAAGTTCTTCATAACCTGTCCCTCTCCTACCTCTCCAGACTTACTACACCTTACTCTTTGATCCAGTGACACCTCTTGACTGTCCACCCCCCCCCCAAAAAAGATACTCTATGTCTTGGCTGCAGGCATATTTTCTGATTGTCCTCCATGCCTAAAACACTTTCCCACTTCTACTCTAACTACTGACCTTCCTGGGTTCCTTTAAATCCCAACTAAAATTCTACCTTCTACAGGAAGCCTTCCCCAATCCTTCTTCTTCTTCTTCTTCTTCTTCCTTTCCTCTTTTTTTGGAGGCAAACAGAGTTGAGTAACTTAGCCAGGGTCATATAGCTAATTAAATGTCTGAGGCCATATTTGAACTCAGGTCCTCCTGACTCCAGGCTGGTTCTCTACCCACTGCACCACCTAGCTCCCCCAACCCCATTCTGCCCTCCATCCCTCTTAATTCCAATGGCTTCCCTCTTATTATCTCCCATTTATCCTGTATTTAGCTTGTTTTGTATATATTTGATTCCCTAATGTCTCCCCAATAAATTATAAGCTGTTTTAGGGCAGGAACTATCTTTCACATCTTTCTGTATACCCAGTGCTTAGCACAGTGTCTAACACATAGTAAATGCTGACTAAATGTCTTTTAATTGCTTGATAATGTTTCTGAAGCACCTATTGGGTAAAAAGCCCTGTGTTCCTTGCTGGGGAAAATACAAGGTATGACATAAATACTCTCTTCAAAGAGTTTTCATTCCAATAGGGGATGAGACACAAACTAATGCACATCATTACATATTAAGTGCTATAAATGTAAGCTCAAAGTCTCTTTAGGATTTAACTGGTTATATATGCCTAAAAAAGACCTGGAATGTGACTAAGCCATCTGTGTTGAACTTTGACCCCATTACTTTCTTTTATCTACTCATCTACTTAGAAGAATGGAAGGGGTTTGGCATTGAAAAAATGGGGTGCCTAGAATATCAGAGCTATTTGATATTAATAAATATCAAATGGCCCTTACATGGATGATAACTACGTATAGATTAGACTCCAGGGATTAAAATTGAAAATTACACAAAATATTCACCATAAACTAGAGTAAAGTCAACCACAAAGACCAACATTTAACAACCAAGAAATTCAATAAAAAAAATGATAATAATGTTGAGGGCATTATTTATTTATTCATTCATTCATTCATTCATTTATTTGCTTTTTGGAGGGCAATTGGGGTTAAGTGACTTGCCCAAGGTCACATGGCTAGATTTTGTGTTAAGTGTTTGAGGCCAGATTTGAACTCAGGTCCTCCTGACTCCAGGGCAGGTGCTCTATTCACTGTGCCTCCTAGCCGCCCCTGAAGGCATTATTTAGCCAAGACTCTGTAGTTTGTCCTAATGAGCTTGTTATCCAGAACAAAGGATCTTCTTCTTGCTATAGTAAAGTCTTCTAACCAAGATTTTAGGGGGGAAAAGATATAATACTATACAAAGGGAGAAAAAAATTGAGAAGTTTCTTACAGTTAAAATAAGTGTGGTATACATCTAAAATATCTTAAAAAGCCTTTGGTTTTTTAACTAAAACATCATGACAAAGCCTACTCTTCCTATCAGGAAGAAATAGCATTAGAGACAAGGATTTCATCTAAATCCAGAAGCAGAAATTAAAGAAAAGCCCCATAGCCACATCTTCAATTTGTATTTCATGATCATTTTCAGAAACAAGGAGATGATAGGAATTAAGAATAATTTTCTAGCCTTAATTCAGATGAGTTAGATTTAGAGATTCAAAGGGTAGGTAGCTAAAGTGATAAACTGTGTTTGTTTCAGTTGACAAGACTAGATAGTCTCTAAACTATAAGATGGCTATCCTCCACCTTTGTGGGGGGAGATGGCCACCTGATTGTGACAGAGATCAGTAGCAAAGCCCAGCAAGAGCCTTAAAAAACAGAATATTCAAGTTACTCTTCACAGAACAGTATGGCAGAATGAAATCAAAGTGGTAGAGGACCTCAGTTTAGAGAGGAAGCAATAGCTTGCCCTACAAAAGAAAAAGAACAGGAGAGAGAGAGAGAGAGAGAGAGAGAGAGAGAGAGAGAGAGAGAGAGAGAGAAATCTCTAGAGATCTGTAGCCCAGCCCTACCAGATCAGGGATATAAGTTGCCCAGGCACATATGATCTTTACATGTGTGCCCCTTCACTAGTGTTCCCTGACCACATTTGTTTCCAACATCTATGCCCCTTCATGAATGTTATCCATATTATTATATCCTTGTTTATGTATTCACATATATTGGATATGTGGTATCCTGTACCCCTATGTGTTCTTGTCCCTTATTTTGCTATGGTATTTGATTATCTAACCACTAGATGGCACTGCTATCCACTCACCTGATCCCAGGCAACTGGTCAGATCAGGGGTTGGGTCAGTCCACTGCTCACCTGGCAGTTAGCACTCTATCTTCTTGAGCTAAAGAGTTAGGGAAATGTCAAGCTCTCCATCAATGTCAAGTCTCCATCTAGTGGGAAGATTGCCTCTTCTCTGAATTGTCTATATTTTGATGAGCCCCAGTCACATGAGTGTGGCATAATAGAGTTGCCTACCCACAAGGAGAAACAGACCACCACAGTGTTTTACCCTTGCTTTATAACTAAAATATTTTGTATATGTTAATTATAATGGGAAGAAATGATTCAAAATGATATCTGGATTATTTGTATATAATATGCATAGATGCATAATGGAATGACAGCCTAGTCCTTATGAACATGTACAATATGCTTAGCTATCACAATCCCCACATAAGCCTTAGAACATGTGCAACTACTACTGTTTTCTGGCCTGTTAGCCATAAGTGAAGAAATGGACTTTTTATTGGTTGCTGAGCAAAAACTGGGAATGCATTCAAAAGGTACTAATCAGTCAGGGTTGACTTCTCTCTCTTTCCTGGCTTTGTTCGTGTTAGAAAGATATGCTGTTAACACAGCCTCTAGATACAGAAATGAGGTCAACATGTGGCCCATGTTACCTCTCTGCATTTGTTCTTTTATTTTTTAGGTGGAATATTGAAGATGACTAAGACCTTGTGAGTTTTGAAAGGTCAGAACACTGAGCACCAGAAATTCATGCCAAGGGCAAGCATGGGTAAAGCAGCAGTAGAGGTCATAAAAAGCAGCCTGACCCAGCACAGTGGTAAGTAACTAAGATGTGGACTCATCCAGTTGCTATGACACATTTGGAAAAGAACTTGCTGAAGTGGAGACTTTGTAGCAACTATTTCAAATGTAAACCCATTCAGGAAATGAATACATAGGCCGGAGAGCATGACCTACCACCCCTGGTTTGGGGAAAACACTTTGTAATTTTGGGAGGAAGGAAGGAAGGAAGGAAGGAAGGAAGGAAGGAAGGAAGGAAGGAAGGAAGGAAGGAAGGAAGGGAGGGAGGGAGGGAGGAAGGGAGGAAGGGAGGGAGAGAAAAGAAAGAAATCTAACCAATAAACCCCAAGTTAAGTGGGCAGCTTCTGCACATCAAAATTTATGTTCCTTTGGAGAGGAGAAGGAGAAGGAGAGGGAGAGGGAGAAGATGAGCTGAGTTACCCAACTAGCTGGGTCCCCATTCAGCCAGCTCAGTCTACTCACAGCCTATTTGTCCTTCTTTTTCGAAGAGGACCATAGCATCAGGGAAATGATGACATGACTTGCAGTTGACTTTGATTTGGCCTAAAGCCAACAGCATTAGAGAAGAATGAAACCTAATCCATTTAAGGCATCTTGTAGCTACCTTGTTCTGCGGGATGTGCCTCTTCAATGTGAGTGTGAACAGGAGGAGGATCCTCTGAGTTTGTAAGGGCTACAAATGAATTCTTGCATAAAGTAGTTTTATGAAGAACTATCCTATAGTAGAAAGATCACTGTACTCGAAGCCAGAAGACCTGGATTTATGACCAAGGTCCAACATTTACTATACTAGTCAACCATGAGTAAGTTAATGTCTCTGAGTTCTAATTTTCTCATCCACTTCACAGGATTATCGTAAAGATGTTTTAGAAATCTAAAAATGCCCTAGAGATCATAGATGTAAAATTAGAAGGGAACTTAGAGGTCATCTAGATTAACGCCTTCATTTTATATAGTTAAGGAAGCTGGGGCCCAGAGAGTAAAGATCACTAGCCTAAGGTTGTACAATTAGAAAGTGATAGACCTGGGATTTTGAACTTGTTTCCTATGACTCCGAATTTATTTCTACCACACTGCTGTTATGATGATGAAATGAATTTGACCTAATGTCCAGAAGCATTAGGTTTTCCCAATTTTTTCAAGACATAAAAAGAAAAAAAAACAAAGATTAAGGATCACGGAATCATTGAATGTTATAAAGGGACCTTAGAGATCATCGAATCCAACCTCCTCATTTTCCAGGGGAGGAAACTGAATAATTGGCCATCCCTACAAGCCATCTGCTCTTTTCCAACACTTGTGAAAATGTGAAACAATCATTTATGTTCCAATCTGATTCTTTATCATTTTCAGTACTTAATTAATAGGACATTCATTAAATCTTTGAACTGAGAAGCAAAATCCCAAATGTTTAATTTATGAGATGTTTATGCTGTAGAAGCACATTTATTTTTGGTCCTGGAAACTCAGTCCAACTTGAGAAAACATTGCATTGTGTTTCAGATTTGGCCCCACTTAGAATATCTCGTGCATATACCAGACTGAAATGAAGGTGTGACACAGTATTCTTCAGTGCCTGGGACAAAAACCTACTCTTGAGAATTTACAAATTACAAAGCAATCTTATTTCCAAGTCTAGCATTTACCACATCAAGAAAGATTGGTGCTGGTGTAACTAACTCGACTACCATTTCTTCAGTATAAAAATGTTCAGAGGCAAGACTGAAAGCATAGGACTTAGAGTTGGAAAGGTCATCACAGGTGATCTAGTCCAAGCCCCTCATTTTACATAGGAGAAGGAAGACCAATAAGGGGATATGAATTAGCCAAGGACACACAGGTAGCAAGCAATCTCTGGACTAAGATTCAAACCCTCTGATTCTAAAATCCAAGGCTTTTTTCAATATTTTTTATTGTTGTTCAGTCACAGCCAATTCTTTGTGACCCCATTTGCAGTTTTCTTGACAGAGATACTGGAGTGACTTGTCATTTTCTTCTCTAACTCATCTTTCATATGAGGAAACTGAGGCAAACAAGTTTAAGTGACTTGCCCAGTGTCACATAGCTAGCAAGTGCCTGAGGCCAAATTTGAACTCAGATCTTCCTGACTCCAGGTCCTGTGTTCTATATATTAACGCACCACTTATGGGCACCCTGGGATGTAACTCTGTGAATGTTCAATAATTTTAAAAGGACTTCCCAATTTTTATTTTTTATTGGAATGGTGAATTCAATGGTCTAGAGAATACCCAGTGAAGAAACCACCTTTACTAATACAGGGGGGCAACTATTCTATAGTTTGAAGTCTTAGAGAACTCCTTGCAGCACTAAGAGGGTAAATAACTTGCCAAGACCACCCTCAGCCTGAGGCAGAACTTGAACCCAGGTCTTCCTCAGTCTGAGGCCAGCTCTCTATCTACTCTGCCAAGATAGCTCTCAAATTTAAAGTATTATATTTGGGAGAGATCTACCTTTTAAAAGCACCATCACTAAAACACCAAGCTACTTTATGGCAAAGCAAACACAGGAGAACCTTGTTTGAAAACATGTCAATTTTGTTCAGATGTGTTTAAAATAAACAGAGGGGTAAAAGGGGTTGACCCAAAATGGATTTTTTCAGAAGGAGGTTGGATGACCACCACCTTTTTTTAAAATTAATTTATTTGTTTATTTTTAATTAACAAGATTCAATTCCATAGTTCCTTGAGTTTCAAATTTCCTTTCCCTCCCTCCCCCCATCCCCCACAACAGCATATAGTCCAGTATAGGATCTGCAAATACTTTCATATTAGACATTAGTCAAGTTACAAAGGTGTATCATACTAGGTGGTGGGATGAAAAATGGTAAAGGAGAAATAAAACCAAACAATGAAAAGAAAAAGATCAATTAGTTTGCTTCCATCAGGATTCAAGCTCAGTTCTTTCTAGTTATTTCTCTGGTTGTTGCATCTCCCTCCTTCATGAGTCTTTCGAGATTGACTTATATCACTGCATTTCTGAGAAGAGTCCAGTCTGTCATAGTTTGACCACCACCTTTTGCAAATGTTGAAGAAAGGATTCTTTATTGGGGAGGGGTGAGTTAATCATTTATGAAATTGTGAAATGGGGGCAGGCATGCTCAGTTCTTTAGGTACTTTCTGGGAAAGACCATGATGGCAGTGGGAAATGAGATTATAGTAACACTTTAATAGAGCACAGAAGATACTGGGATACTTTACAGAAAGTACAACGACAAGCAGCAAAAATAGTGCAGACAGTTTGGTGACAAGGGATGGGGTAGTAAGATTGTCAGTGTAAGAAAGAGAATGAGGCTGGGGAGAGGGAGAGAGTATGATTCACATAACCATGGATTAGCATTGGAAGCAATAGAAGAGGTCTCCGAGGGCAGGAATTCAAGGTCTCGCTTTTTATAGGGTTAGGGTTTTTTTGTTTGTTTGTTTTGCTTTTTGTACAGCAGTTGGGGCTAAGTGACTTGGCTAGTAATTGTGATGAGTGTCTGAGGCTGGATTTAAACTCAGGTCCTCCTGACTTCAGGGCCGGTGCTCTACTCACTGCACCACCTAGCCGCCCCTTATAGGGTTTTTTCAGTTTTTTTCTTATCTGTGCCACCTTGGAGTTAGTTAATTAACATATCCAAATCATTTCAAAGTTGTCAGTTAAACTTTAAAGTTAATATGTCCACCTCATCTCAAAATTATCAGCACAACTAAATGATCTGTTGGTCTTACTGTGGATGTCTAGAATTTCTGAGATTTACACATCATAAAGACCAAAAGACCAGGAAAGCCTAGATGGATGCCTCTGATTTAGCACATATTACCTGAATGTGATATTTGCTTAATATATGATACAGTTAGTAAATTCAACTCCTTTGAACTTTCAGATGGTTTGTACTTGACTTCTAGGTTCCCCTGTTACAATCTGATTTCCTGCCATTTCATCCTAGCTCCTTATACACTTACTTTACTACACTGTCTAGATGTGAGCAAGGACAGTCAGAAGGACCAGAACAAGATACAATATAAACAGAAGGGGTTAGAGTAGATGGATTCTATTTAAGTCTATATTGTGTGATTCTGATTTGATTTCTTTAATAAATCTCTCACAAAGGCCAGGTTGGGAGAAAAAAAATCTCTCACATGATAGGCTGATTTTCACATTTCTGTGGATCTGTGAATTCACTGAAGTGGATAATTCTTTTGACTTATACAGATTGTAATCTACACCAGAGGAAATAATATTCCATGAGGGCAAGGATTCCACTTGACCTAAAATTGGTATCTTGCCTAAAATAATCTGTACAAAGGAGGAATGATTGTTTAATAAATGTTCATTGAATAAATGAAAAAACTTTTTCCCATTTTATTCAATTATGTTTCATTCATTTACTTATCCATTCAGTAAACATTTATCAAGTATCTACTGTGTATAATTGGTAGAGGATGAGGACGGTACAAAGTTAATTGCCCTTGTGGAGCATACATTCTAATAGGGAGATAAGATACCTATGCAAATAATTAGAATATACAACTATCTATCTATCTATCTGTCTGTCTGTCTATCTATTATCATAACATTTAATTTGGGCTTTAAAAGAATAGGAATTCAAGAGTAAAAGAGATGTTGAGAGTCTATTTCAGGCATGGATAATAGCAAGACACAGTGGTGGGAGGGTACATTGCACATTTGAGACACAGTATAGTATTTTGGCTGGAATGTAGAGTAAATGTAGGGGAGTGATAAGAGGGAAGGCTACAAAAATAGGGTGGTACTAGGTTGTGAATGGCTCCTGTCTTTCATAAACCCTCTAATCAGCACTGAATGTACAGGCACCTTCCTCTGGAAAATACCTTGGGATGTTGATGTAGCATTGGGATGGTCATTGGTGGGCAGAAAGAGTGTTAGCATATTCCTGATTTTTTTGCCAGAAAAAGGCAGCTCCTAAAAGTAAGACTGAAAGAGAATATAAATTTATTTGTACAATCTTATAAAAAGGGATGATGGACAATTATGAGCACTAATGTCTCCTAAATCAGAAAAAAATCAGTGGAAAGTAAAACTAGTTTAATGAAAGCTTGGCAAGATATCCAACTAAGCAAAGTCTTCCCAAGGGCATTCAAGACTGAAAATGAAAGGAGGACTACAAGGAAAATTAAATCTGTTAACCAAAAAAATCATTATAACAAACTGTTTTCTCCATCAAAGAAGATGGCTCCATGATACTTGGACCCTAATATCATAGTCCCAGATGTACTTATTCTTTTTAGTGGCACTAAAGAGAACAAAAACAGGAAAAGTATCTGTATTGAACTAAACACATATAGAAGAAATCTCCACTGGAGGTAGCACTATCATGAGGGTATTTCAGGACCAATATACAAGGTACCCAAAAGAAGAGAAGAGAAGAAAGGTATGAAAAACATTAGATTTTATTAGCACAAAAAAAGGCGATTGAGATAATATCAATAACTACTGAACTATACCCCTACTTTCCTATCCATACAACATCTTTATGAAAGACCTCTATAAGCAAATGGAGAGCACCCTCAATAAGCATAGCACAAGGGTATGCCCAGAGCCAGCTCTTACCAGCTCATGAGAGCCAATTGATAAGGTGTTAAATTTTCACTGTAAACCTTTATACCTCAGAAATCAGCATCATCACAAATCAGAAATTGATTTGTTGGAGAACCAGTTATTAAATAGTTACCAGTACACCACTCTTATGGGAATAAGCAGGCATGCAAAAGTCATACTCTACATGGACCATATCTTTACCACTTCACAATGAACTGAAAGATGCAGAGAATATAGGATTCCCCATCTGTTCATTGTTTACTGATTATAAAAAAAAAACACTTATGATTCAGTGGAACAAAATGTCTCTCTACAGATTCATTTACAAGTAAGGTGTCACCTCAACCACATGTAAAATCATTCAAAATTCCTTGGAATATATAACAAAAGAAATAACCATTTTCAATGATCCCCGATAATAAACAGGAAATGTAAAACAAGAAGATGCTTGTATACCAAAGTCATTAGCCACAGTAACGGACACGATGCAGTGAAGGCTGCAAGTTGAACAGGGAGTCCTCCAGATATCCTGTTTGTAGATGAAATAGTGTTAATTGCATCGAGTCCCAAATTTCTTCTTGGAAGAGATCTGTAATAACTTGAAGAAGTTTGACCTATTTATCCACATAGAAAAAGGCAAGCAGGTGAAGTACAGCTCTTGCTTAGATTATGAAATGTGATTGAATGGACTTCCTATAGAGATATCCATCAGTGTGGTGTGGTGTGTGTGTGTGTGTGAGTGTGTGTGTGCGCTTAGTCTGATATATGTGTGTGTATATTTATATACATATATGTTTATATATTTATATACATATATGTATATATTTATATACATATGCAATATACATGTGGATGGATGGATGTATATACAGATAATATGTATGGACTAAAAGAGTTCATAGCAGAACAGCTGGAAGGTTAGACTATTTTCAGTAAAAAGCTCCTTTATTGACCCCAAGCTTCCCATTAAAACAAAGCCCCCATCTTTTTGTAATAAATGTTCTACTTGTCATGCTATAATGACAAGGTAACATGGAGTATCACTGTCTCTGAAGGATAAAAAATGAGTTTCCATATGAGGACAATAGAGAGATATACTTTGAGCTTGAGCAGACTACATATGAGATAACCATTCAGGAATTCTGAATAACAACAGGAGTATAAGACATCATTAGGAAAGATATAATAAAAGAAAAGATGGACTGGTCGGGGTGAAGGTGAAGGATGCCAAGTGGACAGCCAGAGTGCTCTACTGGTAACCTCACCATGCCAGGGGAAAGCAAGAAAGGCTTCCAGAACAGTTAGGGAACTCCTCTGTGTTGAACCTATGGGAGGACATGTATAAGTGTCACCCCAGGATGGGCAGGCATGAATGGCTACCATATACATCAATGAAGGGAACTCATTAAATGATGAGATCACATATTCATTTGAGTATTGAATATTTATGAATAAGTTCACTACCTATTTTCTGAAAAGCAGCTTGACAAGGAAGGGAGAGGTAGGAAAAAAAAAAAGATGAGAGCATTGAACACCTGAGTGGAGTGGGGGGGATAGAAAGGAGCCCTCAAAGGACCCTGTCGAGCTTCAGCAACCTCCCAGTGTTTCTGGGGTCCAGTCTTGCCTCCATTACCTAGTTCCTGGTGATCGGCTCCATCCTCGGTTCCAGCGGTCCCATATTCAACTGGAAAATCAAGGGAAGTCTCCATTGGTCTATTTCCTCAGCATTGTTCCAAATAGGAACATCTCCATAAGTCAGGGGGGCTAGGAAAATATGCAGCTGCTGAGCTGCTGGAACAAAAAAAAAAAAAAAGAAGAGTTCAGTTGCTTGGCAACCAAAATGAGCAGGACAAGGGAGGTCAGAAAATCAGCCCATTTTGTATTCTGTGAAAGGTGTCCACAAACCTACTACCAGTCAGTCTGTAACAAAATGGGGAAGCAGGTGAAGGTTACTGTAATGCAGGCTTGCACAACCTACAGCCAAAGGATTTCAGAGAGCCTAATACTGTGCACGCGCTTCTGTTTGTCACATGACCCGCGGGAACCAATCATCGGCAATCAGTAAAATTACCTTGACTTGGAAAGTCAGCTGCTAAAAACTATCTGCTGCCCCCCGCCCAAAGATTAACCTAATTAATGTTGGCCCCTACCTATTGCCGAGTTATTCGGGTCTGCCCTAATGCGTTGCTGAGCTGGAGCTCCTCAGGGAGAGCACCAGGGAGCTGGGGTCTCAGGGCACGAGAAGCAGCTGAGAAACAGGGAAAGCTTAACCCAGAGAAGACTAAGGAGACACGTGCTCATTGCTTACAAGTCTTGGAGAGCCTAGAGCCTGTCTTGGGAGAGAGACTGAACTTTTTCTACTTGGTCCCAGGGCAGACCTAGGAGACTAGATGGAAGTTTCAAAAGTGAGAGGCTCAAGTCTAATCTAAGGGAAAACTTCCCAACCATGAGAAAGAGGGCTGTTCAAGACCTGCACAAGGTGCCTTGGGAAGCAGTGAATTCCCAATTGCTGGAGGACTTCAAAGTGAGCCTGACTGATCTGTGGTCAGGTATGCTTTTTTTTTTTTTTTTGGAGGGCAGTTGGGGTTAAGTAACTTGCACAAGGTCACACGGCTAGGTTTTTGTTTGTGTGTGCGTTAAGTGTCTGAGGTCGGATCCGAACTCAGGTCCTTCTGACTCCAGGGCCAGCACTCTACTCACTGTGCCACCTAGCCGCCCCTCAGGTATGCTTTTAAGGTAATCCATTTTTTAAAAAAAATCTAGTTAAACTAACTGTATTTTTAGATCCCATCCACCCCTGAAAGCCTATGATTCTATGACCTTTGTCATAAGGGAAGCATGGTGGTGCAGAGCATAGAGTATTGGTACTGGAGTCAGGAAAACTTGAGTTCAAATTCAGCCTCAGTGACCTTGGGTGAGTCACTTAACATCTGTCTACCTCAGTTTCTTCAACTGTAAAGTGGGGATAATAATAGCAATTGCCTCACAGGGTTGTTGTGAGGATAAAATAAGAGGACATATATAAAGTGCTTCATAAACCTCAAAACACTTTGTAAATTATTATAATTATTACCTTAAAAATCTAGTCCCAAGTGAATAGAGCACCGCCTCTGGAGTCAGGAGGACCTGAGTTCAAATTCAGCCTCAGACACTTAACACAAAACCAGCTTGTGACCTTGGGCAAGTCACTTAACCCCAATTGCCCTGCCTTCCCCCCTCCAAAACTAAAAGCAAAAAAAGTTAAATTAAATTTAAAAATCTAGTCCAGTCTTCTCATTATACAGACAAGGAATCTGGGGCCCAGATGAGGAAAGAGACTTGCCCAAATTCAGGCAGTTTGGTTTCCAACAGAGGTAGGTCTCAAACCTTGCTCTGTGGACCACCAGGCCAATATTGTCATCTTGCTATACATTGGGGACAGTGGGAGCTAAACTGCAAAGTGTCCAATAACCCAAGACCATTTGCTGAGGCTTCCAAAAAAAAGGTCACCATGGTCCACCCTCTGGGGAGTTAAGGGTCAAAGCCCCATGTTCTTCCTTGTCTGGGCAGGAAGAGGAAGAGAGAGTCCCTTCTTATTCAAGGAGTCTGTGGTTCCCTGGGGTAAAAGGGAGAATGGAGGTCAGTATTTCTACAGTCAGAGGTGAATCTTTTCTCAGGCAATATTTTATTCCTGTCTTCTAGTAACAAATGTTTAATTATCCGCCCCCCCCCCCCAATAATTAGCTTGTATTCTGTAGGATACAGCATTACACAGAGGGGTTTATGTCACCATTAAGGATGCAATGTTCTAAAAAATGGTCATGTCACAAAATTTATGAGGACAAATGAGAAAAAGATGGAAATAAAGAGTTATGTTACAACACAGTTGACTAATAACAAGTAATGCTTTTTAATTAGCAATTTTTGTTTACCAATGGTGATAGCACTGTTAAGGTTTATTGCCTTTTTGATAGAATGAGAATGAAAACCTATCATTAAACTCTGACAGGACAATGAAGTTGAAACCAGCATCAGACTGACTATTTATAATCATGCTCAAATTGGATATCAGTGGAATAATTTCTTTTCAACATAAAAGGCAGCTGCATCTGAATTTGGATTACAAAATGCTGGTGGCCTCATTCCTGGTTTGCCACATTATGGACCCTGTACTGTGGTGGAAAAAGGCAGAAGATATGCTTCCATTCTTAGCTCTGTGACCTTGGGTTAATCAATTCCACTTTCTGGGTCTCATTTTTTCTCCTGCTTCTCCTCCTCCACCTCATTTTCTTTTTCCATAAAATAGTGAGTTAAACTAAATCCAATGCCAATGCCATATGATTAAGTCAAGCAGACTTTCTCCTTCCATCACCAGCTCCTCTGGTCAGTCATAGTCAAATAAAATATGTTTTAGAGCATAGACTAGTAGAATGTCAGAACCTTAAGGTATCTTAGAACACAGAAAAGCAGAACTGTGGAAGGAACCTTAGAACATAGAGCTTAGGCTATCTTAGTTTAAAACATAGTCTTAAAGTCATCAGGGTACTTAGAACAAAGGATAAGGAAGGTTAGAGATAGAAGGAATCATTTTGTTGTTCAGTGGTTTTCCAGTAATGTCTGACTCTTTGTGACCCCGTCTGGTGTTTTCTTAACAGAGATACTAGAGTGGTTAGCCATTTCCTTCTCTAGATCATTTTACAGATTAGGAAACTGAGACAAACAGGGTTAAGTGATTTGCCCAGAGACGCACAGTTAACAAGTGTCTGAAAGATTTGAACACAGGAAGATGAGTCTTCCTAACTCTAGACACTGCACTCCAGCCACTGTGCTACCTAACTAGAAAGGATTTTAAACTATAGGATATCAGAGCTAAAAGAGTCATTAGACTACAGCACATTAGAACTGAACAAGTCCAAGTCTTTCATTTTAAGGTGAAAAAATTGTGATTCAAAGATGAGTCTCAGTTTTTATATCATCTCTAGACAAGGTCTCTCAACTAATAGACACTTATAGACACATTTATGGAAGTTAAAAAAAAACACTTTTGAATCCCAAGGGATCGGTCTTTGGAGGACTAGTCCTTCCAAACTGCCACTATCTTCCCAATCTATTTGGATTGCCTTGGGTGATGGATGGCAAAAGCCTCACCATCCGGGGCAGCCAGGTGGCACAGAGCACCAGCACTGGAGTAAGAAGGACCTGAGTTCAAATGCAGTTTCAGACATTTAACACTTACTAGCTGTGAGACCTTGGGAAAGTCACAACCTCAGTTGCCCTGCTTTCCCCACTCCACAAACAAACAAGCAAAAAAGCATCACCATCCAAGCAGAGGAGTGGTACTGAAGAGCTTTCTGTGGTAGACTTATATTTGTAAAGAACCTTGGGGTGGAAGTGGGGAGATTTTTTTTTCCTTTCTACTCTTGGGAACTGAAGATATTCCCAGGGGCAAAATACAGAGTAAGAACAATCATGCTTTGCTAAGGACAGATATGCACAATAAAAGCAGGATATAAAAGGGTCTAGGCCAGTAGAGACCAACCACCCAGCCTCCCTAATTTTCTTTTGTTTTGACTGAAATTCATTTGCATGTCAAGTCCAAGAGGATTTTAGGAATATGCAACATACCAGTAATCTACATCAATCAGAGGGGTCTGCTCTTCATCCAGACAAAGAATTACAAAAGATTTGATCTTAGTTTAGGGCCAATCTGTCAGGTATTTGTTAGGTGGGTTTGATAACTGACTAGCCTATCCTTACTAGGTAAAGCTTCTAGCCACTAAACTCTAGCAGACAAGTGTTGAGATGGCTTGACTGGCCTTGAAGAGGTAAGCCTAGGAGTTTGTAGCAGGGAACAATGCCCAGTAGATTCTACATGACCAGAAAGAACTAAAGTAACACTCATTTGAGACTGTATGCCCATCATGAGTCATCATGAGACCATCTAGGACTGGTGACAGAACACATTCAATAGGGCCATGGAAACTACTAGACCAAAGGGGAGCAAGCTCAGGTCAGGCTGAGTGGCACTCACATGACCAGAAGACAAAGGTGGTCCTACAACATCAAAGGTGTGATTTGCTGTGTCATGTGTGTGTTATACATGTTCCCCACATTTGTACACTGCATGTATGAGAGTATGCCTATTGCTACTCACTCCTCTCAATGAGAGTATATGTAAAGGTGAGAGAGATTACCCCTGATTAATGGGGCAAGTGTTCTAATGAGTATTCTCTTACTATAAAATTATTTTAAATACTCCACAGGATCATAGCCTAAAGAGGGCCTCAGACAACAGCTAGTCTAACCTCATTTTAACAATGAGGAAACTAAAATGTAATTGTGTCCTCTGGCTGCTTAAACAGAAAGCAAAATGGCGGGAGGAGCCAAGATGTTGCAGTAGAAGCAGGAAAACTTCCTGAGCTCCCCCCCATAACCACCTCAAATACCTATAAAAAAATGACTGTAAACAAACTTTAGGGCTACAGAACCCACAAAGTGACAGAGAGAAATAAACCTCCCACTAAAGACAGCCCAGCAGGTGGACAGGAAGGGCAGCGCTGGGAGCAGAGCTCAGCCCTGTGTGAGCCTGTGGTTTTAGCCCCAGGGTGGTCCAACCAGCTGAGGCTGGAGGGACTTCATGAGAGTGTATCACCAGCAGCTGTGGCAGTTTCCAGACTTATCAACCCATAAATGCCAAAGACAAAGTGAGAGGTCAGTGGATTCTGGGAATAGGAGGTTCGGAAGTGTGGTCTGGCCTCTGCCCCCCAGAGAAAGAAGTGGCTGAGGGGGAGCCACTGTGTAGCCACCACCCTTTGACTGCTTCAGAGCTCCTGGACTTCATATTGTAGGGGTACCAAGCAACCATTCTGAGGGGTAATCACTCTTGCTTTAACCTGCTTGGATCTGGATTGCTGTCTGTGGTGGAGGTCCTGGGGTAAGTGACCAGGTGCCAGAGTGTGTGGAGGCTTTAGAGAGGGCACGCAACTAATAGCTCTAGCAGCTGCAAAAACCCCAGTGATTTGTGACAAAGCTCTCCTCTCTGGAAGCAGAGTTCAAAAGTTGATGTATGGGTGTGGCAAAAAGCTCAAAAGTCAAGTAATTGAGTGGCAACATGAGCAAGCAAAGGAAGCAAAGCAAGCACAGCAATCCAACTTTGGATTCCTTTTTTGGGGACAAAAAGGATCAAAGCATAAAACAGGAGGAAGACAATGAAGTCAGAACTCCTGCACCAAAAGCTTCCAAGAAAAATATGAACTGGTTACAGGCCATAGAGAGGCTTAAGAAGGATTTTGAAAACCAAATAAGAGAAGTGGAGGAAAAATTGGGAAGAGAAATGAGAACAATGCAAGAAAATCATGAAAAAAGAGTCAACAACCTGACTGAAGAAAATAACACCTTAAAAAATAGACTAACTTAAATGGCAAAACAGGCTCAAAAAGCCAGTGAGGAGAATGCCTTAAAAAGCCAAATTTGCCAGATGGAAAAAGAACCTCAAAAGCTCACTGAAGAGAATAATTCCTTCAGAATTAGATTGGAGCAAATGGAAGCTAGTGACTGTATGAGAAACCAAGATACTATTAAATAGACCCAAACAAGTGAAAAAATAGAAGGCAATGTGAAATATTTCATTGGAAAAACCACTGACCTGGAAAATAGATCCAGGAGAGATAATTTAAAAATTATTGGACTACCTGAAAGCCATGATCAAAAAGAGAACCTAGAAATCATCCTTCAAGAAATTCTCAAGGAAAATTGCCCTGATGTTTTAGAACCAGAGGGTAAAATAGATGATGAAAGAATCCACTGATCCTCTTGAAAAAGATCCCCAAAAGAAAACTCCTAGGAATATTATAGTCAGGTTCCAGAGTTCCCAGACCAAGGAGAAAATATTACAAGCAGCCAAGAAGAAACAATTTGAATATTGTGGAAACAAAATCAGGATAACACAGGATCTGGCAGCTTCTACATTGAGGGATTGAAGGGCTTGGAATATGATATTCCAGAAGTCAAATGAACTGGGATTAAAACCAAGCATCACCTACCCAGCAAAACTTAGTATCATGTTTCAGGGGAAAATATGATCATGCAATGGAATAAAGGACTTTCAAACATTCTTGATGAAAAAACCAGAGTTGAATAGAAAATTTGACATTTGGTTACAAGAAGCAAGAGAAGCATGAGAAGGTAAACAGGGAAATCATAAGGAACTTATCAAAGTTGAACTATTTACATTCCTACATGGAAAAATGATAATTGTAATTTATGAAACTTTTCTCAGTATGAGAATAGTTGAAGGGAATATAAATGTGTGTATATACATGTATACATAGATACATGTCTATATAAGAGGGTATATGGGTGTATGAATACATATGTATGTGTATATATGTGTACAGGTATACATAGAGGGCACAGGACCAGTTGAATAGGAAGGGATGATACTTAAAAGGTGAAATTGAGAGGTCAGAGAGGAATATAATGAGAGGAGATGGGGAGAGACAGAATGGGGTAAATTATCCCATATAGAAGAGGCAAGGGAAAACTGTTACGATGGAGGGGAAGAATAGGAAGGCAAAAGGGAATGGTCAACCTTACTCTCATTGAATTTGGCTTAGGGAGGGGATGACATATACACTAAATAGGGTATCTCTCCCAACATGAGAGTAGGAGGGAAGGGAATGAGAGGGGGGATGATGGGGGGAAGGGAAGTTGGAAGCACACACTTTTGAAAAGGGACAGGGTCAAAGTAGAGAATAGAACAAGTTTGGGGGAGGGATAGGATAGAGGGAAAAAATAGTCAATCTTTCACAATATATCCACTATGGAAATGTTTTGCGTAGCTATACATGTTCAACCTATATTGAATTGCTTTTCTTCCTAGTAAGGGTGGGTGATGAGGGAGGAAGGGAAAGGATCTAGAATTCAAAGTTTTAAAATCAAATGTTTAAAAATATATATATTTTTTACATACAACTGGGAAATAAGATATACAGGCACTGGGGTATAGAGATCCATCTTGCCCTACTGTAAAGTTGGGGGGAAGATGTGGGAGAATATAGGAGAGCATATTTGGAGAGGGGGTATACAGTGGGATCACTGTTTTGGGGTTGTAGGTAGGGGAAAGAAAGGGTGAAAATTTGTGAGTCAAAATCTTGTGGAAATGAATAATGTAAACTAAAAATAAACATAAAGTTTAATTTGAAAAACAAAAGCAATATATCATTGTGGATGGGAGGATGGAGATTAAGTGATAGTTTTAAGTCAATCTGCACCTTAGACCTGGAGGTAGCTATTCTGCGGGTCCCATGAGAAAAGGAGTGACTCCACGTATGTGAATAACATGTTACTTCTCTCCTTTGTCCCTTAAGACCAAATCAACTGTACAGGCTATTTGATTTTTTTTTTAAATGTCTGTTCTACTTCAATCAAACAGTCAGCCAATAAGCATTTAAAATATCTATTGCATGTTAAGCACTACAATATGAATCTCACTGACTAAGACTGGAATCATTCCTAGAATATAGTTAACTGTGATGAAAGGTCTCCTTTCCAGTTTACCAGTGGGTCTGTCTGCCTCAAGTCTTTCCCTACCCCAATACATCTTCCATTCAGTCACTTAAGTGATTTTCCTAAAGCACTGGCTTGACCATGTCACATCCCCACCCCTTATTCAGTAAACTCCAGTAGCCTTCTGTAGCAGCAAGCACCCCAATATCCCCAGGGTGACTGCCAACACAGGTTCTTAGATCTGCTTTTCAAAAGGAAAGCAACTCAAAATGGGTTAACAAGCTTACTTTAATCAAACAAACACACATTACCTAGTTCAGGGGAAAAAGGTCAGCACCCCGAACTTCAGAGTTACAGAACTTACAGATCAAACAGACAGGCTTCCAAACTGTCCTACCATTATATCAATACCAAATCACAGTTACCAGAGAGGGAAGCATCAACATCTGGGTTTTCAAAGCCGGGGGGCTCTCAACAACAGCTTCCCAGAGTCTCATCTGGTCAAGTCACACAACACTTCTCAAAGTGAGCCCCAAAGCAAAGCCTCTCCTCAGGGTTTATATAGCCTTCTCCTGGCTCAGAGAATGTAACAACCTTCTGGACCCACTGCCCAATCACAAAGTATCAAGGTGTGGGCTTTCCTGAAAAACAATCATCCCACCACAGGCTCCAGGTGCACTTAAGCTAGGGGCAGGGAAGATCTTTAAATCTGCATTTCCATTACACCTTCTTGCCTCTACGTTCAAATATAAAATGGGTTTTTTCTGGCATTCAAAGTCCTTCATAACCTAGCGCCCTCTTACTTTTCTGATTTTCCTACAGCTAGACAGCACTGGGCTTGGAATCAGGAAGACATCTTCCTGAGTTCAAATCTGGCCTCAGACACTTGTTAGTTGTGTGACCCAAGGCAAGTCATGTATACTCTGTTTGCCTCAGTTTCCTCAACTGTAAAATGAACTGGAGAAGAAAATGGAACATCACTCTGGTATCTTTGCTAAGAAAGCCCCAGATAGAGTCACAAAGAGTCAGACATGACTGAAAGACAATTGAACAATTAAAAATATCCCTCCTATCTCTAACCTTCCTTGTCCTATGCCTTTTGTGTACCTTTCCATTCAGTAATGCTAGCCTCCTTTCTGCTCCACAAACAAGACATGCTATCTTGGCTCTGGGCATTTTCTCTGGCTGTCCCCCAGGTGTGGAATGCACTCCCTCATCTATTCTAACTAGTGACCTCCTGGTTTCTTTTTAAGTCCCAACTATGATCTCACCTTCTACTGGAAGCCTTCCTCAACCCTTCTTATTCTAATGCCTGTTCTCTTTCAACTAGCTCCCATTTATCCCGTATATCGCTTACTTTGTATATATTCCTTTGTATGTTGTCTTCCCCACTAGATTGTAAGCTTCTTGAGGGCAGGGACTGTCTTCTACCTTTTTTTATATGCTCAGAATTAGCACAATGCCTGGCAAAATAGGTGCTTAATAAATGTTTATTGGTTCATTAATTAATTGACTGCCCATTATGTATACAGTGAATCAGGTAATGAGTAACACACATGGAAATGGGCTGTAAACCATAACTAAAAAGTTCCCCCAAAGGCATACACCAACAGTCACCAATTTTCTGCCCTCATTAAGGAACACTGGGAATCAATAGCAGAGCTGAGACTTGAACACAGGCCTTTTCCACTATATTACACAGCTCCAATAGTTATTAGTTGCATACTTTCTATGAGCCTATTTCCTCATCTATAAAATGAGGCTAATAATTAATTGTCTACCTTAAAAGATTGTGAGAAAGGCACTTTGTGGTTTATTTGCTAATTATCATATAGTGGTCTATGTTTACAAAGTGTTTATATATCTTTATATGTATATATATATATATACACACACACATATATATATAATTTGATGACTGAATGAAAAATAATTTATTAAGTACTTACTATGTATCAAGCACTGAGATATAATTTAAAAAGCAAAAAAATCCTGGCTCTCACTGAGCTCACATTCTAATAGGAGACAACACAAATAGGCAGGTTCAGATATAGGATGGATGGCAAAGCCTGGTGGTCTTAGGGGACAGCAGTACAGTCAGGAATGTTCAGAAATCTAAAGGGTTCGGTAGCATTGAGGATGGTAAGGCCATAAGCTCAGGAAGTGTATGTGTATCACTCATTGTTGAAGAGGAAGGTAAGGAAGCTTTCCTTCTATGTAGGCTTCATCACTAGCAAGATATGGGCAACTCATGCCATCTCCTTGGAATCTGCCCCAGAGGCCATTCCTCCCTCAGCTCTGGGCTGGGTTTGGAATTATTACCTCCTGAGACCTGGGAAATCAAAACAGCAGCAGCTGAAAAGAGGATATACACTGAGGAAGTATATCATGGATTGAAATACATTCCCCCTAACTGGGAGACATTTTCCTCTCTACATACCCACTTGGGCTCTGGGGAGAATTAACTCAAACTTGAAGTGTTTACCGCCTGAAAGAGATGATGTGCTAATTTGCAAAATGAGACACATTTTGGGGCATTGCCAATATCAAATTTGTTTTATTTGACTATGCTTATTAGTGTTAAGGGTTTTGTTTTTCGTTTCCTTTTTCAGTGGGGAAGGGAAGAGGAATGGAGAAAAGATAATTGGGAAAAAAAATCTTATTTATTTTTTAATTAAAAAAAAAAACTTTTAAGTGGTTGCTATAATACATTCTCCTCCCCTACCCCCAACCATGGAAGGTTATTTCCTAAACCAATAATTTTTTTTTCTCCCTTCAAGAAGTCCCAACCAAGTTAATTTCTGGGTGTTATATACTTGATTGACACTATTGCAGGACTTGGATATGCCTTATCTACTACTAGAGTGGGTCATGCAGGTCAGTCCTCAGAGCTGTCTACAGATTCTGTTATGGACCCCAGTTGCTAGACCCCTGGCGGCTCTTTCTCCTGAGATCTTTTTTTTTTTGCAGGGCAGTTGGGGTTAAGTGACTTGCCCAGGGTCACACAGCTAGTTTTTGTGTTAAGTATCTGAGGCCAGATTTGAACTCAGGTCCTCCTGACTCCAGGGCTGGTGCTCTATTCACTGTACTACCTAGCCACCCCATACTCAGGAGATCTTAAAGTCCACTCTACACCTGTGTAATGGAAATGCAGATTTGAAGATCTTCCCTGCCCCTAGGCCCTTTGATTGGCTTAAGTGACTCTGAGAACCTTCTTTAATTTGAAAATATACTCTGCCCCTTAATAGGCTGAATGTGGTCACATGGAGCCTGTGGTAGGAGGCTTGGTTTTCAGGAATGACCACACCTTGATGCTGTGTGATTGGGCAGTGGGTCAAGAGGGTGGTTATATTCTCTGAGCCAGGAGAAGGCTATATATAAGCCCTGATGGGAGGCTTTGCTTTGGGGCTCACTTTGAGAAGTGTTGTGTGATTTGACCAGATGAGACTCTGGGCAGCCGTTGAGAGCCCCCCAGCTTTGAAAACCCAGATGTTGATGCTTCCCTCTCTGGTAACTGTGATTTTGGTATTGATATTGGTTGGACAGTTTGGAAGCCTGTCTGTTTGAAGTTGATCTGTATACTTTGAAGTTTGGGGTGCTGACCTTTTCCCCCTGAACTAGATAATTTTTGTTTGATTGATTAAAGTAAGCTTGTTAACTGATTTTTGAGTTGCTTTCCTTTACAAAAGCAGATCTAAGAACCTGTGTTGGCAGCCACTCTGAGGATGCTGGGGTGCTTGCTGCTACAACCTGATACCCATTCCCCTAAGAACACTAAAAAGAAAAAACAAACACAACAGAGACTGGAGAAATAGCAGTATCATGACAGCATGATCTCATATCATCCAGAAGAGAGACGGAGAGACAGAGAGAGGCCAAGGTACCTCCCCAATCTGGAAGGCCTATAGCAGTTCTTGCCTATCTGGCCACCAGGGAAGAAAGAGTAGGGTTTTTTCCTACTCTTACCTCTTTGGACACTTAGTTCTGGCTCAGCAACCAATTAAAAGGCTTTTCATTACCTTGCAGAATGCCAACAGGAAATAGAAGATATTGGTGCCTGCATTGAAGTGGGGCAGGAAAAGACCCCTCCACCACCCATTTCCAGAAGCAAATTTACGAATCCTTCAGGTAAATTCACAGAAAGTGGAGAATATTTTGCATTCTCTAAGTACGGGCTTCTCATTGTCTATTCACCTAATTACATTGACATAGAAGGTTAGAAGGGGTCTCAGAGATCATCTAATCAAATGTATATCTTAAACAAGAGCGCCCTCTTCAGTATCTGGACAAATGGCCAGGTCTCATTTGACCTTCACAATAAGAAATTCAGGGCATAGATTTAACAGCTAAAGCTTAGAGAGGCAATGTTTCTTAAGTTCACATGACAAATGCATTTTGGAATGGTAGAGTAAGGAGAGGGGTGGGGGAGGGGGACATATAGTATCTAAGGCCCTAGTCAGAGCCTGGGCTAGAACTGAGACAGCAAGGTTTTGTCAAGCAGGTCATTTCCCTGCTACTGTTGAATGTAAGATGTAGGGCAAAATTATTATTCTATTTTACAGATAAGGAAAGCGAGTTTGAAAGGAGAAAGAGACTCAGGTAAGGCTAGAATTAAAAACCCAAATTCTCTACCTTTAAATCCAATCTCATTCACACTTCCAAGTTCTCCTGGCTTCCACCCATTTTTGTTCCTAAATCATCTCTCAATGGTTCTCTTTTTCTAACTAGGCTCAGAGGAAGCCCCATTAGCCTGCCATTGTCACTCAGTTACCTTTCCATTCTGTTGGCCGCTGTTCTGAAAAGCTCCCATCAATCCTGTTAACTATGCTGAGGGTTTCTGGGGCAGCCATCAAAGCCATTGGCTTTGTGTGCCTGTGTAGATTACCGGAGACTCAACCTGCTTCCCACTGTCTGCCAGCAAAGGCAGAGCTGGCTTTTCATTACTAAAAACTCCTCAGAAGGTTAAACAGGTTCATTAAACAGATCACAGCACTCTGAAGACAAACCCAGCAGCATTAACCTATTACCAATTGTGGGAGGCTCTCCTGGAGCTTGGAATACAAGTCATACATTAGTGACTCACAAATGTCCTGGTTCACAGGTAATGCATTAGTGCCCTGGAGCACCCCTAAATCAGACACAGAACAAAATCTTAAAAATAATCACATGGAACTACAGCACTCTCAGCTACACCATTCACATTTCTTAGATTGTTAAATATTACATCACCAGATGCTTGAAAGTGCATCTGAAATGGTATTTCATCCTTAATTATTAACTAGCAAATAATTTGCACCAAGCATCTCATCGAACTGTATCTAGCATAGAGATAACCATAAGTCAATGGGCTCTTAAAAATGAAGGAGAATGAGGAAGAAGAAGGAAGAAATAGAGGATGTTTGTGCCTGCTTTGAAGTGGAGACATAAAAAGAAAGAATGAGGAATAAGAGTGAGAAAGATAAAGAAAAACAAGAAGAAATCATAAAGCATTTATTATATTAAAAAAACCTTATTTTTAAATGCCTACTATGTGCTAAGTGTTGATAATACAAAGACAAAAAAACTCAAGAATATTACATTCTCTCAGGGAAAGCAAAATATGCAGCTACAAATATATAAAATTGTATGGAAAAGAGGCTCTAGACTTAATCTCCCAGAGAAAGATTACATCTTCCCTGGGGTTCTAGGAGTGCCCCTGAAGAGTTGGAGTGTCTTTCTCTAATTCTATAGGCTTAAGCCCTTTTCTGGTAAATTTTCTCTACTGTAAATTGCCAGTGATTAGACCCTCCCCCCCCCAGTATCATTTTGCCAATTAGCATCAATTAGCAGAACAGAAGTACTGATACCCCAACCCCCAGCAACTAGGGGCATATTATCCACTATACCACTCAGCCCCTGTGGAGAGTAGGATCAAACTTAGATTTCTACAAAGTATTTACCCACCAAACTCACTTCAAAATGTGACATGGGCTATGAATGTTGGATTGGGTCAAGCAGGTTGTTCCTTAAGGTCTCGACTGCTGTCTCACCCATACTCAGCATTCTGGCAAATACCAATCTGGACTCCACCTCCCAGACTTCTGGCACTCACTATTCCCCCTTTTTGAAGATCACAGGCTCATAACTATTTCTACTATTCCTTCACCTAAAAGAAGAAAACAGAAATTCACATTTATAGACCTCATATTGAAACTGTCGAAGAGGAAGACCAGGCTGTGGGGTTTCTATTGACAAGCTACTATAGCTCTAGTTAGTTACTAAAGAGCCAGAAAAGGAAGTTCTCAATGCCAAAGTCCTTGGTACCATCAAATGGATCAATATCAGAAATTAATGGCTTATAGTAGACATGACACTGAAAAAAACTACATTTGCCTTGTCCCTATATCCTAGGTATCTCTATATGACTCACAGGTAAATGTCCTATTCATAGGTGTTCTCCTCAAGGGGAGATACCATCTAATTAACTAACTATGCCTATATCAAACATTTAGCACCATGCTTTGCAATCATTCAAGACACTGTTGAGATGAATGGCCCGAGGTGGGGATCTGTTCTTCTTAACTAGGATTAATTGTCATAATACAAGGGTTTGGAGTGGGAGGTGGGGAGAAGGAAAGGTGGATTTGAAAAGGAAACCAAGACTATTAATAGTGATGCAAAAAGGGGGGGAAGGGTATCATTGTAGCATCTTTTAAAAATACAGATGAGAACAGAAGGATTTTCAGAAGACACAAATAGGACAATCTTTGAAGCTAATCTGTTGACTATTATGTTCTCTTACATATGCAAGTTGTACATTTTAGAGATCCATGGTCCCCTATAAAATCCTTTTTTTCTATGTTGGATACATGGTAATGCTCATTGTTGGTAATAACTACCAAGTTCAGAATAACAAACAAAAATTATATTTATTTTTTAAATGAGATGAATCACCTAAGAACCTGGTCCAGATGAAATGGCTGAGGGGAAATAGCATTGCTATGCATTTTTACAGTCATCCCTAGGAATTTCTGCATTTAGGACAAGTTCTACAAGCTAACACCCAGAACAATTAGTGCAAAGCATACCCTTAGCTGGAGGATAGAAGTGGGTGGGATAGGATAAGAGGAAGATATAATGTGAGAGCCTGGTTTGAGACTGGTGCTAGGCAGTCTGCCATGGGTTGGTGGGGGAGGGGAAGAGACAATGGAAGAACTCAACTGTAGCCCACCATCTGGTAGGCTATTTTAACTCATTATTCTTGTTAATTAGGTGTAAAATTCTGGTGTTTCTACATTGCTGAAGAATTATAAGTGAAGTTAGCCCTCTAAATCTGGCACCCCGGAGTAAAGCCCTGGGCACACTATTCTAATTATAAATCATTTTTTGTTTTGGGATTTTTTTTTCAAGGCAATGGGGTTAAGTGACTTGCCCAGGGTCACATAGCTAGTAATGAATCCGTTTTTAATGGAGAAACTGAAACTCAATGAGGGAAATTGACTTGCCTGAGGTTACACAGCTATTATGGGTTGTAACTGGAGCTAAAACTTAAGGTCTTCTGACTATAAGAGAAGGGTTCTTCCTACCAGACCACATTGTTTCTCTGGATTGGCTTGTTTTACTCTGGTTCACTTTGGGCAACAATCTGGAGAGTAGTTCTGGTTTAGGCAAAGCCTGATTTCAGGTTTCACTCATTTCCTTTCTCTTCCCTATCTCTGGGCAATATACACTTTGACACCAGTAAGATAATTGCCATGTCCCAGGGGTGGCAATTCTTGCTAGGCTTTGAGAGGTTGAACATCATGCCATGGTTTTGTAACCCCAGGCTATCTGTCCAGCTTAGTATACTAGCACTGAAACATCTCAGCCTCAGTCTATCCTGAGGTTCCCTGAAATTACAGGAACAGTCAGATGCCTCCAGAACAAAATAAGCAGGAAGAGCAACACATTTATAAAACTGACTTACACTTTACAAAAAGACATTTGGTCTTCCAGTCCCTTAAGAGGCAATAACTTACTGGTTAGAAAAGGATACCCGTGTTTTTCCAGTTAAGAATAATGTAAAGTAATTAGGGACAAACTCATTTCTGGGGAGGGAGGGTGGGGAGATTGGACTAGAGATGGAAAGAGGTTTCTGAGACATGTGGGAGGATATATTCATGGATTCAACAAACATTTATGAAGTATCTCACTGTGAAGTAACCTGTGCTGAGCACTGGGGATGCAAAAATAGACATGCCACAGTCCTTGCTCTTGTGGAATTTATAACCTAATGGTAAGAAGGGTATGTATGAAGAAAACTACAATACAGAGGAGAGTAAAGTAGGGGGATAGAAATAGAAAAATGGAGGGGCTGCTAGATAGCGCAGTGAATAGAGCACTGGCCCTGGAGTCAGAAGGACCTGAGTTCAAATTCGGCCTCAGACACTTAACATTTACTAGATGTGTGACCTTGGGCAAGTCACTTAACTCCAATTGCCCCACCTTCCCCCCTGCAAAAAGAAAAAAAAAAGAAATAGAAAAGTGGAAAGAGTACTGAATTGGAGCCAGAAGACATGCATTTGGATTTGCGTTCGAATTCAGGGTATGCTGCTTACGACCTGTCAAGTGAACTAACTTCTCGGAGGCACCAGTTTGCTACCTTGTAAAAAGAAGATTAAAGCAAGATCCATCAACCCTGTTGTGTGGCAGTTATAAAACCTATGGATTCCTTATGGGCCATAACAACAACAACAACATAATAATAATAATATTTAACTTATTGTCTGGCATTTATAGAGTGCTCCTTTGAGTCTCACAACAAACGTGAGCGTGTATGTTAAGTCTACAACAACGCAAAAGGGAGAGGTATTACTGGTATTCCAATCCCCACTTTATAGCAGTTGTCGTCTGATATGCCCATGGTCACACTGCTAGTAAGCCTCACACATGAAATTCAGGCTTAATTCTTTCTGATTCTCAATCTAAGGACCTAATCATTGCAAAACACTACCTTCCAACCTAGAAAAGAAAGGGATAGTTGGGCATCCTAGGAATCTCTCTGCCCATTCATCGAACCCAGCACCAGATTACAGAAATCTCTGTGTGATGTAAGGGGATTTTTTTTCCCATGGTTTTATCCCTACTGAACTCTAGCCATTCTCTTCATGGCCTTCTGACAATATAAGGCTTATAAAAGACTTTCCTCATAACAACTCTATTAGACTCCAAAAGTGTAGGATACTTGCCCAGGGTCACACAGCTGTTAAGTATTAGAGCTAGATTAGAACTCAGATTCGTGTGTGTGTGTGTGTGTGTGTGTGTGTGTGTGTGTGTGTGTGTGTGTGTGTGTGTGTGTGTGTGTGTGTGTGTGTGTGTGTGTGTGTGTGTGTGTCTACCTCTGTCTGTGTGTATGTGTGTGTCTGTCTCTGTCTCTCTCCCTCCTTCCTTTTCCATTTCCTTCATCCTCTCCAGCTGGCTTCTCCAATGTTTCCTGCCTGTTTCTGTCCCTTTACCTGAAGACCCAGAACCAAATCCTTTAAGAGGCAAGAGAAGACATGATGAACATGAGACAAGTCACCCAAAATGAGCACCATTCTGTGGCACCCCAAGTTCTCATGAGCTTTGTACATACCTGGTCTGCTTTCCTAGGGCCTGATCCTAGTCTGTCCCGGTTCTTCATCTTATTTCACACCTATCTGACTGTCATTCAACCTGACAACCTAACTTTGCTGCCCTCGTCATCTGTTCCTGGTTCCTACTTCAAAGTTGGTATTAGGATCATAGATTTAGACATGGAAGGGAGGTTAGAGGAGTTAGAGCTAGGTGGATCAGTGGATAGAGTGCTAGGCCTGGAGTCAGGAAGACCTGAGTTCAAATTTAGTCTCAGACACTTACTAGCTATGTGACCCTGAGCAAGTCACTTAAACTCTGTGTAACTTAATCCACTGAAGAAGGAAATGGTAATCCACTTCACTATCCTTGCCAAGGCAACTCCATGGACAGTATGGGCCATGGGGTCACAAAGAGTCAGACACAACTCAAGGACAACAATCTAAGTGAAGGGAAGGGGAAGCAATAAGCATTTATATAGTGCCTACCATGCACCTATTAGTGTGCTGAGTGCTTATAAATATTATTTCATTTGATCCTCACAATAAGCTTGTGAGGTAAATGCTATTATTATCCCCATTTTACAGTTGGGGAAACTGAGGCAGAAATATTAAATGACTTGCACAGTCGTGCAGCTAGTAAATGTCTGAGACCAGATCTGAACTCAGGTCTTCTTGATTCCAGGCTCAGCTCTCTATCAGCCACCTAGCTGATGACCTCTAACCTCCCACCCACTAATGGTGCTGAGTAGTTTGACCAAGGTCACATCAATAGGAAGTGGCAAAGCCAGGATTCAAACCCAGGTCCTCTGACTTTAAATCCAGAACTATTTCTACTGCACCACCCTACGTCCAGTACCATCTCACAACCATGCCCTTGATTTGCTGGCATCTAGGATTTATTCCCTGCTCTAGAATAACCTCCACAAAGTTCTCAGAGCACAGGAGAATTTCATCCTGTACCTCTGGTCCTGCCCACCTCTTGGCCTCTCCTCCCTGACTTCCTATCAGCTAGTGATAGTACAAAACCTAATGAAGACATGGGATAAAGCAGGAGACTCCCCTCTGCCTTTATGTCTCATCAAGGACACCATCTGAATTTTCCAAAACAAGGTACTAGAAAATAAGGAATGTTGGTCATGTACTGAAAATAAGATTGTTCTTTTTGTTTCCCAATTGAAGTAATTAATTTATATTGGTTTAGCTTCTGGATAAAATTATTATCCATATCTTTTCTGTTCTCTATTTTCCATTTTTGAGTTTTAATTACTTTGTTTAAATAGTTCAGGGTTAAGTTGTTTCCATTATAAGCCATATCCTTGTTCAGTATTATTCATTCTCTACGTTAAAACTAATTCTGATCTTAGTTCTAAAAAGTTGATGATCTGATTGTATACTAACAATTGACTCAAGAGTAACTCCCAGATCAATAATATAAGCAATTTCATTCTTAATGGTTTTATTTGGTTTTTTCCATGTCCAGTGCCTGCTAAATCTTTTCTCAAAGAAAGGAATGATTTCTTAGGCAATCTTGAGTATGGAACATTCATGCTTAGATATAAATAAGTGGAAATGTTTAAAGCAACACCATTCTCAGGCACTATACATTTTCACAGGGAACTGTGCTCTTATTTGGCTTGAACCAAAGGATTTAGGTTCTAATCATGAAATTTTAGGCACTAAGGGAAGGATATTTTGAGTCATGGAGCCCTTCCTGAATCCTCTAAAATCATACCAGGCAGATGGATATCTAATATTGAGCTAGCCATGGAGGAAGCAAAAAAGTAGCAATAGATAAGGGTGGGTGCTATAGGAAGCCTAGCTACACCCAGTCAATTTTCCTTAGAAAACAGACCACTTTCTTGCATTCCATTCCATTCAATAATCCAATAAATATCCAACTAAGGGGGCACAACAGTCAAATTTTGAATAGTGGCATTTAAACCAGGGAGAATGACAATTTCCATATAGTAATCAATCCATAAACATTTATCAAATGCTACTATGTGCCAAGCACTGTGCTAAACATTGAGCTTAATAACGGTTTCAGTAATGCTCTCAGATGTTGAACTTCTGGTAATCTCAGTCCTCTAGCATAGCACCTCCAACCAGAAATTAAAGAAAAATAAGTCTGAGATGTCAAAATATTTGTCAAAAAGCCGATACACTTATTTCAAAAGAAATTGCCATCAAGTCTTCAGAATTTTTTTAGTCCATTTCAAGTGTAATTTTTAATAAATTTGGTTATCTGATGTCACAGCACATAGCATAATAGAAGGTGGCACTCTAGTGATAGAAATCCAAAATCTACAAAAATCACATTTAAGAACTAGAAGGCCAGTAGTTTTGAATCACTTGATATATGAACAAATAGTATATAGGGCCCAATATTGCTAGTTATGTCTCTGAGTCCTTAAGACAAATTTCTGTTTGCATTATATATCCTCTGATCCATCATCAAGGATACTTGTGACCCAAAAAGAAGGTAGACCTTCTGGTGGATGACAGGTGGACAGCCTAAGAGTTGCCCAGGTAGTCCTGGAATTTTAAATGACACAAAAGGCCTCCAGAGCATTAAGTAGCTCATTTATGGACAATTTATGGAAAGGCATGGACAAAAATCACACAGAATGAGAAAGAATGCATGAGTTATAACCTACAAGAATGTTAAGTCAATGAGATCATGAATCGACCGAGTTGTTGAAGTATCTTTTTGTTAAGATGGCAAAAATTTCCACACTTTGTTTCATAAATCACTTAATTCACAATGTTTAAAATAAAAGTGTGTCAGTGTTTAAAGGATCAAGCTTCATTTTTCTGAAAAATCCACTTAAGTGAAATAACTCCTTTCTTGACATGCCAAGGTACAATTGCACACTTCTTCATGATGATGGCTAATTTTATTTCTTCCATAGAATAATATTTCAACCTTTATTGCAACCTCTGCCCCCTGATTTAGAGTATGAATTGCAAAGCTATAGCATGGAGGACTTGGTTTCAGATTTGTGAGAAATCAAATAATGAAAAATAATTGTTCTTTCTTTAATCCTTTGATATAAAGTCACTGATCAGATATGGGTATGCTTCAAACTGCCTACATGAGGCTGACACCCAGGTACTAGTTGCACAACTATTTATTTTTGGAAGTCGAGGGAAAAACAGATTATATGCCTAATGTACACAGATACTGGAGAGGAAGGTTCTTTTTTATCTTTTTTTACAAATGCTTTATTAACTTCTGGTTTACATCAATCATTTCCACCAGATTTTGAGTTACAATTTTTCCCCATTTTTTCCCTACCCACCACCCCAGAATAGCAGTCCCACTAAATATCCCCTCATCCAATCTTCTCTCTCCCATATCTTCTCCCATACCCCCTTCGACTTTGTCATTAGGGCAAAGTGAATCTCTGAGCCCCAATGCCTGGACATCTTATGAAACATTTAATTTTAAAGCTTCGATTTTCAGATCCATTCCCTTCCTCCCTTGTCACCCACTCCCTCTGAGAAGATAAGCAGTTCAGTATGTGTTGTATATGTATAGCTATGCAAAACATTACCATAGTAGATATATTGTAAAAGACTGCTTATATTTCCCTCCCACCCATCTCACCTCCCACTTGGTCCATTCTCTACTTTGATCCTGTCCCTCTTTGAAAGTGGGTACTTCCAACCTCCCCTCCCCCTAGAATGCCTTCCCCTCCATCATCCCCCCTCTCATCCCCCTTTCCCCTACTCTCCTGCAGGGTGAGATATCCTATTTAGTATGTATGTGATTCTCTCCTTGAGCCAACTTCAATGAGAATATGGTTTTGCCTTTTTGCCTTCCTGTTCTTCCCCTCCCCTGCAACTACTTCCCCTTGCCTCTTCTACATGAGATAGTTTACCCTACCCTGTCTCTCCCCATCTCTTCTTGCCACTTTCCTCTCTCACCTCTTAACTTCACCCCTTAAGTATCATCCCTTCCCATCAAATTCAAGCTGTGCCCTCTATCCATGTATACCTGTAAATATATGCCCATATACCCTTCTTCAATTATTTTCATAATGAGAAAGGTTTCATCAGACACAGTTATTGTTTTTCCATGTAGGAATGTAAATAGTTCAACTTTGATAAGTTCCTTTTGATTTCTTTTCCTTGATTACCTTCTCAAGCATCTCTTGCTTCTTGTGTCTGAATGTCAAATTTTCTATTCAACTCTGGTTTTTTCCTCAAGAATGCTTGAAAGTCCTCTATTCCACTGAATGACCATATTTTCCCCTGAAACAAGATACTTAGTTTTGCTGGGTAGGTGACCCTTGGGTTCAGTCCCAGCTCTTTTGCCCTCTGGAATATCATATTCCATGCCCTTCAATCCCTCAGTGTAGAAGCTGCCAAGTCCTGTGCTATTCTGATTGTGTTTCCACAATATTGAAATTGTTTCTTCCTGGCTGCTTGTAGTATTTTCTCCTTGATCTGGGGATTCTGGAACCTGGCTATAATATTCCTGGGAGTTTTCTTTTTGGGATCTTTTTCAGGAGGTGATCGGTGGATTCTTTCAACCTCTATTTTGCCCTCTGGATCTAAAACATCAGGGCAATTTTCCTTGAGAATTTCTTGAAGGGTGATTTCTAGGTTCTTTCTTTGATCATGGCTTTCAGGTAGTCCAATAATTTTTAAATTGTCTCTCCTGGATCTATTTTCCAGGTCAGTGGTTTTTCCCATGAGATATTTCACATTGCCTTCTAATCTTTCATTTGTTTGGATCTGCTTAACAGCATCTTGATTTCTCATAAAGTCATTAGCTTCCATTTGCTCCAGTCTAACTCTGAAGGAATGAATCTCCTCAGTGAGCTTTTGAGATTCTTTTTCCATCTGGCAAATTTGACTTTTTAAGGCATTCTTCTCCTCATTGCCTTTCTGAGCCTCTTTTGCCATTTGAGTTAGTCTATTTTTTAAGGTGTTATTTTCCTCAGTCAGGCTGTTGACTGTCATTTCATACTTTTCTTGCATCTTTTTCATTTCTCTTCCCAAATTTTCCCCCACTTCTCTTATCTGCTTCTTAAGGTCCTCTATGGCCTATAGCCAGCTTGTATTTTCATTTGGGGCTTTTGGTACAGGAGTTCTGACCTCACAGTCCTCCTCCATCCTTTGATCCTCTTTGCCCCTAAAATAGGAGTCCAATGTTGAATTTTTCTGTTTATTTTGTTTCTTTTGCCTAGGCATGTTGCCACTTAATTACTTGATTTTTGGGCTTGTTGCCACAGTAGGACTCTGCCACCAGAGAGGAGAGTTTCTGTCCCAAACGTGGGGTCTTCACAGCTTCCGCAGGTTGGGTGGCCTCTGTAAAGCCTCCACCCACTCTGGCAAGCTGGATACCCACCCCAAACCTCCACCCCAGACCCCAATCCAGATCTAGGCAGTTTGAAGCAAGAGTGATTAACCCCCAGACTGATTGCTGGATCTCCCTACAGTTCACAGACCAGGAGCTAGAGCCGCCACTGACACTGCAAAATGGCTTCTGTGCCGCATTTCTTCAGCAGCTTTTCGCCCCCAGGGGAGGAAGCCAACGCTTTCCCCAAATACTGGTCCCAAAGTCCATAGAGCACTAACCTCTCACTTTGTCCTAGGCATATCTGTGCTGATAATTCTGGAATTGCCACAGCTGCTGGTGTTCTGGGGTCCCTCCAGCCGGCTGCTGGCCCAGCCTCCCTAGGGCTAAAACCACGGCTCACGAAGGCCTGGGCTCAGCTCCCAGAGTGCTTGTATCTGAAACCAGCAACTCAGCACTTCAGTTCCTGTGCTTCTACAGACCAGATACAGTCTTGGGTGCACCTACTCCACCTTCCCAAAACAGAACTCTTCAGCTTATTATAACCTCACCCAGAATTTACAGTAAGAATATAGTTTGTGTATAATTTGAATACAGCTTGTGTTTAAGTCAAACCAAGTCAACGAGGCTATATTAAACTCCTACTATGTACTAGGAACTGTGCTAACTGCTGAGGGTACAAAGAGTGGCCAAAAACAAACCAAAAAAACAGTCCCTGATCCCAAGGATCTCACATGATAATGAAGAAAGACAACATGCAAAAAACTATGTCCTAATAAGATGTATACAGGTTAAATTGGATAATCTCAGCAGGAAGGCAAGAAGAGGAAGATAGGGAAAGACTTCTTGCAAAAGGTGTAATTTTAAGTGAAACCTAAGGGAAGCCAAGGAAACCACAGAAATAAGCAGGGAGAGGAGTTCAAGCGTAGGATAAGCAGTAGATTATAGATAGATAGAAAGGTAGATAGATAGATAGATATAAATAGAGATAGAGATATTCACAAAGGAGATAGACTGTGGTGTGAAAGGAATAGCAAGACGGCCAGTGTCACTAGTTTGTAGAAAATACAGATGGGTGTAAGGTGTAAAAAACACTAGAAAGGTAGAAAGGAACCAGTTTATGAAGAGCTTTAAAAGGCCTTCCCAGTGCAATTTTCCTCCCCTTCCAGTGACCTCAAATTTCATTGGAACACATGCAGTCTATTCTTCAAACAAATAGTATTATCCTGCTACTTAAACTCTCCTTGGAAGGGAATTGAATTTGCGTTTGTTAGGAGAACACCCCCTAAGTAACAGCTAGCTCCACAGTCATTTAGAAGACTTTTCATCACCACACAGTACCAGCCCTTTAGTTAAAGAATTTCACAGAAAGGGCCTTCAAAATTCTGTATTTTAGATTAGAATCAGGTTGGGGATTTCTGTACATTCTCTATATAACCCAAGAGGAAAGATAAATTCAAGCTTGCTCTAAGTACTAGCCCTCATTAGCCCGCACTCGTATTTCAAAATTTTGAAAAATCATATGATATTATCAGTCAATGCAGAAAAAGACTTCAATAAAATACAGTTCTCATCTATGTTCAAAAAGTAAAAACCATAGGAATAAAAGACCCTTTTCTCAATATGATTCAAAGTGCATATCTAAAATTGAGCTAGCATTATGTGTAAGGGAGCTATATTCACATAATTACAAATAAGATCAATGGGAAAATAAGAAAGTCTGTGTTTTCCACTATTATTTCATGTTCCAGAAATGGAACGTAGCAATAAGATAAGAAAGATGGGGGAAATGAGCTAGACAAAGAAGAAACACAATTATCTCTGTAAGCAGATGATATTATGGTTGTTCATTGAATTCCAAAAATTCAACTCAAAAATTAATTGAAACAATCAGTAACTAAAGTAGCAGGATACAAAATAAACCCACAAAACCATCAATTTGTCTATATATTACTGACAAAACTAAATAGGATGGGGGTGGCTAGATGGTGCAATGAATAGAGCACCAGCCCTGGAGTCAGGAGGATCTGAGTTCAAATCCAACCTCAGACACTTGACAATTACTAGCTGTGTTACTTTGGGCAAGTCACTTAACCCCAATTGCCCTCCAAAAAGCAAAAAAAAAAAATTTAAAAATTAAGTAGGATATGATATAGAAATTATATACAGAATAACTATAACATACATAAAATATTTGAGTTAACCTACTAGGACACATTCATGATGTATGTAAATACAGTCACAAAATAGTCTTTATTGAAGTAAAGGAATATTCAGATTATTTGTGATGTATTCATTGCTCATTTTGGGGCCAAGTCAACATAATTTAAAAAAAGATAATTGAAAATTATCAAAATACCAAATGGTTACTTTATAGAATGAGACAAAATAATAAAATTTATTGGAAGAACCAAAGATCAATAATTTCAGAGGGAATAATGAAGAAAAAATAGAAATAATGAAGACTTACTAGTCTCCAAGATTTCAAAGTGCACTATGGATTTGTAGACATCAAAACTATTTGACATTAAGTTAAAAATAGAAAAAAAGACCAGAATATACTAGATAGGCAAGGCCCAGAGGACAGGGAACAGTGTTTAATAGACCTAAGAATACAAACTATAAGGATAAGAACTCCAAATTTTAAAAGTACTTATGAAAAAAATAGAAAGCCGTTTGGCAGAAATTTTTAGACCAATACTTTATACCAAAATAAACTTCAAGTGGATGTGACCTTGGTATAAAAGGTCACATCTTTTCAATAAACACAAGAAACCTTTCATTTCTAAAATTTGGGGTGAAACCCATAAGCAAATAAGGGACTGAGATTTCAAAAATAGATATTTTTGCTTATATAAAATTACAAAAATATGTAAACAAAATCAAATTTTTCTTTTTATCCTAGTTACAGTGATTTTGTTTACATATTTTTGTAATTTTATATAAGCAAAAGTATCTATTTTTGAATGACTCTTGGTTAGATATATTTATATAATGGTATCCTTAGATCTTTTGCATTAAATATATCTAAGAAAGATCTAAGGATACCATTATATAAATATATCTAACCAAGAGTCATTTCAACTTCCAATAAATAAGTTTTTTCTTATAATTTGCTTTTAATACAAATAAGTTTTCAGAAGAAAAAAATGAAACCAATCACTGACCATATGCAAAGACAGAGATAGGTGAATAGATCTGTGCTTTTATTGGTATAGGGAAGGAGCTCCCTCTCCACCAATGCAGTTTAGTATTCTCTCTGCAACTTACAGACTTAGAGAGTTGTCTAGACCAAAGAACCAAGAAGTTGTGACTTGACAATTGTCACACAAATTAATGTCAGAGGCTGAACCTCATCACAGATCTTCCTGGTTTCAAGGCCAGCTCTCTGTCCATTACTTTACCCATGCTACTTTTCAACTATATGAAAAAAATTCTCTGATCTAAATCACTATTAATAAGAGAAATGTAGATTAAAAAATCTGAAGTTTTCAACTAACACCCAGCTAATCTGCAAAGATAATAAATAATGAACATTTTCAATATTGTAGAAAATATAAAAAAATTAAATCCAGTCCCTGCTTTCAAGGAGTTCACAGTATAACGGAGGAGACAACACACAATTAGGTGCAAACAAGATATATGTAGGATAAACTAGAGGAATCCTCAGGGGGAAGGCACTAGCATTAAGGAGGATGGAGATAGGCTTGTTGTGAAAGGTAGAATTTTGTTGTTGTTTGTTTTCAGAAGTCTAGTGACATCATGGAGTTGATGTTTTGACTCATGCATGAATTGGATTTAACTGAGGCAAAGTTCCTTGAAGTCATCAGCCTCACTGTCTCTTCCATAGTCATCGTTTGACCCAGGATGCAGTAGGTGACTGTCTCTGAAGTCTGACCCAGCTCAGAGCATTCCATAGCAACTGCTTTAGCCACCTTCAGTTGTTCTCATCTGCCCATTCCTCTGGGAGCTGCCTCTATAGGCTTGGGATAGACATCCCCTCTAACTCACTGACAGGTTTGAGGCCTGCCAATTACCCTCAACCGGGTTTAGCCTTTCTTCTGAGACATTTCCCTGGTGTAGCCATTGTGAATGTTACGGCTTCTTGGAGCCACAGGTAAGAGTTGAGTGCCAGGTAGACACCATAAGGTGAATGAGCAGTCCTGAAAAGAATTTAGCAAGTCCTCACAACACTCAGTTAGTCTTCTTTAAACACCCACGCTATATACCCCTGCAGGATTTTAGCTGGGACTTGAAGGAAGACAAGGAAATTAGAAGGCAGAGATGAAAAGAGAGGTTGTTACAAGTATGGCATTAGCTAGTGAAAAAGCATGGAATCAGGAGAAAGTATCTTTGGGAGAATTGCAAAAAGGCTAATAAGAGGGGAATAGAGGGGAATAAGGTGTAAGAAGGCTGGAAATCTTAGGAAGGAACCAAGTTATGAAGGACTTTAAAAGTCAAACAGAGAACTTTATTTTTGATCCAGTAATAGAAAACCATTGGAGTTGATTTTATAGGGAGGGGTGAGTTGATAAGGTCAGACCTGAACTTTAGGAAGATCTATTAGACAGCTAAGTGGAGAATGAGGAGAAACTTCAGGAAAGGGAAACTAAACTAACCCAGCAGCCTGTTGTGGAAATCCAGCCTTGGTGGGAGGCAGAGGGGAGAGGGAGAGAAGTAGTGATAAATGGAATTCAGTTTAGACAGGTTGGGTCTAAGATAGGACATCTAGTTTGACAGGCCTAATAGGCAGCTGGATATTCAAGCTGGGGCTGGATAAGTCAGTTTAGAGATGACAACTGAATCTATGGGAGTTGATGAGATTACCAAGTGAGATAGTATGGAGGATAGAGCCTTCAGGAATGGACTCCTACTGTTAGCAGGTGTGACCTGGATAAAGATCCAGCAAAGGAGACTGAGAAGGTTGGGTCAGATTGGGTAAAGAGGACCAGGACAGAGCAGTGTTGGGAAAACTTAGGGAGAAGAGACTATCACGGGTGATAGGATGGGGATTTTCTATTTTGCATCTGAAGGTCTTTCCCTTTACATTTCAGTGTTTCTTTTAGTCACTACATACCTTCAGCTTTTAATGGCATCTCATTGGGGCACCTTTTCTTATATCAACTAAGTTATCCTGTTGATGTAAGTTTAGAAGTGTTGTGTCTTTCACATCCCTTTTGTGTAGGAATAAATTTCCTGTCCTATACAGGATTTATATTATACATCAATTACATCTTTTTCCCTCTTTGGAAAGACCTAAAGATGAGCCTTAAAACTAACCTTAAATTGGGGCAGCTAGGTGGCTTAGTGAGTAAGAGCTCAGGCCCCAGAGTCAGGATGACCCGGGATCAGTTCCGGCCTCAGTACTTATCACCCACACAAAAATAACTAGCCCTGTAACCTTGAGCAAGTTACTTAACCCCAATTGCTTTAAAAAAAATAATAACCTTAAATAATTTTCCTCTCAGGAGTGGAGACTTACCCAGCAAATGAGGGTGAGCAAATGGGCATCTCCTTTCATTACATTGCCCAGAACTAAAGTTTTTCATACTATGCCTAGTTATAGAGTGTGGAGCAGTATAATACTACAGTTGGCAGCAGCAATTGTTCAATATATAACTTAGCAGCAGCAGTAGCATCACCATTGTTGCTGCTGTTGTTGGTTTTGGAGTTTTCTGTTGATTCTAATCACCCAGGCTCTCTCTGGCCTTTATTAGACCTTTAAGAAAGACAAACATTATTAATTTTTACTAACTTTCAGAATTTCTCATTTACAATTAGATTTCAAAACTGAAAATTCATTTAACTGTCAGTACAAAGCACAAAACTGCATTATAAGATTCTATTTGTCTTGAATAATTAATAAGAATCTGGATCTAATAGGATAAACTCAGAACAGGCAGGAAATGCTTTTACTTGATTCTTGCTAATTACACAGGTGATGATCTATAAAGTACAAATCCTTTTAATCACAATACAAGTTAATTGCAACAGAACAAATCTTCCAAAATTTATTTTTCTTCAAAAATTTGCAGTGGCACCCCTTTGCCTATGAGATAAAGTGGCAGCTCCTCAGCTTGATGTTCAAGACACTGCAATCTACCCCATTTATCTTTCTAGCATTATTTTGCAAGACTCCTGCCTTATCTTTAACTGCTGAAATTCTCCAAAGCCCAGATCAGGGGCCACCTCTGCCATGGAGCCATCTTCTTTGATTTCCCCAACTTAGTGAGATTTCTCCCTCCTCAGATTTCCCTACAAGCATCCTGTACAAATCTCTCCTGTGTCCCCCTCACTCCACTATGTATCTCCTTATCTGTATATTTTCTTCCAGTAAGATATAATCTTTGAGGGCAAAGACTGTTTAGTTTTCATCTTTATATCCCAGACATTGAGCATAATACCTTAGATCTAGTTGATGCTTAATAAATATTGTTAAATAATATATTGTATATGTTATATATTACCTATATGTTAATATATCCTAATATATTGATATATAATTATTATTAAATAATATATTGTTGAGACGAGATATAAAGAGCAACGTATTTGTTATTTTTAGGACAAACTCCCATTATTTATGATGGAGAGCTCAAAGAGAGAGAGATTTTAAAAAAAGAAAAGAAAAGGCTATAGTTTAGAAACATCTGATGAGCCTTCTTATTGATCCTCAGTTTGCTTGCAGCCTAGGGGTGATCTGGGTTTTGACATTTTAATGAGTGTTCCCCCACCATCCCAAGAGCTGTCATCTGTGTGTATGTGTGTGTGTGTGTACTTCTCTCTTTGTCTCTGTCCCTCTGTCTCTGTATGAATATATCTCTTTCCCTTCCTCTCTGCTTTCCCGGGGTGGAGAGGTTATTGATTCAATTTTTATGAAATGTACTCACTTGCAGCTTCATGGATCACAGGAACCCTACACCACAAAAGATATTCAAAAGAAAAATGGCTTTCTCACAACCCAGGAGAAAAGGAGGATTGATTTTTTTTTTAAAGTAAATGTATTGATATTTGTTTTTATATCATCTAAATATCCCTTTTAGGCCATTACCCCTTCCCCTCTCCTAGAGAGTCATTCCATATAACAAAGAATTTTTTAAAAAGGGAAAAAAAGAAAGAGGGAAAAATCAGCAAAGCTGATCACTAGATTGAAAAACATCTGATACAATAAACAATGTTTCATACCTGTGAACTTTATTGGAGGGAAATATCAGAAGAGCCATCTATAAATTAACATGAATGTTAAGCAGCTGTGAGTTATTAAGCTAGGCCTAGAAGATGGAGGAGGGGCCCAAACGTGGCATAAATAATGCCAACAACCCTCATTCTCATTGCGATTTAAGGTTTATCTAGCACTTTCTTCGCTGGGATACTTAGAGGTGGGTTGGGCACCCCCATTTTACAAATGAAGAAACCAAAGTTCAGTAACTTACCCATAGTCAAGAAATGATGAAAATATAACATCTGGGACTTTAACTCAGGTTCTCCCTGCCTCTCTGTCTGGTATTTTTTCCATCATTCCATGCTTTCACTATGTTCTATTACACAAACATTTATTAAGTACCGTTTAAGAATTAACCTTGGTTTGTTCTTTCTAAAGATTTATCAATGCATTTTTTATCTCTTATGCAAAGAAATACCTGAATCATGATTATACAAACAGGAATCATAGCAAAGTTTTTCATCAGAGTTGAGTATAGCTAAATACTTTATAATCTTTTGAGAAACAGACAAGTCCCATTTGACAAGTCAAAATTTAAGGGAAAAGATACAAAGTTAGGAGACTGATAAAGGTATAAAATTCTGGGAATTGACATTTGTTGGCCAAGTGTTTTTTGGTTTTATTTTTTAGTATTCTGAGAAATGTCAAATATTAACAGATAATTCATTACATCTAGTTGTAATAGTTATATAACCAGTAGTGCTTTCCTTTGTACTGACTAGAAGTGATGAAATTTGCCATGGTAAAAAAATTTCTTCAGCATTCTTCATGGGTAACACATCTAGAAGATCCATTGCCTTTTGCTATAATGCCATGCTTTTGAGAAGTACAGTAAATTAAAACAAGCCTAGAGCCCTGATCCTACTTAACCTACTACAACCATGACTACTTCCATTAAAGGTCTCCTCTGATAACTTGTCAGTGTATGGGAGCAACCCTAAGTTCTCAAGGGATATGCCAGTGGAGCATAAACTCTAGCAGGTCAAGCTGAAAAATCTTTATGCCTCAATCTGAGGACCAGCCTAGCTTCAGAGAAACTCAAACTTATCAGCTTGGGTGTCAAACCAACCATCCACCAAGTCAGAGATTGGTGCTAATGAAAAGAAAGTCTGATAAAAATACTGAAACAAAGTATTCCAGTATTATAGAGTATGATGTTAAACAGTGAGAGATACATGAAAAAACAGTCACTGACTTCAAGTTGCTTAGCATCTTATTATAACGTTTTTAGAGTTTAACATGATCTTAGACATTTAGTATAATACCTTATTCTATAAACGAAGTGCCTGAGGTTTAAAAAGTGATTGATTTGTCTAGTCCTATAGCTACTTAATAATAAATAACTTGTAATTTAAAATTTACAAAATTGTTTTCTCACAACATAGGGTTTATTAGCTTGTTAATCACACATAAAAGAAGAGTTTCTTACTCTTCCTCTTTTGGCCCTCACCCTCAGAAAGTGCATATCACAAGTGTTGTCTATCTACTCCCTTTCTCTTTTTGCTGGATGTGACCTACTCTCTAGTCACCACCCTCAACTCCACCCCTGTAAGTCCCCATGACTCAGTGAGGTAGCCCAACCCTCACCAGACTGCCAAACAATTTTCTGATCAAAATTATTCTAATGGGAAAGCAAATAGACCCCATGCTTTCTCTGCCCAGATTTGGGAAGTTTATAGAACATAACAATAAGATTCTCTCTCATGTAACTCCTGAGCCCCCAGCCAGAGAGAAAATGCCTTCTTTTCCCCCTCCTCTCCAATTCAGGAAGAAGGGATCGTGTGTTCTCCCCCCCCCCTCTCTCTCTATTTCTCTCCCTCCCTTCCCCCTCCATTATTCCTTCTTTTGCAACTCTTTTTTGCATAATGAAGCACAAAACCAGAAGGAGATATAACTGATTAAATCATTATGTGAACTAGCATTTGTTGACTCAGACACCTCCTCCATGCCTCAGATCATCCCATATGACCACTGAAGGTGGACAAATCTACAACTCATGGAGCTGTCAATGGCCCTATAGCAACTATGCTACTTCAATGTTTCCAGTCTCTCTTCTCCCTCAGTCTCGAAACTCAAATCCCAATTGCCCCACTTTTAAAGTAGTGGCAGTAATGACTGAACTCAAGGTCCCAATTCAACACTTGTCACAATATCTTGAGCCAATTGGAACTGGTTCCAATTAGTGATACTCAATTTTTAGATGGTCAATTTGGACATACCAAAGCCAGAATATTCACTACCCTGTTGACAACAGCAACTTCCTCGGGAAATTTCAAGGTCATTTCAATGTATAGCAAATATGGTAGTCTTTGTCACTCAATCTTCCAACACCAAATCTTGGGTTCTCAGAGATTATGCTAATAGAGTGCAAGCTCTGGCAGATCTTAACCCAGTTGGAAAGGCTTAGAGTCTGGGACCAACTATGGTCTACATGTTTATTGTCTAAAGAGCAACCTAGCTGAGTGCAGAGAGGCTGGCCATCTTGGGGGTTTTTATTTTTATTTTGTCTAGAACAACTTTTAAAGACCATTTACTAAGGATAAATAACTAGGGAGCTAGAATCTGCACTGGTAGGAGGAGTAGCCAAACTGATAAGATCAATCTCTTTAAAGTCTTGAAGCTGAGACTATGAGCTGTGAGCTGCCACAGTGGGCCAGTTCATTTTTTTAAAGTAGAAAGATATTTAAGAAATATATTAATATTTTTGTCACACAACATATTTGAAGCCCTGGAGCCCCAAATAAGAGATGTGTATTGATGCAAAATGTTAAAGACAACTCTGAGAGGCTTCCAACTACAAGAAGGGTTTGGTTTTTTTTCTGTTTTGTATTTTTCTCGTTTGCCTTCAAATAAGAGAACAAACCAACAGATGCATTGGGCAGATGATACCTTACTAGTGTTTAGGAAACCTAACAAAAAGCATTCATCAGGCCCAACAGATTCAAAATGTTTATTCATTTTTATAGTCATACTGGTAGAATATATCTCTTTGATTCCATGTACCAGAGACAGGGTCTGGGTTCTACCTCATATCTGTTCATAGATAATTAGAACTATAATAATAATAATTATTATTATTATTATTGATGCTGACATATAGAGTCCCAAAGTTTTCAAAGTCCTTTAGACACATTATCTCCCAATGAGCCTTATAACAACCCTGTGAAGAATGCATGAGAATTATTATCTCCACTTTACAGATGAGGAAGCTGGGGTGGAGAGAGGCTGTCACTCTCCCAAGGTCACATAGACAAGAAATGTCTGAGCTGGGATTCTCTACATCCTAATTGTATCAGGGAAACCATCCAAGGTTTTTTAACAGAAAAATGATTGGACAGAAGTATGTTTTAAGGAGATTGCTTTGTGAGATCTATCTAACCCATTTCTCTGCTTCTCTAATGTCTACTATAAAAGTATTTCACACAAAATAGAGGATAAAAATAAGTATATGAGGAGGAAAGGGAGCACTTCCACCTAAGAAAATCAAGAAGGGGGAAGAGCAGGCCTATTCATGGAGTAAGTACATTTTGACCTGGTCTCTGAAATATGGGAAGGATTTCAGTTGCTAGAGACAAGGATATTTCAGAACATGGGAACAGCACTAATATATATAAATTAATATAATAATAGCAAAGGTGGGAAAACACAGGATATGATTGGGGAGCAATGAGTAATCCAGTTTCACTGCAGCATCTAATACATGAGAGGAGAGTAGAAGGAAGTAATGTTGGAAATGGATGTGCAAGCCAGACTATGGAGGGTGTTAAATACTGGGCCAGGGGTTTGGACTTTCTTTTTTGAATGATAGGGAGCTATTGAGGTTTTGAGTAGAAGACTCATATAGGTACTCTGATGTTGACTAATGTGTCTAAGTATACATCAGAGATATTGTAGGTTCACTTCCAGACCCCACCACAAAGTGAATATCATAATAAAGTGAGCCACATGAATTTTTTTGTCTTCTCAGCATATATAAAAATTATGTTTACACCATACTATAGTCTATTAAGTGTGCCATATCATTATGTGTAAAAATATAATGTATATGCTTTAATTTAAAAATATTTTACTGCTAAAAAAAATGCTAACCATTATCTGAGCCTTCAGCATAATCTTTTTGCTGGTGGAATGTCTTACCTCAATGTTGATGGCTATTGACTGATCAGAGTGGTGGTTGCTGAAGGTTGGGGTGACTGCGGCAATTTCTTAAAATAAGACAACAGTAAAGTTTTCTTCATCAATTGACTCTTCCTTTCATTTGAACACCTGAGGCCATTGTAGGGTTATTAATTAGCCTCATTTTGACATTGTTGTGTCTCAGAGAATAGGGAGGATGGAGGAGAGGGAGAGAGATGGGAATAGCAGACAAATGGAGCAGTCAGAACATACATAACATTTATCAAGTTCGCCATCTTATAGGAGCATGGTTTGTACTACTATAATAGTGACATCAAAGATCACTGATCACATATCTCTACAACAGATATAAAAACAACAAAAAAGTTTTAAATGTTGTGAAAATTACCAAAACATAACACAGAGACACATGCTGTTGGGAAAATGACAACAATAGACTTGCTTGACCAGAGTTGCCACAAACCTATTTGTAAAAAAAAAGAAAAGGGGAGAAAAAAGGATCTGCAAAGCTCAATAAAGCAAAGTAGAGTAAAACAAGGTATGCCTGTATTAGGAAGAGTAGTCTGGCAGTTGTGTCAAGATCAGAGAGCAGAGGGGAGAGAAAGAAGACAGAGAGATCAGTTAGAAGGCTATCATTGTGGTCATGTTAGAGGAATTAAAGTCTGGACTGATATGGTATGGTAGCAATGTGAAAAGAAAAAGATGGGGATTCATGAGAAGGATTCTATGGAGATAAAGTTAACAGGACTTGTTGACCATCTAGATAAGAGAAATGGAGGAGTCAGAGATGACTTTGAAGTCATGAACCTGACTGACTAGAAGAGAGGTGATGCTGCTTTTTGATAACCCTAACCAGGAATCTCAACACGGAGAAAAAGGAGGTGGAGAAGGCTCAGCCAATGCTGTCAAGTAGGCAGGCCTTGCATGGATTCATGTTAATACTCAGCTGCCTGGCTTCTGGAGCAACATAAGCTGAATTTACACAAACATTTCACTTCTCTTTGGCTTCTCTTTTCTCATCAATAAAATGAGGGGATTGGGCTAGATGAGCTCTAATTGTTCTTTTGAGCTCTAACATTTATGACATGATTCTATTAATCAATCGATAAGAATGACTGCTGTGTGTCAGGCACTTTATTAGGCACAGGGGAAACAAATACAAAGAGCTAAGTGACTTTTACCTTCAATGAGCCATAAACACCTTGGGTTTCACAAAGAGAGAAGCCCAGAGTCCCAACACCTAAGTAGGCTATTAAATTGCTTCTCTAGTTTCTAGTTTCTAGTTTCTACTTTCTCTCTCTCTCTCTCTCTCTCTCTCTCTCTCTCTCTCTCTCTCTCTCTCTCTCTCTCTCTCTCTCTCTCTCCCCCTCCCTCCCTCTCCCTCTCCCTCTCCCTCTCTCCCGCCCCCCTTCTCCTCTTCTCTTCTTCTCCCTCTCCCCTTCTCCCCCTCTTCCTTTCTCCTTCTCTCCCCTCCACACACTGTCAGAGTCACAGCTACCACAACTGGGAAACAAACAATTATCCCAGCCCCAATACTTTCCTTTTACTCTGCAGATCCTGTTCGTGACGCCATTTGTTGCAGCAAGCATCCCAGTGTCCCTAGGATGGCTGCCAACAAAGGTTCTTAGATATGCTTTTCTTTTTTTGTTTTTTGGGGTTTTTCTGAAGGGCAATTGGGGTTAAGTGACTTGCCCAAGGTCACACGGCTAGTTTTTATGTTAAGTGTCCGAAGCCGGATTTGAACTCAGGTCCTCCTGACTCCGGGGTCAGTGCTCTATTCACTGTGCCACCTAGCCACCCTAAGATCTGCTTTTCTAAAGGAAAGCAACTCAAAATGGGTTAACAAGCTTACTTTAATCAATCAAACATATCATTTACAGTGTTCAGGGGGAAAAGTCAGCACCCCGAACTTCAGAGTATAAAGACAGAAGTTACAAGAAAACAGAAAACATATCAAGCAGACAGGCTTCCAAACAGTCCAACCATTACATACATCCATACCTAATCACAGTTACCAGAGAGGGAAGCATCAACATCTGGGTTTTCAAAGACAAGCAGCTCTCAAGGGCTGCCCAGTGTCTCATCTGGTCAAACCACACAACACTTACAAAGCCTTACAACAGAGTTTATATAGCCTTCACCTGGCTCAGAGAATGTAACAACCCTCTTGACCAGACTGCCCAATCACAAAGTATCTCCTGAAAAACAAGCTTCCCACCACAGGCTCCAGGTGCATTTAACCTAGGGGCAGGAAAGATCTTAAAAATTTACTCTCAACTTGCCACCATATATAACTTGGTCTATACCAGCCCAGTGGCCTCTGTCAGACTCTCCTAAGTCATCTGGATAACTTCAGCCTCTGCAAAAATTGCTATCTTGCTGGGTACGTGATTTAGACAGAAAGGGTGATACCATAAGCAAATTAGGAGAGCAAGGAATAGTTTACATGTCAAATTTATGGAGAGGGGAAGAATTTATGACTAAACAAGAAATAGAGAAAATTATGAAATGCAAAACAGACAATTTTGATTACATTAAATTAAAAAGATTTTACACAAACAAAGCCGATGCAAGCAAGATTAGAAGAGAAGTAGAAAGGTGAGGAACAATTTTTTTTTTTTTTGAGGGCAATTGGGGTTAAGTAACTTGCCCAAGGTCACACTGCTAGGTTTTTGTTTGTGCGGTTTTTTTTAAGTGTCTGAGGACCGATCCGAACTCAGGTCCTTCTGACTCCAGGGCCGACACTCTACTCACTGCGCCACATAGCCGCCCTGAGGAACAATTTTTACTGCCAGTGTTTCCGATAAAGACTTCATTTCTAAAATATATAGAGAATTGAGTCAAATTCATAAGAATATAAGTCATTCCCTGATAGATAAATTATCAAAGAAAATGAACAAGCAGTTTTCAGATAAAGAAATTAAAGCTATATATAATCATATAAAATGCTGTAAATTTCTTTTGATTAGAGAAATGCAAACCAAAACAACTCTGAGGTACCACCTCATATCTATGTCATTGGCTAATATAAGAGAAAAGAAATATGATCAATGATGAAGATGTGGGAAAATTGAACACTAAAGAATTGTTGGTAGAGTTGTGAACTAATCCAACCATTCTAGAGAGTAACTTGGAACTATGACAAAAGGGCTGTAAAACTGTGTATACCTTTTGATCCAGCAATACCACTAGTAGGTCTCTATTCCAAAGAGATCATAAAAAAGGGAAAAGGACCTACCTCTACAAAAATATTTATAGCAGCTCTTTTTGTGCTGGAAAAGAATTGGAAATTGAGGGCATGCCCAACAACTGGGGAATGGCTGAACAAGTTGTGATAAATCAATGTAATGGAGTGCTGTTGTGCTATAAGAAATAATAAGCAGGCAGATTTCAGAAAAACCTGGAAAGATTTGTATGAACTGATGCTGACTGAAATTAGTAGAACCAGGAGAACACTGCACAATATCAGCAATATTGTGCAATGATCAACTTTGATAGATTTAGTTCTTAACAATAAAATGATCTAAAACAATTCCAAAAGACTCATGATGGAAAGTGCTACGCACATCCAGAGAAAGAACTATGGAGTCTGAATGCACATCGAAGCATACTATTTTCTTTTTTGTTGTTATATTTTCTTTCTCATGGCTTTTCCCTGTTGCTCTGAATCTTCTTTTACAACATGACTAATGTGGAAATATACTTAATATGATTGAACATGTATACCTATATCAGAATGCTTGCTGTCTTGGGGAGGAAGGGAGAAAAGAATTTGGAACTCAAAATCTTTTAAAAGTGAATGTTGAAAACTATCTTTACATATGATTTGGGAAAAAATGAAATATTATTAAATGGGGGGGGGAGAGAATTGCTGTGTTATCCAAGCTGTTCACTATGACTTTCTCAGAGGATGGGTGGAGGATGCTTTCCAAGGGAGCTTCCAGCTTCTCCCATGGGTGACAGTTCTCCCACCACATATACACATGCAAGCTCTTCCACTCCCCCTCCCCCAACCTTACTGAAATTTTCTTTGACGAGTGTTACCACTATCCAAAATAGAGATACCAGGAAGAGAAGCAGGTTTGGGGGAAAATATAATGAATACATTTTTAGATGTTGCTCTGAGGTGACAGTAGAACATAATATTAGTAATTCATTTCCACAGTGCCTTAAGGTTTGCACCACCCTTGTCTCACAATAACCCTGTGAGGAAGCAGTGCAAAGATTATGATCCCTATTTTCAACATGGAGAAACTGAGAATCACAAAGGTGAACTTACTTGCCTGAAAGCACACAGCTAGTAAGGGGCAGATCTGGAACTCCAACCCAGGTCTTTAGACTACATGCCCAGGCTTCTTGTCACTAGATTATCCTGCCTCTTCCCTTATAAATATGCTAGTTGCCAATTAAATAATCAGGAGCATTCCTGACAGAAATCGATGACTTGGCAAATGGATAAATGCTACTTTTCATCCCTGACAGTGATCAAAAAAAGTGCCCTGAGTTAGGAAGAAAAAAATTCTTGCCAATAGCCATGACTAGAAACCCCATGACAGAAACAAGAACTTTTGTTCTTGCAATTTGGAGTGTTTTATTTTTCTCTTGGGGGGCGGGGGGGAGGGTGGTCCAGTTTGACATTTTGATAGCTGATAATTTGTGAAGATTTCTAGCCTAAGGACTGTGTTTTTATTAGGGATTGGGGGGTGGGGTGGGGGTGGAGGTGGGGGGGAGAACTTGTCAAGCAGGAAGCCATATGGTACCAGATGGTTGTACCAGCCAGGAAAGGAAGCTGTTCTCACTTTCTTCAAATCTTAGACTCAGATCTGTTAAGAGATCTCAAGAGATCATCTAGTCTATCTCCCTGTCTGTTAGGCATTGTTTTCTTTCCTTCTCACTATAATACCCTCACTGCAGAGTAGGAAAATGTCTCATCGAAACATACTTCAGTATGGGCAACACAACTAAGCCTGAGGCCAACCCCTTACCCTAATCAGTTTTCAGTTCTCATTATAGTATCTTCAAACCATAGCAATCAACTCTGGTCTCTCAATTCATTCCTAAAACCCACAGAGAGTAAGACTACTGGATGCTTTCCAGGTACACCCCCTCCCTCATTTTCTCTGAAGCAGACTCAGAACTCACTGCCTAAGATTCCACTTCCAAGAAATGAACCTTCAGTTAGCAACACAATTCACATAAAATGGTAATAAGAGAACAGAACCCAACACCATCACAGGCTGTGAACCACAACTCCCTATATTGGACCTAGTCCCAAAGGACTATTCTTAAACAACACTGGAATTATGTTTTCACACATTCTGCCTCTGCAGCACCATTATGGCCAGTCTAATAGTCATAAGCCCTAGTGGCCTACTAGCACTACCTTCCATACATTATTTTAATTACCTCCCCTCCTCCCTGAAGTTTTAATTACTATAGGTGGCCTCAGACTTGTGGTATGTGTTTGTTTTTTAAGACTTTTTTTTTTGCTCAGAATTTTAGAATATACTCATTACTCACTGTGAACCAAGTATAATTGTGAAATGGTTTATTGTGATGGATTAGTTTGATGAGCTAAGACAAGACACTTGGGCTGACCCACAAACCCTTTCTAACAATATATTCCTTTGGAGTTATAGTGGGAATTGTGGTTCAAATCTCACTTCTCCTATTGCTACTGTGCAACCTTGGCCATATCTCTTAATCTCTCTGGGCTTCAGTTTCCTCAGTTATAAAATGAGAGGTTGGCTTAGATGACCCCCAAGGTATAGATGTGACTCTCTCTGGTACTAATTTAAATGCTAGAAATATGGATAGACCCTTAAACCTAGCCATGAAATCATTGTTTAGGCTCTTTAATGAGATTTTTTTCCCCCCGAGCAAAGATTGATTCCTTTAAAAGGGCAATATTTTTAATATTATGTTGGGACTAACTCATTTCAAAGCTAACACACTATCACTCTGAAGGGATTAGAGCCATATATGAGAACTGAGTCCTATTGAGTCAAATAGTTATTAGGTTGGAAATTTTTCTCAGACCCTGTAATAACTGTGAAATTACTGTGTATGGCTTTCTATGCTGAGATGATCCTATATCCAGCCTCACACCAAGAGATGAAAACATAATGCAGAGTGGGCTTCTCTTCCTGCTTTGTCCTTCATTTGGACAAGACTTAAAATCAACATATGTATAGGGTAGCACTGTGGGAAGATCACTGGATCTGAAGTTAACGGACCAGCTTTAAAGCTTGGCTCTGTTCCTAATTACCTATTTGATCTCCAATAAATCTCATTAGGCCTGTTTCCTCATCATTAAAATGAGGAGGTTGGATTAGATGATCTCTAAGCTAGTTGGCACAATTGATAGAATGCCAGACCTACTAGAGTCAGGAAAACTCATCTTTCTGAGTTCAAATCTGGCTTCAGACACCTTCTAGCTATGTGACCCTGTGCAAGTCACTTAACCTTGTTTGCCTCAGTTTCCTCATCTGTAAAATGATCTGGAGGAGGAACTGGCAACCACTCCAGTATCTTTGCCAAGAAAATTCCAAATGGGGTCATTAGGAGTCAGACACAACTGAAACAGCTGAACAACAACAAGAAGCTCCCTTCTAGATCAAAATTTGTGATGTGACCTAAACATTTATATTTGCTTCACTACTTCAAAAGATCTAGAATTGTTATAGAAGACCTTATTTTATACCAACATTTATTTTATTCTGATTTTTTGGTTTCCCAGAAGTATACATCCTATTTCTCAAATTGTATCATTATTACTCCAAGAGAAAAAGAACCTTTCATTTATACGGACCTAGTTTGAATTATAAAATCAATTAGATGCCTCAGGCTCATAATATGAGTCCACCCCCATATATTTGCTGTTGGAATGGATATGGACACAAGCCTACATCACTCTTGCTCCTGTATTATTGTAATTTACTCCTTTCTTTCCTCAGTTCACATCCCAGTCCTTAATGTGCCTTAATACAGAAGCCTCAAACATAGGGCCAACACTTGCAAGTGCTCTATGGGCTAGATTAAAATGTAATTAGGAAATGTTTAACAAAATAAATAAAAAACCAATAAAACATAAGGATAGGGGAGGCTAGGTGGCGCAGTGAATAGAGCGCCGGCCCTGGAATCAGAAGGACCTGAGTTCGGAGCCGGCCTCCAACACTTAATCCATACAAACAAAAAAACCTAGCCGTGTAACCTTGGGCAAGTTACTTAACCCCAATTGCCCTAAAGGGGCGGCTAGGTGGCACAGTGAGTAAGAGCGCCGGCCTTGGAGTTGGGATGACTCAAGATCAGATCCGGCCTCAGAAAATGAGCACCCACGCATAAATAATGACTAGCCATGTAACCTTGAGCAAGTTACTTAACCCCAATTGCTTTAAAAAAAAAAAAAACATAAGGATATTACATTTTAAAACTCAGTCACCATGTGGCCACAAGGGTCTTTATGAATGCATTAGTGGCCCTTGTTTTTATTTAAGTGCTATACCACTGCCTTTATAAATAGAACTTCATGAGTTGCCCACTTGCTGGTCAACTCTGTTGTGATGAGGTTTTCTATATATTGGTCGTCTGACTATGGAGCAAGATTTCCTAGTCTTTGTTTTGTTGTTGTTGTTGTTGTTGTTTCTGTTTTTTGGAGGGCAATTAAGATTGTGACTTGCTGCAATGATTATGGGATTTGAAGATCTTCCATGACCCTGAACTTGCTGATGTAACAGGAAGGGGTGGGGCAAGAGGAAGCCGGAGCCAAGCTAGAGTCAGTGTGGTGACTGGAAGTGCAGCAGCAGTGGCAACAGCGAGAACTCCTTTTTTTTTTTTTTTTTTTTGAGCCAGCCAGAATTTCTGCTACGGACTCCTGCTGAGGACTGCTGGGGACAGGAACTGTGGTGGGGCCAGAGCTGCTTGGAGCGAGATGCATGGATGCTGAGCAGTTGCCGTGAATGAGGAGAGGAAGACCTTTTCCTGAGGTAGCCTGTTCTGTTTTGAAGGCTTGAGAATGTGTGTGTTTACTGCATTAACTATGTGTGCCAACTCTATAGCTACTGTGATGGCTTTGACTTTCTGTTTTGGGGACTCAGTTTTCTGGTATTTGAATAAATGTTCTAGCTTTGTCCCCCATGTAGAGATCCTGTTATATTTTGTGATTACTAACCATATCAGCATATTTATACTTACCATAGGCATTGTGAATATTGCATTGTTAAAGTCGCACGGCTAATAAGTGTGTCAAAAGTCTGAGGCCAGATTTGAACCCAGGTCCTCCTGACTCCAGAGCCAATGCACTATTCACTGAGCCACCTAGCCACCCCTAAGACTTCCTAGTCTTGCCAACACTCAAAACTCATTCATTTTGAAAGGACCTGCTAGGTGGGTGGCATAGCCTTTGAGAGTATAAGACTTATGACTCAATGAGGCATAAGAAACCTTCAATCAGGCTTTAACTGGGGAAAGTCAACAGAATGTGAAGTTACATGAAATGAATAATCCATGTCAGTCATAGTCACCTTTAGAGCTGTAAAAGCGAATATATTTTCTCTAAAAAGCAGGGAGAGAATATCAAGCAGAACTCCAAATAAGTAAGTTTCTCATGGGACTTATCTGGCTTAGAGCCAAGTGGAAAGATTGTGATTATCCCATGAATTTGATCACTGTAGACAGCAAAATTGGGTAATTTAGATGGCGAAGTTTTATTTTTTTCATTTTGCTATCATTCACAGCTTAAGCTAGTTATTTTTTTCTTTTTTTTTTTTTTGAGGGGGAAGGGCAGGGCAATTGGGGTTAAGTGACTTGCCCAAGGTCACATGGCTAGTAAGTGTTAAGTGTCTGAGGCCAGATTTGAACTCAGGTCCTCCTGACTCCAGGGTCAGTGCTCTATTCACTGTGCCACCTAGCCACCCCAACAAGCTAGTTCTAAAGCACAACAATGGAACTTAGCACAGAGTCACTTAAACTTGGGCAATCAAGACATCCTCTTGAATGGTGGTAGGGATTAGTTGACTTGGGGAATATAATTTAAATTCTCCATCTCTGTCTTTTGAAATTTAACCTGTTGTCCTTAAAGGACCAACTCCAAGATTGCTTTCTCCAGGAAGTCTTTTCTGACACGTCTGACATGAAAGACATTGTAAATTATTTTCTAAAATCCTAGGCAAACTCTATGGATAGCAATCCTTTGTTCCATCTAGGAACCATGTCAGGAGAAGAAATGTATAGAACTGACATGACTTGTTCTTGATTAAACTATGTTATAAATAGTATTTGTTTAGCATCTTTTCCCCATGTTCTCGATTTGCTACAGTCGCTGACGTCAAGTTCACCCACATGTAGGCTGCAGATCCATTCTTGTCCCCTTTCGGAAACTGTAGACATTTTATCTTCTCTAGTTCCACAATAATAGTATATAGTTCTAGTAATATGGTAATAGTAATATAGTACTATAGTAATAATAATAGTTGACCTTTATATGATAATTTAAAAGTTGCATTTGATCACAAGATCCCCATGAAATAGATATTACAGGCAATGTTTTTTTTTTCCATTTTGCTGAAGAATCTGAGGCTCAGAGATGCAAAATGTCTTGCCCGTGTTTACATAACTAATACATGTCAGAGGCATGATACAAACCCAGATCTTTCTAGGTCCATTACAACATACAGTCTCTTACATTGTGGTACCTTTCCCATTCTCCGTGATCTTTGAATGGTGTCAATAGATAATGACTCAGCAAGCCCCAGAATATAGTTCATTTGTGCTACATGACTTGAAATAAGAGCAGGAGAGCATTTTCTTATTACCTTTTTTTTTATCTTTGGTAAGGATAGAGAGAGGGACTAGATCCATGGTTTCATTAGCACAGCAGTAGTTACTTAAGCTAGCTTGAACAGGCTTAGAAGAGCCAATTTTTAAAGTGATAGTGTGAACATTTACACCTTGGAAACCAGTGATAGAAATCAGGGTTTGAGCGATTGCTTTGTTGATTGTCCAGAGGTGTCAAACAAGGCCAGGACCTGAATATGGGCCTGCAACACTCCCGAGAGCAGCCCAAACAGATTAAAATGTAACTGGGTGGTATTTAACAACACAAGTAAAAATAAAATAAAACATAGCATTCATTACATTTTAAAGTCAGTATGTGGGGTTCAGTGACTCTAGTTCTAATTGAATTTGACACCACTGGTCTGAATTTAAGAAAGTTATGGAGAAAATATTAATAATGAAGATTAAGTTTTAAAATGTGTCCTACTTATCTGGAAATCAGGTTATTAGATATTTACCAGCACACCTCTGGGTATATGGAACATTCTCTCCCACCCCCATAAAAGGACACTCCCTATCTTAATGCAGAGGGGCACTTTCTCCCCAGTTTATAGTGAGCTGTCCAGAGGTCTGAGAAGTGAAGTAACTCAGAGAGGGTTACACAGCCAATGTGTGTCCAAGGTGAGATTTGAATCCAAGTGTTCCTAATTTTGAGACCAGAACTCTATTCATTAGATCTCTTTTATCTTTGATATCAACTCTCTCTTAGTCATTTCTGTTTTCTCTTCCCTAATTCAAAGATCCTTCTCCAAGGCAAGGAAGACAGAAGTCAAATAAGAGTTGAATCAGTTGTCCTTCTCCCAGTAGTCAGGTCATCCCATCATGCCAAGCAAAGGTTATCTTCTCTCTGCCCTCCCATATTTACTAATCACTACATATTGATGTGCCTCAGTCAGTCAATAAACATTTAAGTGACTGTAATGTGCCAGGCACTGGGATAACTATTGGGAATGCAAAATGCAGCAAAAGACAATCCAATCCCTCAAGGACTTTGAAAATCTAATGACAAACAAACAAATATATACTAAGAAAGTTATATACAGAATCAATAGGAAATGCTTAAGAAAGAGAAGGCACTAAAATTAAGAAATGTTGGGAAAGGTTTCCTCTATAAGATGGTATTTCAGTTGGGACGTAAGGGAAGCCAGAGAACCCAGGAGGTGGAGATGAGCAGGGAAGCATTCCAGGCCTAGGGCACAGCCAAAGAAAACACCCAGAGCCAAGAGAGATGGAGTTTGTGGAACAGTTTTGTGGAACAGTAAGGAAGCAGAGTCACTGAATCAGAGTCCCTGTCAGGGAATAAGGTGTAAGAAGACTGGAAAGGTAGGAGAAGGGCTTTTTATCCCAAACAGAGCATATTGTATTTTATCTTAGAGGTGTTTGGAGAGCCACTGCTTTTATTGAATGTGTGTCTGTTAGTATGTGTGTGTTGGGGTGGAGGGGGGAAGAGGTTGACATGACTGGACCTGCGCTTTAAGAAAATTGTTTTGTGAGCAGAACCAGGAGAATGCTGTACACAGTAGCAGCAACACTGTGTGATGACTGACTTTGTTAGACTTAGCTCTTCTGATCTAAGACAATTCCAAAAGATTCCTGATGGAAAATCTTATCCACATCCAGACAAAGAACTATGAAATATGAATGCAGAGTGAAAGATACTATTTTCTCTTTCTTTTGTTTTAGTTTTTTCCTTTCTCAAGGTTTTTCCCTTTTGTTCTGATTCTCCTTTTACATGACTTATGTGGAAATATGTTTAATATGATCGTATATACACAGCCTATATCAGATTACACACTGTCTTGGGTTGGGGGGAGAGGATAGAAGGGGGAAACAGAAGAAAAAAAAGAAATCAAGGCTTGATTTGCAGTTTTATTAATTGCTTATATTTAAGAAAATGTTAATGATTAAGATTAAAAGTGTATATGCCGGGGCGGCTAGGTGGTGCAGTGAGTAGAGTGCCGGCCCTGGAGTTAGAAGGCCCTGAGTTCGGATCCGGCCTCAGACACTTAACGCACACACAAAAACCTAGCCGTGTGACCTTGGGCAAGTTACTTACCAATTGCCCTCCAAAAAAAAAAGCAAAAAAAAAAAAAAAAGGTGTATATACCTAAAAAAGTTTTTTTTAAAGGAAATCACTTTGGTGGCTGAATGGAAAATGTATTGGAGCGGGGAGATTTGAGACAGGCAGATCCATCAGGTATCAGGTGATGAGGGCCTGTACCAGAGCAGTGGCAATGTCAGAAGAGAGAACGGGGCTTATTTGAGAGATGTTGTAAATGTTGAAATCAATAGGCCTTGGCAGGATTGGATATGAGGATGGGTGGGGGAAGAAAGGGAGTGAGTGGAGTATGATGGGCAATTGAGGATACCACCTATGTTGCAAACCTGAGGGACTACTTAGGAAGATGGTGTAATGGAAATGCAGATTTAAAGATCTTCCCTGCCCCTAGCTTAAGTGCACCTGGAGCCTGTGGTGGGAGGCTTGTTTTTCAGGAAAGCCCACACCTTGATACTTTGTGATTGGGCAGTGGGTCAAGGAGGTTGTTACATTCTCTGAGCCAAGAGAAGGCTATATAAGCCCTGAGGAGAGGCTTTGTTTTGGGGCTCACTTTGAGAAGTGTTATGTGATTTGACCAGATGAGACTCTGGGAGGCCGTTGTTGAGAGCCCCCCGGCTTTGAAAACCCAGATGTTGATGCTTCCCTCTCTGGTAACTGTGATTTGGTATTGATATAATGGTGGGACAGTTTGGAAGCCTGTCTGTAACTCTGAAGTTCTGTAACTCTGAAGTTTGGGGTGCTGACCTTTTTCCCCTGAACTAGGTAATGTGTGTTTGTTTGATTAAAGTAAGCTTGTTAACCCATTTTGAGTTGCTTTCCTTTACAAAAGCAGATCTAAGAACCTGTGTTGGCAGCTACCCTGGGCATATTGGGGTGCTTGCCGCTACAGATGGTGTTGCCCTCTGCATAGGTTCCCAAAGTAGAAGATGCCACCCTTTGGGGGGTGCTGGAATGATCTAGGGAGGTGGTAGTAACCTTGGGTGCAATTGGAGGATGCTGAATAAAAATAAGGAGGCCGTGGAAGCATAAGGAAAGAAAAAAAGAAAATTTTGAAAAACATTTCATAGATGTTTCATCTGTTGTGTAACAGAGTTAAAGTCATAGTGATTATATTATTTTTCCAAATAAATTCACAAAATGCAAGTTATAACCAATCAGTGGTCAAGTCCACCAAAAGCTTGGCACATTGTCAGGAAATCCAGCATGTATCAAGCAGGAATGTGTATGTTATAACTTCTTTACAATACCATACTATATGGTTACATGATCCAATATTGCATCATGAAAATTCCAATGCAGGGGGGGAAACCACAAATTTACAATAAATTATTAAATTTAAGATGTCAATTTTTAATTATATTTTTGAAATGATATAAATTTCAAAAAAAAATGTTAAAGGGTGAAATTTCCAAGGGGACTCTTTGTAATTTTTTTAAAGGAGGTTGCAGGCCAAAGTTTGGGATCCACTGCTCTCCAGTAATAGGAAATGTTGTGGGGGAGGTTAGAGGGAGATAAGATTTAGGAAGAAAGATGAGTTTTGTTTTGGACTTGCTGGGTTTAAAATATCTACTGCTATAAATATCTGGAAGGCAGTTGGAGCTGTAAGATTGGAGGTCAATAGAAAGTTTAGGGGAGGATAGTTAGATTTGAGAATCAACATAGAGATGGTAACTCCAAGCCCATGGGATCACCATAGAAAAAGAAAAGAGCACCCCAGACAGAACCATAAGGAATACCTATGGTTGGAAGGCATGATATGGATGAAGATCCAGCAAAGAAACTGAGGAGTGGTTAGACAGGTTAAGAGGCAAACCAGGAGAGAAGAGAATATCAAGGAGGAGGTAATTGACAGTATCAAAAGCTGCTGAGATCAAAGAGGATGCAGATTGAGAAGAGGCCATTGAATTTGTCAATTAAGAGATCATTGGTAACTTTGGAGAGAGCACCTTCAATTGAATGATCAGATTGGAAGAGTGTAAGGAGTTAGGAAGAGAACAAGAGGAAAGGAGAAGGATCTATTTAGATTGTCTTTTCAAGGAGTTTAAGCACAAAGGACATTAGAAATAGGGAGCAGCTGTGGAAGAATCAAGTAAGAAATTTTTGAGGATGAGGGAGACATTAGTGTGTTTGTAGGTGGTAGAGAATGAGCCAGCACCAGGGAAAGACTGAAAGTAAGTGGTGGAACAGGAATGAAAGAGGAGGCAATCTGTTGGAGGAGACAGGGTGGAATGGGATCACTTGAGTAAGTAGAGAGGTTAGTCTTGGTAAGGACAGCCACCTTTTCGTGTGAGCCCGTAGTAAAGGAGAAAATAGTGGCAGAAGACATATAAGTTAAATGAGATGAAAAGGCAGGGAGAAGAGGGGAAAAGGAGGAATTCACATAAAATGGCCTCAATTTTTTCTCTAACATATAAGACAAGGCTCTCAGTTGAGAGGATGGAAGGAGGGGTATCATGGGGGAGGTTTGAGGAGGGATGAAAAGTTATGGAAGGGATGTTGTGGGGAGTGGGATAGTGAGTGATAAGGGAATGAAGGCAGGGAATGGCAGGAGTCATCCAAGGTTGAGTGAAATGATAAGGTGGCTAGGAATTCAAGATAAGAGGACAGTATAAAATTAAATTGGTTCACCAAGTTGTGGAGATGAGGAAGAGAGGAGAGAGTAGTTAGTGTGGATGAGATGACCTGGGAGAGAAGTGAGGGGTTGAGGGATTAAAGGTGGTGGTATAGATGAAGAGTCAGATTTGGTAAGGGAAGGCAGAAAGAGAATTGGAAAACCAACAAATCATGACTAGATAAGGGAATTTCAGAATTCTTGAACATGAAACTATTATATTTATGGGTGATGGGAAGACCAAGAGAATGATTATTTTTGCATGTGACTGAGGAAGAATGGAGAAACAGATCATGGGAAGTAAATAGGTTGAGGAACTGAGGGGTAGGCTGTCTGAGAGAAAGTCAATATATATTTTTAAGTCATCTTAGTATGAGGGCAGGAATTGGAGAGAAGAGGAAAACCATGAGCCATGGACTAGAAACAAGTACAGTGTAAGGTATAAGGTAAATGGCAGATGGTCAGATTGGAGGCCCCATTTCACTACTCTTTTTCCTTCCAAAGACTGAAGGTTAGACAAGAAATAACTAGTTTCTCCTTGTTATTGAAAATTCTTCCCAGCATATACTCTCCCTTTATTTGTTCCGTGCCCCTGACCCCACCCTTTGGAGGATGAAATTATCATTTAGCCAAGTCATAAAATTTTTGGCTACTCTGCTTTTGGCAGATAGCTCCAACAGACAACTAGATCACTGAAATTCTCCCACTGCTACTAGGTCATTCCTCTGTGACAGGATTATGATCTCTTTCTCAAACTCCTATAATATTTTCTCTTTCTGTCCAGGTAGCTTGTAATAGACTCCAAAGACAATGTTGCTTCTGTTTCTGCTTCCACAGACCTTTATTCAAATATACAACACTAAGCTTCCCTTTTTCATTCTTGAATTTCCTTAATGGATATCTTCTTAATAATCAGTGCTACTTCCTCCTTCCCTTCTTTTACATTTACTCCTTATTTCGAATAAGATATCTTTCCAAAGCCAAACTTATGATATGTCTTATTCCATCGAGTCCTACTGATACCTATGAGTTCCTTCCTTGCATTGGCATCTCAAGTTCATGTTACTTGTTAACTACACTTTGTGCATTTGGATATAAATATATGGTGCCCTGGGTTTTTATTAAAGGCTCCTCTCTTGTTTTGTTTGTTTTATTTCCTCATGTGAATTGTGGTGTGTCTCCACTACTATTCTTCTTCCTACCCTAGCTGTTTTCCATAGTATCTAGCATGATTATACAAAAACAGTTTTCTTCTCCTTCTTTCTTTTTAATTTAAAAGCCTGTTTCATTAGACTCCAGACAAATACATTCTTACTAGCCCTTGTAAAGTTTACTCCATCTATGAATCAAGATTTATTCCTTTATTTTGATCTATGGACAAAAAATGCAAATCCAATTAACCAATTTAGCCTGCTGTTCGCCCACCAAATTTGCCTTTGTCTTCTGAAACCTTTCAGTATGATAGCAGTGATTAAATGCTACATGGTGCCCTTAAGGTTTTTAGTCTCTTAGCTAAAACTTCATAATCGTTGACAGTGCTTTCTAGATTCTTTCTTGCAGTATCATTTGTTCTGAAGTATTCACCAGAGAAAGGTAGTGGCCATGAGGTTTTAATACTTTGTGGGGGGATGGGGGGAATTCTCTATCACATCTTGAATACATGACCTGGGAAGACTACTAGACCTTGTTTTCATGATCAGTTCAACAAAAAGCTGCCCCAGAGTCTCTCAGCAAAGGAATAACTGACCACCACTACCTGATGGTTCATTTTCTGACTTACTGTATCAGGTCTCACCTGATAGACCTGATATCATTATTCCTTATAGGACAAACAACTACTTCCTTCACAAAGAATACATTGCCTCATTTCAGGAAAAACTTAGTATCTGTTACTTAGCTCCAAGTGTTAAGTGGTTATTCTTTCATTTCTCTTCTCCCGTGCCACATCGTTTTACCATTCAACTTCCTGGCACAAGTCAAGTTGAAACAATCTGGCTGGAATCTCAGTGGACCACAGAAACACATTAACAAGGAGAAAAATCCAATACTCCTTTGACAGACCATCACAACCCAAATCGATAGCCTGAGTTGATGATTTGTCTTCTTTCTCACATAAATTCAGACTTGTACAATTCATATTTTTCCTTGGCACAAGTACAGCCAGCCAGTTTCAAAATGACCAGTAGTCATCTATTGATGGAGCCTGCACTAAAAGCCCTGCCAGCAAATCTCACTCCTGTAAGGCATCTTTTGTAAGTATGCTCACCATGTATCAGGATCCCTTGTGCCTAGGCACTGTTCCCTCTCTTTTCCATGTTTTCCAGGGTGTGATAGCACAAAGCAGAGGTCACAAAACTCAAGTTCCAGTCTCTCTTGCCCCTGTTCTCCCTGATCTCAGTGACTGTGCTTATTCTTTTAGGTCAATGAACTCATCAGTACTGGTTTCTGTGCATAAAAAAATAGGAAGACTGGGATAGTTTAAACTGGCATGTCAGGCTGCCAGTTTGGGTCATAATGGTCTCAAGGGTACTGAATCCTTTTCCTCATTTATACATTTTCATGGTCCACTGAGATTTCAGTCAGATTGCTTCAATCTGACCTGTGTCAGAAAGTTGACTGGCAAAAGGATATGACAAGGGGAAGAAAAATGAAAGAACCACTTAACACTTGAAGCTAACTAATAAGTATGAAGTTTTCCCTGAAATGAAAGCAATGTATTCTTTGAGAAGGAAGTCACTATAATGATAATATTAAGTCTATCAAGTGAGACCTGATACAGTAAGGTAAAAAAAAACCAATAGTCAGGTAGTGGTGGTCAGTTATTTCCTTGCTGAGGGGCTCTAGAGTAGCTACTTGCTAATTCTCGAATAGGGAGTCACATGAAAGCAAATCACAGCACTAAAATAATCTTTGCTGATTTTTAAAATCCTTTTATAGCTATCTTTAAACAGAGTCAACTTAGAATTCGGAATCACAAAATATTAAGAGCTGGAAGGAGTCTTAAAACACAGAACATAGAATGTTAGAACTGGAAGGAGCAGGTCTTAAAAACCATATTGTTCTTCCTCCTCATCTTCTAAACAAGAAGGTTTAGTGATGATTTTCACTTTTTTACTTTTTTTTTAAAGCAATTGGGGTTAAGTAACTTGCTCAAGGTTACACGGCTAGTCATTATTTATGCGTGGGTGCTCATTTTCTGAGGCCGGATCTGATCTCGGGTCATCCCAACTCCGAGGCCGGCGCTCTTACTCACTGCGCCACCTAGCCGCCCCTTTAGGGCAATTGGGGTTAAGTAACTTGCCCAAGGTTACACGGCTAGGTTTTTGTTTGTGCGGATTAAGTGTCTGAGGCGGGCTCCGAACTCAGGTCCTTCTGATTCCAGGGCCTGCGCTCTATTCACTGCGCCACCTAGCCGCCCCGATTTTCACTTTTTTAGCATACCAACACCTCATTTAGTACTCAGAACTACTGGGTATCTTGAATTCTCCATTAGTATCCACAGTGTCAAGAAAAAGCAAGGAAGCCTGACGGATAGACCTACTGGGGTGAGTTCATGTGAAGACAAGGAACAAGCAAGTATGAATAGATTGTGAGCTGCACGGAGGGAAAGAGACACTACATTGATAAGATCGCAGACCCATTAGAGTATTAGAAAGCGCTAGGGAGCATCATCAGCCACCCCACTAGGAGTATTGCTGAGGAAAGGTAGAATCAGTTAGTAAGCACTTATTAAGCACTTCTACATACCGGAGAGTGTGCTCGACACTAGTGAAACAGAGGCTCAAAGGAAAACATCCCTACCTTCAAGGAGCAAGGATGCTCTTTCTAAAGAGGAAGACATAATATACACATATAAGTGTATACAAAATAAACACAATGTAATTGGGGTCGTGGGGAGAGCAACTAGCATCTAACCGGAACAGGAAAGACCTCGGGTGAATGGAGAACATCTTCCAGGTATTGATTGTAAGGTCCCTAACCATGATCCTTTCACCTTTGATCACTGTGACAGTGGAGAGAGAGCAAGAAGGCCTGAGGTAGGGGTAGCCAGGTGGTGCAATGAATAGAGCACCAGCCCTGCAGTCAGGAGGACCTGAGTTCAAATTTGGTCTCAGATACTTAACATTTACTAGCTGTGTGACCTTAGGCAAGTCACTTAACCCCAATTGCCCTGCCTTCCCCCCTTACAAAAAGACAAAAAAAGAAGGCCTGGGTTCACACCTGCCTCTGATACATACTAGTTGTGCAAATCTGGACAAGTCACCTAATCTTTCAGTGTTCCAGGCAGCTCTCTGTAACAAAAAGTTGCAGAAAAAGGGCTGACCTGAATTGATAGAGACAGTTAGTTTCTTTATGTGGGAGTTCTCCATACCAATGAAATCAAAAGTCAAGGACTGATCCCCAAGGCCCAGTACATAGTAGACTTTTAATGCTCATCGAAAGGAAAGTTTGTATAAAAGGGAGAAATATTGGTTGTTTTTGAGACTGTTTAGGCAAGTTTGACCTTTTTCTTCTTTCTGATTGAGTCAACAAAAACCTTGACATTTAGAAAGGAGGCATCATAGCTAATCTATATCTTTATCAGTCACTCTTAAAAATCTTTCTTTCATAACAGCCACAGTCCCAAAAACATTTGGCATTTCCCTCCTCCTGCTCCCTAGCTCATTGGAATCAGGGCAGGAGATTAGCAGATGGAAGGAGCTGTGGCAATATGTCTTAAAATTCTGGAGTCCATTTTTCTAAGTGTGCTCTCATGTGCCTGTGGGTGTATCTGTGTGCCTGCAATCAGCTTTATTTTGCTTGGAAGTGAATACAGGTGTCAGGAAGTAAGATGAGATGAGTGGAAACCCACTGCAGAGCTGCTATTCTGGGATCAGATTCCATTTATGGGGAAGTGGTAACTTCCAGGTAACTGGGAAGAGAAAATGAGTCTCTTCTTCTGTAACTGTTTTGGTCAAAAGAGAACATGAATAAGTGAAGGTAGTATCAAGGTACAAGATAACCAGAGACACACAGTCTTTGGAAGGATTCTTTAAACAAATAGGATCAGAAACAGAAACTCCTGGATGGGTGTCAAATACACGCCTAAATTAGAAAGCATGCACAGCCTATTTTTCTGTATAAAATCCCATAAGATTCCAAGAGTTACAGGTAGAAATTAAAATGATTATGGGGAGCAGAGATAAGCCCGATACTAAAGATGTGGACTGATACCAGGTGGGACAACCATTACTTTGTTCCTTAATCTTACACCTCTTTTAATGGAACGCAGAAACCCATTCACCTTTTTGACTTGCCATGTCACTTTGGCTCAAATTGAGCCTGGTAGTGCACTAAGATTCACAGATCTTCTTGAAAACCTTCCCACTCTGTGCTTGTATAATTCTTCCCCTCCGGTTAGTGAACAAGGTCGGACAAGGTTGTTGGATGTTTCACCCTTCTGGAATCTGCTTCCCCAACCAGAATCCACAATAGATCTTTTCCTTCCATGATCTCTACAATGAAATCATTTTGTCCTCTTGACTGTAACTTAGGATCCTTGACATAGAGTTAGGGGGGACGTTAGAGGTCATCTAGCTCAATCACCTTGATTTGGAGATGAGGAAACTGAGCCCCAAGGAATTTACTTGATTCATCCACATGCCTGATAAGTGGCAGAACCATAATTTTAACCTAGATCTTTGTATTATTTGTTCAATGGCTATGGGCCTGAGGAAGCAATATTCCTGCTCCCTAGTTTCAGTGCTTCGCTTAGTGTCCAGTGTATAGTAGGCACTTAATGTTTATTGACTAATAGACTAACTCTTAACTGGTCCTGGCTTTGGGCTTTTTCTCCCTGTCTCTGTCTCTCTCTGTCTCTGTCTGACTCTGTCTCTCCTTCTCTCTCTCCCTCCCTTCCTCTCTCTCTCTCTCTCTCTCTCTCTCTCTCTCTCTCTCTCTCTCTCTCACACACACACACACACACATACACACACACATACATTCTTCCTCCCTCCCCTTCTCTTCCTTTCCTTCTCTGTCTCTCCATCTCTACCCAGACTGTCATTTCACATCTATTCATCTCAATTTTTACTACATAGTTGCAGTCAATGTGTATACATTTCTTTTAGTTCTGCCTTTTTTAGTTGAATCATCTCAGATGCCTTTCCATAGTTCATGTTCTGTATATTTGTCATTTAGTGTAATGGAATACAATAGTATTCCATTACATTGTTATGAACAATATATCCAGCCATTCCCCAGCCACAGGACATAGATGCTACTTCCTGATTTTCACTGTTACAAATGAAGCAGCTATGGATATTTTTATTTAGAAAGGATTTTTTTTTCGTTTTAAATTAAATCCTCTGGATAAATTTCAATAATGATATTTATTGAGTAAATGACTGCCTCCAGGATTACAGTCTTTGTTACAATTATAACTATGTCATTATAAGTAGTTTATAAGATCATAGACTTGGACTAGAAAAGACTTCAGAGGCCACCTAGTCCTACCTTTTTATTTCACAGATGAGGAAAGTGACTTCCAGAGATTTTAAGTGATTTGCTTTATGCATGTAGTGACAGAGATAGAATTTCAACTCAGTTCCCTTAACTTCAAAGCAACTGATCTTTCCATAGTACCTTTTTCCTTTTCCAATTGATAGATACCTTTCCAAAAAGATTGCACTAATTTAAAATTCCTTCAGCTGAGAGCATGTATAAGGGGCAGACTTTTGAATTTGTAGTCTATAGAGCTAAATTCAAATCCTGCTTCAAACACTACCTACCCATGCAGTTGGTAAATTACAGTCAGCAAGTCAGTTAATTTCTCAGATCCACAGTTTCTTCATATATATATATACATATATATATATATGATAGGGATAATAACATTGGTATCACTAGACAGGAAGAGCTTTACAAACCTTTGAGTACTACATACTAATACAACATAAGGTCCCCTGGGAGAATTCAGTAAAATCTTAAGGTCTTAAAGGGAAGAAAGAGAAATGTAAAAGCGAATACTTTCAAAGGTTCAGATACAGAACTGAATATTTTATACTTTAGGAAAGGTATGAAACTAGAAAAGCTCAGTTGAATATGAGGAGATCAGCAAAGACACTGAAAATTTATTTTTGCTGTTAGCTATTCTTCTCTGTATGACTTAACATATGTAAAGAGTGTTTTTTTTTTTTGGCAAAACTTAAAGAGCTACATAAATTCCAGATATCATAATCATTAATGATGATGATTATAACAATTCCTATTCCCAAAGGATCTAGAAAGTATAAATGATTAAATAAGAACTAATTACCAGAAGCTAAAGGAATGACTTTAAATAGTTAAGGATTACCAATAAGAAATGGCTAACTCTTTCCCATCTCTTGCCTGGCGGTAATGAATCTCAGAGTCTAGACTCCAAGAGAGTCAAAGAGGAGAGGCTTGTGCCAATCCCAGGTAAGGGTTGTTATCCTAACTGAAAAGGCACAGTAGCACCCTAACTAAAAAGAGCATATTACCACCTATCCAAGCCAGTAGCTGCAGGTGGTTATCCTTTTATTAAGGGGATTTGTTCTGTGAAGTATGGATTCAGTGAGAGGGCCACACTTGAGGACCTAGAGGGCCACATGTAGCCTCAAAGCTATAGGTTCCCCACCCCTGAAAGATTATGGCTGCACATCAAGAACAAATCCAGAAAGTCCAACATATTGACCCATCCAGCTGAATCATTGTGCCCACCTGAAAAATCCACCTGGTGGAGACACCATTTCCCATGAGGAAGTAGCCCAGCTAGGCAGAGAAATTCATCCACTACCAGTGCCTCACCCCACAGAATATTTTGTAAGGACCCTCTGGAGAAAGAAAAGACATTAAGGTCCTAAAGTTCTGGAGTGGTGAATTGCCTTGGTTCACATATGTTCCCTATGTATGTGTGTTACAAGGAATCTACTTTAGTTTTGTGCCCACTATTCTACCCATGGACTTGGTTTGTTTTCATGGAAGAGTCTACCATAGGATTTTGAGAACATGCTTTATTACTATTGCTCTTGCTATACCACTTGAGTGAATATAATTGTTAAAGAACTGAATCTAGTGGCTAATTTTTTTAAAGGAAATATATTAGTTATGGCTTATAAGCTATTGTAAAAAGGATAACCATCTATACAGTTGCCCTAGTAGCAATGCTATGCTGATAAATTCTTAACAACTGGCTCTACAAAAAAATGTATGCACAATACACTTTTAAGTTTAACTAACATTATTAACATTTTTATCATTGCTTTCTTATGTCTAAACAACCAAGAAAACAATAAACCAAGCCTTGATTTGTAGTATTTGCTGATTTTCAAAGTGTAAATGCTCACACTGAAAATTTAACAACAGACTAATGTGAGTTGGGAAGGAATGATCTCAAATGAAGTGCTGTATGAATAAATATCTATATATATGCCTGAGTCATTACTAACTACTTAATTTACAATCCTATAAAGATGTCATTCTGCCCCTTTTAATTTTTGTTGCCAATTCAATGAGTATGTGGATGACATTTCAGAGTTATTTTAATTTTAATTTTTTGGGTTATTTGAGATATTTGATTAATTTGATTATAATTTAATTTGATAATTATTTACGACTTGTTTTGTCTTTTTTAAATTGCCTGCTATATTTTGGCCATTTGATAATATCTACTGAGAATTGGAAGTATTATCAATTTCTTATAGATACTAGATAATCAGACTTACATCACCTATATTTAATAATATGCCAATACTCCAGTGGATCCATGATCTCATATATGTGGGAATTCCCTCCAAAAATGTTAATTATCACCTATCCATGTCTGCCTATCCTTCTGTCCATGTCCTCCCATAAATTCAAAATGGTGGATGCTAGATGGGGGCAATATCCCTTCAATGCTCTAAGGGACCTTCTTCATATTCTCTTGACATTGCAAGATTACCAATGGAGGGTGTATACCATCTGTTGGTTATCTTTTATTCTCTATATGTGGCTAGTCCATCCTTTGATGATCAGTGTACTAATAATGTGAAAAAGATCACCATGGCACAGCTGGGGAGAGCCCCTGTGGAACTTAAGAAATAACATGGCGGGGGGGAGGGGGCAGAGTCAAGATGGCAGAGTGGAAACAGGACTTCCACTGGGCTCCAGCTCCCACCACCTCCAATTCATGTAAAAGGTGACTCTGAACAAACTTTGGAGCTACAGAACCCACAAAATGACACAGAGAAGCTAACCTCCCATTGAGGACAGCCTGGCAGACTGGCAGGGAGCAACCAGCGCAGCATTTGGGGAGCTGACCCCAGCCCCTTGCGAGCTGGAGGTTTTAGCCCCAGGGTGGGCCTGACCAGCCGCTGGCTGAAGGGACTTCAGATCACCAGCAGCTGTGGCAGTTTCCAGAATTATCAACCCATAGATGCTAAGGACAAAGTGAGAAGTCACTGCAGTGTGGACTGTGGGATCTGGTAGTTTGGGAGAGCAGGTGGCATTTATTCCCTAGAAGGGGAAGCCACTGAAGCGCTGCAGCCAAGCAGCCACCACCATGTGGCAGCTTCAGCTCCTGGCCTGCACACTGTAGGGGGACCAAGTGACCAGTCTGAGGGGTAATCGCTCTTGCTTTAACCTGCTTGGATCTGGATTGCTGGCCTGGGTGGAGGTCCTGGGGTGTGTGACCACCTTGCCAGAGCATGTGGAGGATTCAGAGAGGGCACCCGATTAATACCTTCAGCAGCTGAGAAAACCCCAGCATTTGGTAAAAAGCTCCCCTGTCTGGTAGCAGAGCCCTACTGTGGCAAAAAGCCCAAAAGTCAAGTAAGTGAGTGGCAACATGAGTAAACAAGGGAAGCAAAGCAAACAGAGGAATCCAACATTAGACTCCTATTTGGGGGACAAAAAGGATCAAAGCATGGAACAGGAGGAAGACAGTGAAGTCAGAACTCCTGCACGAAAAGCTTCCAAGAAAAATACAAGCTGCTTACAGGCCATAGAGGAGCTTAAAAAGAATTGTGAAAACCAAATAAGAGAAGTGGAGGAAAGATTGGGAAGAGAAATGAGAATGATGCAAGAAAATTATGAAATGAGAGTCAACCTGACTGAAGAAAATAACACCTTAAAAAATAGACTAACTCAAATGGCAAAAGAGGCTCAGAAAGGCAATGAGGAGAAGAATGCCTTAAAAAGTCGAATTTGTCAGATGGAAAAAGAATCTCAAAAGGTCACTGAAGAGAATCATTCCTTCAGAATTAGATTGGAGCAAATGGAAGCTAGTGACTTTATGTGAAATCAAGATACTATTAAACAGATCCAAACAAATGAAAAAAATAGAAGGCAATGTAAAATATCTCACTGGGAAAACCACTGACCTGGAAAATAAATCCAGGAGAGATCATTTAAAAATTATTGGACTACCTGAAAGCCATGATCAGATAAAGAACCTAGAAATCATCCTTCAAGAAATTCTCAAGGAAAATTGCCCTGATGTTTTAGAACCAGAGGGCAAAATAGAGGTTGAAAGAATCCACCCATCATCTCTTTAAAAAGATCCCCAAAAGAAAACTCCTAGGAATATTATAGCCAGGTTCTGGAATCCCCAGATCAAGGAGAAAATATTACAAGCAGCCAGGAAGAAACAATTTCAATATTGTGGAAACACAATCAGGATAGTGCAGGATTTGGCAGCTTCTACACTGAGGGATCAAAGGGCTTGGAATATGATATTCTGGAGGCCAAAGGAGCTGGGATTAAAATCAAGAATCACCTACCCAGCAAAACTGAGTATCATGTTTCAGGGGAAAATATGGCCATTCAATGAAATAGAGAACTTTTAAGCATTCTTGATGAAAAAACCAGAATTGAATAGAAAATTTGACATTCAGATTCAAGAAACAAGAGAAGCATGAGAAAGTAAACAGGGAAAAGAAATCATAAGGAACTTATCAAAGTTGAACTATTTACATTCCTTCATGGAAAAATGATCATTGTAACTTATGAAACTTTTCTCAGTATGGGAATAATTGAAGGGAATAGAAATGTGTGTGTGCATGTCTATATAGGAGGGCATATGGGTGTATGAATACATATGTGAATGTGTGTATATATGTGTGTACAGGTATACCTAGATAGAGGGCACAGGACCAGTTTTATGGGAAGGGATGATACTTAAAAGGTAAAATTAAGAGGTGAGAGAGGAATATAATGAGAGGAGATATCGAGAGACAGATTAGGGTAAACTATCTCATATAGAAGAGGTAAGGGAAAATGGTTACAAAGGAGGGGAAGAATAGGAAGTCAAAAGGGTATGGGTCAACTTTGTTCTCAATAGATTTGGCTTAGGGAAGAAATGACATACATACTAAATAGGGTATCTCACCCTACAGGAGAGTAGGGGGAAGGGGATGAAAGGGGGGGATGATGGAAGGGAGGGCAGGCTGGAGGGGAGGGAAGTTGGAAGCACACACTTTTGAAAAAGGACAGGATCAAAGTAGAGAATAGAACAAGTGGGAGGTGGGATAAGAGGGAGGGAAATATAGTTAGTCTTTTACAATATATCTACTATGAAAATGTTTTGCCCAGCTACACATGTACAACCTATATTGAATTGCTTATCTTCCCAGTAAGGGTGGGTGACAAGGGAGGAAGGGAATGAATCTGGATTTCAAAGTTTTAAAATCAAATGTTTAAAAAAAAAAATATATATATATATGTATATATACTATTATCAATATTATTTTACATGTAAATGGGAAATAAGATATATAGGCACTGGGGCATAGAGATCCACCATGCCCTACTGGAAAGTTGGAAGGGGTATGGGAGAAGATATGGGAGAGAGCAGATTAGAGGAGGTGATTTCCAGTGGGATCGATATTTTGGGGTGGTGGGTAAGGGGAAAATGGGGAGAAAATTTGTAACTCAAAATCTTGTGGAAATGAATGATGTAAACTAAAAGTTAATAAAGCATTTGATAAAAAAAAAAGAAGAAATAACATGGGGAAAGAGTCATATAGAATGCACAGGCATGGAAGAATTGTGAACTGCATCAATGAAAGGAATCCCCACATTGTTTAGATCACAGATCTATTGGTGTTTTAAGACACTGGTAATTTTAGGGGATCCCAAAAGTCTTAGTGATGTTTAAACTTTTAACAGAAAACTGCACTAACACTTTTGACCTGTCAAAAATCTTAACTATTTAGAGTCCATAGGCAATTAATACAAATTATTAAGTTTTTAGATTTACCAAGTCCTACATTCAGTTAGAAAATATAATTAAGCCAACAATGTATATATTAGCAACATATCCTCCACTCATAGGGATAAGACCTGTAAAAAAAAATAAACCACATTTTCTCATTGGTTTTGGGAGATTAGTAAATTCAATATCTCATCTAAATTGCATCTAAAATTATATGTAGTCTCTTTATTGGTTGTGAAAGAACTTCAATTACTATATCCTCCTCAGCAGAATTGAGGGGTTGGACTCAAAGATTCTAGCCTGAAAAGACTGGAGGTGCTTAGTCTAGAAAAGAGAAAACTTAAGAGATATAGGACAACTGATTCTATACATTTGAAAGATCAACATAGAATTTGGCCCAACAGTGAGCATCAGGACTGGTGGGCAGAAGGAGGTAGGTTTCAGTTAAATATAAGGAAGAAGTTTCTACCAATTGGAGCTGCCCAATAATGAAATGGTATACATTGAAGATAGTGAATTACCTATCAATAGAGGTATTCAAGCAGAGACTGGATGGTAATTCATTATAGATATGATAGGGAGGACTTATTATTTAGGTAGGAGTTGGACTAGATGGACTAGTCTCTTTTAGCTCTAATAGTCTATGTTTTAGCTAGTTGGACTAGTTGGACTAGTCTCTTTTAGCTCTAATAGTCTATGTTTTAGCTTTCTGAGCCCTTCCTTCTCTAGAAAATACACTCTTTTTTATAACAACAAAAAATAAGCTATTTGACATATTTCATTTGAATTGAAATAGTTAATAGGCCCCAACAGTGGTAGAAAATTGATGGTGTTTTTTAGAGCAAATATTGGCTCATTGGGTATGTCATATTGTGAGGCATTCCCTGCTATGCTTTATCAGAATAAATGACGTGCTCCCTGTGTTTATCAAAACATAATTTAGGCTGATCACATTCTCAAAATTATATTTGTTTTTGGACATGCTAGAAATCTTCAAAGATATGAAATTCAATTTACTAGACTTATTTAAAAAACAACAATGATACACTAAGAGGACTTATCATTGAATCAAGTCCTATTTATATAAAGAATATTGCTCTCTTAAATGAAATGCCATATGTATATTACATAGAAGATGTTCTTTCTCCTCTCCTCTCTCTCTCTGTCTCTCTCTGTCTCTCTCTCTCTCGCTCTCTCTCTCTCTCTCTCTCTCTCTCTCTCTCTCTGTCTCTCTCTCTGTCTCATTTTTGGAAATTTGTTTTATGATCTGGACCATTGGACCTTATCAAGGATCTTTTTAGCAGGAAGCAAGTTGGTAGTATGAACTGCCCTTAGTATGCCTTTAACACATACCAGTCATGTGACCCTGGACAGGTCGCAAGTTTTCTGAGTCTCTTTTTTTTAATCTATAAAATGGGGAAAATAATCTTTCTATGTCACAGGGTTGTTGTTGGGGAGATGCTTTACAAACCTCAAAGTACAATATAAATGGTAATAACATTGCCCCAACCCATTTTCCTGCTGGCTTTCCATTTGGACCTCTCTGTTCCTTAGTCAAGTTCTTGCTCCCATTGTAGCTTGGTTTGTCTTTACTCTCTACCATTCCACTCAAGTGACACAAATCTGGTATCTCAAAAATGCCCACGCTGTCTCCAAAATCCATTTCCCTGCTACTTCACCTTAGATTCCCTAGGAATCCTTTTGGTAAGAACCAGCCTTTTGAAGCCACTGATAGTTGCTTATAGGAGGAAGGTGGGTCATGTAATAAGAGAAAGAGACAACAACAGCAAGGAATTTGACAGCCTTGTATGCTGTCATTAGGGATGAGATGGAGAGATGTGACTGGATGATGCAATAGTTGGATGGATATCCTCAGGAACTGCATATTCATTTGTAAAAAACAATTTTTCCATATTGGAATACTTCTATCCCTACACTATATCACTTTAATAATTTTTGCAAAACACTTTATGTTTTATCGTTTGATCTTTTTGACAACCCTGTGAAATAAGTGCTATTATCATTCCCATTTTAAAGAGGAAATTGAGGTTCAAAGAGATTATTCACCCAGAGTTAGGCAATGAGTAAATGACTGAAACAGGATTTAGATCCAGGTCTTTCATGATTCAAAGTCTAGCATTCCAACTACTATAACAACTTTGAGTTAGTATAACAACTATAACAACCTTTAAGTAGCTGAATACTTAGATGATATGATAGCCCATCCTGGGAGCACAAAGATCCATTTGAGTAGTAACAATAAGAAGAAAAATAACAGAACCAGTGGCCTCAGGCCATCTTCCTACCATAATTCTCACTGACATCAATTTTCCCCTTCCTGACGCATGACAGAAACTGTCTCTTTCTCTAATAAATGAATGTTATCCATGGCTGAACACAGCTTAATCACTTAGGCCAGCATTGGATGTAGCTGGATGTGTCTATCACCTTAATGGAAATTCATCAATTCTAACATGAGCTGAAAAAGATATTGATTTGTAATCAGTCTGCACATAGCCAAAAAATTGTATGTTTCAGAAGCTCTGAGCCATAGAAAGTAGATTTGCTTTTGTAGCATGTTAGTAGTAGACCTGAGAGATTGAGAATTAATTTTAAATGCTTGATTTTATTATTAATTTTTAAAAATTATTTTAATGATGAAAGGACTACATTAATTTTATATTTGTATAGCACTGGCTAAATTTCTAAGCACTTTAATATCTGTTATCTCATTTGATGCCCATTAATGTATAAAGTAGAGTGGCAGCACAGTGAAGCCAGGATAACCTGGGTTGAAGTCTTATCTCTGATACATACCAGCTGTGTGACTAAAGGAAGATCTCAGTGATACCAGAAAACTAAGATTATAAATTACAGATAGTTATAATTCAGAATCAGTGGATAGAGTCTCCACACTGGAAATTCACAGTATAATCCAGAACAGTTGTTTCATGGGTCTTGGTACACAAACCAATTTGTTTCCTTAATGGCTTCCATACCCATCAGGTCATTTTTCTTTGTTAGGCACTATTAATGGAAAATAAGCTTGGTCCAAGCTTGACAAGAAAAAGGAGAATGAGATGAATTGCATTTAGGAAACACTTTTTAAAAATTGGTTTTGTTGATGTGTTTTGTTTTAATATCACTTAGATTTCCCCCTTGTATTTTATCTCTCCCCTTCTAGGGATTCACCCCTTAGAACAAAAGAATATATTTTTTTAATTTTTTTGTTTTTTTTTATTAAATTTTATGTTTATTTTTAGTTTACATCATTCATTTCCACAAGATTTTGAGTTACAAATTTTCTCCCCATCTTTCCCCTACCACCATCCCAAAATAGCGATCCCACTGTATACCCCCTCCCCCAATCTGCTAAAAGAATATTTTTAAAAAAGAAAATAGAGCCTAAGATTCAACAAAGCCAATCAATAGATAGGAAAAATATGACATTCTATGTACTAGCTCATATTCATGGTTCCTTACCTCTGTAAAGGAGTGTGTGTGTGTGTGTGTGTGTGTGTGTGTGTGAGTGAGACAAGGTAGGGAGGTGTCTTCCTATACCTCTTCTTTTGGACCAAATTTATTCTTTATAATTTTGCAATGTTCATTTCCAATTGTTTTGTGGTGGTCACATTTTTTTCAAGTTATATTGTTTTAGTTGTTGTATATATTGTTTTCCAGCTAGATAGCACATAGGCAGATAGGTATTCAGTGGATAGAGTATTGAGTCTACAGTCAGGAAGACTCATCCTTGTGAGTTCAAATCTGATCTCAGACACTAGCTATGTGACCCTGGGCAAGTCATATAACATTCTTTACTTCATCTGCAAAATAAGCTGGAGAAGGAAATGGTCAACCAACATAGTACCTCTACCAAGAAAACCCAAATGGGGTCACAAAGAGTTGGACATGACTGAAAATGAGAGAACAAATTGTTTTCCTGGCATTGCTTGCTTCATTTTGTATCCGTGTTTCTTTACTTCCCTGTATTCATTGTTTCTTACTGCATAATAATTACATTACATTCACTCACCACAATCCCCCAGTCAATGGACTTCTACTTTGTTTCTGATTCTTTATTATCACAAAAAAGGCTACCATAATTATTGTGGTGTAAATGAAGCTTTTCTTTTTGTCAATTACCTTCTTTAGGTTAGGAAGCACTTTTGATTATTCCCAAGCTGAAAAAGACCATGCCTTGAACCCCAAATTTAGTCCAATGATAATACATGACTAAGAATTATGGAACACCACTATCTTGAAAGAATTACCTTCACAAGTGACCCAATGAGTGATGGAAAGATTTGTCATGGGTTATGAGCAAAAGGTGCCATAGAAGATATCACAGGGAAGATATATGACTAGAAAAGGAGGTGAGATGGTCATGGAAACAACTAAGAGATGCCAGATGGACAGCCTGAGTGGTATGTTGGTATTCATGAAGAAGAAAGGGATCTATGATTTCATTGGTATGGAACAGCCTTTTTTTAACCTCACAGAAAGTGCATCAGAAATGAAGGACACATAGAATCCCATAAACAGATATGGAAAATATATAAGGCACTCAAGCAGTTCATCAGCCAGTCAATCAGTCAATAAACATTTATTAACCACCTACTGTATACCAGGCACTGTGCTCAGTTCCCTCCAGAATACAACTGAATTTGGGATTACTAGTGGGGCAAACCTTTAACATTCATTGAATGAATTCAGTGAATTCCTCTTTCTTGCAGGATCCAACAGAGTTCCCTTAAGACTTATAGTACCACCCTGTGATTTAGACTCCCTATAGAAGGTAAGTACATTTTGGGTGCTACTGAACAAGTGATCCTCTTCTTGTTAGATATGTATTTTTCAGTAACTCTCCCATGTTCATCTTCAGAGGATGCTCTTCAGAGCTAATAGATGTCAAATTCCCTGGAAAAAGTTCTGTGGTTGGCTACCCCTGATAGATCTCTCTCATGATGGCCTTCTTTGGTCAGGGGTCTTCTGTTTCCCACTTTGATGTTCTCCAACCAGGAGGCTACATGGTCTTTGTGTCCTGAGTCATACTTTGTGTCCCCTGGAGCTTCTTGGTCAGGTTAGTGTGCCAGGGTCTTCTCTTTCTCATTGACATTTCCCTTGTCAGGATGCTGCTGCCTCTTCCCTCCTCACTCTTAGGGAGGACCCTGGGTGGCCTCTGTGCTCTCTAGGACTACCTGATCAGGGCTCTACCTCAGACTTCCCACTTGATGGTGTTGCTGCAAGTTTCTTATCTGTTTTCTTGTGCTTATGCTGGCTTCTCTAGCAGAAATCTTCTGAAGTCCACAGCTTTTGGTTATTTTCATGTAAAGGATACTATAGGGGGTGGAGCCAAGATGACAGTGTAGAAGCAGGAAAACTCCCTGAGCTCCCCCCATAACCACCTCAAATACCTATAAAATATGACTCTAAATAAACTTTAGAGGTACAGAACCCACAGAGTGAAAGAGTGAAACAAATCTGCTGAAGGCAGCCTGGAAGGCCAGCAGGAAGGGTCCATCACAGCTCACTGGGAGCAGAACCCAGCCCCACATAAGCCCGCAGTTTTAGCCTCAGGACAGCTCCAACCAGCCATGGCTGGAGGGACTTCAAGAGAGTGGATCACCAGCAGCTGTGGCAGTTTCCAGAATTATCAACCCATAAATGTCAAAGACAAAGTGAAAGGTCAGAGGACTTTGGGAACAGGGGGTCTGGGAGTGTGGTCCAGTCTCTGCCCCCCAGAGAGAGAAGTGGCTGAGATGCAGCCACGATGTAGCTGCTGCCCTGTGGCTGCTTCAGAGCTCCTGGCCTGGAGATTGTAGGGTGACCAAGCAACCATTCTGAGGGGTAATCACTCTTGCTTTTTTTTTGCTTTTTGGCGGACAATTGGGGTTAAGTGACTTTTCAAGGCCACATGGCTAGTTTTTGTGTTAAGTGTCTGAGGCTGGATTTGAATTCATGTCCTTCTGACTCTAGAGCCAGTGCTCTATTCACTGTGCCACCTAGCCACCCCTAGTCACTCTTGCTTTAACCTGCTTGGATCTGAATTGCTGGCCTGGGTGGAGGTCCTGGAGCATGTGACCAGGTGCCAGAGTATGTGCAGGCTTCAGAGAGGACAGCCAACTAATAGCTCCCCAGTGATTTGGGACAAAGCTCTCCTCTCTGGAAGCAGAGTTCTACTGTGGCAAAAAGTTCAAAAGTCAAATAATTGAATGGCAACATGAGCGAGCAAGGGAAGCAAAGCAAACAGAGGAATCCAGCTTTGGATTCCTTTTGGGGGGACAAAAAGGATCAAAGCATAGAATGGCAGGAAGTCAGCACTCCTGCACCAAAAGCTTCCAAGAAAAATATGAATTGGTTACAGGCCATAGAGGAGCTAAGAAGGATTTTGAAAACCAAATAAAAGAAGTAGAGGAAAAATTGGGAAGAGAAATGAGAATGATGCAAGAAAATCATGAAAAGAGAGTCAACAACCTGACTGAAGAAAATAACCTTAAAAAATAAACTAACTCAGAGGGCAAAAGAGGCTCAAAAAGCCAATGAGGAGAAGAATGCCTTAAAAAGCCAAATTTGCCAGATGGAAAAAGAATCTCAAAAGCTCACTGAAGAGAATCATTCCTTCAGAATTAGACTGGAGCAAGTGGAAGCTAATGACTTTATGAGAAATCAAGATACTATTAAACAGATCCAAACAAATGAAAAAATAGAAGGCAATGTGAAATATATCATTGCAAAAACCACTGACCTGGAGATATATAGATAGGAGAGATAATTTATAGATATATAATATAAATATAGATAGGATAGACAGGAGAGATAATTTAAAAATTATTGTACTACCTGAAAGCCATGACCAAAAAAAGAACCTACAAATTATGCTTCAAGAAATTCTCAAGGAAAATTGCCCTAATGTTTTAGAACCAGAGGGCAAAATAGAGGTTGAAAGAATCCACCCATCACCTCTTTAAAAAGATCCCCAAAAGAAACCTCCTAAGAATATTATAGCCAGGTTCCAGAGTTCCCAGATCAAGGAGAAGATATTACAGGCAGTCAAGAAGAAACAATTTGAATATTGTGGAAACACAATCAGGATAACACAAGATCTGGCCGCTTCTACAGTGAGGGATTGGAGGGCTTAGAATATGATATTCCAGAGGTCAAAGGAGCTGGGATTAAAATCAAGAATCACCTACCCAGCAAAATTGAGTATGTTTCAAGGGAAAATATGGTCATTCAATGAAATAGAAAACTTTTTTTTGGAGGGGGGAAGGTAGGGCAATTTGGGGGTAAGTGACTTGCCCAAGGTCACAAGGCTAGTTTTTTGTTAAGTGTCTGAGGCTGAATTTGAACTCAAGTCCTCCTGCCTCCAGGGCCAGTACTCTATTCACTGTGCCACCTAGCTGCCCCAAATAGAGGACTTTCAAGCTTTCTTGATGAAAATACCAGAGTTGAATAGAAACTTTTACATTCAGATACAAGAAGCAAGAGAAGTATGAGAATGTAAACAGGGAAAAGAAATCATAAGGAGCTTATCAAAGTTGAATTATTTACATTCCTACATGGAAAAACAATAATTGTAACTTAGGAAACTTATCTCAGCATGAGGATAGTTGATATGTGTGTGTGTGTGTGTACATATATGTCTTTGTAGGAGGGCATATGGGCACATGAATACATATGTGAGTGTGTGTATATATGTGTACAGGTATACACAGGCAGAGGGCACAGGATCAATTGTATAGGAAGGGATGATACTTAAAAGATGAAATTGAGAGGTGAGAGAGGAATATAATGAGAGGAGATTGGGAGAGACAGAATGGGATAAATTATCTCATATGGAAGAGGCAAGGGAAAACTATTACAATGGAGCAGAAGAACAGGAAGACATAAGGGAATGGGACAACCTTACTCTCATTGAATTTGGCTTAGGGAGGAAATGACATACACACCAAATAGGGTATCTCACCCCCACTGGAGAGTAGGGGGGAAGGGGATGAGAAGGGGGATGATGGAGAGGAAGGCAGGTTGGAGCAGAGAGTAGTTAGAAGCACAGACTTTTGAAAAGGGACAGGGTCATAGTAGAGAATAGACCAAGTGGGGGTCAGGATAGGATGAAGGGAAATATAGTCAATCTTTCACAACATATCCACTATGGAAATGTTTTGCATATCTACACACATAAAACCTATATTAAATTGCTTATCTTCCCAGTGAGGGTGGATGACAAGGGAGGAAGGGAAAGAATCTGGAATTCAAAGTTTTAAAATAAAATGTTTAAATATATATATACATGCAACTGGGAAATAAGATATACAGGTACTGGGGGATGGAGATCCATCTTGCCCTACTGGAAAGTCGGAGGGCAGATGGGGAAGGACATAGGAGAAAGCAGATTGGGAGAGGGGTATATAATGAGATCGATGTTTTGGGGTGATGGGCAGGGCAAAGACAGTGAGAAAATTTGTAACTCAAAATTTTGTGGAAATGAATGATGTAAACTAAAAATAAACATAAATTTTAATTTAAAAAAAGTAACTATAGGATATTACTAGTGTTTCTCTTTGGATTTCTTGGACATTGTTCAATCTTGTGTTTTTTTCCATTACTGGAGTAAAAGTGGGAGAGTTGGGATCCTGTGTGTTCTATCATGCCAGCATCCTAGCCAGAAGTCCATCATCTCCTGAGCTGTGAAAGTCCAATCCTAAGGTCAAGGCATATACAGACACATAACACTCTGTCATGTGTTTCTGTCTAAACCTACCATCATCTGCTGTTGAAAAAAAAAAAAGAGAAAATTTCTTCTCTTCAGAAGGCAGTTGTGAACAATCTGGGGAATGAAATTCAGTGGAGTTCTATGTATTCTCAGCAAGGAGCCAGTGGGCATATGCACACTCAATAGTCAATAAATATTAAGTGCCTGCTATGTGCCAGACACTATGGTAAGTGCTAGGGATACAAACACAAAAAAGGAAGACAGCCCCTGCCCTCAAGGAAGTTGATAGGGGAAGACAATGCAAAAAAGGAAGCTGAAGAAGGATGCAAAGCAATGGGTGGGAAATAATTAACTGTCTAGAAATTCTGGTCCTACTATAATGGGAAGCTTTGGGAGGCATTTTTTGCCCCATTCTCCAGCCCTCCAATCAGAGGGGAGTGGCAATTGAGGATAGTTGAGGTATTGGGGTGTTCAGTATCAAGGCTAAATAAAGCAATCTCCATAATAATGAGACTTCTGTTAATGAGGATGTCCTGGGGAAAGAATGATGTTCATGGAGTCAAAACTAAGCAGAGCAGTTGGTGAGAAATGAAGTTGATTCCACAATGAATGATCCTTTAGATGCCTCTCAACAATACTCATGGCCTGTAATCTCATTAAGTTGATTAAGGGCCTTAACAACATGATCAGGAATGCCTTGATCAGGATTGTCCCACTTACACCAATTTTTTTTTAAACATGGGGTGAAACTGTCACATAATAGAATGCTCGATTTAGAGTCAGGATAACCGGAGTTCAGATCTCACCTAAGATGTTTCTAGCTCTGTGACTCTGGGAAAATCACTAATCACTTAACCTTTTTTGAGCTAGATGGGTATCTGGCATTGCTCTCACCAAGTGATAGTGAGGACAGAGTAGGATCACATATATAAAACACTCCATTACCCTTGAAGTGCTGTATAAATGGCCATTGTAATTGCTGCTGCTACTATCTTCTCAGGGTAGGAATTGCATTTTGAAGAGGGAGCTTGGTAATTCAGATGATAATTTAATTGATAGGATTGGGGAAATAGGGATGATTTGGGGATAGGAACCTTTCTAGTACCTGGGAAGAACAGTAGATTTGGAGTGAGAAGAACTGGGTTTAAATTCTGGCTTTGCTGTTTGACATTTTTATAATCAGGCAAGTTACTGAATGTCTTTAGATCTCAGTTACATCATTTCCAAAATGAAGGGGTTGGACTTGATAAACACTAAGATTCTAAAGCCTGTCGTCCTATGATTTCTATGAAGTCTTTGAAGTCAACCCTTCCCAGCACACACACACACACACACACACACACACACACACACACACACACACACACACACTTCCAAGAAGCAGCACTCAATAAAGAAAAGATAGCAATAATTCCATCTTCTCTTTCAATTTTGATATGCAACCAATCACTGAGTCAGTTCAAAAGTGATTTGCCAAGTTTTTGAAGAAATGGGGCAGCTAGGTGGCGCAGTAAATAGAGCACTGGCCCTGGAGTCAGGAGGACCTGAGTACACATACAGCCTCAGACACTTAACAGTCACTAGCCATGTGACCTTGGACAAGTCACTTAACCCCAAATGCCCACCAAAAAGAAAAAAAAAAGTGAGTTGCTAGCAAGAAAGCTATCCTACTGGGAGGGAGAACAACTATTTTTTATGATAAGCTCCTGAGACAAGTCTTGTCATTCTCACCTTCCCATGTTTATGGATAGCTGTCTTATTTATTAGGCAGCTAATAAATCAGAGGATCATAGAGCCAGAAATTTATCCAATACAATCTCTTTCTCCTCCCTCCACCATTTTACATGTAATCCCATCCTCAGACACTTCCTAGCTATATTAAGAGGCAAGTCACTTAACTTCTATCTGCCTCAGTTTCTTCAACTTTAAAATGGGGATTATAATTGCACTTCAGAGGGATATCTACCCCAAGCATGAGAAGACTTCCCTCAGCAAAATGGGAGGATGAGAATAATTTATTCCAATGACCATGAAGGTGGCTGAAGAAGGCTCTGTGAAACACCTAGAGCTTGAGTTTAGACATCAAAGATTCCAAGGTCATCCACTGCATCCCAGGCCAGTGCCAGTCATCCTGACTTTTGTCTTGCCACTGAACTTCAGTGACTCTGGAAGAGAGAGCAAGGCTGACAACTTTATGCAACTCTGTTTCACTTAAATCCAATTCATGAGTAAGTCAAGACATCATTCCACAATGTCACTGGTCCACTCTGAAAAAGGACAAACAACAACTTTACAGTGTTGTGAGGATCAAACAAGATACTATTTGTAAAGCACTTGCATAGTCAAGCCCAGTGAGGGGAACATCCAACATCAAATAGATTTTGATTGTCAGAGCTGGGGCTTGAACTCAGGCCTTTCAATTCCAAATTCATTCCTCTGTAGTTCCATGAGTGAATAGATAAAATGCAATTAAGTGCTAAATATGCATTAAATTTTGTGCTAAGCACTGAGGATTCAAATACAAAAATGAGCCATGCTGTCTCAAAATGTTTATTTTCTTTCTTATTAATAATTAATTTATTTTTCATTTACAGCATTCAGTTCCACAAGCTTTTGAGTTCCAAATTTTCTCCCCCTTTTTCTCCTTCCCACTTCTCAACATGGCATGCAATCCGATATAGGTTCTACACATACCTTCACATTAAACATATTTTCACTTTAGTCATGTTGTAAAGAACTATAAACAATACAGCGAGCCATGAGAAAGAAGAAACAAAACAAAAAGGAAAAGAGAGAGCAAATACTTTGTTTCAATCTGCACTCAGGCTCTAATTCTTTCTCTGAATGCAGATAGCTTTTTCCAACAGGAATCTTTTGGATTTGTCTTAGGACCTTGTATTGCCAAGAGAGGCAAAGTCTATCAAAGTTAGTCATCACAGATACAATGTGTTTGTAATTGTGTATAATAATCTCCTGGTTCTGCTCCCCCACTCAGCCTCAGTTCATATAAGTCTTTCCAGGTTGTTCTGAAGTTCATCTGCCCATCATTTCTTATAGCACAATAGTATTCCATTACATTCATATACCACAACTTGTTCAGTCATTCCCCAACTGATGGGCATCTCCTTGATTTCCAAGTCTTTGACACCACAAAAAGCCCTACTATGAATATTTTTGTACATATGGGTCCTTTTTTATTTTCTAATAAAGGGAAACACATATAAGGGAATAATAGCCAAGGAATATTTTGGTTTGTCAAGTCACAGGAACAGTGAGTGATAGATTGACATAAAAGAGTAGTAGATTAACATACCCTTTCCAGTACCAATGGTAGTATTGATTTGATTATGGTTCTAAAGCTGGAAAATTTGTAGGAGATCACTCATGTGCTAGTGTATAAGAATAGAGGTGAGGTATTAAGTGAAGTGTATCTGGGGCTGCCTGCATATGGCACATTAGTTATAATGGCCCAGGGCCATGTGATGCACTGGCTAAGTCGAATGGCAATGGTCTCTCAAGGTAGGAGTTTCAGAAGTGAAAGGTCTTCCAGGTTTGGCACTCTGGTCAGGAGGGTGCAGTGCGGGGGTGCAGGCAAGGGAAGCCAACTAGCCCTCAACTCTATGATCATTTCTATGGGAGGTCTAGGCAGAGCAAATCTCAATGTGAGCCTCCTGACCCACATCATCTGTATGTCGATGACTTCAGGTTATAATGACTATCAAAAGTAGCCTCGGAAGAAAAATCAATCGCCACAGAACATACCGGAGTAGGGAGAAGGTACAGAAGGATGAAAAAGCCCTTTCCTCAGTGATCTCTTACAGGTTGCCTTGCATATTCAATGCCTAGTTGCTATCACCTCAGGGTGAACCCTCAGAGTACAGCATCCAGAGAAGTCATTCTCATTTGCTATAACTCAAGCAAAGTATAATTATTAGTGGGATGTGTGTTTTTGGAGAAGGCCTCATATTTTAGAGCTGGAACAAACTTTGGAGAGCATCTGCTCCAATCCCTCATTTTACAAGATAGGGAACTGAGGCCTAAACAGGAAAAAAAAAAATGCCTTGCCCAAAAAAGTAAAAAAAAACAAAACAAAACAAAACTGGGACATGAACCCAGGTTTTATTATTCCTAATTCCTCTACTCTTTCTAATTCTTTTTATGCTTGTGGGGACAGCCAGACCTAAGCTAGCTCTATATTCTCTGCCTATTGTCTATGATGCCTCAAATTCACCAAACCATAGTTAGAGTTTGTTGCTACTCATGCCTATACCTGGAAATTCTAGGCTTAAATCCAACAAAACTATTTCAGGAAAATTTATATCAGCCTGTCCTCATTGTTGTAGTCCATCACCTTGGAATCATAATGAGTAGCAATGGGTCATGGATCAGCCCTGGCACTTTCCTCGGTAACCAGATATGTATAATGTTGACTACCTTGCACGTAGCCAGATCTCCTAACATGAAGGTACCCTACTCATAACACCTCCCAGGAACAGGGTGCCTCCTGTGTTAAGAAATCTAGGCATGCCCAAAGCAAGCCTTATTACATATGTTTGTCTAAGGAGGGGTGGTGCCCAGTGTGCCATAACTTTTCCATTTGACTGGTTTACTTGGTGGAGTTAAAATTCCCTCTACATTGTCTGAGGGCACTCTTCTATTCCTAGATGGTCCCCATTGAATGGAGAGATCGCACTCTCTGCATTATCCTATAAAGCCCAGCTTCCAATGCCCAAGGGGTCTTTGATTGGAACACACCTATCCCACTGCACATCAGGTACATGGTTACCCTGTAGGACCAAGTTGAGCACAGGGGGACACATACATCCTGCTCTCCTGAGTTCTGGAGTTCTGAGTAATTACTGAATTCTGAGTAATAAACCATTGCTTCCAAGCCCTCAAGTGATCAGTGTGTCCTTCCAATCTGAACTCCTACCCTGAAAGGGACCATAGAGATAAAATAGTTCAGTGTCCTCATTTTTTCTTTTTTTTTGGGGGGGGGTGTCATGGGGTTTTGGTTTTTCTTTTTTCTTTTTGGATGGGGGAAGGCAGGGCAATCAGGGTTAAGTGACTTGCCCAAGGTCACACAGCTACTTTTTGTGTTAAATGTCTGAGGCTGGATTTGAACTCAGGTCCTCCTGAATCCAGGGCCAGCATTCTATTCGCTGCACCACCTAGCCACCCCTCTTCATTTTTTTTAAAGAACCTGAGACCAAGAAAGAGGAAACAATTTGTCCATTGCTACACAAGTAGAAAGTGACAGCAACCAAATCTGAACCAGGTTTTTCACACTCCCAATCCATCACTCTTTCCAATGAATCCCATAACCTCTGTTTTTAGCACAGATTCTCAGTGCTAAAAGTAACCTGAAAAGAATATCTCCATTTTACAAATAAGAAGACAGGCACAGTGACTTGGGAGTGACTATACTAAGGTCATTCATCTAGTAATAGAGCCGAGACTTAGCCTCAGGTCTTCTGACTCCCAAGCAAGTGCTCTTTCCAGTGTACTATGCCAAGTCCTAAGCAAGTTTATAAACAAAAGAATAAGGTGCTTGGGAGAAATGAAAGTAAAAATGTCTAAACTGTCCAGAGAAAGCTGCTGACAAAAAACAGGTACAGAAAAGAAATTCCCTGGGGTGAAAAAGGGCCATTGGATTAGACTATTAAAAGTAAGCAAGAGGTAGGCCCCCAGATACACTCCTGCCTAGGCTGCCAAATAGACTAACCAAATGACAAATACCAGAGATGGCAACTGGAATTATAAAATAAGAAACTCAGAGCTGGAAGGGGCCAAAATACACCATCATCTATGAAGTCCCCCATTCTAGAGAGGGTAAGTGATGTTCAAGGTCATACAGTTAGTTCATGGGCAAGGAGGGACATAGACTCATAGATCAGAGCAGGAACGGAATCTAGACGTCATCCAGTCCAACCCTTTTCTTTACAGCTGAGGAAACGAGCTCAGAAGGCAAGTGCCTGCTTTAACACTGGGAGGGAGAAGTTGACTTGAGGTCTTCTTCCTGTAACAGCAGATAAAATGATGATGTCCAAGGGGAGCTTGTTCATGGTGAAATGTTACATGTTTGTGACACAAGTTATTGCCACTGGGTAGGAGAGAGGAAAGAATTACCTTTGCTTACTTCCACCTCCCAGTTGCTGGAAAGTCAAGGAAGAGGAAAGCACTGCAAAAGGTTCTTCTTCTTCTGAAGCAAACAGGGTTAAGTGACTTGCTCAGTGTCACACAACAACTAAGTGTCTAAGGTCACATTTGAACTCAGGAAGAAGAGTCTTCCTGACTCCAGGCCCAGCACTCTATCTACTGCCCGACCCAGCTGCAAGAGAGAGGTCTAAAAAAAGGGAGGGGTAGTCATTTCTTCAGCTCTTCTCATAGACTACAGCAGCAGGATTTCTTCCACAATAGTAATTCACCTCTGACTCTAGGTGGACAATAATCTAATCTGACATGTGTGGAGATCTAAGCCAATGAGGAATTGCTTTGACCTCTCAGAGGGGCACCTATCTCTCAACAAGGAGTCAAAATGCATGTACATAGGACCGGGAAACCAGTTTCCCTGATCATTACACTACCTTTTACCATCCTTACCAATCAGTGGATGTGAAGTGACACCTCAGAAGAATTTAAATTTGAATTTCTCTAACTAAACATTTTTTCAGATGGTTGTTGATAGTTTGACTTTCTTTTTCTGAAAATGATTTGTTCAGAGCCTTTGACCAATGATCAGTTAAAGAACTGCTGCCCTCTCTGAGAAGCAAGGCAGCGAAATGAATAGACAGCTGACCTCAGATCCACAAAGACATGACCTTCAGTTCCATCTCAATCACACTCTGGCTATGTGACTCAGGAGAAGTGACCTAAATTCTCAGTGCCCCAGGCAATACAGTGAGTTGTGGAGAAGATGCTGGCCTATATTATTAGAGGGAGTTTCCTCATTTTAGAGTTCCCTATACTGGTGGGATCAGGGACCCAATCCCTAACCTTATTCTTATCCTACTATTTGGACAAATAAAAGAAAAAGAGCTGCAAGGATTTTTGTAGCCAACCCGTTTCCCTCTCAAAGAGCCACCATATTTGGACTCTAACAGGATAGTCCTGGATGTGTTTATAAAGCACTAAAAATGCCTCTGAAGAGAACAAGGATAGGAACAGTAATTGGACTAGACAAAGTATACAAAAAAAAAGAGGTAACACAATTCTTAGAGCATTGAAGGATATATTCTCAAGGTATCTGGGGGGAAGGGAAGATACCAAAAGATATGAAAAAAATGTCTTGGACCTTATTTTTTTTAATAGTGACCAAGAGAACACCAGTAACTGCCAACCTATATATAAACTTTTCCAACTAAGTAAAAATTTTTATGAGAATAATCTCCACACATATCGGGAGCAACCTTGATGAGGGCATTAGAAGCAAACAGACAGGGTTTTACAAGTGATATTTCACAACAGATTACATTTTCACTATCATGTAACTGACTAAAAAATGAAGATAATATAACATCCTACTCTGCTTATTGTTTGTTGTACATATACATATCTATATGTATGTATGTGTACATATATGTGTATATGTATAAAGAAAAAGAAAGAGATGTGGACTCGGTAGAGCAAAACAGAGCTTTAAAGGTGCCTTCTCAAGCATGGTATTTAAAGACAGTGTGATAATTAATATAAGGTAAAACATAGAACAATAAAAATTTGTAATGGTAATGGGATCTGAAGATTTTCCATGCCCCTTATATTGGCAAGCAAACAGGTACTTACCACCTTGTTTCAGGTTCATGATTGTATCAGATATTAAGATCCAGAACCTGTGAATCCCAAGTGGGATGAACTTGCTGATATAACAGGAATGGGTAGAATAGAGAGGAGCTAATACCATATATATATAAGGAAATGGGTAGAATAGAGAGGAGCTAATACCATATATATATATATATATATATATATATATATATATATATATATGGTATTAGCCCATGCTAGAGAGCCAGAACTTCTTCTGAGAGCCAGCAAGAGCTACTGGAAAGAGAACTGCTGGAAGCCAGCAGTGTGGAGGCTGAGGAGCTACTGTGAGTGAGGAGAGGAGGATTCTTGCTTTAGGGAGCCTGTTTTGTTTTGAAGCCTTGGGAAGGTGGGTGTTCTCTGTATTGACTATGAGTACCAACTTCATGGTTACTGTAATGACTTTGACTTTCTGGTTTGGGGACTCAGTTTTCTGGTATTTGAATAAATGCTTTGGTTCTGTCTTCCATGTGGAGAGTCTGTTACATTTTGTGATTAACAATTTCACTAGCATATTCATAGCCACCTTGTGCATTGTGAATATCATGTTGTTGGTACTGAAGTATACTTACCAAAGGTTTTCACCATGTCATGGAGGAAATCCATCATAGAGACCAAGCTGAAAAACAATTCCTTGTGGATAATGAGGTCTTCCTGATGCTTTGGTTTGTAAATGATATTGTCCTGATTGTGTCAAGTCCCAGAACATAGCTGAGATTCCTTCATAAATGTAAACCAGCATGAGGCTACTGAGGATTTGCCCCAATAGGGCAAATTTAGAAGATACCATGGGCAGAAGGATCTTTGCAAGGGTGGGTGGCATGGGAGGTATAAGAGGGATAGGAGGGGCGGCTAGGTGGCGCAGTGAATAGAGCGCCGGCCCTGGAGTCAGAAGGACCTGAGTTCGGAGCCGGCCTCAGACACTTAATCCACACAAACAAAAACCTAGCCGTGTAACCTTGGGCAAGTTACTTAACCCCAATTGCCTTAAAAGGGGCGGCTAGGTGGCACAGTGAGTAAGAGCGCTGGCCTCGGAGTTGGGATGACCCGAGATCAAATCTGGCCTCAGAAAATGAGCACCCACACAAATAATGACTAGCCGTGTAACCTTGAGCAAGTTACTTAACCCCAATTGCTTTAAAAAAAAAATAAGAGGGATAGGACTGCCAATATTCTAGGTTCCTCTAGTAAATGCTACATATGTCCCATTTCTCCTCTACTCAGGAAGTTAGAGGAAGGCATTGGTCTCTTCTTCCTACAGGTAGTAATAACTACAACACCCTTGGAGCTCCCCATTCAATCCAAGGCCAGAGTAGGGAATGAGGATGAGAATTGTGTGGTCTCTGATTTTTAAACAGGGGTCATGGGGCAGCCAGGTGGCACAGTGAATAGAGGGCCAGCCTTGGAGTCAGGAGGACCTGAGTTCAAATCTGACCTCAGACACTTGACAAACTTACTAGCTGTGTGACCTTGGGCAAGTCACTTAACCCCAATTGCCTTGCCTTCCCCCCTCCAAAAAAATAGAATAAAATAAACAGGGGTTGGGATGGTCCCGTTACCATCAATAGGTAACCTTGAGAGTAGAGTTGAGATCTCCTACTCTCCAGTGATAAGTGGGGTACTAGAGGTGAGGTAGGACCAGAGGACATATGGGCCAAGGGCATCTCATAGCTTGACTATGAGCAGAATAACATAGGGGCACATGATGCTTTGTCATCTTCCTATATATGGTGAGCCTGAAACCACTCAGGAATGTATCTGCCTTGCTGAATGTATCTGGACCATTATCAGGAAAGCTCTTGCTCCTCTTCTTGTGACCTTCATAGCTTAGCAAAGGCTCTTGACTTTTTGCCACCCCTTGCTTGAAGTCAGTCATCACCCACTTTTAACATGAAGAAAAAAGGATGAGAGTCAAACTCTATGTAAGGATAGGGTCATAGAGAGAAGCAGGTGTGTGAATAACATTGTCAGATCCCTCGCTTTCCAATTCTTGGAATCCATTAGCAGCAATACTTAAAATAAGCAATCACCCCGTGTCTCTCTTCCCTTACATGGCTAAACTCCTAGAAAAAAATTCTGTACTTCTTGTCTCCACTTCCTCCCACTCATTTCTCAACCCCTTGATATTTGGCTTCTGACTCCACCACTTAACTAAACTTCTTTACTCAAGAGTCTATGCCTTGTCTCCACAGCTTTTGACACTATGGTTCCCCACTTTTTCTCCTTCAACTTCCTGACACTTTTCTTTGATAACTGTTTCTTTTCAGTCTCTTTTGTTGGATTATCATCTAAGACTTGTTCCTTTATCATGACCCCCAAAGTTCTTTCCTGTGCCCTCTTCTCTTCTCTTTTTATGCCCTCTCCCAGGAATCTCACCAGCTCCCACAGATTCAGTGATCTTTTTGTAGTTGACTCCCAGGTAAAAAATGACCAGTTATAGCTATAGCCTCCTGGATAAGATCCAAAATCACTCCCAAGAATTTGACCCAACTAGCCACACAAGGAAACAAGTTGGTGCATAGTGCCCAGACTATGACATGCAGTTGGATGGACAACCTATAAATTGTATCCAACTATCTATGTACGTGCACATGTAAATACATGCACACACACACACACACACACACACACACACACACATACATACTCTTAGACACCCCAAATAGAATACAAGTTGAACCTAGAATTGAACCACTCTACACCACATTACAAAGAATTATAAAGAAGTGACATAAAGGATGTCATTAAAGAAAATGTATGAGTAAAAAAGATTATCCGGTCACACACACACTGAGTAGCACATGTGTTCCTTTGCTACCCTTCTGATGACAGAAGGACGGACAGCAGATTGAGTAAGCTTTCTGTGGCAAATTTAAGAGGAGCCGTAGACAAGACTCATAAGTATCAGAGGTGTGGATGGGTTACTATCTGCAGCATCAGAAGGAAGGCACATGCTGAGAAGATCACATATCCATCTGAATATCTGAGATGAGTGCATTAGTAAATCCATAGCTGAGCCACTTTTTTATTCCTGAGTACCAAAAAACGTCAGCCCTTCATATGTGAGGCATTCGGGCCAGTCTCCTGTATTAGACAGAACTGAGCAGGGCCTGGATTAAGTGTGCATGTCAAAGAAATGATCAGGAATAATAAAAGCTAACATGTGTATAGCTCACTCTGTGCAAGGAACCGTGCTATTTATAATTTTATCTTACTTGATCCTCACAACAACCCTGGGAGGTAGGTACTATTATTATCCCCGTTTTACAGATGATGAAACTGAGGCAGGCAGGGGGTTAAGTGACTTGCCCAGGGTCACATAGCTAGTCAATGTCTGAGGCCAGATTTGACTTCTGGTCTTCCTGATTCCAAACTTGGTGCTCTATTTACTGTGCCACTTAGCTGCCCCAAAAAGCTGAGAGTCCTTGGGTAACTAGCTACAATGATGATGGGTACATATGTCCTCACTTTATCCTTTTATAATTTTCTTAACACCAATACATTATACTGGGTTAGGTTTCTTGAATAGGAGCAGTGTCTCTTTTTCTGGTGCTCTTCCTAACATTCTTCAAGGGAGTAATCCCAAAAGTAAATTTCATGTTTAGTTTAAGTGCATAGTTTACATTGTCATACACTACTGTGATCTCTATTTTTATTTCTCTTGACAAAAGCAGTAATGATGTCATCTTCTTCTGAAGAGAGGCAGGGTGGTGTAGTGGATGCAGAGCTAACCTGGAGTCAGGGAGAATTTGGGTGCAATTTTCACACATAATACATATGTGATCCTGGGCAAGTCATTTAACCTCTCAATGCTCTAGGCCAGAGGTGCCAAACATGGTCCTTACCAGACTAAAATTGTAATTGGGAAATATTTAACAAAATAAGTAAAAATACAGTAAACATATTTAATGTAAATATGTGGTCTTCTAAGTCAATATGTTGCCTGCAGGGACACTTGTGTATGGTTTAGCCCCTGTTTCTATTTCATTTTGACAGTCTGCTCTAGGCAAGACTCTAAGAGTTGTAGAGAAGGCATGACTTGCATTGGTAGATGGAATTTCCTCACCTGAGAGGTCCCTGTATCAGAAAAATTATAGGTCTAGGCCCTATTCCTTTTCTTCTGAACAAAATGAAATAGGGTAGCTTAACCTTAGACTGTTAGCTCCTTGAGAGCAGGGATTGTCTTTTGCCTTTCAGTATATCTCAGCACTCAGGACAGCGCCTGGAATCTAGTATGGACTTGATAAATGGAACAAAAGAAGGAAACATGTATATACCATCTACTACATGCCAGGCCCTGTGCTAAGTACTTTACAAATATTATCTCATTTGATGCTTATAACATCGCTGGGAGGTAAGTGATATTTGTCTCACCATTTTACAGTCAAGGCAAACAGGAAAAGTGACTTGTCCAGGATCACACAGCTAGTAAATGTCTAAATTTTTACTCAGTTCTTTCTGATTAAACGTCCAGTGCTCTATCCACAGTGCCACCTAGTTCCCTCTAGGTTAAATGTTTTTGAATGACTGAAACTGTCCATAAATGGCTTGAGACTTCTGAACTAGATGATCTTTAAGGTTCTTGCCTTGTCAAAAATTCTGTGATTCAATGATTCTCTCCTTCTGGCTCAACAAGCTGCAGCCACACCTGTCTGGAGCCACAGGTTGGGGGAGGGGAGGTTGGGAGAGGGAGAGACAGGCTGAGTAGGTTGTAACCCTGTGCATGCTCCACTCATTGAAATGACAAGTTATCCTGCTTTCCTATAAGCCAATGGGTGGATTTGTGACAACTTGTCTTCTGGTTTCTCCTGCTGTCGGCCTTTACCCTCTCTAATCCATCCTTTGCATATCACCCTGAATAACTGTTCTAATGTACTACTCTGACCATCCCACTCCCACAATACTCAGAAACCTTCATTGCTTTCAAATTGCCTACCAAATAAAGTGTTAAGTTCTGACTCTAGCACTTAAGATTCCTTACAATCTAGCTCCAGTCTACCCATCCAATGTTATTTGTATGACTCCCCTTCACATAGCAAGCATTCCAGCTAAAGTGAATAAATCCTCCCTCCCCCAGTCTTATCCTGCCCACTCCCATCTCTTTGTCGTTGTTCTTGTCATCCCTTGTGCCTGGAGTGGATTCCCTTCACTCCCATCTGCACCTATTGTAGAATTTCCCTTCAGGACTTGTCTTAGATGTCATTTCCTCTATGAGACCTTTGCTGACTACCAACCCCAGGTGAAAGTGATGTCTTTCTTATTAAATTTCTCATAGTATTTTGCCAGGAGCTTTTCCTTGTAATTCTCTCATTGTGCCTTGTGTAGGAATTACTTAAGTACATAGAATCATCAACCTATAACTGGAAGGGACCTCAGAATGCAAAAAATTTGGGATTATGGCTCTAGCCTCCCAGATGAGATCGATAATCATACCCCCAACCCCAAGAGTTTGATAGAATTTGAACTCCAGTTGCCTGACTCCAGAGTCGGCACTGTGTCCCTTGTACCATATTACCTCCTTTGTCAAGCAGGCCATTAGATTTAAACTCTTGAGAGTAGTGGCTGTGACTAATTTCTCTTTTTATCTCAATTCTCAGAACAGGACCTTTACTACAGAGTTTAACACATTTTGAATATAAGCATACTGAATTGTTCTCCTATGGAAAGTTGTTGTTCAGTCCTTTTCAGTTGTGTTCTACTCTTTGTGATCCCATTTGTTGTTTTCTTGACGAAAATACTGGAATGGTTTGTAATTTCCTTCTCCAGCTCATCTTGCTAATGAGCAAACTCAGGTAAACAGGGTTAAATGACTTACCCAGGATCACACAGTTAATAAGTGTATGAGGCCAGATCTGAACTCATGAAGATGAGTCTTCCTGACTCTAGGCCCAGCACTCTACCCACTGTGCCATATAGCTGTCGTATGGAGAGAATTAAGCCAAATGCCTCACCTGACAGTGAAAGAATGGAGATCCCTGACCTCAAGGTTTACTGATTAAATCTAATAAAGCCCATCCCCATAAAACTACTCTAGCTGAGAGGTGTAATTGCAAGTTAATAGTTTCTGAGATTTTTTTTCTCAGGTAGGGGAGTTGGAGGGGGGAGAAGGGAGCCATCTGTTCAGTGGACTTTGGTTTCCCTGGAATCAGGAAACATCAGCCACAAAAGACAGCTTTTGCAGTCTTCTCAGGCAAAGAAAGCCAAGAACACGTTTATAATGCAAGGTAGCTTTTGGCAGCCTGAAAGACCCCACGATTATTTCTTTCTATTGCCTTTGACTTCAGGGTTAACTGGTACCTACAGGAGGTATATGGCCTTTGCACATCTGTGATGTGGAGACAGCCCACATGAGCTCAGTTTGCCTTGAAATAAGACTGATCCAGGACATGATGATAAAAAGTCATGTTACAATGGGGAAGATGTCCTTGAATAAGGGATTAAGAAAAAGGTATCCATGTTAGACCGATTCCAGGAAGAGATCATGAATGGTCAAAGCAACTAAACTGAATGTTAGTTTACAGTAACAGTAACTAACATTTCTATGTCCCTTTTACTTTTACAAAACACTATATGAGAGATGTGTTCCTTTGATACCTCAATGGATTCATGATTTAATCAATTTGGACAATTCATCCATTTGTTTCTAATGCTGTTCATGTCTTATCATAGATCTTCTGCAGAAAATCTGGCCAGTATTTGGGGACTGTTCTATACTTCCCTGGTTATTTCAAGGCTATCAATATAACACTTGAGCTGTGCATGAATGAATGAATGATGAACAAAAAGGTATTCATTAAGTTTCTAGATATACTGGGCACTGTCCCAATCACAGGGAATATGTTTACAAAAGTAAAGACAATCTCTGCCCTGAAGGAGCTTACATTCTGCTAAGGCAAGGCAGTACATATAAGTGATTAGTGACTTGGTAGGGTCACTAATTTTGATTTGGAAAATTCTGAAATATTGAGTGGAGCCATAAGGGGTGATGATAATAATAGTATTTTTTAATTGCCTTAAGGTTTACAAAGCCCTCATTTTGTACTCATAACAACCTTGGGAAGCAGGTGTTATTATTATTACCCCCCCTCCCCCAGTACAGATGAGAAAACTGAGACTAACAAGAGTAAAATAACTTGCCTGGGGTCACATAACTAGTGTGAGTGAGGGGATTTGAACTCGGGCCAGCTTGACATCAGGGCTGGCTCTCTACCCATTGTGCCAGTAATAATGACTATATTGCTCCAGAACAGGAAGGCTGGGGTTGGAGTAAGAGGGGACAGTACAGAGGGTATGAGGAAGTGGCAAGGTAGTAGGTGAGAAGATGGTCTAAACTGAGCGAAGCGTGACTGGAGCTGGCCTGAATTTAGTGGCCACAAGAGACTCTCCCCATCAAGATGTCAAGACCCCAGGGAAAGAGGGTTAAGTCCTCTGGAGCATGGACTCTGATCCAGCATGCTTGTATGTACATGATGATATCATTTGGGGGGGGCGGTATTTATTCCTTTTGTTTTCATATCACATTTATTTCTGAATATGTCCCTATTATCACCCAGTAGTGTAATGTTCCATTTGTAACAGACTAAAAAAGAAAAAAATAACTTATTTGAAACCTCCTAACTAACATATCACCACATCTGACAAGGTTAAGCAGCAGCCCTGGGATCTTCAGTGAAGGGAGGTGACGTATGTGTTAATAATGATATATTTTAGGGGCAGCTAGGTGACATAGTGAATAGAGAACACTGACCCTGGAGTTAAGAGGACCTGAGTTCAAATCTGGTCTTAGACACTTGACACACTTACTAGCTGTGTGACCTTAGGCAAGTCACTTAACGCCAATTGCCTTCCCCCCTCAAAAAAAATAAACCACTTCTCTTGTACAAGAGACAAGTGTTTCATCCTCATTTCATATATGAGACTAAATGAAAAAGGATTTTATTAAGTGCTTACGGTATTCCAGGCATTGAAGAGGGTAAGTGACTTATTCACGGCCACATGACTGATAAGAGTCAGAGACAGAATTAAACCCAGTCTCTTGATTCCAGTTCTAATACCTTTTTCTTTTTCTTTTCTTTCTTTTTATTGAACTATTATATCACACTGTCTTTCTCAGTACAAACACCCAAACAGAAAGGGAAAAGATTGAGAGCATTATAAAGAGATTCTCAAATACAGATAATGGGAAGAAATATCAGTGGTATGTCTGTCCTACACATTTGTCTTTTTTTCCTTCTTTTTATCCCTACATTCTAATACACACAACTGAACAATTTGAAGGAATTTTGATGAAGCCTCTCAACTTGTGTTCACTAACAACTCCATATAACCTTAAACAATTCCCTTCCCCTCTTCCCTCATTTCCCTTTACCTCTCCACACTCCTCATCTGCCTGTTGTTATTTCAGTTGTGTCCAACTCTTCACAACCCCATTTGAGATTTTCCTGGCAACAACACTGCAGTGATTTGCCATTTCCTTCTATAGCTCATTTTACAGATGAGGAAACTAAGGCAAAGAGGGGTAAGTGACTTGTCCAGGATCACACAGCTACTTAGTGTCTGAGGTCAGATTTGTACTCAAGTTTTCCTGACTCCAAGTCTAGAACTCTGTCCTGCTGCCTTGTCACAAATATACTTCCTCCCTAATTTCCATCTTCTTTTTCTGAGTCATCTTTCCCTATTATAATGTAAGTTCCTCAAAGGTGGTATCAGCCTTCCTTGTATTTATATCCACAGAAGTGTGCCCAACAAATAGCAATATGGCACTTAATAACTACTGTATCTTTGGGTCTCAGTTTTCTTTTCTGTCAAATAAGTGGGTTAGATTTGCTCCTCACACCCCTTTCAAGTTTCACAAGTTATAATTCTATGAGTACGTGAATCTAGTTTTCCCTTTCCAATTCCTGCCTGTCCCCACTCCCCAATCCACCACCAGTCAGAACAATTGGAAAGACTGTTTGGTATCTGGCCTTCCAATCAGAATATTTTAGTTCAGTTGCCAGATCTAACACATATCACCAGAGCCTCAGTTTTCCCATATGTAAATGAGGATAATACTACCTAATACCCAAACTACCTACCCAGTGGGACGGCAAGAAAAATGAGTAAACTGAAAAGTTGCTATAGTAAAGAAATATGCAGCTTCAGAATTTGAGCCACAGAAAAGTGACCTCGTCTTTCTTAAACTGTTTTCCTAGCTATCGAGTTTCACAATTCAGTAAAATCATACTTCTTGGAAGGATGTCTAGAGCAAGGGTTCTTGAGCTTATTTTTATGTCAGGGATTCCTTTGGAAGTCTGATGATACTCCCATCTCAGTCTAATGTTTTTAAGTGCATAAAACACATGGGATTAACAAAGGGAATCAAGGGTTAGTGAAAATAAAGACATATGTTGTTGTTATTCAGTCATTTCAGTCATGCCTGATTCTTTGTGACCTCATTTGGGGTTTTCATGGCAAAAAACACTGGAGTGGTTTGCCATTTCCTTCTTCAGCTCATTTTACAAATGAGGAAACTGAGGCAAACAGGGTTAAGTGACTTGCCCAAGGTCATAGAGGTGGTAAGTGTCTGAGGCTGGATTTGAACTCAGTTCTTCCTAAATTCAAGCCTGGCACTTTATCCACTGCAACATGGAGACAGATATTAAGAGAAATCTATATAGATAGATTAGATAGATAGATAGATGTGTATATTTATTTAGAAATAGATAAATATCTATATCTATATACATACATATATTTTTCCCATCCAAGTTCATAGACCTTCTGAAATTCCAGGTTAAGTATCCTTGCCTAGAAAAATGAGCTGATGAAATCAATGATGCTGCTGAGGATATGGGTAGTGCAGTGGATAAAGCACTGGGCTGGAGTCAGAAAGACTCATCTTCATGAGTTCAAATCTGGCCTCAGAAACTTACCAGCTGTGTGACCCTGGGCAAATCATTTACCTTTTGTCTCAGTTTCCTCATTTATAAAAGGAATTGGAATAGGAAGTGGCAAATCATTTCAGCATCTTTGCCAAGAAAACTTCAAATGGAGTCACAAAGAACCAGACATAAGTGAACAATAGCAACTAAAGGCTAAACCCTGCCCTTTTAATGTGTAGGAAAGGGAAGCTAGGAGAGGCTAGAAAAGACAGCTTCAGAGCAGCCTCAAGAGCGCAGGTCAGAGAGCCGACCACTTTCTGGTTGGGAATAGGAAGTGGTGGGAAGTCAAAGCCCTGTGCTTCACACCTTCTGTTATGTTTTGTAAACCTGAACATGTTATACAAAAGTGAATTCTTAGAATATTGTGACTCAAAGGTGAGAATGACCATCAGGAAGAACATAAGAAATTAGAATTTATTTGGTCAAAGTGGATTCTAAGAGGAAAGTCTATAGAGAGTTGGAGATAAACAAAGATAAACAAAGATTACTTATTTTCTGTGTACCAATCAAATCCAGTATTTATTAAACACCTACTATGGGCCAGGCATTGACCTAAACTTTGGGGGTACAATTAATAAAAAGAAAGATGGTTCCTGAGCCCAAGGAGCTTACAGTCTGGCACAGGTGCAACTAGTTTAAAATCTCAGAGTGCCTGCTTTTCCTTGTGATGAAAGGATGTGAAGAACAAAGCCAAAAGAAAAGCTATTAGCACTCAAAACAAGTGACCTCAGTGTGACTAGAGTAAGGTGACCCATAGAATAATCATCTTTGGCCAGCTGGCTGGCTCTGCAGGAGAGGAAGGGAACAGCTGCTGAAACCAGATGAGCAAACTTCTCTGAAAGTTACCCTTGCTAGTTAGAGGGGACTAGAAGACTCTGCTAGGAAAACAGATTGTATGCTTATCATCTGAGCCAAAATATGAGACTAAATAAATCCCATAAAAGCTGAAATATATTCTTAAAACTGTTTGGCGATGGTGTTAGTGGAAGGGCACAGACTCAATTCTTTCTCTTACTAGTTCATTTTGGATGGACTTGGGGGCAAGTAGGTAATTATCCATGGATTAGGAATAACCTTAAGGGGCAGCCAAGTGGTACAGTAGATAGGATTTAGCAGCCCTGGAGTCAGGAGGACCTAAGCTTAAATCCAGCCTCAGACACTAGATTGTGACCCCAGGCAAGTCACTTAACCCCTATGATCTTCAAAAGAAAACATTTTAAGTCACCTTAAGTAGGTCATTTCTCTCAGTCTCAGTTTCCCCATCTGTAAAATGATAGAATTGAGGGGACTTTGGTGATCTCTAATTTCTTTGAGGACCTTCTGGTCTACAAGGTCTGAAAAGATCTATTCAGTATTCACATTCTGTGATTCCCTTCTGCCTCAACTATGCTTGTCTTTGACTTGCTCAGAAATATGTAGAAAAAGAATACTTAGAGGCCTCAGATTTGAATAAATTCTCTCTGTAGTGAAGATTTATTCCCAAGACTTGTTCTTCTAATCAGAAGGTGGCTGAACATTTTGGTAAGTGGGAGGACGGAAAGAAAATGAGGAGACTAATGTCAAGTCTTTGGTCTATATTTTGAAGTCTCTCTTTTAAGACTTGTACCTTTATATTTTGCAAAATAAAGTCATTTTTCAAATTCACTTGGGAGGTCCTCTTTCTCTAACTGAGGTCCCCTAGTCCCACCCATGCCTGACCAGCAATCTTTTCTCAGTCTCCCTGACAAGGAGTTATCCACATGCTGCTTGAATTCCTCTAGTAAGTTCCACCTACCTCCACCTCTACCCACAATCTCCCAAGGCAAGCCATTCTACTTTTAAACAGCTCTAATTATTATAAAGAGTTCTATCCTAAACCTTCCTCTCTATGGCCTATGCCTGTCACTTTTAATTCTACCCTCTGGAGAGTTCTGGTCTTTCTTCCAGGTCATCCTTTCAAATGTTTAGACACCTACATGTCCTTCCTAAGTCTTCTCTTTTCCAGGTTAAATATTCTCAGTGTTTTCAACTGAAGATCAAATGAGTTTACATGTATACAATGGTTGCAAACTTTAAAGTACTATGTAAATATTAATAATGACAATTATTACAAATAATAAGAACATATTCTTTCTTATATCACACAATATCCAGTCCCTTTGTCATTCTGGTCACCATATTCTGAATGCACTTAAGCTAATTGATGTCTTCCCTAAGATGTGGTACCCAGAACAGAACACAATACTTTGGATATTTTCTCATGAGGGAAGAAGACAAAGATACAGTCACCTCCCTTGCTTGTATCATTTACTCACCCAGAACCGTGAAAGACAGAGAAAATAAATAAATGCTAGTTGAGTTGAGAAAACCAAATTATCTCAACTCCATTCATCTATCCTCAGAACAGATGGTGTTTCCTTATTCTTTAACCATTTTATTTTCATCTCCAAAGCTGCTCTGCTTTCTCCTGAAATAATCAGACTGATTCTGTATATTTTTACTGACCTTATTTACAGTTAGTTGATTTTATCCCATAAATTTCCTAAGCATGATTTTTTGTCTCTGAACTTAGCTCAGAAATTCAGCTGTTCTGTAACAAGTTTAGAAATCCAGTCCTCCTGTTGATCATTGATCTATCCTTATATTAATGAAATCTATTATCCTTGAAGGAAGCAGGGGGATACCAGGGAGTCTGGTGTCGTATCTTTACACCACCAAGTCATCCTTCAAGGACATGTGGTTTGTTATCCAAGGAGGTCTGGTTTTCTATCTCTATCCTTGCAGATACAACTGAACTCTGACAACGAACATTTCATAGTCACAGGATGGAAGGAGAAAGTTGTTGCTAGCCTTCATTCCCAATTTCCATCCAATTCTATTTTCTCCCATCTATGATGCTAGCCTTCCTATTTTCTGTAGTCCCTAAAACTATTGAAAAGATGTATCCTCCTCATTTGGGGTCTTAGCTTTGCTAGGGAAAATGAGATCCTAATCATTGGTAAATCTGTCCTTTAACAATAAATTGATTCTGCTTAGAATTTTGTGCCTCAGTATATTTTAATTTTAACCTTTACACTCCTCATTCTTCTTTAAATATGGAGGCCAGGGTCAGCTAGGTGGCACAGTGGATAGAGCAGAGTCAAAAGGACCCGAGTTCAAATCTAACCTCAGACACTTGACACTTACCAGCTGTGTGACTGTGGGCAAGTTACTTAACCTCTTAACAAATTGCCTTGTAATATATAAATAAGGAGGCCAAAGTCAGACTTGTTCTTTTATAGATCTGGACAGGTCACTTTCCTCTTCAAAAATCTCTTCAGTGTTTCTCTATTGCTTATTGAATAAGGTCCAAACTACTTTAACTGTACAATCTGATGTTCCTAACATTTCATAACCTTTGTTCATAACATTCCCAATGCCTGAAATGCCTTCCCCTCACTTCTTCTCCTATTGAATTCTTACATATCCATTAAAGTCCAACTCAAATGGTTTTACTCCTTCTGGCTTTTCCATTCTGTCCCCAGGAACCTCATCACCAGGAGCTTCATCATCCTGCAAGATCAAATCAGCCTTGATGCTCACACTTCATCAGTCCCCTCTGATTGGAGGAGAAAGTAATCAGCTTCTCCCAGAGCTTCTTTTTAAGGAGGACACCCAAGTCAGCCGTCTCTTCATTTCCCTGCTCCACTTTGGACTTCCCTAACATGTTCATTCTGGGCACCTTCACCCACTCTCTGTCTTTTCATTTTCCTTTTCTGTGTTGTCTTCCCCATTAGGGTATAAGCTCCTTGAGGTAAGGAACTGTCTTTATTTCTGCCTATATTTGTACCCTCAGAGCTTAACCCAGAATCTGGTATGGAATAGTTGCTTAGCAAATGCTTATTGACTGACTGATTCGTGGACAAATACCACCTATTCCAGGAAGATTTCCTTTTTCCTTGTTAAAAATCTTTCCCTTTGAGACTTCCCATGGCATTTCCCATGGCACCTCTCTTGTGTGTGTTTGCCATGTCTTATTTTGCATTAGAGGCTTATTTAGGAAATCTTTAGTACATTGGGCACATCCTAGATCCTATAAAAATAACCAGAGCCCCCATTTCTATGGGATTTTAAGGTTAGAAAAGTCATTTTGTGTCAACCATAAGAAGTTAAATACATATGAAATGTTCATATGAAATAGTTGTAACTAAAAAGTACGAGTATCATTACATCCACTCATAGGTTTTTTAAAATGAGTTAAATAACCGGTCTGGGGTCACACAGATAAACAGTGTCAATGAGGATTTGAACCCCTCCTTCAACATCAGGGGTTCTTCTCACTGCATAAGGTGGTATGTAGGGAAAATTTTATAGAAAGACAGGAAAGAATTTCACAGGATGAAAAGACATGAATGCATTGCAATCTGTACCAGAGAAGGGAGTACCAACGCTTATGAAAAAATAAATCCATTGACTACTGATGGCTCTACCTATCCAAGATTGTAAGTTCTATGAAGATAGTGTTCTATAAAGTTTGCATCTACTCTGATGCCCAGTACAAGGCTCTGCACAGAGTAAATAATTAGTGAATGTTTGTCAAATTTACCAGAAGTGGAAGGAACCTTAGAAATGATTTAATGAAGCCACACAATACAGTGGGAGAGAGGGAGAGAAGGGAAATTGAGGCCCTAGAGAGACCAAGACATTTCTTAAAAATATTTTTGACAAATTTTGCTTTAGTACAAAAGAAACCATCTATCAAATATTTAAACAGCTCGCCTGCCTCCAAAGTATATTCCCTCCCAACAAGATAGTTAAGTAAAAGCACCTAATAGAATGTTACTGGTTAGATGCGTCACTTGCCACTTTCTTGGTTTGCTAAGGAAGAATGTGCCTTTTGATTTCAATCATTTGGAAGCAATTTTGTTATAAGATCACCAGATCATAGATCTGGAGCTGAAAGGGAACTTGTCGGTTGTTTTTGACCTGAGTTTTATTAAAATCCAGTGAAGTACCTGGACTAAAAATCAGAGACCTCAATTCAAGTCTCAGTTTCATGACTAACTTCTTGTTTGAGCCTGAATAAGTCATTCAGCCCACTGAGTTTTTCATTTCTTACCTAGGAAATGAAGGGTTTCAGTTAGATCAGAAGTGTCAAAGTTGGCAGTGTCATTGTTGCCAAATGTTCCCAAGTGCCCCTCCCCATCGTCAGATTGAAATGGAATTAAGAAATCTTTAACAAAATTAACACAAACACAATAGGACATAGATAATGTTAATATATGGCTTTCTAAGCCAGTATGCTGCCCACCGGGATCCTAGTCTAACACCACTGAGCCAGCTGATTGCTAAGGTCTCCTTGAGCTCTAACAGTCTGTGCCTTAAAGTCCCTTCCAGCTCAGACATCGTATGTCCTTCTCATTCTAACATTCAATGACACCAGTGTCCTCCCAGTTTTGACATTCTGTGTTCTATAATTGAGGCCCCTTCTGTTTTTAGTTCTGACATTCTATGGGTCTTTGAGACCAAGATCATATAACAAATTGGGGCAGAATGAGGCCTAGAGCCCAGGTCTGCTGATTCCCAATTGAAGGCCTTTTCTGCCACACCATGTTGCCTTTGAGCAGGCCATTGAATTACTAGGCTAACTTGGAGACTTGCAACATACTTGATTCTTTTTCCTTGGTACTGAACAAATCACTTCACTGGTGACTGAACCTCAGTTTCTTTAGCCGTACAATGGTACTGTACTATCTACCTCACAGAAGTGTTATTTTTAAAATGTCTTTCAAATGGGAACTGTTAGTATAATTGGCATTAAGGAAGGAAATCTATACCTGCAGAGCTATGCTCTCTTTGAGTAAAACAGTCCAAATTAAAGGCTAACTCCATGTAGTCCAATATCACATAGGGGTCTGTCTATTAAATTGTATTTCTGGCACCTAGAAATACTTTACATTTCTGGGGTCTTAGGCCAGCTGTTACCATGACAACCCAAACAGCTGCAATCCCTGGGAGGAGAGGCAACATTTATTTCCTTCTGTTCAGCCCTTATCAGGCCTATGAGATAGCACAGAAGTGTTAAAGCTTCCTTAAAACCTTTCTTCAACCCCTTTCTCTAGAAGACCCTCATCACCTTCTCTGAGAAACCACAGACTAAGTCCAGGTATGACGATTGACAGGGAGAGAATTGCTGCTCTGGGATGAATTAGGTTTGCATAAAGTCATGCAAATCTCCAGTCTCTTCTGGAACCTGAGATTTTATCTAGTTCAATTCTCACAGTGTATAGATTAGATAATGGGAGTTCAGAGAAGGTGTAGAGAGTTACCCAAGATCACTGGGGTTGTAAGAAGTGGGGTCAGGATTAAAACCAAAATCCTCTGTTCTTCAGATATCCTCCTCCCCAGCTGCAGGGCTCTATGGTGGGTTGACCTGGCTTGGAGGCAAAGGAAATGGACTTCCCTCCTGTTTGTCTGGTTAGCCCTACTTGCTATCAGGAGCTTTGACAAATGCTCATGATGCAAGACCTTTGAAGAATTGCTTTGACCTGGGAAATGGTACTTTCCTTTAAAAAAAAACTGAAAGGTTAGATGGGAGCAGAAGATTTGGAAGTAGAAGGAATTAAAAGTCTAATCCAACCTTCTCCTTTTGCGGAGGAAAGAAATGGAATGCAGAGAAACAGCCTGCCCAAGGTCACTCAGGTAGTAAGGAGCAGAGCAAGGTTTGCACCTAGCTCAGGGATGGGGAACCTGCGGCCTTGAGGCCCCATGTGGCCCTCTAGGTGCTCAAGGGCAGCCCTTTGACTGAATCCAACAGTTCTTGTCTTCTCTGATCTGAATATCCTTCACATACACACGTAAATCATTTACTGTGGAGAAGACTTTAGACTTTTCACTGTGAAGACCAAAATGAGTATTTTCTTTCTTCTACCTACATGAATTTATGCAAACCTCGGGGCTGCCTGGGCTGCCTGCCTTTGAAACCTAGCATGTAAGACCTTTCCCTCTCTTGTTTCCTGTTCTGACTTTTCAAAGCTCACCAGGCCATAGCTGTCTCCAATAGTCCTAAATCTAAAGGCATTAAGGAGATACACAATAAAGACAGAAAGCAGCAGCTGGACCATGCACTCATGGCCAACAACAGAAGGACTTAGAAGGGGGTCAGTGGCCTTTCCCCTATACCAAGCTTCCAGGCCTTGTTCCTAGAAACCAGACTTGTAAAGAGGCAGCTTCCAAAGGTTATAACTTCACCAGAATATTTCTTCTTCCTAGTAGTTTGGAAGATTTGGGGACAATACTTTAGATGTATAAATTTTTAGTAGAAAGAAGCAGACCAGGGTCTGTCTGTAGAAAAGGGGGCAAAAGACAGCAACATTGACAGATGTTGTTGATGTTGTTGTTGTTGTTGTTGTTGTTGTTGTTGTTTTAACTAAGAGAAGGGGCAGACTAGGAGAAATGGCAAGACAGTGAATAAAAGAGATTGACTAGGATTAACTAGCAGAACCAATGTACCATGATGCAGAGTCAAGAAATGGCATCTGTGCATCTAAGGACTGGGCCTCAAACTTTCTGACGTTAAAAGGGTGTGTTTTTATAAAAAATGATGCTAAAAGTATCAAAATTTAATTATTTACAAATAATAATAATAGTGTATAGATGGTACTTTATGGTTTACAAAGTGCTTTACATACATTAACTCATTTGACCCTCACAACCACCCTCTGAGATGGGTGCTATTGTTATCCGCATTCATAGACAGGGGAACTGAGGGTGAGAAATGTTCACCAACTTGCCCGGGGTCACACAACTAGTAAATCTCAAAGTAAGATTTGACCTCAGCTCTTCAAGACTCTCTGGCTTCCTTCAAGGCTTAGTTCATGGGCTACCTCATACAGGAAGCCTTGCTTGGTATAGCTAATAAGTGTCATATTGAATTGAAAGCACTTCATAAAGTACAAGGAACTATAGAAATGGATGGGTGCATGATTATTTCAATGACTATCATTACTATGAGTAACAGTTGGGCTAAGTGTCTAATCAGTAGCAAAAGTCTCCAGGCTGATCATAGCCCTGCAGAGAGGGGATTAATTGTTATTGCCAGACTTGAATATTGGGGACTCATTATGTCCCTTATAGTCTTCATCAAAAAATTTAAATGTTCCTCTCTCAAAGGCAAGTTGAAATGCTTGGGTCCACAAGTCCTAGGTTTGAAATTATCACCTATTTGAGAAAGATTCATGACTTAGTCCCTAGCCACAGGCAGGACAGCTGCAGGCCCAGAATGGGAAGCTGCCTTGCAAGCATTTAAGGGAAGACACACCTGGCACCATTTGCAACTGAGAACTGAACCAGTGAACCTAGGTTTTTAATCTCTTTAATTTCTGTGTTGTGATAGGCTCATTTGGCAGCAGGAACCTACCACTTAGTGAAGGCTATATCTCCCAAAACAGTGACTTGTCTTAAGTCCCACAGCTATAATTGGCAGGGGCAGAATTTGAACACGGTTCTTCCTTCCAGACCCAGCATTCTGCCACGATGTTTTTGGATGCCTGTTTTACAGATAGGGAAATGGGCTCTGAGAGTTAAATATGCCCAAGGATCACACATTTGTAACAGGAAGAACTAGGACTAGAGCCCAGGTTTTCTGACTTCATATTTATTTCATCCAGGTTCTACTACATCATATTATGAGGTTCATGATGAAACCAATAAAATGTGCCTTCTTTTCCCTTCTTCCTGCTCCCTTCCTCCCAGCCTGGGTCAACTTCCTAAAGGATTTTAGGATAATGAAATTTAGAGTTGGAAGGAACCTCTGATGTTATCTAGTTCAACCTTTCCTTTTCACCCTGTAAACTAAAGCTAGGGAAGAGGGAAAGGGGTGGGGACTGCTTTGTGAATTGTAACTTGCTAAGTTAAGGCCTTGCTCATCTCTGGAGTATTTGCATTCTAACACAGGTCTCTAAAAGTCTAAAGAGTAACAGACCCTGGGACAAGTGTTGGAGACTGGGGGTGGGGAGGGCAGCAAGGAGGCCCCCTTCGTGGCACTTGCCCAGCAATCTCACAATGTATGTTCCACAAATCCATGGAGTGTTATGGAACAGGCTGAGAGGATGCTACAGAGGAAAACGTGTAATAGCTGACAAGGACAAATAGTAAACTTTATCCTCTGGGTCAGTCTTCTATATGTGCAATCAGACAGTGCAGGGAATTATGGGCTGTTAGGCAATCATATTACTTTTTAAAAAACTGTCTTTTTACCCCCACCATTTATTTGCAGGACTATGTATAAAATAACAGTGAACTTCTTATGTTATTTTAAACAAACAAACAAAAAAACATTTTGGGCACCAAAATGAGGATGGACCCTTGGATAAATGTTAAAGGTCTAAAGAAACCAGAGAGTAACAATGTTAATAGAAAAGATTAATCAGAAAATAAATGTTCATGGACTCAGCTGGAAGACCAAGTCATCTCTTGTGATCTTCTTGACAACCCTAGGGCTCTGAGGTCTATATAACAAGGATTATTGACCCCATTCTATAGATAAGGATTCAAAAGACTTGCCTAGGGTTACCCGGATAAAAATAGAGCTGAGACTTCTAGATCTTCTGACTCCATGAGTAACACAGTGCCTAGTACTTAGTAGGCACTTAAATGCCCAATGGTTTTTTTTTTCCACTACATATTAAATAAATTATAGCCAGCATTCATATCCACTTTAAGATTTGCAAAGCACTTTGTATACATACATTAAGTCATTTGATCTCCACAATAACCTTGGGAGGTACCTGCTATTTTTCCTCCCATTTTACAGACCATGAAATTGAGGCAAAAGAAGTTAAGTGACATCTAAAGTGACGTAACTAGTAAGTGTGTGAGACCAAGTTTGGACTCTGGTCTTCCTGACTCCCAGTCCACTGACCCACCTAGCTGCATCATGAATATGCATGGATATTCTTTAATTATTATCTTACTACAACTAGAAAGAAATTATGTAAAAAGAACTTTCTCCTATGTTAGTGATATTGTGCTATTCTCTTTTCTCCTCTATTCTTCCTGGTACAGATTTTCTGCTTGTCCTCATGTCCTCTGTTCTTCCTGGTACAGACATGGATTAGATTCAAATCCTTCCTCTGTGACCTTGGGCAAATCGCTTTCCCTTTCTGGACCCTATTTTTCTCATCTTTAAAATGAGGAGATTAGACAATAAGGTAAATTACCATTAGTAACTAATAAATAGTAAATTATTATCTGATCCTAAGATAGACTATCTGACAATGTTCTCCCAGAAGAACACTGGTGAGCAAGGAGAGAAAAACTAATGGATGAGGCAGCTTCTAACTCAGTAGAACTAACCTACAATCTACACAGGCTACCAGACTAATCTTCCTAAGCACAACCATGACTGAGTCATACATTCTGCTCAAAACCTTTCTCCATAAAGCATTAGGATTTGTTCTTGAAATGATTCCAGCCTCAAGCTTCTCTGACCCCTTTTCCCCAGTGATAAGTAAGAAAGGTCATTCATGTCAGCCTGTCGTATTCAATCCATTATGTTCTTCTCCTTACGGATGTCACGGATCCACATTCTGTGAAAGAAAATGGCAGTTGCTTTCTCTAAACTAACCTAAAAATTAGCATTAGAACCTAGATACTTCTGGTTCTTAGGCTACCTCCTCCAGGAAGCCTCCTCCAATTCCCCAATCAAAATTTATCTTCTCTTCTTTGAATTTCACATTCAGTCCAATCTAATCCATTTCATTTCATTTCACTTAATTTTCATTCAATTCAATGAGGGATTGTAGCTGGAAATTTGTAAGCCTACTTACTATGTACAAATCTTTTCACAAGGCATTGTACTAAGTTCTGGGGGTTCAGAGATAAAGATAAAACAATCCATGCTCTTAGGTAACATATTTTCTTGGGGGATGGGACAGACATAAGGGGTTAAAAACTATACATAAATCATTAAATACTAGGTAATTTGAGGACAGAGACTTTAATCAACTAAGAGAAATGAGGAAGGCTTGATATGAGGAGGAGGCTTTTGAGATGAATATTGATGGGAAAGAGCAGTTCTGAAAAGATGAAAAGAGAATGCATTTCAGGCAGTTAGGTATTTGTACAAATGCATGGCCGTGGAAGATGAAATACGTATTTAAAAAATACTTGTAGTTCATTTGGTTGTCTTCAATCATGTCCAACTCTTCATGACCCCATTTAGGATTTTCTTGGCAAAGATACTGGAGTGGTCTGCCATTTCCTTCTGCAGCTCATTTTACAGATGAGGAAACTAAAGCAAACAGAGGTTAAGTGACATAGTCAGGGTCACTTAGCTAGTAAGTGTCTGAGGTCAGATTTGAACTCAGGAAAATGCATTTTCCTAACTTCACACCCAGGACTCTACTGTGCCATCTACCTACTCCCAGTCTTATAGTATAATTTAGCAAGACTCAAGAGGCTCACATACCAACTGTTTTTGTTACTTATGGAATTAGTACATTTTACTTATTTGTTAATGTAGTTCCTCCTGTCTGGACTCATTCTTTGGACCTCTCACCTTCTCCCCAGTCTCCTTCTGTACTAGAGAAACCTGGAGAAGTACCAATCTCTTCACTTCTGGCTAGACTCATTCTCCCTTGACTTCTTCAGCTTCATGTCCCACCTCCTACTCTAGCTCCCCTGTATGGGTTGTTTTCTCCCATTAGAATGTAAGCTCTTAAGGGAAGGATCACCTTGTTTCCTTGTATTTGTATTCCCAGCAAGTGTTTGACATATGATAAACACTTGATAAGTGTTTTATTTACCAATGCATCTATCTATGTATCTATCTATCTCTCTTATTCATCTACTAGACTGAATCACCTTGGAAGCAGGAGTCATCTATTATACACTTTTCATGTCCCCATCATATAATTATAGTAATTAATATATTGAGTCAATTTTCATGAAATCCTTAGTGAATGGAACTGATATGCCTAAATGTAGTTAGAGAGTAACTTAAGACCATTTCTTCCTAATAGAATAGCTCTTCTGAGCAGTTTTGTTGAAGATCCTCAGAGTCTCATCATTACCTATATCTAACGACTAAGTGAGATGGTAAAGAGGAAATAGCAATGGGCCTAGAGTCAGGAAGATTTGAGCTCAAATCTGGCTTTGGACATTTATTAGCAGTGTGACTTTGGCCAAGTCATTTAATCTCTGTCTTCCTTAGCTCCCTTAACTGTAGAATGAGTGTTTGTGTTATAAGAACAAAATGAGATATTTGTAAAGCACTTAATGCAATGTCTGGAACATAGTAGGGCCTAATAAATCTTGTTTCCATCTATATAATTATATGATTCTTATACAAGATCCTTTAAAAAACAAACCGGACTAAATTCAGTAGTGTAGCTAGAATCCCTGACTCCTGCATGAACACTTTAGAAAAGGCCCTTTTATAGGTCCCCAAATCACCAAAAGATAGAAAGGACAATACTTGCTTTAGAGGAAAATAAAAAAGCTAGTAGCCACCAGGGCTGAGACCCTTTGTTCTGCCTCTCACTTGCTCTCTATTGTTTCTACTTTCCTTGTAGAGACCAGTCTTTGAGTAATTAATTCTGACTAACTAGTAATGTGACCTTCTCTGTAAAATGAGTCTGCCAGGCTGGATTCTCTCTAAGGTTCCACTCTCCCGTGGCTAACACACTATGATCCTCTGGGGGTGCTTCTGAGAATTACATTGCTTGTAAGTTGTAACCTGTGGGTCTGCTAACAAGGACAGGCAAGAAGTTGCTAGATGTAGTGCCTGGTGTCCACTGTCTATCTCTTTCCTTGTCCTTCACCTTTGAGATGCTGAGACAAAAATATGTGGAATCAGTAAAGCAGCTTGATGCAGTGGAAACAGCTAAAATCAATAGTAGAAGTCTTCATCTCTAGAGTAAAATCAGGAGGTACACCTGAGATACTTTTTCTTTGTCTTTGACTCCTCAGCATCTAGGAAAGTACCTGGAACATTTGTTGTTGTTGCTGTTCTTTAGTTGTTTGTCTGACTCTTCATGACCCCGTTTGAGGATATCTTGGCAAAGATACTGGAGTGGTTTTCCATTTCCTTCTCTAGCTCATTTTACAGATTAGGAAACTAAGATAAACAGGGTTAAGTGATTTGCCCATTGTCACATAGCTAGGAAGTGTCTGAGGCTGGATTTGAACTCAGGCCTTCCTGACAATTCTACTGCACTTCCTAGCTGCCCCTAGCTGCCTGGAAAATAAAGGGCACTAAATAAATATTTGTTGATTGATTTATTGAAACAAACTTCACAAAATGGGCCTTGAGTGATCCGCAAGGAAAGCCCTTACGAATCAAAATTTTAAGACAAATTTGGTTGTAGGGTCTGGACAAGGAGGAGTGGGAAGAGAGATAAAAACTCTGGGACACTGGATATGAGCTCACATGGGGCATGGAAGTCAGGAATTAGAATGAGAGAGAAGGAAGTACACACCATCTGGTATTTCCTATTTTAACTAATTATTCTTGCTAAGATATAAGCTCGGTTGTTTCTATGCTTCTAAATGAGTATAAATACTGTTTAAATGCCCTCTAAATTTTAGCACCCTGGGACAAAGTTCCAGTAGTCCTGCCCTAGTTCCTGAGAAAAGAACCTAGGTTTGAATCTCTTTACTTTTCTGGGCCTCAGTTTCTTCCTCAAACAAATAAGGGAATTGGACTAGGTGATCTCTGGGATCTCTTCAAGTTCTAAACCCTATAAACTGGAGAGATCTGCCAGTCCTATAATGTGAGCTGTGCCCACTGAACAGAAACAACTGTTTTCTGTGTATTTTGTCCACCTCCCACCCCACAGTCATTTCAGTTGCTGCCCCTAATCTTTCTCCGTTTCATCAGTTGTTTTTCACTTCCCTAGCAAAGGTTGATCTGAATTGATTCATTAAAAGACAGAGAGGGGAAAATGCCCAAAGACCAGACCATCAAGATTCACTTACTCTGGGACATATGGAAGGAGATAAATTTACAATCTTCCCCATAATTAAGAATGGTCTACATGGTAACTGATGTCATTATAAAAGTTAGAGGAAGGAGAGAAGATAAGTGGGAAAGAAGAGAAAAGGGGGAGATGGAGACAGACAGACAGAAGAGAGAAGAAGAAGAAGGAGGAGGAGGAGGAGAAGGAGAAGAAGAAGGGAGGGAAGGTAAGAGGCAGGGAGGGAAGGTAAGAGGCAGGGAGGAGAGAAAGTGAAGGAGGATAAAAGAGAGACAGAGAGATTGAGAGGTAGACAATGAGAAACAATCATTACATTGCTGCTGCTACTCTCAAGACTATGTTTTTGTTTTGCAACTTATCAGTTTTCAGAATTTCCTGAAGGCTGAGAACCCCTGGTCTAGTGCAAGAACTCTCTCCTCTTCTTCCTCACCCCTCAATGCCCCACAAACCTTTGAGAGGAGAAGAAACTAACTGTGCTATCCTAGGTCAGATTTCCTAGGGAATGCCCTGGACTTAGAATTGAGTCCTTCCTCTTACATATTCACCCATTCAAGAAACTAAGAACGGACAGGTTCAAAAAAGTATATTCTTGAAAACAGAGTAGGTACAGTGATGTAATGATGGTTTCTCTCCATCTTCTCATTCTGTCTTTCTCTTTCTCTGACTCTTTGCTCCTCCTTTTCTCTTCTCCACCCCTTTCCTCTCCTCCTTTGTCTCCCTTTCTCTTTTCCTCTTCTCTTTCTTTTTCCTTCTCTTCTTCCTTCTATTACTCTTCTTCCTTCTCCTCTTTCCATTTTGTCTCTGTTGATCAGTGGGGAAGAGGCAGGGAGTAAAAGAGAAGTTCTTATAGTAGACCAGGAGTACCTTAAAGAGTCCCTAAGAAATAAATGTTCCCAGAGAGTAAGAGAGGTTTGTTAAGAGGGTATAACAATATGTGACAAATAACTACCTCATTCTGTTGAAAGTAATCTCTTTATCTTTGTTCTTATGTGTCTATGCATGATAAACTCTAGAATTTATTTCTGTTCAAATTGACTAGTAGGTAGGGGAAAGTTTATTAAAAACAAACGTGTACAGATTGGGAAAATCAAGAACTCTTTGTGCTAGACATTATACTTAATAAGTATACAATGAAAAAACAATTGTCCTCTAAGAGGTTATATGCTGGGGAGGGAATACAGCATTTAATCAAATAAATGCAATTTAATTTGAGAATGGAAACAGAACTCCCAATCAGAGAGATTAACAAAGATTTCTGTAGAGGATAGGACCTGAGTTGAATCTTTAGGGAAACTGAAGACGAATTCTAAGAATTCTTTTTTTTTTTTTTTTGCTTTTTGGAGGGCAATTGGGGTTAAGTAACTTGCCCAAGGTCACACAGCTAGGTTTTTGTGTATGTTAAGTGGCTGAGGCCGGATCCGAACTCAGGTCCTTCTGACTCCAGGGCCGGCGCTCTACTCACTGCGCCACCTAGCCACCCCGAATTCTAAGAATTCTAAGATTCAATGAAAACTAAGTGAATAGAATGCTTGGTTTGAGGTCAAGAAAACATCAGTTCAAATTTTACCTTAGATACTTAAGAGTTATGTGACCTTGGGCACATCACTTAACTTCTCTAGACTTCATTTTCCTTACCTATAAAATGAGAGGGTTGACTCTATGAACTCAAAAGTTCCTTCCAGATCTATATCTATGATCCTAGGCAAGAAGGAAGTACATGTCAGGAATAGAGAGGACAGACTGTGCAAGATCAAGAGACTAAATGCTGAGTCTACAAAAGAGTTAGTACACCAGGATTGTGGGAGAAATAACATGAAGTAATTCTGGAAGGGAAGGTGGGAGCCAAAGTATGACAGGAAATAATTATTCTAATTACCATTGTCTTGTCCATTTAGAGTAGTGGGTTTAACCTCCTCCTTGTTCCTCCTCTTGCCTCCAATACAGTGATAGCTTAACCAGTATTCAAATAATGACAATACAATTTACCAGATTTAAAACAATAATAACAACAGCAAGTTTTCCATGACAAAGGAGCAGTTCATAGACCATAGTAAGTGTTCTAGAGTTCAGAAGAAGGATAATTGATTGAGAGGTAGGACAACTGAGAAGGACTTACTAGGAGAGGAGGAATTGAGATGTGTAGAAAAGTATTTAATGTTTGTTGATTGATTGATAAGTAGAACTAGACTGATAGCTGTTCTTCAAATAGCATTCCATTTCTGGCTTCCACATATTTGTACCATCCATCTGCCACGGCTAGAATGCACTTTAACTGTATCTCTGTCACTCAGAATCCACATCTTCCTCAAAGACTTAGCTCAGGCACCACTTTCTCTATAAAGCCTTTCCCTGATCCCTCTTTTTAACTAGTGTTCTCTCCTTCCTCAAATTACCTTGCAATATACTAATCTGTGTTCAGGTTGAAAGGTAATGTGTTAAAATAGTAGAGAGAGAGGTGACCTCAAAAAGACCTGGGTTCAGATCCAGCTTTTGATATACTAGATGTTTGACCCTAGACAAATCACTTAGCTTCTCGGTGCTCCCAGGCAACTCTTTAAAACTATAAATTGAAGAGGAATTGGCTGATTTGTTTTGATAGAGTTTCTTCACTAGGCATTCCCTACATCAATGAAATCACTAGCCTGGACCTCTCCCTTCCCTCTGCCCCACCATTCCACCATATATCTATTTTATCCCTCCCCTAGAACATAAGCTCCTTTAGGGTAGGGTCTAGTTCACTTTTGTTTTTGCATTCCCAGTGACGTGTAATAGAAACCACTTTCTTTTTCTTTATCTCAGTTTCCCTATCTGTGAAAATATGGTTATAAATGAGTTAATCTAATTTGATCTCTTTCCACTGTAGCATCCTATGTCTCTTAAGTTCTATGTACCCACAATAAGGTCCTGATATGCTTTGGGAATCAAGGAGGACTGGAGGAAGTGTTCATCTCATCTCCTACTGGTAAGACAGCTGTCAGCCAAATTATGAAGTTCCCTTTCCCTTAGTGGCATTTACACTTTTCAAATATTTGAAGTCTAATCATCTCACTTAGTCATCGTTGATCTAAGCTGGGCATATTTCGTCCTTTTAATCACTCTTCATAAATCAAATCCTTTCCTGCCTCCACCCCCATTCTCTCAATTGTTGGTTGTTGTTGCTCTTCTCCAGGCTCTACCTAACTTAGAAAGGATTTTCACCCATCATTCAGCAAATGTTTACCCTATACCAACTCTCTGAAGGGCACTTGGGGAGGTAGATCTAGAAGTATGAGATACTGTCTTTGCCTTGAGAATTCTGTGATTTAAATGGGGAATTAATGTAAACAAATGTGATAACTCATGATTGATGGTAATTGAACAATCAAGAAGCAATTATTAAGTACCTACTATGTGCAAGGCACTGTGTTAGACACGAGATAAAAAGACAAAAGTGAAAACCATTCTAGCCCTCAAGGACCTTACAAGTCTTTCCTGTGGTACATATACAGATATGAGGGAATTTTGTAGGGTGGAAGATTCTGGTAGTTTAGGGTGCAAATGGAAAGGGGGGAGGAAATTAGGAAAGGTCTCACATAGAAGGTGATATTAGAGCCTGGGAGGCGTCTAGGGACTCTGAGAGATGGAAGAGAAAAGAGACTGTGGTAGGCCTGAAGGGCAGCTAGTGCAGAGACATAGAGACGAGAGATGAATGACCATGTGTGAAAAAATTTGACTGAGAATCATAGAGTTTATTACTGGAAAGGACTTTAGAGCTCATATAGTTCAATCTCTTCATTTTGACTGAGGCCCAAGGACATAAAAGCCAGTGAACAGCAGACCTGCAACTTGACCTCAGGCCGTCTGAGTTGAAGCCACTATCCCAACTTGTGGTTGCTACATTGAGCTGGGTGCCCAGTTTATGGTGACTAAATCCCCTCATGGCTCTAGGGTTAGTCTGGGGATGGGGGGGGGGGTGGAGAGGCCATAAGGAGAAGGACTATTTTTCTAATGATATAGTTCACAAGCCCCCTCCTGCCTTGATTATCAGTGGATTATCAATTAGCTAGTTTAAATTAGCTTTTATAAAGGGATATTTGTTAAAGTAGCATAGTAGAAACAGTTGATATAAAACATTACCCCTCAGAAAAAGGAAAAGTCTGTGACACTCTCCCACAAGTATATACAGAGTTCAGGGAAAAGTAGACTAAGGCTTAGAGATCACATATTGCATAGAGGTAACTCATAACTCCTGGAAGGCCTTTTGTGGGAATTCTCAAAATGTTCCCCTTAGATATGGTCCAACTTTTCTGCTAGACTCTTTACAGAGCTTTGAATCTGTACCCAATCTGTCTTTGTCTCAACCCAAGCTACAATAGCTATTCCGGGATATTGTCAGGATGGCCCTCTGGACCCTAAGTTCACAAAGTTAAGGTTAAGTTCTCTGGTCAAGGAGACTGGAAGGAAGGAGATGAAACCAAGACCAAGACTGAAGGTGAGGGCTCTGTTCTCTCCTGACTGATTTCTCCTCTGACAATTAGCCAGAATGTTCTCTGTTTAAATAAACCTCTCCTTGTTTGTCACTCACTTAAATATGAATCTCCTTTGTTCTGAACTAGCTCCTTATTTTTTTCCAAACTTCTTAAGACATAACCATGTCCCTCAGTCAATCTGAACATATTTCCTATGCAAATCCCTTCCATCCAATAGTTTATCAAAGACATTGAAACTGATCAAGGCCTTTTGCTACTTAGTTGCGATGCCTTTGACTAATTAGATTCAATAAAGATAAGTTAAGGTACATATAAGTATATCTAAAGTAAAAAAGGTAAGGTTTCATGAGGTAAGGTTTGATTCATTTACTTAGTCAACTCCTACCTAACAATAGAAACATAGCATAATAACCACTTACATTTCTAAAGCACTTTCCTCCTGTCATGGTATATTAAAGTAACAGGATCAATACCAGAAGTGTTCTAGAATGAATATTTTTATTTCCCACCTAGGGAAGTTTGGTACTCATGGCTCTGAGAATGAAAGCAGGAGCTCAGCCTCTCTATAACTGGATGGTGCTGGGGCTGATGACAGACTGCATCTGTCTAGGACTGATTATTTCCTAAGCTTTATGCCCACTATGTACCTAGTCCCATCTCCCTCTGTCCCATTTTTCCCATATACGATTCCCATGCTTCCCTGGCTCACCTCTCTATTCCTTGTGTCTATTATTCCTTCCTTGAACACAGGAATGGGATAGAGCCAGCTGGAACCAATTCAAGAAAGCCAATACATAAATTTTCAGTACAAGAAATCAGAACATGTGACAAATTAAGGCTTGATTTGTGGTCTTGTTGATTGTCTAGACTTAAGAAACTGAAGGACAAAATATAAATAATGAAGATTAAACATAAAAGTGAGTTTGTTTTTGGAGAAGCAGTTATTAAACATTTACCAACATACCCCCTGCTTACATGGTAGCAAAACATTTCTTTCCCAGATATTTCACTGAGGGGAAGGCTGGAGCCTTGGTCTCTTATTGAGAAAACTTCTTCCTCCAGACATTATACTAACAGGATAATAACAACTCTTTTCAATCACTAACAGAAACAAATGATAACTTTTTCATACCCCCTACACAAAGCAATGGAGGGAAAGGAACTGTTCACAGGCCAAGACAATACCCTGAGGATCTGTTGAATATATAAGATTTGTACTGAGATGGTGGCAATGACTTGTATAGTTTTAACTATTCTGGTTTCCCCACCCTTGGGGGATAGGAGTATTGTATTGATCAGGGAAATCTCTGATCAATTTGGTGAAATCTCCAATCAACATTTTTGAAACGACAAGATATGAATTTTTTGTTTCTGAGAAATCCAGTGTCCACTTTCCAATGAAACATGAGTTTGAGCATTATCACTCCCTCCAATTGTTTTCTGACTTTGATGCCTCTTAGATACTGGCCACTGTGAGTCAGGAGTTTAGACTTATGTTAGAAAAGCTGCCACTCCATACTGGCCTACAAAAATAAGTTGGTAGTGCTTTTTTCTCACTTGAATTTCCAGACTGGAGTATAGTAAAGATAACTTCTCTCTTTGGGTGAGGAACTTTTTCCCCTACTTCCTATTCCCAGAACCTGTGATAGTGGCTTATATCATAAACACATGGCAATGGGAGACATGCTTGCATGTTACCTGAGCAAGAAACAAATTCTTGAACCTCCCCCAAACTGTCCCTGGCCTGGACCCTTAGACTGACCCTAAAAGATACTATTACTTACCACTGACCCTATTCTAGCCCTAAATTTATCCCTAATCCTATAGCCTATATCTGTTCTGAAAAAAAAGCTGTCACCTATTTTGAGCTTATCCATACATTAAAATTTTAATATGCATAAAATACAGTAAAAGAGTTGAGATATAAATTAATTTAAAATTTTTAAAAATGGAAGAAGGAAAAGGTAAGATGAAAATCATAGGGATATTACTAAAAAAAGAATCAGAGACAGAGAGAAAATAACTACCACTTGAACCAGATTCTAAATGAAAAAATAAGAAGGGAGGAAAGAAGGAAGGAAGGAGAAATGGAGAGATGGAAGAAAGAAGGAAGGAAGGAGGGAGGGAGGAGATAAACTCCTAAAATTGAAATAAACTCAAAAATCCAAATGCAAGGTATTTTTTAGAGTCTTGGATCATTAATTGAAACTGCATTCTGAATAAAATAAGCAGTCAACCAAAAGTGTTGAATTAAAAATAGGAGCTGGATAAAATTTGCAGCTGAGTTTCCCATAAAAGGACAAAATATAAAGGGAAAGATTTTGACTAGGAGCAATGAGTCCAATGGGAACTTCCCACTGGACCAAAGAGAGCCTACAAAGTGTTGAACAAAGAAATACATGACCTCAGATTGAAATGGTGATCACAGACATTGGATACTCGTTGGATGAAAACAGTTCCATTTCCCCCTGATATCATGTCCCCACAGTGTAAGTAGGGATGGGGGTGTGGAGATTTATGAGAAGACACAATTATTTAAGAGCAAAGCTAAGATTCATGATCCCCTTGGGAGACCTGAGGGTTATCTGAGAACTCAGTGACCATGCCCAGGTACCCAAGAAGTACCTTTATCCTCTCTGAGGTCCCATTGGCTAAGGAGAGAAAACACCTAATTTTCGGCAGAGCTATGAAGAATTCCTAATGACGGCATCACAGATGCAGATGCTGCATAGGTTAAGTTTTCCCATCTCCATCTGGTTTCAGAGGAATGTTGCTCTACTCTATCAGAGCTGTGAGTCTTGGAGCAATTCATTTTCCAAACGACTCTGCTGGGGAAGGAGAATGAGATTAAACTCATTCTTGAAATGTTGGTTGATATTATTTCTGTGCTTTACTATTCATTTCTTGCCCAATTAAATATTTGACTCTTTCAGTGCTATTCCTTGCCTGAGTCTGCTAGTATGGTGAACAACTGAATACCAAGGCCTGTGCTAATTTCAGAATTTCCATTTTCTGACTAGATGAAGGCAAAGCAAGCCATATGGGTAAATTGCTATTAAAAACAACCACAATTTGAACTCTCGTCCATGAGAATTCAGAGCTGGTTGAACTAATGGAGCACATTAGTCTTAGAACAGACATTAAATATCATTTAGCTCAATCATTGTTTCATAGATTGCTTCTATAACATCTCCAGTAAGTGGTCGTTGAGGTCCTCATTGAAGGCCTCTTTGGACAAGTAAGCTGTAGAATCTTAGGGTTGAAAGGGACCACAAAGTCTACCTAGTTCCCTTCATACCTGAATGAAAATCTCCTCCACAATATAACCAACAAAGGTTTATCATCTAGCAAAAACCTCTAGTCAGAGGGAATTTACTAATTCGAGAGCATGGGTTCTTAACCTAGAAACCAGAGACCCTCAGGGGTCTAACAAATTAGGTGGGAAAAAATTTACATCTTTTATTTTCACTAACCTCCAATTAAAATTTAGCATTTCTTTCCATTTTGAATCAATGTCGACAAAAAATATTATTCTGAGGAATCCCTAGATTATTACTAACTTAAGAAAGGAGTCCATGACACAAAAAGGATAAGGATCCCTCATCTAGAGTTAAGTATTGAGTATTTACTTGTTATTTAAGTATAAAGTATTCTTTTTGTTTTTTTTACTTTAAATTCACTTTTTTTCACTCATAAACAATTGTATACAACTTGTACAATATCAAGCCTAAATCTGTCCATCTACAACTTTTATCCATTTCTCCTACTTCTGCTCCATATTGCCCCTAAGTCTCCTCTCCTCTAGGTAAAAACATCACCAGTCCCTTCACTGGATGGCATTATCTCCAGACCTTTCACTGTTCTGGTAGTCCTCCTGTGAACATTTTAGATAACCAATAGCCTTCCTAAAATGCAGTGCCCAAAACTGACCACATGACTCCGGATGTGGTCAAACTTGAGTCAAGGACAGCAAAACTGTCACCTGCTATACCTCTCTTAATGCGACATTATCTATTTTTAGTTCACACTATTGAACTTATTGCCCACTGTAACCCCAAATCTTTTCCCACACAACTGCTATGGATACAATATTTTTGGTACGAACTCATGAAGGCAGAATGCAATGGGATTATCATTTCCTGTATTCAGGATACCAGATGCCTATTAGCAAAGTCTAACATGGCATAAGCTTCTTTTGGCTGCTGTATCACATTGTTGACATACTGAGTTTGCAATGCACTGGGATTCTAGGACCTTTCCACATGAATTACTGTTTATCTATATCTCTCCCATTCTATATTTGTGCACACGATTTGTTGAACCCATATACAAAGAATTTTTACGTATATTTTACAGAAGTGTGAAGTATTTTACATATCCCTATTTTATTTCATTCTTATTCAATTTGTCCCCTGCATTATTCTAGCCTATTTAAATTGTTTTAGACTTCCATTTATTCATCCAACCCATTGGCTCCCTTTTTCTGCTTTGTTTCATGTACACATTAGATGTCTGTGATATCTATATGTTTGTCTAAGTCATTTATATAAATGGTGAGTTGCATGAGGGGAGCCAAAGACCCCTGGACATCAGCTCTGTGGGACACTGGGAAGTTAAAACTGGGAAGGGAGGAACATGGTGGGACTGAGCTCAGGAAAAATTGACCTGGCATTTATCTTCCTGAGGGAGAAGCAGTGGCATCTGTTGGTTTCAAATGTTAACTCATTATTCTTGCTAACTAGGTGCTTAGTTCAATTGTTGCTATGCTGCTACTAAGGGAATTGTCATTTCTTTAGGCATAGGGATAGACTGGGACCAATGAGCAATATTCAAACAAAACAAATCCAGAAATTGGCTAAGTTTGAAAATGTACATCTCAGTCTTTACCATGAGTCCCTCACCTCTCTGCCAGGCAATGAATGTCAGTGATTCATCTTTCATTCTCTGGAGTTATGGTTGTCATTGAAATGATCAGAGTTTTGAAGTATTTCAAATTTGCTTTTCTTAATGATGTGATTACTGTGTAAACTGTTGTGGTTCTTACAAAGCATTTAAGTTTCTCATGCTATTCTGGGGATAAGACATAAAGATGTGGGCTAGACAATAGTGTCACAACTGACTCCAATACTTAGCACAGTACCTGGCACATAGTATGCCTTTAATAAATGGTGGTTGATTAATTGACATTTATATTATGCCTAAAGGGCTGAAAAGCAATATAAATACATCATTACATTTGATTTTCATAGCAACCCAAAGAAAAACAAAGGCTAGAGAATTATTTCACTGGTATTAGAAACTCAGATGAGGAAATTCTCTCCACCGATGTAGGTATGTCAGCAACTTCTCTGCACCTGGTTTAACTAGGGTCATACAAGTAATGTTTGTCAAAGAGGGGACTTGAACCCAACTCTTCCCAGTTCTCTCTCTCTTTCCACTAAGCAAGCTAAATAGTGCAGATAGGTGGTACAGTGGATAGAATGCTAAGGCTGGAGACAGGAAGACTCATCTTCATGAGTTCAAATCTGGCCTCAGACACTTACTAGCTATGTGACACTGGGCAAGTCACTTCACCCTATTTGTTTCAGTTTTCTCATCTGTAAAATGATTTGGGGAAGGAAATGACAAACTACTCTAGTATCTTTGCCAGGAAGACACCAAATGGAGTCATGAAGAGTCAGACACGACTGAAAAAATGACTGAACAACAATTAATAACAACAATTATTATCCCCATTTTACAGATGAGGACGGCTCTGCAAGGTTAGGTCACACAGCTAGTAAGTGTCAGAAACAATTTAGAGAGACAGTGTGTTCTATCAATTAGCCAATCGATCAGTAACATTTATTAAGCATCTCCTGTGTGCCAGGCCCTGTGCCACTATGGATACAAAAACAAAAATGAAGTAGTTCCTGCTATTAAGAATCGTATATTCCATTGGAGGAGACAGTGTGTACATATATAAACACATAAAATATTTACAAATTAAGTACAAGATAATTTCAGGGACAAACAAGTATCTGGAGGAGATCAAGAAAAGTTTCATATATGAGAAGGTGTTGTAACTGAGTTTTGCAGGAAACCAAGGATTTGGGGTAAGGAGACCCAGATTTGGAGCCAGAGAACTTGGGTTTGAATGGCAGTTCTATTACTAACTCCCTATGTAGACTTGGACAGATTCCATCACTGCTCTGAGCCTTCATTCCTTCATCTGCAAAATGGGAGAGCAGGACCAGTGTCTAGAGTGCAATATGAAGGATTTGGACTAGAGGCTCTCAAAGGCCCTTCTGGTTTTGGGACTATTATTAGGATCATTTTTTCAGTCACACCAAGTCAGCATGCAGTCGACAGGAAAGAAGCAGAAATTCAGCAGGAGGCAAGTTTTGATTGTGTCCTCAAAGGCCCTCACTTGTGGCTTCAGTGACTAAGAAGGATCAATGAAAAAAATTAACTCCATGCTTTAAATTCATTTTTCAATCTGATTGTCATGAGGGGATATGTTCTCATTTTGCTGCTGGGTCTACTGAGGTTCAGAAAGGTTAAGGGATTTATTTAGATAAAGAATAAGGAAAACAACCCAATTTTCCTAAGACCACAGCCCATAACCTTTCCTCCAGATTGTGTGTCCTATAGGTCAAATGAGAGGGTAGACATTTATGTAGCGATGCCTGTGTACCAGCACTGCTAAGCACTTCACAGAATATTATCTCATTTGGTCCTTAACCCCATGAAGAAGGGGCTATTATTATCCTCATTTTATAATAGAGGAAAGTGAGACAAATGTGTGCCCAGGGTCACATAGCAAGTAAGCATCTGAGGCAAAATTTGAACTCAGGTCTTCCTGACTCCAGGCCCAGCACTATATCCACTATATTGCTTAGCTAGAGTAAATGTTAAGGCATTATGTAAATTCTAGTTATTATTACTATTATTGTTATTACCATCAGTATTACTATAATTACTATAGCATTGCTAAGCTATAACTCATTTTTATAGTACTTTGACGTTTACAAAGTACCTGGAATGCCCTCGCTTCTGGCTTCCCTGGCTTCCTAAAAGTCTCAGCTAAAGCCCTACCTTCTACAAGAATCTTTTCCCAGTCCCTGTTAGTGCTAGTGCCTTCCTTCTGAAATCACATCCAAGTTATACTATATCAAGGGACAGCTATGTAGTGTGGTGGATAGATGGCAGCAACAGGAATCAGGAGGACCTAAGTTCAAATCCAGCCTCGGACTCTTACTAGCTGTGTGACCTTGGGCAAGTCACCTAATTGTTGTTTCCCCACTTATAAAATAGAGGTAATAATAGCACCTACCTCCCAGAATAGTTGTGAGGATAGAATAAAATAATTGAAAGGTGCTTAGCATGGTGCCTGGTATATAGTAAGTGCTATATAAATGCTAGTTATTGTTATTATTAACTTCTCTTTGTCTTAGTTTCCCCATCTGTAGAACAGGGGTATAAGTTTCCCTTCTCTTCCCTCCTCCTTTGCTTCTCTTCCATTCCCTTTTCTTTCCTTCCCTTCTTTCCCCTTCTCCTTCCCTCCCCTTTCCCTCCTCTCCCCTTCTTCCCTCCCCTACCATCCCTTCTTTCCCCTTTCCTTTCCCTTCCCATTCCTGTCCTTTATTAAAGGGTCATTGTGAAATAATGGAAAGGGTCCCTGCCTTAAAGTCAGGAGATCAAGATCTGATTCCCAGCTTTGACACTTACTAACTCAGGGACCATAACCATATTACTTTGTTTCTTTGGCCCTCAGTTTCCTCCTGTATAAAAAGTTTTCTCCTCTATTAAAATTCCCTGGATAATCCTGCATTATAATAACTAGTTAATTTAAGTGACTAAGTATATGGAATATTCACTTGTGCAGTTATTTATTTTTTCAACACTGATCTCTGTGCTTGGTTTTATGCTGCCCACAGCTGAAGGATGATACTTCTTATTAACTGTACCTATGGGAAGATTTATGAAGCCTTCAGAATAGGCATTTTGGTGTGGATGCAGGGCACCTGGAATTATAGTCCTATTTCTGTAAAATGCCAGGGTGGGGTGAGGGGACATAATGATAGCCCATGTTTCTATAATTCTTTAAGATTTACAAAGTACTTTCCACACAACATCCCTATTTGGGTGATAATAGAAGGATCACTAGCCCCATTTTAAAAATGAGAAAGCAGAGGTCCAAAGAAGGAAGGGACAGTTACTAAGTGCTGGAGTCAGGTTTCATCCAGCATTAAGGAGCTATGAGTTTGTGAATGCTAGTAAACAACAACAAAAGGACTTCTGTCCTCTTACATGAGAAGGGGTGGACCTCACTGGCCAGTAATGGTCATTGATTGGCCATAACCAAGTCACTGATAAATAAGGATTCCTTACATTTGTACAGCTTTTTCATGTCCATTGATTGCTATGATCCTTACAACAATCTTAGAATAAAATTATCATGCCTATTTGGCATGTGGGAAAACTGAGCCTCAGAGTATAGGTCACCCAAGTTGGAAGTAGAATCCAGATTCCCTGCCGCCTAGTCCAAGCCTCTTTAGAAATTCTTTGGTTGTCAGGATGGACTTGTTTTTACTTTAGGAGCTGGTACAAAGCTGGCCCAGGAAGGTAACAGCAATTACCATTTTTCTTCCTCTCCGATAATGTTACTATCTTTAGGAAACTAATTACTAATAGGGTTTGATAAGCAGCCAGCATAATTAACAGGGTAAACTATCTTTAACGACTTATTCTGCCCAATTAGCAGTTGGATGCTGTGAGCAACAAAGTTTGGGAAGCTTCTTTCTTACAGATGTTCAAGGGAATGGGGCATGGAGCAGCCTGAGTGAAGAAGGCTCTTGGTGCAGCTGTCAGGCAAGCTCCATTATGAGTTATGGCAGCTCCAGGCTCACTGAGCTGGAAGAGAAAGGGGTATTGGAGTAAGAGCCCGTGTGTGTGTGTGTGTGTGTGTGTGTGTGTGTGTGTGTGTGTGTGTGTGTGTGTGTGTGCATGTGAGGGGATAACAAGACAAAAATCAACAGTACTTTGTTTTCAAGGCTACAGGGTGGCCTGAATAAAACCCTAGGATTGTCTCCCCACATGAATGCTTATAACATTTTTTCCTTGATTGATAATAGGAGAAAAGATTGGATTTCTTTTTAAAATTTATTTTATTTTTAATTTTGGAATAAAACAAGCATTTCCATAACATAGTATAATAAAAGGATGATTGTACATGAAACTGCACATTTATCATGTACAATTTGATATTCCTTTTAAATATATATATATATATTTGTCATGTAAATTTCTTTTTTTCTTCCCTCTCTCTCTTGCCCTAGAGATGGCTACCATTAAACACAAATAGGTATATATAGGTAAAATTAGTCTATACAAACTTCCATTTACCAGTTCTTCCTCTGGATGTAGGTAGCATCTTCATATGTTATTTATAATTAAGTTGTGTATTTTTAATGGTTAAAGTGACTTATTTGCTCAAAGTCATTCTTAAAATAATATTGTTGCTATAAACATTTTAGAGCATATAGGTTCTTTTCCTTTTTCCTAAATCATCTTTGGACATAGGCAATTTAATAACTTTTGGGGCATAATTACAGGTTGCTCTCCAAAATTGTTGGATCAGTTCACAATTTCAACACTGGGGCCTTTTATATGCCCTCCCAATTCTGACTCACCAATTAAAAAGCACTTATAGTAATCAGACAGGAAACAGTCACAGACTACCCAGGTATATTCTGAATTAGGGACAGGATTCATTCATTGAAAATTATCACAGACTTCCAGATCAGGCTTGTAAAGCATCCATATGGGTTAGCATCAGGCAGAGGACATAGTACATACTTAAAAGGCTGGATGGGCCCCTATTAGCCAGACTTCCATTATATGAGCAAGAATTTCCTCTACCACATATATGAGAAGCGGTCATCTGCTTCTACTTAAAGACTTCCAATGGGGCAATGATGAAAATGCCATCTCTGCCTCTAAGGTTCTCAATTATTTTGACCAAGACTTTATAATCTTTAACAAAACAAATTTAAATAAATAAACCAATGATGAGCACACACTCCCACAGGCATGCACGAGTGCCTGTGGGTGCTGACAATCTTATTGCTGTCCTTAGCTTAGTTTTCCTTGCCAATGTCTGTTTGCTCTGAGTCTCAGCACCCCTAAGGCTTTTCTCACAATGTAGTGCCACACTTCTGAAATACATCCTATTATTTGCCTTTGCTTCCATTTTTCATATATAACTTTTCAAAATCTAAGTTAGTCAGTGAATTCTTCGAACACATATCCGCAGTGGTCTGCTTAGGTCATCCTTGTTTTTTCCTCTTTGTGGGAATTGCTTCTCTTTCTGTCTTCACATTTTCACTCTTAGTTTTCTTTCTCTTCATTCTAATTAGGATGACTTCTGTGTCCAGTCTTGTAAAGGCAATCTTTGCCTCCTGCTCTAGCAAAAAGAGTCTAAGAAGCTTCCTATCTCTGTGCAGGTTTCAAAGTCCTCTTTACTCTAGCATGCAGTAGAGATTTTTGTTTCCTAACTTCTTACCTGCCTCTGAACCATTGCTATAATGTGATGTTCAGTTATCATTCACTTCTTAGGTCCAAATCATCTCCCATATTTTCTGTCTTTAATTTCCAGGTTTGGCATTTGATCTCCCAACCCTGAATTCCCTCTTTTTTTCATAGATTCCATTTATGCCCAAAAGAAATTGGGGGAAATGGGGGCCCTTCCTTACCATCATGTTCTCCAATTCCCCACACCCTGTGGTCTAAAAAATTATAACTGCTATAAATGTCATAGAAACATGTCTGTTGTTCTTTAGCAAACCTATTACAATCTCCTGGTTCTTTCCCCAAACATCTGTGAAAGCAAGGGTGTGAGCTTGGGCCCATATACACCAGGTAGGTTTCCAGAGATGGGGAGGAAAGAGGCTTCCCCCACTTAATTATCAGGGATCCTGTTATTTGAAAGATAATATTTATGCCAAAAGTATAATCAAGATTCAATAAAAGAACAATCTTGAGAGATGGTTATAAAAGTTGGCCATCTCTGCATACCAGTTAGATCTTGATGGTGCCAATAAGACTTATTTTTCTCATGTAGAGATATTGGTAGTAATTCATCATCAATTTCTGAGAGAAAATTCTCTGGTATATTTCACTAGGCAGGCTCTCAGGCAACAACCACATGATTTCTCACTTGGCTTATGAAGGTTTCAAGCATTGTACATCTTTAATAAGAAACTGGGTGTCCACTTATCAGTCATAGCCTTCTCTCTGTCATCAATTACCATTTTCCAGAAATAATATACAGTAGAAAAGATATAGATATGTGTGTATACACATACACAAACATTTAGATAGATAAATAGAAAGAGATACAGAGATAGATACAGAAATAGATACAGAGATATGGGAGAAGAGAGAAAGAAAAAGAAGAGAAAGGAAAGGAGGGATGGATGGAAAGAGAGAGAGAGAGAGAGAGAGAGAGAGAGAGAGAGAGAGAGAGAGAGAGAGAGCATACCTTAGGCTACATGGCTTCTGATGTCCCTTGTAACCCAGATTCTGCCTTTCTATATAAAGCCCTCTTGCTTAAACCCATTATGTTATGTTTTTTTTTGTTTGTTTTGTTTTGCTCTTTTCATGGCCTCTAGGAATGATAACTGATCAATTTCAAGTCAGAACTAGGCTCCTGAGCTCTTTTTTAACTACTTCTAAAGATATATCATTGCCTCCATGTGAGCACTCCCTCTCCTGATGTTGACTGTAAACTCTCCCTGCCTTAAATGAAGTAACATGGTATAGTAGAAAAAATACTGGACTTGAAGTCAGAAGACCTAGGTTCAAATCGTAACTCAGTTTTTTCCTGCCTAGGAGACCTTATGCACATCATTTTCCACTCTTTGGGTCCCAATTTCCTCTACTGTGCAATGAGAGTATTGGACTAGAGTTCATTTCCAGCTCTAAATATCACGATCCTAAAGTTTTTCATTAGCTGCTATGGTCAATGATCATAATCATCATCATCATCCTTTTCCTTAGCCTCCCTCATCATCATTCTCATCCTCATCCTCAAAATCCTCAATCATCATCTGGTGACAATGAGCCTCTACAATGAGGCAGGCTCGTTCTCAGAAGGCAGAGACACAATGTGTCACCTGAAGCCATCCTGCCTGCTAGGACCTGCCTTTTGGAGAATCCTGGCTCACCTCTTTAGCCCGAAGAGGCATCAGAGCAGTACTTTAGTGGAAGGAAAGAGCATTAGATGTATTAAAAAACACACACAAAAGCCTTTCATGTCACAGATTACTGGGCAATTTGGGTTTGAAAGGTCTTTCATTAATTTAAACATGTACTCAGAGTCTTATTCACAGAGCACTGCCTCCCCCGCTGCCATCATTATGCACAATGAAACAGCCTGAATGCTGAGCTGCCAACAAAGACACAGAATAAAAGCCATTCCTGGGATAATGTGCAGCCATTATGGGAGCACAAACCAAGTGCAGAATGTGCTTCAAAGAGACTAAACTGCTTTGTTTTATGTCAGGTATGAGATCAGCTTTTGTGGGACTCAGTTTTCAGTCCTAGTCTAACTGAACCCTGGGAATATCTTAGAATATTCATCTTCTCTAGGTGGTACCATGGATAAAGGGCCAGGGGTCAGGAAAACTCATCTTCCTGACTTCAAATCTGACCTCAAACACTTACTAGCTGTGTGACTCTGGGCAAGTCACTTACCCCTGTTTGCCTCACTTTCCTCATCTGTAAAATGAACTGAAGAAGGAAATGGCAAACCACTCTAGTATCTTTGCCAAGAATACCCCAAATGAGGTCACAAAGAATTGGATACTACTGAAAAATGACTGAACAAAAAAAAAAAAAAGACTCTCTGTTCAGATAACTCCACTCACCTCACTCCTTAAGCTTGTTATTACAAGGTTTATGATAATTTAACACCAGTGATGAAAGAGAAGGAAGAACTCAGCAATGTATGTTCCAAATCAGAAAACAATTTTAATGTTTTAAAATTTTACTTACTTGGAAAAGAGCAGCCTTTATACATTTCTAGGTAAACATGGAAACATATTAAAGTTATCTTTCTGTAATAGCTCATTTTTATAATGTATAGTATCTCATCCTGGACCCACTTCACACATAGAAGCTATCCCAAATAGCTCATGAATTCCAACCAATATGTTTAATTTACTGGCCAATAAGAAGGCACAACATTTATTCCCCCGCCCTCAGTGCTTTAGGTTTGCTAGTCACTTTATCCACCAACAACACAGTGAATATTCTTATTTGAACAACACAATCCAAATATTCTTGCCCCCATTTTTCAGATAAGGAAACTAAAGTTTAGTAATTTAATGATTAAAAAAGAATAATACCATATGGTAGAGAAACCCTATTTGTAACACAATATGCCATAAATAGCACCCTCAGTTTCTGCAATATAAGGTCCCAGGGGCCCAATGGGCTACGTAGCTGAGAGAGCTCCAACTCTCCTAGCCAAGGGCCAATGCAGTGCCCTTTCTTTTTTTTCCTAGATAATATTTTCTTTTTTTTTTCTTTCTTTTCTTTCTTTTTTTTTTTTTGAGGGCAATTGGGGTTAAGTGACTTGCCCAAAGTCACAGGGCTAGTAAGTGTGTCAAGTGTGTGAGGCCAGATTTGAACTCAGGTCCTCGTGACTCCAGGGCCGGTGCTCTATTCACTGCACCACCTACCCACCCCAATAATATTTTATTATATATTTATTTTTAACATTCTTTTCTTTTTAAATTTTGAGTTCTAGATTCTCTCCCTCCCTCCCACACACTGAGATGACAAACAATATTATGCTAATTATACATGTGAAATCATGTAAAACATTTCCATATTAGCCACATCAGAAAAAAATAAACTGAAAAAAATTATGCTTCAATTTCAACTCATAGTTCATCAGTTCTTTCTCTGAAGGCAGATTGCATTTTTTCATCCTGAGTCCTTTGGAATTATCTTGGATCATTATATTAATCAGAGTAGCCAAGTCTTTCACAATTGATCATCATTATAACATTGCTATTACTGTGCAAAATGATCTCCTGGTTCTTCTCACTTCACTTTGCATCAGTTCATATAAGTCTTGCTATGTTTGTTTGGTTGGTTGTTTTTTTCTGAAACCACCCCCTTGTCATTTCTTATAGCACAATAGTACTCCATCGCAATCATATACCACAACTTGTTTGGTCATTCCCCAATTGATGGGCATTCTCTAAATTTCTAATCTTTGCCACCACAAAAAGAATTGCTACAAATATTTTTGTATAGGTAGGTTCTTTTCCTTTTTCTTTGATGTCTTTGGGATATAGACCCAGTAGTGGTATTGCCTTATCAAAGGGTATGCACAATTTTATAGCCTTTTGGGCATAGATTTAGATTGTTCTCCAGAATGGTTGGACCAGTTCACTACTGCACCAACATTTTGTTAGTGTACCTATTTTCCTTCATCTCCTCCAGCATTTGTCATTTCTGATAGGTGTGAGGTGGTACCTTAGAGTTATTTTAATTTGCCTTTCTCCTGATTAATAATGATTTCAAGCTTTTTTTTTCATATAAGTATAGATAGCTTTGAGCTATTCTTCTGAAAACTTCCTGTTCATACCCTTTGACCCTTTGTCAATTGGGTAATGGCTCTTATTTTTATAAATTTGACTTAGTTCCCTATATATTTGAGAAATGAGGCCTTTATCAAAGAAACTTGCTATAAAACTTTTTTATATTACTTCATTGACTATGTAACATTTTCGCAAATTTAGTTTCCTGATTATCTCTTTCAATTAAGTCTATTTTTGCTGTTGTTTTGTCTGAGATCATGATTGCTGCCCCTGCTCGCTTCACTTCAGCTAAAGCATAATGGATTCTGCTCCAGCACCTCATTTTAACTCTGGGTGTTTTTCTGTCCCAACCATGTCTCTTGTATATAACATATTGTTGGATTCTGGCTTCCAATGAGGACATAATATTTCCATAGAATGTAAGATCCTTGAGTGTAGAGGCGATGTTTTTGTCTTTGTATCTCCCAAGCCCATCTTCTAGCACACAGGGACTTAATAAATAAGGGAGATGCACCATTCCTGAAAGTACTTCAATGGTGGATGCATGGAGTGGACAGAGCAAGTTCCTATTTCATCTCCCTGTTCCAAAATTTCATTTAATATTTTGTCCTTGGATAGAGAGTGTATCAGATGTTAAACTGAGAAGAATATTACTACACTTGCTCTAGGTCAATAGGGTCTATGGGTGTGTTTAGGGAGGACTAGCACCTCTGCTATGAGTGCTTGCTGAGCCCTTTTCAGAGCTGCTTATTTGCCTTTGGTATCCACCTTCACCCAACTCTCACCTAGAGCTCTAAGAAGCTGTAGCCTGGGCAGCTGCCGCAGCCCGGTGAAATTGTCTCAATAGATGGGCACTAAACCCAATTGAATGATGTGTCAGTGAGTTAGGGGGAGATCTACCACAAACATGTGACGACTTCCCTTGGCCAAATGGGCAGATGAGAACATGAAGATGGCTGAAGCAGGTGCTAAGAAGTGCCTAGAGCTTGGTTAGACAATGAAGAAGCCAAGAAACCAAGGTCAAACACTACATCCCAGGTCATTGTCAGTAGTCCTGATTTGTGTCTTGCCACTGGACTTTGATGACTCTGGCAGAATGAGTAAGGCTTTGAGCAGCTTTGCCTCATTTAAATCCAGTTCACTCATGAGTCAAGATATCACCCTGTGACATAATTGGTTCTCTCTGAAATGAAGAACAAACAACACTTAATAAATGCTTATTAAATGATTGATTCAAGTCAACATGCATTTATCAAGCACTTAAATATATGTTAGGTACTGTGCTAAGCATTGGGAATACACAAAAAGACAAAAACATTCCCACCTCAAGAAACACATTCTAATGGGAGAAAAGCATGCAAACAAGATACATACATACAAGATATAAAATACATACAAAATACATACAAGATATACACAGGGTAAATTGGAGGAAATCTCAAGGGGAAAGTATTAGCATTGAGGGGAACCAGGAAACACTTCTCTTTTTTTCTTTTTTTTTTCTTTTTGGATGGGGGAGGGCAGGACAATTGGGGTTAAGTGACTTGCCCAAGGTCACAGGGCTAGTAAGTGTTAAGGGTCTGAGGCCACATTTGAACTCAGGTCCTCCTGACTCCAGGACCAGTGCTCTGTTTACTGTGCCACCTAGTCACCCCCCAGGAAACATTTCTTGCAAAAAAATGAGATTTTAGTTGGGATCTAGGGGAAGCCAGGAGGTGAAGAGGAGAAGGAGGGGGACCATTCCAGGCTTAGGGGACAGCCAGTGAAAAAATGCTGTTTGAGGAGCAGCAAGAAGGCAAACGTTACCAAATCAGAAAGTATGTGGAATGGAATAAAGAATAAGAAGACTGGAAAAATAGGAAGGATATAGTTTGTGAAGGGTTTTAAATACCAAATGGAGGAGTTTTTATTTGATGCTGGAGATAATGAGAGTCAATACAGTTTATTAAGTAAGGAGTTGACATGGAAGATCACTTTGGCAGATGAGTAGAAAGATATATTGAAGTGGGGAGAGATCTAAGGCAAGGAAGGCAGACTTCAAAAGTTGTCACTTTCCTATATATCTCTCTTCTCTGGCTAGAAGTCTAGATTCAGGGATCATGTTGTCTAGGTTCAAAAGATCATTCCCCAACTATTAGAATCACATATCTAGTGATTCAAGGAGACTAAGAAAATCTAGTCCAATACTTTGATTTACAGGTGAGAAAAAAGAGACACAGAAAAATCAAGGACCAAATCCAGAGTCACACAGCCAGTAAGAGTCTGTGATGGGATATGAAGGCAGGTCTTCCTGCCTCCAAAAATACACTGCTCTTTCCACTATACCACACTGCCTCTTTATCACAGATTTGAGAATTGTTTTTCTTGACCCAATACTCCAAAACTAGGAAGGGGAAAAAGTATTTATTAAGTACCTACTATGTGTTAGGCACTATGCTTAGAGCTTACAAATATCATCTCATTTGATCTGACAACAACCCTTTGGGGTAGATGTTATTATCATAATTTTACAGTTAAGGAAACTAAGGCAAATGAAAGTTGTTATTCATCCAGGAGCATGCAGCTAGTGTCTGTCCGAGGCTGGATTTGAACCCAGGTCTTCTTGGCTCTAGGCTCAGCCCTCTATGCATTTCACTTCCTAGCTACCTCCAATGGGGAAGAGAGTTGCAAAGATGCAAATTTAGACTTGACATAAGAAAAAACTTACTCACAAGAAGATAACTGAGTTCTGATGAGCTAATAAAATCACCAAGAGAGAATATAGAAAGAAAAGAGAAGAGGGTCCATGACAGAGCCTTAGATGACACACATGATGGGGGTGAGAGAGAGAGAGCTGATGATGATTCAGAGACTGAGAAGAAGCAGGCAAAGAGATAGGAGAAAGACCAAAAGAAATCGTTATCACAGAAACCAAGAGAGGGGAGAATATTCAGGACTGGGGGGCTGGTCAGCAGAGCCAAATACTGCACAGAAAACAAGCAGGATGAGGACTGAGAGGCCATCACATGTAACAAATAAACTGATTGGCAACCTTTGAGAGAAGTTTCAATAGAGTGGTGGGTTAAGGAGCCAGATTTCCAACAGTTGAAAAGTGGGTGGAAAATGTGGCAATCAATGCAGATTACTCCTCCTAGAAGCTTGCACAGAGAGGAAGGAGAGATTTAAGACGACAGCTTACAGCAATAAGAGAGTCAACTTCAGGGATGTTTTTTGCTTGTATTTATGAATGGAGAAGACTAAAAAGCAAGATAATCGGCTTTGGAGTCAGGAAGACCGGGGTCCAACACTGATTGGGTGACCCTCACTGCCCTAAACGGGTCTCTAAAGCTGTAAGTTATAGAGGTACTAGCCTTGTACAAAGGAAGTTCCTTCATCCTCACAGGAAATTTTCTATACCTATGATACCACACATCTAATAAAAACAAATGGAGCCCCTGAACATGTTTATAAGATAGGGAAAGGTTAAAGACTTTAAAGATTAGGAATGATGGATGGGACAAACTGCCAAAAGCGACAGAGGTGAGATGAAGGGCATAGATGGAGGAGTTAACCATGACAAGGATAAAAGATACCTCTTCCATTGAGACTGAAGCAAAGGAGGAGAGGATGAGTGAAGGTGCAAAGGGATTTTGAGGTGTAGGATGAGCTTAAAGCATATGGGCCCATTAAAATAGGGGTGAGGTCATCCATTGAGAGCCAAGGGGTTGGAATGGCAGCAAAGGTTTGAGTACAAGTTTGGGATTAGCCACTGTGTGATACAGTGTGATAAAGTCCATCAGAAAAGAATCAAAGGCTTGCCATACAGTTATAAGCATCTTTTGAGCTCAACCAATAAGAATCTGCAGTAGAACTAGTCAGCACAGCCTCATTATGTCCAGCAGCATTTGGAAGCTTAGTAGTAGCAGTAGAGAAGACAGATGTTGGCAATAAGGAAGTAGGGAAGGGAATGATTGATCCAGGCTTGAGGGATACAAATACATAAGCAGTGGTAGTTTAAGAAAGTGGTTCAAGAGAAGACCAAGCAAAGTGGATTGGTTAAGTAGATGGTCAAAATTGCAAAGAACAGAAAGTAGATCAGGGGAAAGGAGTAAGTTCCTATTATATGCCAGGGACTGTGCTCAGTGCTTTAAAAATATCTCATATCCTCACAAAAGCTCTGCAAAGCAGGCACTGTTATCATCCCCAAGAAGAGACTGAGGCTAAGTGACTTGCCCAGGATCACACACCTGGAAAGTATCTCAGGGAGGATTTGAACTCAGGCCTTCCCAACTCCAGGCCCAGCTCTATAGCCACTATGCCAACTAACTGGACTGGGAGAACAGAGAAAAAAGAAGGGACAAGAGGTTATGGTGAGGAAAAATAAGTTTAAGAGGGGTGGAGGGGTATGAAGTGGGGCAAGAAATTAGATAGCACAATAGAAAGATCTCTGAATTTTTTAGGTCAAAATCGAGTTTCAAATTCTACCTCTGCTTGTAGTGACCTTAGGCAAGTCACTTGACATTTCTTGACCTTGTTTTCTTCATCTACATATGATTATATTAAAGACTCAAGGTAAGGTCCTTTCCAGGTATCTATAATACTAAAGACAAATCTGGAGAGGTTGTCAGTGTCCAGTTTACACCTGAACTACCTTCCCTTTCTGCTAGCTTATGAATGGTTATCAATATTTTAATGATCTAAGCAAAACAAAGTAAAGGATGGGCAGATCAGAAAGGTGAAATTCAAAGTTCAAGACCATGGAGGTGAAGCAGTTTGGGATGATCATCTTTGACATTTAAGTGTGACCACAACTGTAGTTGTCTAAGCAAGAAAAGAATGGTTTTGTTGGTGGTTCTTGTCCTTTGCTCCCAGAGGACCAAAATGACATCACTATATCTGAGGAAGAAAAGAATGCTGATTAGGGTAGTTGAGAAAGCTGATGAACTAAGAGCCATACCATCTGAGTGCCAATATTTAGGATACTAAAGCCCCCAAAAGAAAAGCTGGATTGGGAAGATTGAACCAAATATTAAAATCCTGAAGAAAAGGGACAGAATTGATTGGAAGCCTGTAGATGATAGCAACCAGCATCTAGATATGGTGATAAAGATGAAATGAATGAATATCAAGGAAGGGGAGGTTGATGAGTGAATGGCAGATGGAGAGAAGTGAAGTGGCAGTGGGGAGCTAATTGTACACTGATACACTGGACACAGGATGAGAGCACTTTATTTGTAGTCAAAATATATGGCTTCAAATTCCAGTTCTTATCATTTAGTTGGGCAGCAAGGTGGTGCAATGAATACAGTGCAAGGCTTGGAGTCAGGAATACATGAGTTCAAATCTAGCCTCAGATACTTACTAGCCTTGTGACCTTGGGCAAGTTGCTTACACCTGTTTTGCCTCAGTTTCCTCATCTGTAAAAGTGAGCCAGAGAAGGAAATGGCAAACCACTCTAGTGTCTTTGCCAAGAAAACCCAAATGAGGTCACAAAGAGTCAAACATGACTGAAGCAACTCAACAACAACAGAAGCCATATCTATGAAATGACAGGATTCTACTGCTTGTTCTCTCATGTCCCTTCCAGTTCTAAATCTGTGATCCTGTCACACTCCTTCTGGCCCAGAATGTCATGGGGCATGAGAGAGGAATTAACCACACTGGAAAGTATCAACGTGAATGAGATATATGAGAAGAACCCAGATTTCTGCAAGTTCAAGATGCTAAGGGAAAATATGTGGAAGGAAGAGATCTTGGATGATTTTGTCTGTGTTGAAGGAGAAGCTAGGTGGTTCAGAGTGCCAGGCCTAGAGTCAGGAGGACTGGAGTCTAAATCTGGCCTCAGACACTTACTAGCTATATTTGCCTCAGTTTTTCCATCTGCAAAATGAGAATAATAGCAGTGCCTCCTTCCCAGCATTCTTGTGCAGATCAAATGAGATAATAATTACAAACCCCTTAGTACAGTGCCTGGCACATAGTAAGTACTTCATAAATGTTAGCTGTTATTATTGTTGGCTATATAGCAGGAGGTCCGTAAGTCACAGTATAAGAGGAAGGGCAGCAGAGGTAGAGATTATGGTAGAGGTTGTGAAGGAGACCACTTCCCAATTCTGTTATGGGGTCACAGAATCACAGAGGTAAAGCTAGAAGGAAACATAGTGCCCTTTTACGTTTTAGTTCTCAAGAGGGGAGGGTGTTGGGGAGAAGCACAAAATATAGATAATAAACAGGGTGAACTGGAGATCCTAGTACAAGAAGGAGAATTCTTTTTTTAATAACATTTTATTTTTCCCCAAATTACATGTTAAAATAATTCTTAACATTTGGGTCTTTTAAGTTTTGAGTTCCAAGTTCTATCCCTCCCTCCTTGCCTTCCCCTCCTTCCTCCCTGAGATAGCAAGTAATCTGATATAGGTTATACATGTACAAACATTCCCATATTAGTCATTTTGTACAAGAAAGCTTGAAAAAGAAAAAGAAGGAAGGAAGGAAGGAAAAGTCGTATGCTTCAGTCTATTCAGACATTATCAATTCTTTCTCTGGAAGCAGACAGCATGTTCATGAGTCCTTTGGGATTGTCTTGCATCATTGTATTTCTGAGAATAGCTAAGTAATTCACAGTTCTTCATTGTACAATATTGCTGTTACTGTGTTCTCCTGGTTCTGTTAATTTCACTTTGAATCAGTCATGTAAGTTTTTCAGGGTTTTTCTGAAATCATTCTGCTTGTCATTTCTTATAGCACAATAATATTTCATCACAATTATGTCACAACTTGTTCAATTATTCCCCAATAGAGACTTGGGGGATTGAGACACAAGGCTGAGGTGAAGTTCTGAAAAGCTGTATCTTACGCAAAATGAACTAGAGAAATAAAAGAAAGATAAATCAAGCAGGATTATCTAGTAAGAAGATAGTGTCATAGTTAATGCAGAAATATATTTTTCATGACTTTAGATTATATTTCTTTCTTCTCAGTGGGTGGGGGAAAAGTGGAAGGAGGGAGAGAATTTGGAACTTAAAATAAAATTGAATAAATAAACCCCTCCCCCTTACACATGCGTGCGCGCGCAAGCGCGCGCACACACACACACACACACACACACGAAGAGTCATGTAATGAATGATTCAAGAGCCAGAAGGAAAAAAAAGCACAGTGGAGAGCATTGGCTGAAGATAAATGGAGGGAGAAACAGAAATGATCCTGCCATAGGGAGCATACTTCAGGCTATCTGAAGAGGAGACAGATGAGGAACTCAGAAAAACAGATCACAAGCCTGTCCCAGGGCTTAATATGTGGTTACTGATGGGAATCTTCAATTATCCAAATGTTTGCTGGAGCTTTCCCTCTGTCAAAAGTAGAGCAGCTAACTGATTATTGGCTTGCCTTAATGATCATTTCATCCTTCAAAAAGTAAAGGAAGTGACAATGGGCCAAAATAAGCTTCAGAAAGATAAACTGGTTGCTAAACTAAAAGCAATGAGAAGCCTGGGAGGAAGTAAACATTCCACTTTACAATTCATAGTAGAGGAAATCTGGACGTAGTCTGGCATGTACCCTAGATTTTTGGAGAGCATATTTCAAAGGGTTCAGAGAAAGGAATGTAGAATCCCATTGACTAAAATCCTATTGTAGAAGTTAATTTAGGAGGTATGGCAAACTCCAAAGAACACAATCCTAAAACTGCAAATTGAATTAACACCAATGAGGAAAAAAATACAAATTTATCATTTATTTGGGCATAAGGAATTCACTGGTCAATTGAGTTCTTTAAAAGACATGTAAATATAAAGAAACCGTACTGTGATGTGTTGCTGGGGGCAAGCATACTAAAAGTCACCAACTTTTTCAACCTTCTCTACCTAGCTCAATTGCTATTTGCACCAAGCAGAGGAGCATGATGCAAGAAAGGTAAAATCACTCAGCTCCCTTTCTAAGTAATTAGAACCATAGGGATAATTGCCTACCCAGGAGAAGGTTTAAGACTGTAGTACTAAAATGGGTTTCTAACCAAACGTTAGATTGCAGTTAAACTAAAGGACTCAGAGAAAAAAAGAAAAGGAAACAGTAGTCAGGTAGTTCAGTTCATAAAAGAGTCAAACAGAGAGGTTCCAAAAATATCAAAGAGTAGATTTAACTTTAGCCTAGACTTGGTCACCTTCTGATGCAGATTGGCTAAGGGAAAAAATTCTTTTGTCCTCTCTGAAGTGTGACTGGGGAGAGCAGAGGAAATAGCCTTTGGCTAAAAGGGCTGATTGAAGAGAACTTAACCTTCTCTGCATGGAGAAAAGCTTTTTAAATCACAGGGCTCCTAGTAGATGGAGGACTGAGTAGCAGACAGCTTTGAAGATAGCCAATCAAGCCACAGTGCCATCTAGTTGCCTAGGTGGCATTCAGTCAACAAGTAACTCAACTGTTTCCTTGGTCTGCTATTATCAAGTTCACACTTCAATGGTGGCTTAGTTCCTCAAATGTGGACCTCAGCTAAGGCTTATTAGAGCTGAGGCACAGTCAGAGACTAAAAGAACAGGCAGGAAAAGCTATCGGCCTCCCTGTAGGAGAGTGGCTTTTTAAGCACAGCACTACCCTTTGAAATTGGCTTTCCAAAATCCTAGGGAGCATGTCAGACTACATCCAAATTCCCTCTCCTCTATTATGAAATCTAAAATGGAGAGTTTACTCTTCCCACCCATCTCCCTCCCCCAAGCCTCTCATTGCCCATGGTGGAAGTATCTGAAATAACTAGTTAAAAGATCTGTAGCTCTCTTGGCAAGGAACTCTAGCATTTCTAGTTAATATTAGACAGGACATTGAGTAATTATGAACACAAATGGACAGACAGCTGGAGAACAGCTGAGGAACCTGGAAGAGTGGAGATGCCTAGCAGGAGCAGCTGAAAAGTCACAGCTGACAGGGAGTAGTGGTAAACAATGCCTGGTGGGAAACAGGTCCAGCAGGAAGCAATGAGCTGCAATAGCACTGAGAACATGAGGTCCTATCTAGGTGTTTCCTGATTACCTGTGGTTCCTGGTGTGCACATCACTTTACACTGTTACTTAGAACACATTGTTGCCCAGGTGTCTATGCCCCACATATAATTCCCATGCAGATCCATTCTTCCTGCAGTTTATATGTATATTTGTAAGTGATCTCTAGTTGTGTGTGTATGTGTTGTATATGAAGAATGTTCTGTTGTTATAATGTTACTGTGTTATTAATTCCTTCATTGTGAACTTGTGTCTTCTGACTGAGTAGTAAAAGTAAACAGGGTAGAGGAGGCTTCTGAGCTATGGTTTGGAGGGGGTTCTAACTCATAAAGTACCTAGAACTTAGCGTAATCTGCTGGAGAACTAGAAGCAATGGAGTCTTAGGGCTAAATACAGATGAAAAACAAAGGCAGGTGATGAAGGATGAATGCAAAAGCGCAGCATGGTTCTGTAGTGCAAAAGTGGATCATTGTCTTGATCAGAGAAGCTAAGTCTTTCACAGTTTATCCTTACAGTATTGCTGTTATTATGCACAAATTTCTCCTGGTTCTGCTCACTTCACTTTGCATGAGTTCGTGTAAGTCTTCCCAAGTTTTTCTGAAATCATCCCGCTCATCATTTCTTATTGCACAATAGTATTCTATCACAATCATATACCACAACTTGCTCAACCACTCACCAATTGATTGGGCATCTCCTCGATTTCCGGTTCTTTGCCACCACAAAAAGAGCTTCTATAAACATTTTTGTACAAATGGCACCGTATCTCTTTTTTTATCTCTTTGGGATACAGACCTACTAGTAGTATTATTGGGTCAAAGGGTATACACAGTTTTACAGCCCTCTGGGTATAGTTCCAAATTGTTCTCTAGGGGCGGCTAGGTGGTGCAGTGAATAGAGCACTGGCCCTGGAGTCAAGAGGACCTGAGTTCAAATTTGACCTCAGACACTTAACCCCCCCCCCCAAAAAAAACTAGCCATGTGACCTTGGGCAAGTCACTTAACCCCAATTGCCCTACCTTCCTCCCTCCAAAAAAAAGGCAAAAAAAAAATGGTTAGACAGACTAGTTCACACCAATACCAAAAGTGCATTAGTGTCCTAATTTTACCACATTCTTTCCAGTTCTGTCATTTTTCTTTTCTACCATGTTAGCCAATCTGATAGGTGTGAGATGGTCTCTCAGAGTTGTCTTAATTTGCATTTTCTAATCAACAGGGATTAGAGCATTGTTCTGTGATTATTGATGGCTTTGATTTCTTCTTCTGAAAATTACCTATTCATATCCTTTGCCAGGTTCCCTTACCATCTCTGACTTGAGAGCTCCTAAAGGTGCTGCTGCTTCTATCACCACCACCTAATCCCACCACTGATGTTTCATCCATGTAGCTTCTTCCCCCCACATCACAGATCTCTCTCTCCAACCTCCTATGTTATCTTGGGCTGGCAGAATACATCACTCTGACCTTTTGTTGAGTCTGCTACTCTAGAATTCAATTTTAAAGGTTATTTTAAAGTTGTTTGGAGTGGGATGTTGATAGAACTTAGCTGAGAGTTTTCTCTACTCTGCCATCTTGGCTCTGTCCCCCAGGTACTATCATTATTCCCATTTTATAGATAAGAAAACTGAGGCTTATCTTGAGACCACCATGATAGTTTCCCCTTAATGGAAACTGTAGGTTGTAGAATCTATTCATAGAAAAATATAGGAATAATATTGTTTAAAGTTAGCACAGCTGAATATCCAAAAATATTATCTTTGCAACAGTTAGCTTGTTTTTTCCCTGTATCTGTGTACCCCATAGACCCTGACATGCAAAATGGCAAGCCTGAGGTGGTCATCACAGTCAGAGTATAAGTATCCAACTCTCAGAAGGGCACCTTGGAGCATACCTTTCAAACTTAATGGACCCATACCTCTGTGATTCCCAGGGCAATGTCACCCTTATGGGAATTATACTCTATTAGTGTGGGTGTCTATATGGTCTATCAGGTTCCTCTCTTCCTTTCCCCTTATCCCTCTTCCCCATTTCTTGCCAATAAAATTTTTCATTTGTAATGTTAATGGAATTTAAGATCTTTCCTGTCCATTAATAGGCCTCCCATGGAGTCTGTTAAGGGAGGCTTGCTCGTAGGAAGGCTCTCACACCTTTTGCTAATTTCTTAGGTACTGAGTCAGGAGGTGTAAAAGGTAATGGGAATTTGAAGATCTTCCTTGCCCCTTAATAAGCCTAAGGGAATTTGAAGACCTTTCCTGCTTTAAAGATCTTCCCTGCCCCCAATAGACCAAATTAAATCACATGGGACCTGTGGTGGTAAGAGGAGTTTGCTGAAGGGTGGAGCAGAGTCCACAGGAAGCTGGGAGTCAGAACAATTAGAGCTGAAAGGAAGAGAGGACACAGCCAAGGAGACAGATGATGTGGCTCCCTACTGTGTTATTATTTATTAACTTCTTTGTTGCTATGATGGATTTGACTTTCTGGTATTGGGATTTGGTTTTCTGGTGTCTGAATAAATGTTTTGCTTCATATTCATAGTCATAATCAGTGTTGTGAATATTGTGTTGGTGCCATATAAGGGCTATGATGCTTTCTGGCTCTGAGAAATATATGTATACTCTAAGTTGGTATTTTATTTTGGGGAATCACTTATGAGAAGGTTCTTGTAATTCCCTGGTCAAGATTCTGAGTGACCATATGTTCAGAGCTCCCTACCTGCTCAGATGCAAAGGCTCTCTCAATCCAAGGATATATGTAAAGTGTATAGTTGATTCAGGCAGTCAGAGCCCTGTCTGTTGTTCTTTATTTCTCTGCTCATATTTTCTGTTTCTGTTCTCTCTGAAGTTCAGGGTGCTGACTTTTCCCCTGAACTAGTGAATGTAATTTAAAAAGACTGTTGACCTCTTAAACAGTTATCTTGCTTAGTAAAGCAGATCTAAGAAGCTGTGATAGCAGCCATCCTGGGTATGCCAATGTGGTTGCTGCAATAGCAGTGAACCAACTCCCATTGTTTGACATGTTATTTTCAGCATCCAAACTCATTAAGGAGTTGGTTTTTTGCCTTGTATCTTGGGCTAGCCCTTGGTCCTTCCTTTAAGCATAAATCAGTATCAGATAAGGATTTAACCATAGTCACACCTACACGGAGAGGAACCATGGCACTGTAAGCCTGATTATAGAAAGTAAAGATCATTGGGTGACCCTATGTTCTCCTTGTGCCAGGGACTTTCACAAAACACACAGCTAAGGCTGTCAACTGTTGAGTTGTTTTTGAGCTGTTGACTCTTTAAGGCTCAAACTTGAGATAGGAACTCAAGTTTTCCTGACTTAAAGTTCAGCACTATGTCTATTATACCTCACTTAATTGTGAGGTCTAAACTGCTCAGCTTATATTTTATTTCTGCTTTCTCCTGCCAGGAAGAATGATCTTTGGACTAGAAAGTGCATGATGAAAATAATTAATATCAAGTTGATGCTTAAGAGTAATAAAAGATGTCAGTAAATTACCTACTTGTCTGCAATGAGTTTAATTCATCTTGCCCCAACGAACTATATTCCAGGATACAAAAAAACAAGTAAAACTGGAAGTTGTGATTGCTGAGACATTGTCAGTGATCTCTGAAAGATAATGGAGGCCTTGAGAGATGCCACAGCAATAGAGTAACGGAAAATAATTTAACTTTCAAAAAAAAGAGAAGATAGATTCTGGAAACTGTAATCCAGTGAGTTTAACTTTGATACGTGGCAAAATCCTAGAATATATCATTAAAATGATGCTTAGTGAATGTCTATAAAGGTTATCAGTTATCACTATGGGCTTCATCAAAAAAATTGGTTTTATGGGGTGTCCCCAACCCCTATTTTCCTTGGTATTTACTAGCACTTCTGTATTGCTTTTTTATCTCTTTGGGGCCCTTGAAATCCAGGCAGTTTCCACAGAAGGAGACATAGACAAAAATGAGATTTGTGATACACACTACCAGAAATGAGAGTGCCCTAATTCTCTTTAGGGCAGAGAATGAAGAATGGAAATTGCTCTGCCTAGATACTGTCTAGGGTGCAGGCTGCTATGCAACATTAAGCAGTCAATGTGTGGCAATTTCAAGAGTTGGCTTTCTTCCTTCTGCTGTTCTTGGATTTGGACTGCCTGGCTTCCATCATGGCAAAGGTGGGTAAGTGATTGGGAACCTGAGTCATATGAGGAGTCCCAGAGATCATGATTAGCTCTTCCTTGAGTTCACGGTACCTGGAGAACAAAATTACTGGGAACCACAAAGAGAGACAATCGCTGGTTTCCCCCACCCATGCCTAAAATAAGTGTTTTATCCTTATAAGTTTCCCTGGTTTCCTTTGAGTCTTAGCTAAAATCCTAACTTTTGCAAGAAGTCTTTCCCAGTTGTTTTTCATTTTAGTGCCTTCTGTTTGAAATTACCCTTAACTTATCCTATATATGTCTTGTTTGTACATCATTGTTTATGAACTGTCTCCCCTATTAGACTGAGCTCCTTGGGGGCAGGGACAAATTTTTTGCCTTTCTTTGTATCTCTTGTGTTTAGCACAATGCCTGGCATATAGTAGGTCTTTAACGTTATTTGACTGCCCTACTGAGAGATTGCTGAGATTGCCAGCTACTGTGAATCCTCCTAGGCTGGTGAGCACCAGAGGGGAGGCATTTCCTTCACCAACTGGTAGAACTCACAACAGGTTTCATAATGTTTGGTGCTGGAGCTGTTATTTGGTCTTAGGTCCTATCAAAAGAGTAAATAACTGGAAGCATGTGACCTAGCTTAATGAGAATTAATTGGACTATAGTCTTTGAGCTTAATTTTTGCCTTGTTCTCTTGATTGCCCATTTCCTAGAAAGAGGATAGGACCTATTTAAAGGTCATTGCTTCCCTTTTCTCTCCATATTCTCCTTGCTCACCCAGGATTCACGTGCTTTTGGGTTTGGGCAGGCCTCTCTGGATTTAGGAAAGATACCAGTCATGATTGAGTGTAATCCTTTTTACAAGAAAAAATTATGAGACTTACATGTTTAGGATTAGTCCTAAGGATTCTACTTTTATTCAATTGTAAAGAACTGGGATAAGAATTCTACTATCCTAACTGTGTGTGTGTGTACATATATATGCATGTATGTATGTATATGTATGTATACATACATATATACACATAGGATATTGCTATGTATATATACATAGATACACATATATACACATATACATATTATATATGTATGTATATATGTATCATATATTATATTATATATATATATGAACTTTTTTTTGGTGGAGGAGAGTTCCAGACTTGTGATTTTATAGATGTAAGGAACTCCCTGAGAGAAAAACTCACTCTACCAATAAAGCTTAGTAATTCCTCTGTAATTTAAAGTGTAAAAAGTTGCCTGAGGTCCAGAGGTTAAGTGACTGGCTTTTGGTCACACAGCCAGTATGTTTTAAAGGCAGCACTTGAACCGAGGCTTGACTCCAAGTCAGTCCACTCTCCACTATACCACAATGCCTCTCTCTACATATTCTAATCATCTCCATTAAATATTTCTCTCTATAGAACAAAATTGTGCAATTATTGAAATGAGGGGAAGGATGGGGAGAAAGTATGCTGTGATCTGGGTCTAAAGATACCACGAGTTCTGGCAATATAACATTTTGGCATATAGCAGACTCAAAAACTGATGGAAGGGGGAGTAAGTGGTACACTGGATAGAGCACCAGCCCTGGAGTCAGGAAGATTAGAGTTCAAATATGACCTCAGACACTCAGCTGTGTGACCCTAGGCAAGTCACTTAACTCTGATTGCCTCTGGGGAAAAAAAAAGTAGGACAGGGAGAACTGATGGAAGTAGGGTGTCTCCCTTTTCCAACAGATTGATAACACAGGTCAAGTCAAATGAACCTAATTTCTTTTTCTGATAGTTATTAGACTGGCAGAGCAGAGGAATGTTAGACATTTATATTGCAAATTTAGCAAAGCACCCAACAAAACCTCTTATGAGATGTAGGCTAAATTCAGATTCAGTACAATTAGATGGATTCAGAGCTGGCTGAACTACTAGACCAGTAGTCATTAATGAGTTAATTCAACTTGGAGGGAAGTCTTTAGTGGAGTGCCCCAGGGCTCTTTACATGGTCCTGTGGGTTAACATTTTTATCAATGACGACTAGAATCATCAAAGGTGTGTTTGTTAGATTTGTGGAAGATGCAGAGTGAGGAGGAATAATTAATAGATAAAAGAGTTAGGATCCAAAAAATCTCAGCAAGCTAGAATAATGGGCTAAATTTAATAAAGACAAATTTTGTTATTGTTGTTGTTGTTTTTAATCAACTGCTTGAGTAAAGGATGGGGGAGACGTGGTTAGACAATTGTTTTGTAAAAAAAAAGATCTGGGGTTTTTTAGGTCTGCAAGCACAATATGAACCACCTATGTCATATGAGAATCATTTGAAGATCATGATGTACTGGCTTTTCATCTCCTTCTGGTTTCCCTTATAAAAGCCTAGTTTTGGTCCACACTATGGTCTCTGATCCCTTGACCTTCTTTCCCAGGTCTTATCTTCTGCACTAATAACTCTATCCTCTTTTCCCTAATTTGACCTCTTAGAGAACCAATTCAACTCTACACTATCTTCCTCTCTTGAATCCCTAGACCCTTGTCATATCTTGCAAATTATATTATGCCAAGCCTTAGCCATGGATCATTCCCACTAGTCACTACCATCATTCCCACACATCTTCTGCTGAAAGAAGGTGGAGGGGGCGGCTAGGTGGCGCAGTGAGTAGAGCGTCGGCCCTGGAGTCAGAAGGACCTGAGTTCGGAGCCGGCCTCTGACACTTAATCCGCACAAACAAAAAAAAAAAAACCTAGCCGTGTGACCTTGGGCAAGTTACTTAGCCCCAATAGCCCTCCAAAAAAAAAAAGCAAAAAAAAAAAAAAAAAAAGAAGGTGGAGAAAATCATGCAACTCTTCTGACTAGGTCCAATACAAATTTGTTTTTTACGAGCTCAGTTGGGCCTAGGCAATCCTACTAGGCAATCTTCTTTATCACTTCACTATCCTACTCTCCTCAGTGATTCTTCCAAATCTTTTCATCCCTCCTCCAATTCCCCATGGCTCCCTTTTCCACAACTTATAGCTGAGAACCTTGCCTACACTTCCCAATGCTTGATTTCAACTCCATGGAATAAGATGGCCCTCCCAGGATAAGTTGATCACTTTAAAACTCATCACTATGCTGCCAACTCCACTCCCTCACCCTTCCCTCAGCCTCTTCTCCCCTGTGATTGGAGAGCTGGAGGGTACAGCACTAAAAATCTTTCCTTTATATAAAGCAGGATTTGGACTCTCCAGATCACTCTATTTTCCATAAGCAGCTTTGCCCCATTGTACTGTAAGCTCCTTGAGGGTAAGGACTTTTACTTGTTGTATCAACAGCACCTAGCATAGCGCCTTGCATATGATAGGCACTTATTAAATGTTTATTGAATTGAATCATATTTGACAGAAAAAAATTAAGTCCATTCACCATGAGCTCCCTCTCTTCCTCATCTCCCATCACTCAGGTACCTTCTGCCACTCCTCCTTCAACCCTTTCTGACATGATAAAGTGGCCTTACTTCTTACCAACATCAACCCCTCTACCTGTTCAAGAGATCCTATTCCATTCCATCTCCTCCAATAGGCTGCCCCTCTGTCATCCTCATTCTATCACACATTTTTTAATTTCTCCCTGCCTATTGACTCATTTCCTGCTACCTACAAACATGTCCATGTGTCCCTCCAGGGAGGCATCCTGTCATCACCTCTCCAAGATCAAATACAAAATACTCTAGCTGACATTCACAGCCCTTCATAACCTAGCCCCCTCCTACATTTCCAGACTTCTTATACCCTATTCCCCAAAATGTGCTTTTCAGTCCAATGTCATTGGTCTTCTGGCTGTTACACAAATGAGATATTCCATATCTCAGCTCCAGGAATTTTATCTGACTGAATCCTATGCCTAAAATGTTCTACCTTCTCATTTTTACCTTCCAAATTACCTGACTTCCTTTAAGTCCCAACTAAAATCCCATCTTTAAAAGAAGCCTTTCCCAACCCCTCTTAATTCTAATGCCTTCCCTCTGCTAATTATTTCCTGTTAATTCTGTATATAGCTTAATTTTTAATGCACTTGGTTGTTTGTTGTTTCCCCCATTAGATTATTAAGCTCCTTAAAGGTAAGGACTGTCTTTTACCACCTTCTGTATCCCCAGTGCTTAGCACAGGGCCTGGCACATAGAGTAAGTACTTAATAAATGCTTATTGATTGATTGATTGACATATCTATTCTTGGTATTGGTTACCTTATCTGCAAAAGAAGGTGAGGATTGCAATAGATGGCCCCTAAGGTCCCTTCCTATGATCCAATGAAAAATAAAGGAAAACTTAGGAAAGACGTCAAAACTATCTTCATGTCTTTGAGGATCAGTCACATGGCATAATAATAATGCTAATGATGATGATCCTGGACAATTCACTTAACCTCTACCTGCCCTGGTTTCCTCATCTGTAAGTGGGGATAATAATTGCAACTGCCCCCCAAAATTGAAGATCAAATGAGACAACATATGTAAAATGCTTTGCAACCTTTAAAGTGCTATGATTGGCATTAGTATTACTCTTAATACCCTGCATTTATATCACATTTTAAGATCTACAAAGCACCAGACATATGGACATTATCTCATTTGGAAGAGAGATTAATCATTTGTTTTTTGCTGGTACCAAGAGGACAGAACCAGAAGCAATGGATAGAACATAATGGTTTCACATAATGGTTCAACATAAGGAAAAGCTTCATGACAATTGATCTCTAAGGTACCTTGCAATTCTCAATCTGTAATTTTGTGAATTAGAGCAATATAAAAATAGAATTAGGTGCCTCATGAGTTAGAGATTTTCCCTCATTAGAGGTCTTCAAATGAATACTGGACAAACATTTGTTGAGAGTGTGGTAAAAGGGATTTTGAGTCATCTAGAAATTGGATTAAGGGTAAAGGAATGAGCATTTATATAGCACCTACTATGTGCCAATCACTATGCTAAATACTTCACAAATATGATCTCATTTGAGCTTCACAACTGTAAAGTAGATGCTATTATTATCCCCACTTAACAGATAAAGAAAGTGAGGAAGACAGATGTTAAATAACTTGCCCAGGGGCACACAGTAAGTAAGTATCTCAGGCCAGTTTTGAACTCAGGTCTTCCTGACTTCAGAACCAGTAGTCTACCCATCTAACTGCCTCTAAGTAATCTGTGACTGTAATGGAAATACAGATTTGAAGATCTTCCCTGCCCCTAGGCCCTTTGATTGGCTTAAGTGACTCTGAGAACCTTCTTTAATTTGAAAATATACTCTGCCCCCTAATAGGCTGAATGTGGTCACATGGAGCCTGTGGTAGGAGGCTAGTTTTCAGGAATGACCAGACCTTGATGCTGTGTGATTGGGCAGTGGGTCAAGAGGGTGGTTACATTCTCTGACCCAGGAGAAGGCTATATAATTCCTGATGTGAGGTTTTGCTTTGGGTCTCACTTTGAGAAGTGTTGTGTGATTTAACCAGATGAGACTCTGGGCAGCCGTTGAGAGCCCCCTGGCTTTGAAAACCCAGATGTTGATGCTTCCCTCTCTGGCAACTGTGATTTGGTATTGATAATGGTTGGACAGTTTGGAAGCCTGTCTATTTGATCTGTCTGTATACTCTGAAGTTCGGGGTGCTGACCTTTTTCCCCTGAACTAGGTAATACGTGTTTGTTTGATTAAAGTAAGCTTGTTAATCCATTTTGAGTTGCTTTCCTTTACAAAAACTTTCCTCTACAAAAGCCAACCTGTGTTGGCAGCCACTCTGGGGATGTTGGGGTGCTTGCCGCTACAGTGACATCCCCCCAATTCTGGGTTGATGATAATGGTGACCTAGAGGATTCTGTGCAAAAGAAGACTTCATATCCTAGACAATGCTTAAATACTTAATTTTACAGTCCCATTCTATCATAACCCCAAAGAGAGGCCAGGTTTATAACTACCAGTGGGAGCAATGCCTCCTATTTCTTCAGAGGCAGCAGCTACTACCTCCCTGAGTTATATTGATATGGTTTTAGAGGTTCAGAGACCCCTCAAGGACTGAAGTACAGGACAGGGTCATCTAGAATGAATTCATGGATGCAAACATTCTTTTAGTCAAGTTGGCAAATGTTTATTGTAATGCCAATATGGTGGGCAGAGCTCCTTAGGGAGCTAGAAACCTAACAGAAATGATGCTAAAGCTTATATAGGAAAAGTAGTGGATTACATGGCAAGTATACTAATTAGGTGAATACATACAACTTTGGTCACATGGGTCATTCACTGGAAACAGGGTGGAGGAGGGAGGGAAAGGGGAAAAGGGACTTCAGGATGTGGTGGGGGTGATTCCTAAGGTGTGTGTGTTTTTGGTCTGTTATGTCTGTAACAAGATAGCTTTGGAAGTTAACATCTATAGTTTCACCTCTGGATTGTATACAGTAACTATGGGAATCAGTATGTGATAGTTCTGCTGGTACAACATAGGCCTGTTCATATGCAGGAAATTCTATAGAGGTCAGCTTGTTCTTGTAACAGGGAGAAATAATTTGCCTCACTGGGGCCTGCTCATGAATCATTGCTAGGCATAGTGTCATGGAACTGGTGAGAAACTATCAGGATAGTGTTTTGAGGCTAGGGAGAAATGTGCTCTTGGAAGTGGGGTCCAACACAAGCATCCAAGCACCCCATCAATATGAGGACAGCACATGATCCTCCCAAAGATAGCAAAGTCAATCGGGAGGTCATGGGTGGAGGAGGCATCCAGGAACAATTCTGGAGCATGACCAGGTTGCCCTCTCACCTCAGTCATGAACTGTATGATATGCAACAGTGGAGCTTCAGAGATAGCATTTCCTGCCTACCTAGGCCCTTGGGTACTAATAGAAGGATGAGAAGAGTTGAGTTCAAAGTTGGTAATAGCTATCACATGAAGAGGTACTCTTTCAAGGACCTAAAAATTATACTACCCCATAGAGACCCATGAAGTCTCTAACCAACCTAATATAGAGAACAACTTTCAGGTATTAAGGCTTTTTTAATAGAGACAGATATAGAAATGCAAGACATTTTTTCACACATACATATATGCATATATGTGTATATATATATGTGTGTGATATATACATATGTAACAAACTAAATGTGTTATATATGTATAGGTAACATGAATTTTATATATGTATGTGAGTATATATACATACACAAAAATATGTAAAAGATACATGTGTGTGTATTGAATAAGTCATTGTTATGGCTGATGAAATCCAGTAGAATCAGACTGACACCCTTATTCCAATAACAAAGTTGGTTAGTAGCTTTCTCAAAAAATTTATTGTAAGGAAAAGCTTCAAAGAATGGCTAAATGTTGTGTGATGGATTTTCATGACATAAGTAGAATGTTTTATAAACCTTAAGAAAAATAAAGGTACTTTTTTTTTTACCAGTCCTCTGATTTTATTAGTGTAGGAAGTTCCCAGTCAGGAACTCCCTTTCTAATCAATGAGGTCAGTATCATTTCTGTAAATTAAAGATTTAGGAAGTTGCCTGGGACACTAGGTCAGGCCCAGTCCATTGGTTGATAAATCTACAAGTATTTATTAAACACTTACTCTTTGCCAGGCACTGTGTTAAGCTCTAGGAATATAAATTCTAGCAAGAAGAAAGATAGGCCCTTAAGAAGCATTCTAATGGCAAAAGACAGCCCAAATGGAAACTAAAAAGTATAGGGGAGTGGAGGGAAGCTTCCCTGGTAGGAAGAAGGTGGAGACATCTGGACTATAGTCCCATGAGAAATGAAGAGATTGTCGGCCTGCATGCCCTTCTTAAATGGAGGTTCTAGGAGGAGTCATACAACTTCACTATCCATGGTCATTCTACAAGACTCTCTGCCCTTGACACTCTTCTCCCACTGTGCTTTGTAATCTCGTCAGCTTTCATGGATTAAATTATCCTTTCTATGAATTATTTGATTCTTAATTCTGTTTATCCAGACCAAACATCTCCCTTGACCTCCAGTCTTACATCTCCAATTGCCTTTTTTTTAGACATTGTATTAGACATTAGACTTTGCATCATATTCCATAGATATATTAAACTCAAGATAAACAAAACTGAACTCATTATCTTTCCCCAAAACTCTCCTCTTTTCCTAACTTCCTTACTAGTGTTAAGGGCACCACCATCTTCCAAGTTACCAAGGCTCCCAAACTAGATGTCATTCCTGACTCCTCATTCATACTCACCTTCCATATCTAATCTGATTCAAAGTCTTGTCAGACTTTTACCTTCTCATTATCTCTTGTATATGCCTCCTTCTTTCCTCTAACACTACCACTACCTTGCTATAGAACTTCATCATCTCATGCAAAATCTATTGGTCTTTTGGTTGATCTCCCTACTTCAAGTCTCTTCCCACTTCAGTTATCCTTAATTCAGCTGTCAAAATGCGCTCCCTAGTCATACCAGATCTTAAATTGTATTATAAAGCAGCAATCATCAAAACTACTTGGTACTGGCTAAGAAATAGAGTGGTGGATCAATGAAATAGATTAGATACTCAAGACACTTAGTAGTCAATGATTATAGCAATCTACTGTTTGATAAACCCAAAGACCCCAGCTTCTGGGATAAGAACTCACTATTTGACAAAAATTACTGGGAAAATTATAAAATAGTATGGCAGAAATTAGTCACAGACCAATGTCTGACACTGTCTACCAAAATAAAGTCCAAATGGGTACACAATTTAGATATAAAGGCTGATACTATAAAAAATCAGGGGAGCAAGGAATAGTTTATCTGTCAGATTTATAGGGAATGAAGGAATTTATGATCAAACAAGAGATAGAGAACATTATGAAATGCAAAATGGATAATTTTGATTACATTAAATTGAAAAGTTTTTGCACAAAGCCAATGCAATCAAGATTAGAAAGGAAGCAGAAAACTAGAAAAGAATTTTTACAACTAGAGTCTCTGATAAAGGCCTCATTTCTGGTATATATAGAACAGTGAGTTAAATTTACAAGAATATAAGTCATTTTCCAATTGATAAATGGCCAAAGGATGTAAACAGGCAGTTTTCAGAGGGAGAAAATAAAGCTATCTATAGTCAAATGAAAAAATGTTCTAAATCACTATTGATTAGAGAGATGCAAATCAAAACAGCTCTAAGGTACACATCACAGCTGTCAGATTGGCTAACATGGCAAAAATAGGAAAATGATAAATGTTGGAGATGTGTGAAAGTTGGAACACTAATTCATTGTTGGTAGAGCTGCAAGCTAATCCAACCATTATGGAGAGCTATTTGGAACTATGCCCAAAGGGCTATAAAAATGTGCATATCCTTTGACCTACCATACCACTTCTAGGGCTATATCCCAAAAAGATCATACAAACAGGCAAAGGACCCACATGTACAAAAATATTTATAGCAGCTCTTTTTGTGGTGGCCAAGAATGGGACATTGAGGGGATACCCATCAATTGGGGAGTGTCTGAACAACTTGTAGTATATGAATGTAATGGAATACTATGGTGCTATAAGAAACGATGAACAGGGGGACTTCAGAAAAACCTGGAAAGACTTATAGGAACTGATGGTGAGGTGAAGTGAGCAGAACCAGGAGAACATTGTACACAGTAGCAGTCAGAGTGTGCAATGGCTGATTTTGATAGACTTAGTCCTCAGCAATTCAAGGACCTAAAATAATTCCAAAGGACTCATGATGGAAAATGCCATCCACATCCAGAGAAAGAGCTATGGAGTTGGAATGCAAAGCAAAGCAGACCATTTTTTCTTTTTGTTTTGTTTTGTTTTTCTTTGTCATGGTTTCTCCCATTTATTACAATTCTTCTATACAACATCACTAATGTGAAAATAGGAATGTTTAATAGGAATGTATGTAGAGGCTATATCAGATTGCATGCCATCTTGGGGAGGAAGAAGGGGGAGAAAATTTAAACCTTATGGAAGTGAATGTTGAAAACTAAAAATAAGTAAATTAACTTTAAAAAAAAATGTTCTTCCTGAAGGACAGGAAGAACATTTATCCCATGTCCAATAAATTCTATAACCACCAAGATCGAATAGAAAGTCCTTTTTTGGGGCAGCTAGGTGGCACAGTAAGAGCACCAGCCCAGAGTCGGGAGGACCCGGGATCGGTTCCAGTCTCAGAAAATGAGCACCCACACATAAATAATAACTAGTCGTGCAACCTTGAGCAAATTACTTAACCCCAATTGCTTTAAAAAAAAAAGTCCTTTGTCTTTCAAATTCCTTCATAACCTGTCCTCTTCCAACCTTTCCAGTCCACTTGTGCATTATTCTTCTTGTATTCTATGATTCAGAGACACTGGCCTCCTTGCCATTCATCATCCAAGACTCTCAGCTCTGTGCATTTTTGTTGCCTGTCCCCCAGGCCTGGAATTCTCTCTCTCTCCTTGTCTCCACCTCTTGGATACTGTGGCTTCCTTAAAATAACAGCTAAAAGTTTACTTTCTTCAAGAAACATGTGCTGCCCCACCTCCCTAAGTGCTAGAGCTTTTCCCTTATGGGAATCTCTAATTTAGATTGTATATATCTGTATACGTAGATCTTTGAATGTTGTTCAGTCATTTTTCAGTCATATCTGACTCTTTGTGACCCCATTTGGAGTTTTCTTGGCAAAGATAACTGGAGTAGTTTGCCATTTCCTTCTCCAGATCATCTTACAAATGAGAAAACTGAAGCAAACAGGGTTAAGTGACTTGCCCAGGGTCACACACACAGGAAGATGAGTCTTTCTAACTTCAAGCCCTGCACTCTAATCAATGAGCCACCTTGCTGCCATCTTTGAATGTTATCTCCCCCCATTAGGTTATGAATTCTTTAAGGGTAGGAACTATCTTCACTTTTGAGTCTTTATCCCCCTAACATTTAGCCCAGTTTGTTGTATATAACATAAACATTTTTTCTTTCATCTATTCACATACCACACTGTCTCTCATATCTCAGACAATTTAAAATATCAAGGCCACATAGACAGTACATTTTCTAAGATAGAGATAGATAGATAGACAAGTAGATATTTAGATAAAGCATTTATTAAGTGTTTACAACATTCACTGCACTAAGGGCCAGAGATACAAATAAAAAAAAAAAGGCAGTCTCTACCTTCAAGAACTTACATTCTAATGGGGTAAGAGAACACGTAAAAGAGATCAGGAACATTGCCCAGAGATAATTGTGTATGGCTGGCCTGGGCCAGTGGCATAGGGCAGAAATTCACCTTCTGTCTATTTGCTCTCTGCTCTATAATCCTGGAACCACTGGAAAGGCAAAATTAGCCAAGTGAGGTTCTGTCAAATTCTCTCCTGTATACGATGACTTGGCATTATAGGCTGCTACTTCCAGGTGTTAATAACTTTTGGTTTCATGATTATTTTCAACCTTCAAAACAACAGTTTGGGTGTGGCTCGCTTTATTTTAAAATTTTATTTTGAATCTTATTGCATTTGACTGAAACAAAAGCAGAGTGAGAAACTGTCATTTCATTTTCTGTCACTAAAATATCCATGCATTGGGAAGCATGTAGTGTGGAGAGAGCCTTGAACTTGAAGTCAAAATATATTTATCTAAATCCCAGCTTTGACCCTCTCTAGCTGTGTGACCCTGAGCAAGTCTTTTCCCTTCACTGGGCCTCAGCTTCATCAGCTATAAAATTAAGTCATCTTATAATAAAGGAAGATCATATTGTACTATTGTCACTATTGTAACTGTTAACTGGTTCATTTGTTGGGCATTCCAGGGCCACCCAACTTCCCACTCAATTTGATGAACTTAACTCATAAAATATGCTTACTGTATAGAGCATGAGCACATCCATTGCTATTTATTAGAATACAATAACAACTGCTGGTTGGTTTCTAACAACTGGCACTAACCCCAAGATTAGTCCTTTCCCCATCTCCTTTAATTCTAGTGCCTTCCCTTCCTTTCCAGTTTGTCATGTTTCCATGTGTGTGTGTGTGTGTGTGTGTGTAGAGGGAAAGACTTATGCATTGTCATTTGTCTCTTGTTTCCCCCAGTAGACTGTGAGCTCCTTTAGAACAGAAGCTTTATTTGCCTTTCTTTGTATCCCCAGTACTTAGCACAGGGCCTATGTACCACATAGCAGGAGTTTAATAAATGTTTATTGACTGATTCACTGATTGGTTGGGATTCTGGAAAAGAATAGTTCTTGTCAAAGGAGTTGCTCCTCTAGGTTGACCTATTAAAGTGAATTGACATATTGCTCCATCTTTCTTTGCCCTTAAGTGTGTTTTTTTTTTCATAGTTTCCTTTGCACCTTTCTTCTGTGTGAAAGTGTGTGGGGGAGGAGTATGATAAGGAGAATTTCTCCCTGCCTTCCCTCACCCCTCCAGAAGCAGTTAACAGCAACTTTGAATAGAAGAATATGGTCATAAATAAGCTGTATGTGTTTGGTCAGGTGTTCTAAAAAGACTCTATTACTGGGCAGAATCGATCAGAGACTAGAGCTTTCCCAACCCAAGACAGGATAGCAGCTGTGGCAATGGTTGAATTTCTGGAGAAGCACGTGGCAGAAGCAGACGTGCTTGCCCACATAGAGTTCATTCTCAAGAAATAGATACAAATATAATATCCTATTTAGAGGGGGAAGAGGTAGAATTTTTATTCCTAAGCATTGTGTTCCCAAAATCTTGCTTTGTAGTCGAAGAGTTGTTTCTTTGGCAGTCCCAACCTTTACCCCAAGAGTAAATCCAAATTTGAGAGTTTAGGCATCTGGTCTTTTAGGAGACAGGAGGTGAACTCCTGAGCAGCATGCCTCCTTAAGAAAGAAGACAATATGAGAGTCAATCTACCAGTACTTGCTCAAGACATAGAAATACAATTATAAAATACTATTTATAAAAATAAAAAGACAAATACTTATGGCTCATAAATGGACTGTACCAGTATTATAAAAATGATGTGATTACCCAAATAAATTGAAGTTTCAATGCTGTAAAAACCAAACTTGTAGGTTGCTACTTTGTAAATCTAGACAAAATAACAAAAGATTATTTGAAGGAACAAAAGGTATAGGATATCATTGGAAATAATTGGGGGGGGAGTAGAAATTTAAAAAGAGTAGGGCCTAAAAAGATACATGAAATAAACCTGAAAGGCAAGAATGACAAACAAATTCAATAGCCCAGTAACAAATAAACCCAAGAAGATAAACTATTTGTTAAAGCACTCACTACTTAACAAGAACTTCTGGAAATATTGGAAAGAAGTTGGGGGCAGGTGAGAAGTAGGCTTATATTAACATCTTAAATATATGCCATATACCATAACAAGCAATAAATGGATGATTAACCTAAGCATGAAAAGATCCATCATTTTTTTAAATGGAGGAAAATGAAAGCAGGTACATTTCACAGCTATGGCTAAGGGAAGAAACCTTAACCAAAGGGCAGAAATTTTTTTAAGTAAAGATCCAATCAATTTCACACACATTAAATCAAACATTTCTTACATGAACAAAATCAATGTAGATAATTTGAGAAGGGAAGCTCTCTAGTGCGAAATTTTTTCATTATGTAACCCTAATAAAGGTTGCAGAGAAGAAACATGGCATAATGGGTAGAGAACTTAGAAACATGAAGGTATCTTCAAGTCCTGTCTCTAACACATAGTGGTTATGTGACCCTGAACAATTCAGTTGACTTCTCAGTACTCTAGGAACGTTTAAGACTATTAGCTGAAGAGAAGGTGATGATTTGAATTGGTTCAGGGAGTTTTACCATCCATGATTTCTCTATATCAATTAAATCATAGATCCAGTTTATATTCTTAGACGTCTGAAATTCAAGATATATAGGCAATTAACATAGATAAAAAGGGCAAGTACCATTCTCTAATATATACATGGTCAAAAGATATTTTCAAAAGAAGAAATTAAAACTATTAATATGCATACTAAGGTTTTTCCAAATCACTAATAATAAGAGATTACAAGTTAAAACAACTTGAGAATTTTCCTCATGGTCAATAAATTCCCAAAGATAAGAAAAGATAGAAACAATCATTAATAGAGGGGCTAGAGGGAGACAGCATACAAATATGTTGTTGCTGGGGGCAGATAGGCAGCACAATGGATAGAGTACTGGGCCTATACTCATCTTCCTGATTTCAAATCCAACCTCAGACACATAATACCTGTGTGACCCTGGTCAAGTCACTTAACCCTATTTGCCTCAGTTTCCCTATCTGTAAATGAGCTAAAAAAAATATTGGCAAATCACTTCAGTATCTTTGCCAAGAATACCCTATATAGGGTCACAGTGTCAGACAGGACTGAAAAAAAAATCAACAACAACATTGTTGGTGGAGTTATTAATTGATTCAACCTTTCTGGAAAATATTTTGGAATTATATTTTTAAAGACTAAATTATACATATCTTGTGCCCTAGTGATTCCTTTTAATGGCCCTAAACCTCAAGGATATTAAGAGAAAAAAGGCACATATATATATATATATATATATATATATATATATATGTTTATATATATCAAAACATTTACAGCAACCCGTTTGTGGCAGCAAAGAACTTGGAACAAAGTAAGGGGATTGCTAAAGAAATTGTTGTATCTTAATGTAATAGAATATTATTGGACCATAAGAAATTATTAATATGAAGAATTTATAGAAACCTATAAAGACATATATGAGCTGATGTGGAGTGAATTAAGTAGAACCAAGAAAATAATATGCATGATTATTGCAATAATGTAAAAAACAACAATAAAATAAAATAAAATAACTCTGTGGAATGATAACGACCACTTTGGATCCCAGAGAAAGGATCTCTTTCCTTTATTGGACAAATGAGAGTTGGAGCCATGGGTGTAAAATGCTGGATATTGTATAAGATGGATTCAGTGTTTTGGTTGACTTTGCTTAGCTGTTTTGTTTTCTTTTCTTTCGTAACCCTGGAGATCACTATGTTAGGCTTATGTCTGATGAGGTAGATTTAAAATAGCCCTATGTTTGTAGTAATTCTGCTTTTGTTATGAAACATAGAAATGGTTCATGGTGATGCTTCCAGTGAGAAAGCAAAAAAACTCTAACAATGGGATAGAGAATTGAGATCCTCTACCTCATGTCTTAAATAAAAAAACACAAAGAGCTACAAGTACAGGGTCAATAACATGTGTTTGTGAGAAATGAGATTAGAGAAGACAGATTCAGTCTTTAACTGAATAAAAGGTCATGATTAATAATCCATGCCTGGACACAGCCAGCTGAAGTATGTCAAGGAACAGAAGTAAAGACTATCAGTTCCTTCATATCCGTTTTCCTCTCATTGCTCCAACCATCTGAATGAGTGTGTGTGCGCGCGCACACACACACACACACACACACACAGAGTTATATTCTTCACTGTCCATTTAGCATTCACTTTTCATGAACTTGCACAGAAGCTTGGGTTTGAAGAAGGAATATGAAAATGTATTTCTCAGTAGTTGCCATGGTCATGCTGCTGGTCCATGTCTTGGGGGAAAGGCTTGCCATCTCCCTCCTTCATTTCTTCAGGTCTCATCTGCTCATGTCCACTCTCCTCTATTGAAAAAACCAGTCTTCAAATACAACTCCAAGGGTCTTTACCAGCTTGGGTCTCCTTGAAGGTGGTTAGCTGTGCTTACCAAAGAATTATTATACTTTGTTATAAGAGAAGTTTCATTTGGGCAAGGGTGGGGAGGGGTACATTCAGAAACTATTTTGATATTTTGTAAAAAGCATCAATGTAGACTTGGGCATGTTGATAAGCATAGAAGGAACCATTAAGTAGGAGTTATTGAAAATACGGGTATCTCTACTCTGAAGATAGGACTAGGGATAGGGAGGATCTTCCACATAGCCCTTACTGCGTCCTAGGCCATTGCCAATTGTCCTGACTTTTTGTCTTGCTACTGGACTTCTAGGACTCTGGAAGAGAGGGTGAGGCTGACAAATTTGTGCAACTCTGCCTCACTTAAATCCAATTAACAGGGAAGGCAAGACATTCCCCTGTGATATCATTGGTCCTCTTCAAAAACAAAGGTTGAGCAACAAGAGCAATAACAAAAGATGAAGATCAAAGCCATGATGTGGAGAAAAGAAGTAAGACATTAGATCCTCACCATCCTTCATATTTCTATAAGTAATATGGCACAGGTCTAATGGCAAAGGAGTTCTCTGTTTTGCGGTCTCAAAGTGTGTTTTCTTTCTGGGGTGGGGAGGAAGCTCTTTAACACAGTAGGTACTAAGACTCTGAGAGAAACTGCCTAGAATTATGTGGGAGAAGGAAGGATTTATAGGATTTTCAGAATGCTACCCCAGTGATAACCCCAAGTTCCAAGGAAAAACACCATGAGAGCCTTTATGTGTTTTGTATATCTGTAAATGGAATCCTAATAACCTTTTTTATCTGCATTTTCCCTGTCTAAAATAAAGGCTGTCTTATACATGAGATGCATTTTTTACCTGACATGCTTATTCGGGAGCTGGAGACCTCTATTACTCACACCTTTGGAAATGCGGATATGAGCCTTACCTGGAAATTTTTCTAGAATAACCATATGAATCGTGGATTACAGAATAACAATCATTAGGATGGTATTTAAGGGAACATAGTGGATTGGTTGGACTGCTATACTTAGAGTCAGAAAGAATATGTTTAAATCCTGCCTCCAGTATTCCCTAGCTAAGTAACCTCTGAGAGCATCCCTTTCCTCATCTGGAAAATTAAATGATTATACTTATAGTACCTCTCTCACAGGGATATCATGAGGCTCAAATGAGATAATACATGTAAAGCACTTTTGCGAATGCTAAGTTGCTACATAAATATCAGTTTTTATTATTGTAATTATGTAGGTTATTACTATTTCTGGAGTCAGGAAGACCCAAGTTCAAATCCAGCTTCAGACACTTACTAGCTGTGTGACCCTGGGCAAGTCACTTATCCCTGTTTGCCTCAATTTCCTCATCTATAAAATGAGTTAGAGAAGAAAATGGCAAACCACTCCAGTGTCTCTGTCAAGAAAACCCAAATGGGGTCACAAAGTATCAGACACTACTGAAGAACAACAAAGATTTAGGGCACAAAATGACCCTAAAGGCCATTCACTCTAACTCCCTTATTTGGCAAGTAAGGCTTCTCTGGGAAGCATCAGGGGTAGAAAGCTTGCCTCTGAGTCAGTAAGACCTGTGTTCTTGCCCCCCACCCCCACCCCATATACTTTCTGCCTGAGCCAAGTCAGGATGTCTGTATAATGGAGCCAACTCTAACCCACTTGGGAGCTTAACTCAAAATGTTAAATTTTCCCTGTGAGCATTTACACCGCAGAAATTGATCATCTCTACAATTTATTGTTTTATTGATTGTCTAGATTTGAGAAAGTCCTCAATAATGCAGATTATATTTAAAAGTGTGTGAGTACATTTCTCAATCCTCCCCACCAAACCAGGTTGTTAAACATTTACCAGCACCCCTACTATGAGTGACCTTGGGCAAGTCACTTAGCTTCTCCAAGACCCAAAGAAACTCTCCAAGACTCCAAGTTGATGAGCATGTGCCAATTAGCATTGGTAAGGAGAATTTCCTCATTGGGAGTTCCTACACAAATGAAATCCCAGGTCTGATTTCTGAAAAATTACCTCTAAAACTCATATTCACACGTCATGCTTAGACTTACAAAGTCTAACACAGCTATGCAGTCAGGTGGGTAGAGTATTATTAATGCCATTTTGCAGAGGAGGCTGAGGATCAGAGAAGGGAACTGACGGGGTTGCACAGTTAGTGAGTGTCAGAGCTGATATTTTTTAAAATATGCTTTCCAAGTAGGAGGCAGAAAGGATAAGAAATTCAACAGTATTTCCAGTAGGAAGCCTGGCACACCCACTGCGTGAAACCAAAAAGCATCAGAATCTCTTAGTATTCCAGTGTCAAAGAAAAGATTATAAACTTGAGGCACAGTGTAGGGAGGAGGCTCCTGATCCCATTCCTCACATACTTTACCAGAATTGCCAGATTCTAATTTCCTCATTTCCATGGAGTGGTTCCTACCAAGTAAGGATGGTATGGCCTTCTCCCCTTGCCCTTCAGAAAAGCCTTTAAGAGTCTCCCTACACACACACACACACACACACACACACACACACACACACACACACACAAGATGTCATTCAGGGGAAAGGAGAGCAGGGTTGTCATGGTTTTGTGAGCCAGCATCCTCCTCACAAAGCTACTTTCCCAGGTCATTGGTTTCATCTGGCATAGATGAGTTGCATTGTGGATGTGGCCTCAGGCCCAAGGCATGCCTGAATGCTAAATGTCACAGACAGAAACACTGCACAGGTTTGGCTTTTTGTCTCTCTGCTTGGGGGCTCTTAATGTTTTATTTTCTCCATTTCTGTCACAAATGTATTTTTGTTTGTTTGGTTGGTTTCTTGGATCTGTACACTGTTGGATAATCTGAGGGTCTTTTGCATAGTCTCAGACTCACAGAACTTCAGAGCTGTAATGAAATTTAGGCATGATCATACCCAATCCATTAATATTATTGGGGGAAAAAGGAGGCCTATCTGCATGATCATAAGCAAGTTTTTTTACCTCTCTGGGACTCCATTTCCTCCCCTATAAAATGAACAGGTTGAATTAGATGGCCTCTATTCCCTTGCAACTCTAAAGCTTTGGATGGATGGATGGATAGATGAATGGATGAATGGATGGGTGGATAGATAGATGGATGGATGGATGCATGCATGCATGCTTGAATTAAAAAGTATTTATCAGAGTGCTTACTAGTGCCAAGCACTTTGCTAAGGACTAGGGATATGAATATAAAAGCAGAGGCATGCCCTCAAGGAGTTTATAATTACATTATCTCACCCATGCAAGGGAGATAACACTTTTAGGGAAATAGTAGCCAAGGAAGCATACTTTGGTCTAGAAATTAACAGGGATTGTGAATGGAGTAGAATGGCAGGTCCTACATGGAAATGATACAGCATTGGGCATCAAATAAATGATGCGGTTTAAGGGTCCCCCAAAGACCAGAGTACTGAGCAGGGTTATCTGGAATAAATTGTCTGGAGAAGAAAATGGCAAACCACTCCAGTGTCTCTGTCAAGAAAACCCAAATGGGGTCACAAAGTATCAGACACTACTGAAGAACAACAAAGATTTAGGGCACTAAATGACCCTAAAGGCCATTCACTCTAACTCCCTTATTTGGCAAGTAAGGCTTCTCTGGGAAGCATCAGGGGTAGAAAGCTTGCCTCTGAGTCAGTAAGACCTGTGTTCAGTAAGACCTGTCAGTAAGACCTTACCTGTCAGTAAGACCTATGTAAGACAATAAATTGTCAAGCATTCTTTAAGTCAAGGTGGCAAAGGTTTATTGTAAGGCCAATATGGTAGGCAGAGGTCTTTAGGGAACTTGCATTCCTTAAGGAACTTGCAACTTAACAGGGATGATGCTAAAGCTTATATAGGAAAAGTAGTAGATTATCTGGCAGATATGTTAATTAGGTGATAATTTACAACAGTGGTCACAGGTGTTATTCACTACTGGAAACCAAGGGAAGGGGTTTCTCAGGGATATATTTTTGTTATGTTACATCTGTACCAAGATAACTTTGAGAGCTAATGTCTATAGTTTTGACCTCTGGACTGAATATGATAACTTTGAGAATTATTACATAATAATTCTGTGGTTACAAGATAGTCCTGTTTTTATAAGAGAATTTCTTCAGGGGTCAACTTGTTCTTGTGATGGGGAAAGATAGTTTTTATTACTAGGGCCCATTCATGAGTTATTGCTAGGCATGATGTCCTTAGTTTGGGAAGAAAACTGTCAGGGATAGTGTTTTGAAGATAAGAAAAAATGTGATCTTGGAATTGGGGTCCAAGCAAAAGCACCCCATCAGAACAGTAGTATAGTTGTTTTGTTGGTTTAAGAATTGAAGAGCACTCAGCAGTCAGGGAGGCTGAGGTGGTGGATCTTTTGAGCTTTGGAGGTCTGAATTCCAGTGGGTTAAATCTCTTAAGTGTCTGCATTAAATATGACATTAATGCAATGATGAAAGGAGTGGGGTTGGAACAGTGATCAGGTTGCCTAAGGAGGGACAAACCATTGTAGGTCTGAAACAGAGGACGTCATAGCTCCTATGTTAACAGGGAGCAGACTAGACCCATGAGTAGCCCCAATATTTCCAGTCTGTCAAGATAGGCAAGATATTTTTTTTTTAAATTAAGGGGGTGAGAAAATGTGAAACACTATTATTGCTGTACAAATTGTCGTACTGGTTCTCCTCATTTCATCCTTCATTAGTCTATAAAAATTTTCAAAATTGTTCATTTTTATTATATAGATGTTATACTATAAATTGTACTGTTTTTGTTCACTTCGTTCTGCACAGGTTCATATGTGCTCACTTGTCTTTCTAAACTCATTTATTTCCTCATTTCTTTTAGCACAAAAGTACTCCATCACATACACATACCACAACTTATACTAATTCAGCCATTCCTCAATTGTTGGATGTCATCTTAGTATGCATTTTTTCTACAACAAGAATAGCTATTATAAACATTTTGTACATAAAAGACCTTTTCCTCTTTCTTTGATCTCTTCTGGGTATAGGCCTAACAGTGATATAGCTAGGTCAAAGATGCAGTATTTAATTGCTTTTGTGTATTATTCCAAATTGCTTTCATAATGGTTGTACCCATTCCCAGATCCACCAGAAGTGTTTCAGTGTGCCTGTTTTCCCACAGCCCCTCCAACATTTATTGTTTTCCTTTTTTGTCATCTTTGCCCCTCTGATAAGCATCAAAAAATGATCATATTTCCAGAGGCTTTATAATGAAACATGTTATCCATTATAGAGAGGTTATGGATTTAAGGTATAGAAATAGATATGTGTATATCTATATATACGTATATACATGTATATATAGGTACAAACCTATATATACATATATGGTAAAGGTAAATATATGTGGCTATACGCAAAAATGTGGCTATAATGGCTATACACAAATATATGTGTGGGTGTGGGTGTGGGTGTGCATATTTGTATATAGCCATTATAGACATATATTTGTGTGCGTGTTTGTACATAGCATGTATATATTAATAGCAATTGGGGAAATTTGTTTCACTTGGCTATGCATATTTGTTATGCAAAAAAATTATTCTTTTCCTTTTTTAATGGAATGGGGTTTGGGAGGAGGAGAAAATTTCTGTTAACTTATAAATATAGAGAATGTTAGGGAAGAGGGAAGTATTACAGATGAATGCATTTCCAGATGAGATCACTATATTAGTTTAATTCAACTGGTTTATTTCTTACAGGAGACCTCTCACAAATCAGAAGTGATCTGTAAGTTTATATAATATAAAGACAAAGGAAAGGAAGGAAGGCAAGGGAAAGCCAAGTTGTAAGGCAGTTGTGGATGGTATGGAATAGGTGGCGAATAGCCAGAGAGGAAAGAGAAAAGTGAAGTATAATGGATGGAACTATCCTGAAACAGTGGTCTGAGAGGGTCAGACACCAATCAGGAGTTTGGGGACTGTAGGACAACAGTTCCTCTAGGGCAGGGTTGATACTGTTTTAGTCCCATAGATCCCTTGAACTGAAATTGAAATTGAAATACAGTTACCAAAATATTTCTTAAACAAGATCCTAGACCTCAGGTTAAGAGCCCCTATTCTAGGGCATGGTCTCATTACAAGATGGTTGGCAAGGCTGTCAAGGAAGTGGCCAGAGAGGAGAAATCTGATCCAAATCCAGAAAAAAAGCAAAGGATTTTTCATTTGAATATGCAGATGAAAAAAATAAATGCATCAGCTCTGTCTCAATGTTTGGGAGGATTGGGATGAAGTCCATATTTTCTTTTCTGTTCTGCAGCCAGGACTTAGGAATCACTTTTTCAATGTGTCTTTTGTTGGCTAGTCCATAAATGTTAAAGTCAGTACCAAAAAGAATCCTTGAATCTTAGAATTCTTGAAGCTTAGATTCCTCAAACCCTAGATGAATAGCATCCTAAAATCCTAGAAGCATATACTATTAAATTTCTAGGCTCACATAAATTTAAAATCTAAAAATAATATGTAAGAGGGGTTTGAGCATGCACTGGTTTCTTAGGATTTTTAATTCATGGAAATAAGTATTTCCCCTTTCATCCCTGAGAAGTGACCAGACAATAAGAAATAATTTGGGGCTATTGTCATTTCTTCGCTGGAAGGCACAACTAAGTCATGCACCAGAGTTCCTTTAATTACCTGGGTAGCTGAGCAGCAATATTAGGAATAGCGGTATCTCCTCAAGTCTACCCATCATTTCAAGAGCTGTTGTACAACAAATTATTGGCACCGGGCAACAGATAAAAAGAAAAAGAAAAAAATAGAACCGAAATGTAACAAAGAAGGGAGACATCCAGGAGACTGATTAACCCTAAAGCCAGTTCAGAGCAGAAGACAGACTGAAGTCACTGGCTGTACTCACCTCTTCAAGAATGTAGGGAAGTTCCAAGAAAAAAGTCTGCTCTTTTCTGTGCCTGACCATTAATAGACACTGTAAAACACACTACTCATTTCTATAACTAAATATTTCTAATAACCTGAATTTTGCCTCAACCATAAAGAAGCTAAGGGATAGATAGAAATATACATAAATTTGAATTAAAGCAGAAACAATCTCTGCACAAATGTTAAGGATTTTCCTAGCTTAGAGTTCTCAGTAACTGTAATTCTACCCCTGACTTTTCCTTTCATTTAATACAAACTCCCTAAAGCAGCAGAAGTGAGAATCATGGGGACCTTATGACAACAATATTGCCCCTAGGATTAAAAAAATGAGCTGGTTATTATAACAGGAGTGCCTGATTACATTTTCAAATACATAGCAGGTAGAGAGGAAAGGAGGGTGAGTTCACTGGTCACTCACATCCACCAGAAGCATAGAGACACCTATATATAATGGTGTTACAAATAGAATTATAAAGTGGCATGGTATAATATAAACCAATATAGTATAATGAAAAGAGAGTTGGGCTTAGAATCAGGAACTTTTAAGTGAGTTTTAATAATAAATCAACAAGCATTTATTAAATATTCCTAATGTATCAGGCACTATGCTAAATACCAATAATGCAAAGAAAGCCAAAAAACTATAGTCCCTGCCCTAAAAGAGCTCACATTGAAATGGAGGAGAGAATATATGAACAACTATATATATATAAGATATGTATAGAATGGATGGAAGGTGATCTCAGAGGGAAGGAACTAGCAGTCATGGACCTGGGAAAAGCTTATTGCAGAAGGTGAGATTTGAAGTGTCTTGAAAGAAGCTAGGGGAGCCAATAAGCAAAGCTAAAGATCAAGAGCTTTCTAGGCATGGGGAATAGCCAAGAAAAGGGAACAGAGTTTGGAGGTGTAATGTCATGTAGGGAATAGCAAAAACGTAGATGTTGCTGGATCATAAAATACATGGAGGGTAATAAAGTGTAAGAAGACTGGAAAGGTAGAAAGGGACAAGGTTGTAAGGGCTTGAAATCCCAAATGGAGAATTTTCTATTTGATCCAGAGGCAACAGGGAGCCAATGCAGTTGATCTAGTAGAAGGGTGACATGGTCAGACCTGCACTTTGGGAAAATCACTTTGGCAACTAAGTGAAGGATGGACTGGAGTGGGGAGAGAGGCAGTAGGGAGACAGACCAACTAGAAGGCTCTTGTAATGTTCAGGTTTGAGATGATGAGAACTTGTACCAGGGTATCAGTTTTATGAAATGAAAGAAGAGGATTCATGAGGAATGCTGTGAAGGTAGAAACAAGAAGATCTAGCAACAATTGTATATCTGAAATGAGGGTGAGGGAGGATATCATGGAGGTTGGGAGCCTGGGTGGCTAGGAGGATGGCACTGCCATCGACAGTAATCAGGAAATTTGGAAGCAGGGAGGGCTTGGGGGTAAAATAGTAATTCTTTGTACATGGTGAATTGAGATGCCTGTGGGTTATCTAGTTCATCATGTTCAAAAAAGGTAGTTGGTGATATAAGACTATAGCTCGGGAGGGAGAGTAGGATTGGGTATATAGATCTGGGAATATCTGCATAGATGTAATTATTGAACTCAAAGGAGCTTTTTTTTGAGGAGGGAAGGCAAGGAAATTGGGGTTAAATGACTTGCCCAAAGTCACACAGTTAGTAAGTGTGTCAAGTGTCTGAGGACGCATTTGAACTCAGGTCCTCCTTACTCCGGGGCCAGTGCTCTATTCACTGCACCACCTAGCTGCCCCTAGAGCTTCTTAGCTCCCTAAGTGAGGTACTATGGAAAGAGAGGAGAAGACAGCCCAGGACAGAGCCTTTGGAGACACCCATGGTTAATGGGTATGACTAAGAGGAAGACAACAGAAAAGGAGGCTGAGAAGGGAGTGATCAGACAGGTAGGAAAACCAGGAGAAAACACTTTCATGAAAACCTAAACAGAGAGAATATGCAAAAGTTTTTGACAGTGTTAGTTTCAGAGAGGTCAAAAGGGATAAGAATTGAGAAAAAAACCATTAGATTGAGCAATTAAGAGATCATTGGTGACTTTGGAGGGATCAATTTCAGTCAAATGATGAGCTAGATTGTAGAAGATTTAGATGAAAGTGAGAAAAGCTGAAGGGAAGGTACCCAGATGGCTTTCACTGGAATTTAGCTGAGAAAAGAGACATGAGATTATAGCCAGTAATGGTGAAAGGATCAAGTCGGAGTTTTTTCGAGTTAGGGAAGAAATGGGCATGTTTGTAGGCATTTGGGAAGGAGCCAGTAGACACAGAGAAATTGAAGATTAGAGAGAGGATGGAGATGATAGAGGGGACCATCTGCTGGATAAGGCAGGAAGGGATGGGAGCAAAGAGAAGGGCCACTTCTTCATGAAACAAAGGATGCTACTATCTTTGTGACCATGGAATCTAGAGTTCCCTTCAAGGCGCAGAGCGAATGCTATCTCCTTTACAGGGCCTTCCCTGATTCTTCTGGTTGTTAGAGCCTCCACTACTGCTACCCCATCACTTAGTATTTATTTTTTATATATCCTGAATTTATCAGGAAACATTTTGCATCTTCCCTTCCCTACTAAGGAAATGTAAGCTCTTTGAGAGACCATATTATTTGTGTATTAGTATCCCCAGGGCCTAACACAGTGACTAGCACTTAGCTGCTTAATAATGCTTATTGATTGAATGATTGATCTGAGCCTGTTTCCTCATCTGTAAAATGGGGGTGATAACTTCAATACCTACCTCACAGAGTTATTGTAGGAATAAAATGAGATGATGTATTGTCATTTTATAAACCTTAAAACTATGTAAACATTAGCTATTTTCATTAGAACAATAGACTCTTCCAGCTTTAGAATAGCAACATCATAATATTCATAGGATAATAGAATCTTAGAGTTTTAAAATCCTAATATTTGGAAAAGATTGTGTAAAAGTTATCTGGCCAAACTTCATCTTGTATAAGGTTCTTCTAAAGCAACTCTTTGTGACCTTAAATATTAATTAATTACTTTCATCAGTCTCCATTTGTCTAGATAGCCCCTGTAAGATTCTAATTACAGCTTATTACAGCTTATTACACCACAGGTGACAGGGACAGATCATACCAACTTTAGAGAAATTCTTAGCAACTTAGGTGCAGATTACATCTCAATGTCTCCCTTTGTGCCTTGAAAAGAGAATATAACAATTATTACATGTATAACAACAATAGTACAATTCTTTACCTTTAAATAGTCTTTCATAGTATACCAGATGCTTTTAAAAAATATATTTCATGAGTCGGACCTGGCAGTTGAGCGTGCAAGTTTGTGCCGGCTGGGAGCCCGGAGATCATGGACAGATAAGACTTGGCTGCGGTTGATTGGCCTCGGTCCCCACAATCCCAAAAAAAAGCAGGACCTTGACAAGCTCCATGAACTGAAGGCCAAAGCCCGACAGATTATGAACCAGTTTGGCCCCTCAGCCCTGATCAACCTCTCCAACTTTTCATCCATAAAACCAGAACCTTCTAGCACGCCGCCTCAGGGGTCTATGGCCAATAGTACCACAGTGGGAAAGATGCCAGGACCCCCAGGGGCAGGGGGGCGTCTTAGTCCAGAAAGCAATCAGGTTTTGACCAAGAAAAAATTACAGGACCTGGTTAGAGAAGTAGATCCCAATGAACAGCTGGATGAAGACGTGGAAGAGATGCTACTACAGATTGCTGATGACTTCATCGAGAGTGTAGTGACAGCAGCGTGCCAACTAGCCCGGCATCGAAAATCTAACACTTTAGAGGTCAAAGATGTCCAGCTGCATTTAGAGCGCCAATGGAACATGTGGATCCCAGGTTTTGGTTCAGAAGAAATACGACCCTACAAAAAGGCCTGCACCACAGAGGCTCACAAACAGAGAATGGCCTTGATCCGCAAAACCACCAAGAAATAACCCATAGGAGGGGCAGGAAGAAGACAGCTCTGCATTTGGAGACACCGGAGAGGCCTCCACAGTATCGCCTATGGAATTTTTTTTTTATGCTTTAAAGAGAAGCATATATATTTTTATTAACAGTGCAGCAATATCTATAGTGACTGAGGAGACCTGCCAAAAACCTCACCATTATATGGTCCCAGTTCCCCTCCCTTTGACTTGCCCTCCCAGAAGAGAGCAATGTATCTCAGCCCAAAGGAGGTTTTATTTGTGGTTTATCCTAAGTGGTTGTCCAAGGACCAGAGAGCATCCTGGCCTTGTTTGGTGCGACAGTAGAGGTGCCCGTTTCCCTTCTCTCCCCATACTTTGTAACGTAAGTGTTTATATGAATATGACTTCGATTTGTTTTTCAAAAATAAAGATGTTATTACTCTAAAAAAAATATATATATATTTCATTTTATCTTAACAGCCTTATCAGATAGGAAAAAAAGGATTATTACTTCCATTTAACCAATGAAGACACTGAACCTTAGAGAGGTAAAATGACTCCTCTTGGACAGAGATTCTTACCTCTTTTTTAATCCTTTGGCAGTCTGATGAAGCCTGTAAACCCTGTCTTAGGATAATTTTTTTATGCAAATGCATAAAATAAAAAATATAGGGTTACAAAGCAAATCAATTGTTTTGAAATAAAGATAAATTTTTCCCATCAAAGTTTAAATACCCTCTTGGGATCTGTCCATACTCCCTTTAGGGGTTTGTGGACCCCAGGTAGTCTTGTTAATGGTTGAACTGATGCTCAACCTTGGTTCTTCTGACTTCCAGTAGGGTAGTCTTTCCTCCCTACCACATTGCCCAAGGCACCAGCATGATTAAAATCTCATTCTATCATGTTGTGGCTTTCCCTCTCAGTTTTGGGTTTTTTTGGATGAAGTTCTTAATGTCATGCCACAAGATTCTTTCCATGGCTTCATTCTTTCCATGGTTTCTTTGATCTGTTTATCAATGACTTAAATTAAGGCATAAATAAAGTACTTATCAAATTTTAAAATGACGTATGGCTGGAAAGAACAACTAAGATATTGGATGACAGAAGAGACATTAAAAATTACTTCAATGGACTAGACTGATAAATTGAATTTAACAAGATGAAATTCACTAGGGACAAATATAAAGTTCTACCCTTGGGTCCAAAAAAATCAACTGTGGAGCACCACATTTTCCAAGGGAAATTAACTAACTGGAATATGTCTAGAAGACAACCAAAAATGGTGAGGAGATCAGAGCACATGCCACATGAGAGTTGGATGAAAGAACTGAGACTGTTTAGCTGAAAGAAGAGAAGACTGGAAATGGGATAGGAGTGTGATTAATTATCATCTTCAACCATTTGAAAGGTTATTATTTGCAAAAGAGATGAGACTTATGCTGCTTGGACTTAGAAGCAGAATTAGATTCAATAGGAGGAAGTAAAAAAGAGATACAGATTGTGGTTCAATACAAGGCAAAATGTTTTAATAGAGTACTCCAAAGGTGGGATGGGTTGCTTCATGAGGTGAGGAAGGAGCTCTCAATCACTAGAGATCTTCATTTGGAGATTTGATGATCAGAGTAGATATTTCCTTAGTGTCATTTCATCTCTGTGAAGACTTGAGGAACCTAAACATTTTGACAGAGGGAAATAGAATTTGTGAAACACCAGGACCTGATTAGGAAGAATAGGAAGAAAGCTCCCAGGACAAGGTTAAGTGGGTACTAACATGCGGATACCCCTAAGGGACCTTGCTAAACATGCCCATATCTCCTAAGATGGAGGCATCCTTAGTCCCCTTCCACAGTGGATGGAGGGAGCCTCCTTTGATTCAAATGATGTGTATGATTGGGAGACAGAGTGAGTCTTTAAATCTAGCAACACTAAAATGTTAGCCACTCTCCTGCTATGATAAGGAGGTAAAGATATCAATTCACTCACAGCATAAATACTATGAACTGAACCAGTGAGAGGGAAAACACTTGCTTCCCCTCTATTTTACCCCCACTCTTTTATGTTCATTTCTTAATCTCAATTCTAGATGTAATTCTAGTTCTCAATCAGATGAAGAGTTTGAGCCATGGTAACCTTGGGGCTCAGATTGCAGGTAGAATGGTACAGCCAGCCTTCCCACAAGGGAAGGCTTAAGAAACCAGGGTGTCTGGGACTCAAGCTCAGGTGAGGTTTTAGATTTGGGACTTGGAACTGTGGTCTACAACAGGGCTTCTTAAACTTTTTCCACTCACAATCTCTTTTTGCCTTTTGACAGCATTATCGGCAATTGTGTGGGTGTGATGGCATGTGCAGTGCAAAGTGCACATGTTGTGTGTTCAGAACCAAAGCTACAGTGAAGTTGTACAATACAACATGGGCAAGCACTGTCAGAAACACCTCAGATTCATTGCGTGTTTGATTTTTAACTAATTTTTGGTCATTGGGCATTCAAGAACCTTTTATAGTTACCAAATTTTTCGTGACCCCATTTGGGGTTAGGACCCATAGTTTAAGAAGCATGTTTATGAGCTAAGCTATGAACTTAACTTGCTTCCCCTCCTCAGAGCCTGAAACAGTTCAAGGGGGAAGGGAATTATGCCTCCCACACAAAGGGAGAGGGAGTTTGTACATTTGTGATCACATCTTTTATTCTTTTGGAATGTTCCAATAGAATAAATTTATTTTTGTTTAGTCATTCCAGTCTGGTCCAACTCTTCATGACCCCTTTGTGGAGTTTTTCTGGAAAAATACTAGAGTGGTTTGCCATGTCCTTCTCCAGCTCATTTTATAAATGAAGGAATTGATTCAAACAGGGTTAAGTGACTTGCCCAGGGTCACACAGTATGTGTTTGAGGCCAGATTTGAACTCAGGAAGATGAGTCTTCCTGACTCTAGGCCTGGCATTCTATCCACTGTGCCACCTAGATGTGGACACAAAATTTAGATGCTGGCATTCAGGATTTTCTGCTTTCCTCTTTCAATCCACTACCTACTAGGTTTTCTGCTGCCTGCTCACAATGTGTGAGAAAGTGTTTGCCAATTGCTATTAAATCAGACCAACTGATCACCATGTATGCATGACACACCTTTAAGCTTATTCTGTATTATTAACATTTGCTCAGTCACTTTCAAAGGTCTAGACAATTGTCAAAACAACAAATCAAGCCCTGATTTGTAGCATTGCTATATACTAGTACACTGAAAACTAACACTAGCTCTCCACCATACTCCTGGGGAAGAGGGACTGTTTCTTCTCACTGCTTTTCTCCTGCTTTTCCCAGCCATAGTCCCTGATCTGCAGTGGCGATCTCAGACACAGAATTCCCTTTCCATGATCCATGACTTTTCCTCTTATATTTCTACACTGGAAGGCTTTTCTCTTTTACTCTGGTGGAAATGAACAGTGGGGACATTCTTTGCCCCAGTGAGATGTCATGTGAGAAGAGCCAGGGTTAGCACCATCTTAGAAAGAAGGCATGGTACAGTGGAAAGAGCATGGAATTTGGGGTTGGAAAACCTGGCTTCAAATTCTAATGTGATGTGAATTCCATCCAGAGAATTGGGGAGACGCCTGGAATAAGGCTTTGAGACATGATTCCTGTATGAGCACTTCACCATTTTTCTTCTATTTTTACTCTGGTCTCTATATCAAGAGGCCTCAGTTTGTCAAGTCTCTGAAATTTGTGACTATAGGGGAAGGAGCATTGAAAGAACAACAGATGATAATACAGATCTGAGGCAGGAGATCTAGAGTTGTAGACCTCACATTTCCTATATTTTGAGCAACATCCAATATCATCTCCTAGTTAAATTCTTTATCTAGCAGGCATACATCTAAACTGCCCAGTGCTGCCACTTTTCAAACCATGCATTCCAATCATTCATGATGCTGGTGAAGTACTATAAGCATTTGCAGACTGAATGTCTTCTGATAGTCAGAGAGGATACTGAAGTCTTTTGGGGAGACTTTCCCAGGCATGTACTAAAGAGACACTGAGTTGGCTACAGGGCATGTGGGTCAAGGAAAGTACCACCTGTGGACAACTCAGATATTCTGCTTCCTCACTGGATAACTAATAACAGTAACATGCTTATGGAAGACAGCATAGTGCCCTGAGTATCACAAGCAGGGCTATAAGGTCTTAGATCAATATATTCTTTTTTTTTTTTTTTAAGCAATTGGGGTTAAGTAACTTGCTCAAGGTTACACGGCTAGTCATTATTTATGTGTGGGTGCTCATTTTCTGAGGCCGGATTCGATCTCAGGTCATCTTAACTCCAAGGCTGGCACTCTTACTCACTGCGCCACCTAGCCGCCCCTTTTAGGGCAATTGGGGTTAAGTAACTTGCCCAAGGTCACACAGCTAGGTTTTTTGTTTGTTTGTTTGTGTGGGTTAAGTGACTGAGGCCGGATCCGAACTCAGGTCCTTCTGACTCCAGGGCCGGCGCTCTACTCACTGCGCCACCTAGCCGCCCCAAGATCAATATATTATAGAGGGAATTAGGGATTCAAGTAGATCCAGGGTTCTTAACCTGAGGGCCCTGAACAACCAAGAAATTTATCCATAGATAAATTTCAGGGGATATATGAACTTGAATGGGAACAAAACATCACATCTTTATTTTCACTGACATTTGGCTTCTTTTGTAATTCTATATATTTTATTTTACTCATTTCAAAACACTGTTCTGAGGAATACATCACACACACACACACACACACACACACACACACACACACACATTAAGAACACTTGTGGGTGATCTCTGAGGAATCACTTTCAATACTATGACTTTTCCTCTTACATTTCTACATTGGAAGGCTTTTCTCTTTTACTCTGGTGGAAATGAACAGTGGGGACATTCTTTGCCCCAGTGAGATGTCATGTGAGAAAAGCCCAGGGTCAGCACCAGATTAGAAAGAAAGCATGGTACAAGGGAAAGGGCATGGAATTTGGAGTTGGAAAACCTGCCACTTATCGTCAGTGTGACCTCAGACAAACGAGTTAACCTCTCTAACCCTCCTTTTCCTCATCTCTGAAATGAGGGGGATAGATTCAGTGCACTCAGAGATCCCTACTAGTCCTAAACCTATGAACCTATGAGTCTGGCGGTCTAGAATAAGTTTGGCACATGAAGCCAAAGACTAAGAATTCTTGTTCAGAAAAGAAGTCAGTATTGGGACCAGTATTGCTAGAGGAACACTAGGTCAGGCCTTATGTCATGTTTTTTTTTTTTCTCCCTAGAGACAGGCATAAATGAAATTGGGACCTAGCAAAATTTGTCTTGGATACTTCCCTCTCATTCCTAAGCCTACTTTTAGATACCTACTTTCACAATAATTTCCTTTTTGGGAGCAGCTGTGTGGCACAGTGAATAAAACACCAACCCTGAAGTCAGGAGGACCTGAGTTCAAATGTGGCCTCAGATACTAGCTGTGTGACCCTGGGCAAGTCACTTAACCCCAATTGCCCTGCCTTTCCCCCACCAAAAAGTAAATTAAAAAAAAAAATCTTTTTTTCTGCAGAAGTTTTGATATGAGTCACCTGTAATTGTGTTTCCCCATGTGGAGAGGCCAAGGAGCTATCTTTCTTGGAGTGTTGCAATTATATAGAATGGAAGTGTGTTGGAGGGGCTTGAACATGCATTAACATTCTCCAACTGATTCTAGGCTGCTAACCACATGGTTAGGAAAAGATTTCAATTGTATGGGTGGCTGGAAATATGTGTATCTTCAAAAAGTACTAACAACCAGAGACTCTGCCATTTTCCTCAACCTCATAGTCTGGCTGCTTTCTTGATTTGACTCCTTTGCTAACAGTATCTGGTGAGAGATGATGCTATAAGAGGAGAGGGGGCCCTCAGGCCTTCTCATATTTTAGGCTGAGATGTGACCCTAAGAGGACAGCTATGGGGTACAATGGACAGAATGCCAGTCCTGAAGTCAGAAAGACCTGAGTTCAAACCTGTCCTCAGACACTTAATAGCTATGTGACTCTGGGCAAGTCACTTACCCCCTGCTTGTCTCCGTTTCCTCATCTGTAAAATGAGCTGGAGAAAGAATTGACAAAACCATTTCAGTATCTTTGCCAAGAAAACCCCAAAAAGGAGTCACAAAAGTCAGACATAATTGAAAATGGCCAAACAATCTGTGGCATTATGAAAATAAGCCTGGATCTTTTTGCTTTACCATTCATTCTTTTCCATCTTAGGTAAAGGAGATTAATCTGAAGGCTCTGATCTTGTGAGTTTTAAAAGGTCAAGAGAGTGGGCCTTCAGGAACCTTGGAGTCCATGCTGAATTCTGAATCCAGCTTAGCTTCATTTCCTTAAGGAGTAAGGAATGAACTTCAAGTGACTTTCAGAGCCAGGCTGAGACAAAGACTCAGCCAGCGGCAATACTCTTGGATGTGAACTTTGAGTGCTATGTGGGAACTGAACTAAATTTACATCTTCAAAGTAAATATCACTTTATAAGAGGTAATTGACATTAAGTGGTCAAGCAATGATTGATGGAAGTGCTAACTTACTAGGATCTAACAATAAGGGAAACACAGCCAGTGAAGGCTCAAGCTAATAACATTGCAGAAGAGACACCCCCAAATGCATTCTTAGGGGGCAGTGTCCTGGGCTGGCTCTGAAAGAATGCATCAAAGCATCATCACTGCATATATAAGAACCCTCCACATGTTGGAAATAGATGAATCTGGAGGTAGGATAGCAGACCATACGTACTCCTGGCCATACCACAACAACAGGCTACCTGGGGGTAAAGGACAAACTGTCACAGAACATCAGAAGCTAGCAAAAAACGAGTGACCCTTTGGGGAGACAACTTTGGGCCAGGAAAACTGTCAGCCCTTCAGCAGACTTTACTGTTCATTTTCTGATCTCAATTGGACTTTCTGGCCTGAATCTCTGCTCAAATAACTGTTTTTCTCATTCATTACAGTCTGCTTCACAGACATCCTGGTAACTGGGTGCGGAAAAAAAAGGGGGAAAAACCAAGCATGGTTGTTCAAGTTAAGATTCTTTTCCTCCAAAGGAGTACCTAGCCTCCTCTACCCCAGGGAGAGGTTTCCCCTTCCCCACCCTGAGAGCTGCCTAATCATGTGTTCCCTTGGGCAGGATATGACAGTTTATTCTCATGAAGAACGTGAAAGATTCTCTCTTTCCCTAGACATGTTTTCACTTTAAAATTGAGCTCTTCTTGTGCATGAAAGGCTGTGGCCCCTACTGAAGGGATTTGGGGCAATAGGAAACAGGTCAGAGAGGGCATCTCAGGGGGAGCAAGATAATGCACCTGAAGTCAGACCTCATAGTTGACCTCTAAATCAGCCTACTCCTGTTCTCTTCCTTTAGACATAAAAGCTGAAATTTCCATGCCCCCATAAAACTGGCCCAACCTTAGAGAAAATGCAATGTTGGATTTGGAATCAGAAACTCTAGGTTTGAATCTCAGCTCTCCAACTTACTACATCTGTGACCTTAGCTAAGTCATTTCCCTGCCCTTCACCTCAGTTTCCTCATTTATAAGATGAGATGGGTCGAATAGCTAAGGACCTTGTCAGCTGCAAATGAAATGGTGCTATGACTTATTCTTTGCTCAGGGGCTCCAGAGCTGCCTCAGTAAATCCTTAAAATATTCCAATCACATAGTAAAGGAGCCTTTCTCAAAATAACCTGAGTACAGTTGATATACTGTTGAACTTAAAAGTTAAAACTTGAGGGACGGCTAGGTGGCGCAGTGAATAGAGCGCCGGCCCTGGAATCAGAAGGACCTGAGTTCAGAGCCGGCCTCCGACACTTAATCCACACAAACAAAAACCTAGCCGTGTAACCTTGGGCAAGTTACTTAACCCCAATTGCCCTAAAGGGGCGGCTAGGTGGCGCAGTGAGTAAGAGTGCCGGCCTCGGAGTTGGGATGACCCAAGATCAGATCCGGCCTCAGAAAATGAGCACCCACGCATAAATAATGACTAGCCGTGTAACCTTGAGCAAGTTACTTAACCCCAATTGCTTTAAAAAAAAAAAAAGTTAAAACTTGAGTTCAAATCCTGTCTCAGATACAAGCTGTGTGACCCTCATTTAGTCATTTAACCTCTCTGAAACTCACTTCATCTGTAAAACAAGGAATTTGGACTCAAAGGCCTCTAAAATCCCCTACAGCTCCAAATTTATAATCCTATAATCACTCAACCTCACTTCCCCTCTGAAAATCTATTCCTCATAACTCTGGGCAATCATATGTAGAAAGCAAGAAGAAAGAACTACACTTGGGTTGGTTTGGTTTGGTTTGGTTTTTATGTCAATGTTTTCTGTAGGCTCTATCTTCCTATCAACCTTAGATAAGTAAGATGACAAAGAGCTTGTAGACTGTGCAAGGAATTGCACACCCATTGGGTTTCTTTTTTCTCTTTTTCCTGGTCCATTTAAAATGGGTAGTAATAGATTTCCAATGAAGAATGGTATAGGAGGAATTGCATAAAGGACATCATCAGAGTGATACATATGACTAGAAAAAGAGGTAGGTCATAGTCATTTTTTTTTTGCTTTTTGGAGGGGAGAAGGTAGGGCAATTGGGGTTAAGTGACTTGCCCAAGGTCACATAGCTAGTTTTTTTTGTGTCTTAAGTGTCTGAGACCGGAATTGAATTCAGGTCCTCCTGACTCCAGGGCTGGTGCTCTATTCACTATGGCACCTAGCCAACCCCAATCATGGTCATTTAAAGAGAGGGAGGGATAAGCCATTGGCATAGCTAATGTCCTTCACTGGTATCTATCAAGGACATGAGCTTTGTAGGAAAAATCCCCTGTGGAGGATACTTATGGAAAGACATAGATAAGTACTATACAGGAAAAGATGCTATAAAGATACAAGATTTGTAGGGTAGGCACCAGAGTGTTCTGCCACCTATAACAAATGTAAGGGGACAAATCTGTTCTGCATCAATTATACCACTTGTAGGGTGGCATTCCCTCTAAGAGAATACTGAGATACCAAAGAAAGACAGGTCAATGCCAGCTTGGTTATTAATAGGTTTTATTATGGTTCATTGGAAGAGCTTACTCACAAGAGGCCCAGTCCTTGGTGGCAGGCAGGTGGGAGGACATAACAGTGGCTCCCCCTCACTACCCTCAGACCAGGTCAGGCATTAGACAGAAACAGAACAAAGAAGACATGGTGCCAGGTTTGGCCCTGGGGTCAGGTGCAAGTTCTTCCACGAAGTAACTGGAGCTTCTTTTACTGTTTTCATTTATTCAAGGTATAGTTATCCCTTCTACATAGTAGGGGTTAGGAATACAATAGCCCCATCATCTGAAAAATCCATGTAAAATTTTTGGGCCTCCCTTTGTACCACAGAAGTCTAAATGATTATAGTATTAAAAGATAAATTATGTTGGTATTATACAACACTAAACATCTATTCTATACATTTCTGAGTTTCTAAACTTTTTCTGTGTCACTTGTCAATCTTTGCATCTTGTCTAAGGCTTCTGCAAACCCCCCCCAAAATTCCAATTTAATCTCTAATGCCAACTAGCAGTATATCGAAACCTCGATGGGGAAAGTCGTGATGTGGAAGGAATAATTGTAGTTTACATTGTCAGTAGGGTCATAGGTCACATTCCCAAGCTCTGGCTACCATTGTGCAGGCGTGGCTAGGTGGGAAGAAATAACAATGTAGAATCATAGAACTAATAATGATGATAATTAATGTTTATATAGTGCTTACTCCGTGTCAGACACTGTGCTAAGCACTTTACAATTATCTCATTTGATCCTCAAAACAATTTTAGGAAGTAAGTGTAATTATTATCTCCATTTTATGAAGGAGGAACCTTGAGGCAAACAGCAGTTAAGTGACCTGCATGTGTTTGAGGTCAGATTTGAACTCAGGTTGTCTTGACCATTTAGTCCAACCCCTTCATTTTACAGATAGGGAAACAGAGGGATGAAGTGATTCTCCTGAGATTACATAGTAAATGTCTCTCATTTTACAGATGAGGAAAATGAGACTTGGGGTGGCTAGGTGGTGCATTGAATAGAGCACTGGCCCTGGAGTCAGGAGGACCTGAGTTCAAATCCAGCCTCAGACACTTAATACTTACTAGCTGTGTGACCTTGGGCAAGTCACTTAATCCCAATTGCCCTGCCTTCCCCCCTCAAAAAAAAAAAAGAAGAAAGAAAGAAAAGAAAAGAAAAGAAAAGAAAAGAAAAGAAAAGAAAAGAAAAGAAAAGAAAAGAAAAGAAAAGAAAAGAAAGAAAATGAGACTCAGAGAATGGAAGCCATATGCCTAAGGTTGCACAGCTGGAGTTCAAATACAGATCCCCCAGATGCTAAATCGAGCCCTCATTCACTGAGCTATAAACCTTTTCAGTCATGAAAGAAAGAAGTTCTTCCTGAATTTGACATCATCATCTGAATATAAATCCAAAGTCAGCAGGAGCCTTATGAATGCTGAGGGGAGAAAACATCCTAATAAAACATGTTTGTCATCATGGGTCAGGGCTGGGTCTTTGGACCTAAGGCAAATCAGACTGAAGTTATCTAATCAAATTCATCTCATTCTCCTGGAGGTAAAACCTATTATAAAATTCATGTCTTGTTGATTTGAATGACTTTTTTTCATCCTTCCTTCATTTTTCTTGTGAATTCATTTCCTTACAGTCTTAACAATCTCTCCTAGAACCAGGGAATGAACTGTTTCCCGCTAAAAGGAATCAGGACTTGCAATAAGCATCTCTAGATACCAAGCATTGTCCAGAACAATCCAGAGTAGGACCTGGTTGCGTGATAATCCACACAGGGATCTGGACATGTAATGATCTCCCCTAGAACCTTGACATGAAATCATCCCCACCAGAATCTGGGCATGAATGATCCCTCCTGGAATCCAGGCATTGTATACCTAGACCTACAGCTAATTTTCTCAGTAGAATAAGTTCAGTGGGGGCAAAAAGTATTTAATTTTTTTCTTTCTTTTTTCTTTCTTTTTATTTTTCTTTTTTTTAATCTTTTCCTTATTTATTTTTAGTTTTCAACATTCATTTCCACAAGATTTTGAGTTACAAGTTTTCTCCCTGTCTTTCCCCTATCCCCACCCCAAGATAGCATGCCTACTGAATACCCCTTCCCCCAATCTGCTCTTATATCCTCCCCCATCCCCTCCCAACTTTCTAGTAGGGCAAGATGGCTTTCTATACCCCAGTGCCTGTGTATCTTATTTCCCAGTTGCATGTAAAAAAATTATTTTTTAACATTTGTTTTTAAAACTTTGATTTCCAGATTCTTTCCCTTCTTCTCTTCTCACCCATCCACACTGGGAAGACAAGCAATTCAATTTAGATCATACATGTGTAGTTATGCAAAACGCTTCCATAGTAGTTATATTGTGAAAGACTAACTATATTTCCCACCATCCTATCCTGCCCCCCACTTATTCTATTTTCTCCTTTGACCTGTCCCTTTTCAAAAGTGTTTGCTTCTAACTACCCTCTCCCTCAATCTGCCCTCCTTTCTATCATTCCCCCCTCTTATCCCCTTCCCCCTACTTTCCTGTAGGGTAAGATGCCCAATTGACTGTATGTTATTCCCTCCTTAAGCCAAATCCAATGAGAGTAAGGTTGATCCATTCCCTTTCACATTCTTGCTATTCCCCTCCATTGTAACAGTTTTCTCTTGCCTCTTTTATATGAGATAATTTACCCTAATCTATCTCTCCCTTTCTCCTTCTCCCAATAAATTCCCCTCTCACCTCTTAGTTTTATTTTTTAGATATTATCCCTTACCATTCAACTGATCCTGTGCCCATTATGTATAAATATACACACATATACATACACTCACATATGCATTTATACACACATACATTCTCCTATACATATATACATGTGTATACATATATATTCCCTTCAACTATCCTCATACTGAGAAAAGTTTCATAAGTTACAATTATCATTTTTCCATGTAGGGATGTAAATAATTCAACTTTAATAAGTTCCTTATGATTTCTTTTTTCTGTTTACCTTCTCATGCTTCCCTTGCTTCTTATGTCTGAAAGTCAAATTTTCTGTTCAGCTCTGGTTTTTTCATCAAGAAAACTAAAAGTTCTCTATTTCATTGAATGACCATATTTTTCCCTGAAGCATTATACTCAGTTTTGCTGGGTAGGTGATTCAAGTAGTCCAATAATTTTTAAATTCTCTCCTGGATCTATTTTCGAGGTCAGTTGTTTTTCCAATGAGATATTTCACATTGCCTTCTATTTTTTCATTTGTTTAGATCTATTTTATAGTTTCTTGATTTCTCATAAAGTCATTAGCTTCCATTTGCTCCAATCTAATTTTGAAGGAATTATTCTCTTCAGTGAGTTTCTGAAATTCCTTTACCATCTGGGCAATATAGCTTTTTAAGGGATTTTTCTCTCATTGGCTTTTTGGGGCTCTTTTGCCATTTGAGTTAGTCTATTTTTTAAAGTGTTATTTTCTTCAGTATTTTTCAGGTCTCCTTTAGCAGGCTGTTGATGTGCTTCTCATGATTTTCTTGAATCATTCTCATTTCTCTTCCCATTTTTTTCTCCACTTCTCTTACTTGATTTTCAAAATCCTTCTTGAGCTCCTCCATGGTCTGTAACCAATTCATATTTTTCTTGGAAGCTTTTGATAAAAGAGTTTTGACTTTGTCATCTTCTGGTTCCATGTTTTGATTCTTTTTGTCCCCAAAAAAAGGATTCTATGGTCTGATTACTCTCCCTCTGCTTGCTCATCTTGCCAGCCAATTACTTGACTTTTGAGCTCTTTGCCACAGTAGAACTCTGCTTCCAGAGTGAAGAGAGCTGTGTCCCAAATCACTGGGGTTTTTGCAGTTGTCAGAGCTGTGAGGAGGGCACCTGCTCTACAGCCACCACAAGCTCTGGCACAGTGGCCACTTACTCCAGGACCACCACCCAAGAATGGGACCCAGATCCAAGCAGGTCAAAGCAAGAGCAATTACTCTCTGAATGGTCGCTTGGTCCCCCTACAGTCTGTAGGCCAGGAGCTCCAGAGGCAGCCATGCGGCAGCCACCACAACTCTACCACCTCTTCCCCAGGGGCAGGGGCCAGACTTCGCCCTTTTGTCCCCTGGTTCCAACAGAGTTCCCTACTGACCTTTACTTTCTCCTTGATGTTTATGGGTTGAGAAGTCTGCAAACCACCACAGCTGCTGGTGATTCACTCTCCTGAAGTCTGCTCTGGTCAGTCTTTGCAGCTGGTTAGGGCTGCCCCAGGTCTGGACCCACACAGTGCACATGGGACTGTGCTTGGCTCCCAGCCTTGTGTGATAGGCCCTTCCTGTCAACCTGCCAGGCTGCCTTCAGCAGGAGATGTTTCCCTCTGTCACTTTGTGGGTTCTGCAGCTCTAAAATTTGTTTAGAGTCATATTTTACAGGTATTGGAGGTGGTTGGTGAAGGACCTTAAGCAAGTTCCTGCTTTTACTCCACCATCTTGGCTCTGCCCTCAAGTGTATAATTTTTTCATTGTATTCCCCATACCTACTTAGTGTGTGGCTTTGGACTTGCTTAAATACACAAGGGTTTTTTTAACTTCTCAGCATGGGGAACTTCTAGTGTGAGAACTCCCTCCAACAGCACAGATTCTAATTATAATCCATTTATGAGATAGTATGGTGCAGTCAAAAAGTCACTGGTTTTGGAAACTGCCCAAAGCCTGCCTCTGATGCCTACTGTCTCTATGGTCTTATTGAGAGGAATTTAACTTCTTGGTGTCTCAGTTTCTTCATTTGTAAAATGATTGTAGAACTAAAAATTGGACTAGATGACCTCTAAAGTTCTTTGCAGTTCTTGAGATGTTATCTAATGATTACTTAGTAGATAAATTCGGGGTAGTTATTTGAAATATATAAAGATTAAGGAAGTTTCCCTGGATCACCCAATAAATAAGCATCATCAAAGTGCAGATTTTAACCAGGTTTTCCCAACTCTAATTCCAGAACCCTATTCTCCCAGGCCACTGGTGTCTCTGACTTATACAAAATAAATGATTAATAAATGTTCAGTTGAATTGAACAAGATTTTGTGAAGATCATTTTGACTCCACAAAGAAGATTTGCAAAACGTATGCTTATACCCTGACTTTTCTTGCCCCTATATAGTATCTTTTAGCTTCCTTAGAAAGCTCTGTGCCTTCCCACACAAGAGTGTATGGCTTTTGTTACTGTGCCAAGCCTTGCAACTACAAATTTTACTATCAGAAACTTCACTCAAAGGCTGCCAGATGAGAGTAATATGAGTGAAGGATGATCATTTCACTTTCTTCAGACTTGTAGAAATCATTAAGAAGAAATAATCCCTTCCAATTCTGATCAGTGGGTCCATAGACCATCGTTTTCCTCATCTGTTAGAGATACTAATATTTGTACTGTGTACCTCAGCATGGCTTTGAGGCAGGGGGAGAGCTTTGTAAATGTTTAAGTGGCATAGAAATATGAGCTACTATTCTTACAAAAGGTGGGGGGGTAGCAAAGGACCGGATGACTGATCCAACCTCTGGCTTCATCATTTTCCCATGGCTAGTCTCAGGGAGATACCTACTGCTTGACTTCTCTCCACCTTCTTCTCTACCATCTTCTAATCCTGGAGCTCCCTACCTCCTCCCTACCCCAGAGGATAGCTTTAAGGAAGGTTCTTTCCAAACCTCCAAGTATTGTATGAATGTGAGTTATTGTTACTATTATTCAAACAAACAGGTAGCTAGATGGTGCAAAGGATAGGGCCTGGAGTCAGGAAGACCTAGATTCAAATATAGCCTCAGATACTAACTAGCTATGAGAACCCTGAACTTCACCTGGTAAAACAGGGATGATAATAGCACCCATCTCACACGGTTGTAGAGGGCACCAAATGAGATAATATTTTTAAAGTGCTTGGCATAATTCTTGGCATTTTCAGTTTGTTGTTCAGTGGTTTTTCAGTCATGTCCAACTAAAGATACTTAATACCTAGGACATTCAAGTATGAATGGCAAGTCCCCCATTTGCCCATTCTTACATGAAGCACTCTCTGATAATTCTTACAATAGGATTAAATACAAGATTTTTTAAAACCAGCACATATAAAAACCCACACACAAAATGTGCTTTCCCAGCAACCTTATTTCAATGCCTACCAACCCAGTATAGATGTGGATGATTGCGGAAGTCTGTCTTGTTTGTTGATAGTTGTTGTGGTGTATCTTCCTTCGCCCCAACAGGGTGTGGGGGTGTGGAGTGCATTTATTTAGAAGAATGCATGGAATTGTATTCTTTGGTGATTATAGCTATATTGAGATCAATTATAATGTGCAACAAACATCTGAATCATTACCAGAAACCTAGAGCCTCAGATTTAAATATGTATGAGAAGCTGTCCAGAAATTACTAAATATATATGTATATGTGTGTATATATATATATGTATATATATATATATTTTACAAAAAGTAAAACAGTATTTGACTTAAGAACACAGAGCAATGTTTTTGTAGACTCTGATGAGCTCTGTGAACAATGAAAGGGATTGATGCTGAATTAATTACTGAAAATATCAAATCATGCAGCATTTTTAATGATCCCAAGCTGTTCACTACCTCAAAAGCCCATCTCTTTTAAGCCAACATTCTCTTCCAGAGAAGCTATGTGGCTATAAATCAGGGAACACCATGATGTCTGAAGAATGAAAATGACCCAAAGAGTGATAGAAAAATTGGGCAGTTATAGAGGACTTAAAAGCTTAATACAAACCAACAGTATGCTACTGTAGCTTAAAAAAAAACTAACACAAGCTTTATAAGAGTGACTCAGTGTCCAGAACATGGAAGGTAATGGTCCCACTGTGCCCTAGTCAAAACTGTGCCTTAAGCATGCAGCACCACAGTTTAGGAAGAACTTTAGTAATCTGGAGAGCATCCAAAGGACAATCAAAATAGTGAAGGGCCTGGGGATTGTGCCAGATGAGAATGAGTTGAAGAAGTTGGGGAAGTTTGGCACAAAGAGAAAACTGAAGAGAAAACCTACAAACTGTCTTCAATGATTTGAACGACTACCAAGTAAAAAAGGATGTAGACATGTTCTGTGTAGCCCTGAAGGGCAGAAGCAGGAGAAATGGGCAGAAAATTCAGGGAGGCAAATCTTGGCTCAGTGTAAGAAAAAAAACATCTTATTTGACAACCATTTTGTCATGTGGTAAAGAAAACTCTTGTTCAAGTCCGGGATGGACTAAGTTTCCTACCTGAAGTCTCTTCCAACTCCAAGGTTTTGTACTGTTCAACTTAAAGTCAGGAGGACATGAGTTCAAATTCTGCTTCAGTTTCTTCATTTGTAAAATTTGGTGGCTTGACGCTGTGACCTCTGACATTCTTTCTAGCTCCAAACCTAGGATCCTATTAAATCCCTGTCTTCCACTGAATTCCTCTAGGAACTCTACATACTCAGGCACTGTGACCTTGCGGTTGAGACTAATGGAGGATAGCAAATTTTTGTGGGTTGTAAATTGTATGTAGAAGGACTCGTGAATGTTTCTTTATTGTAGTATAAAGAGTTCTGAACTTGACCTCGGTTCAAATACTGGGTCTGATATTATTAGCTGTGGAATATGTCTAGACCATAACCTCTATGATCCTTAGTTTCCCAAACTGTAAGATGGGCATAATAATTCTAGTATGTTTATTTCACAGAGTTTTTGTAAGAAAAGCATGTTGCAAACTTTAAAGTGCTGTAAAAAATAGTATATATTATCATAATCAATAGTTAATATCTAGCAGAAAAATAAATAGCACTTATACCACTCAAGAAACCCCAAATATCTGATTTCCTCTTGGGTTTTAATAAGGAACAAAAGTCTTGTATCTCTGACCTTTGTGCTCATGTCAGCTAAGAAGGCATTTTGAAGCCTTTTCTCTCATGAAGACAAACACTCAGAAACAAAACCCCAATGTAAGATTCCCTGTGGTGTAAGATCAGCCTTAATTTTTCTAAGTTTATAAGGAAAAAAACCATTGGTTTTTCTATCAAGGTCTGACCCTGGTCAGAGTCTGGTTGTATCAAAGCCCTTCATATACCAGAAGAAACAAGGCACAAGAACTATCCAGGGGTGGGCTAGGTGGCATAGTGAATAGAGCACTGGCCCTGGAGTCAGGAGAATCTAAGTTCACATCCAGCCTCAGACACTTAACACAAAAACTAGCCAAAACTAGCCATGTGACCTTGGGCAAGTCACTTAACCCCAATTGCCCTACCTTCCCCCCTCCAAAAAGTAAAAATTTAAAAATCTTTAAAAATTTAAAAATGAAGAACTATCCAGGCCCTCTCAAAGGTAGATAGATACAGCAGCAAAGCCCCCATTAGTCTCCATTGTCTCTGACTTCCCTCAATCTCAAAGACCCTGAACCACCCTTCCTTCTGCTCAGTTGAACCTGGCTCAAACTTACCTTTCCAGAGTCTTTCTTTCTGCATTTTGAACTTTGGGATCCACTGCTCCTTTCCTGGTTTCTCAAGAATGTATAGTTACCAGTGACTACAGCAATATAAGTGAAAAGATCACCAGAGGAAAATTGGACTCTGTGTAACTGAAAAACCGATAATAATTTCAGAAATCTGTGAATTAAACATGCCTCCATCCTTTAGGTCTCTTCAGCGGGCTACTTGGTTAATGAGGTATACATGTTGTCAAGCAAAGTCCCTATGTAGATTTGTGGCTTAGCTATCTTCCTTTGTTCAAAAATAGGGCTCAATTTGGGAAATGCTAAGATGTAAAAACAAGAAACATCAATAAGATTTATGTTTAAAAAAGAATGAATAAGCTCTTCAACTCTTATCTGCATGTGGTAAATAGCTCTCTTTCTGATGCCCCGGCTCCCAACATTATGCCTTTGTGCACAGGTCCCCCATGTTCCCCCTAGTCCTCTCTGCCTCTTGGGTTCCCTGGTCTCCTTCAAGACAGCTCAAATCTTATATTCTGCAGGAGGCCTTTCCCATTACCACCAAATGCTAATGCCTACTACTCCAAAGTTATCTTTCACTTTACCTAGACATCTATATCTCCATCTATAGACATATGTGGAGATTTATGTACATATACATATATCAGAGATAGTATATATCTTTATCTATATCTGTCTATCTATCTATCTATCTGTCTGTCTATACATATATAGCTATAGATATACCATGTCATTTACTTCCAAATCATCCCAAGGCTTGGGTAATTTAATCAAATAATTTGCCTCCACCCACCTGACCTGAGTAGTAGTTCTCTCTCTCTCTCTCTCTCTCTCTCTCTCTCTCTCTCCCTCCCTCCCTCCCTCCCTCCCTCCCTCCCTCCTCTCTCTCTCTCTCTTCTCTCTCTCTCTCTCTCTCTCTCTCTCTCTCTCTCTCTCTCTCTCTCTCTCTCTCTCTCTCGTTCTTTACATGTTGTTCTCCCCCATTAGAAAGCAAACTCCTTGAGGGCGGGACCTGTTTTCACCTTCCTTTGTGTCAGGCAGTGAGACCTTACACTCACATCTCTGTGTTGTGTCAGCCCAGAAGAGCACTTTACTTTCACCATTTGCCACTCACATTCTAGGCTCTCTCAACTTACAAATTCAGCACTACTATACCCAATCCAGTTTTAGCAAAGAATTCCTTAAAACCAGAATAAAGGATTTCCTCTGCTCTTCTAAATGGCTTCCAAAGGAGTCACTAATGCATAGTGGGAAGATCCCTCACTTTAGAGTCAGGGCATTACCATCCTAGCTCCCACACTTACTAGTTGATTGACCTTGGGCAAATCACTTCTCTTCTCTGAGACTCAGTTTACTTATATGTAAAACAGGGATAATAATATTGGTACTACCTATCTCATAGAGTTATTGGGAGGCAAGAACTTGGTAAAAATTTTAAGATACTATTGATAAAAATAATTATCTCATATTAATATGCAATTATTGAATTAGGACCAGGATTTTTCCAGAAGCCTGTAGGTTGTTCAGTTTCTGAAGGACATTGCTGATAATGAGATTGGATTAATTTTCTTTGCAGTCTTGTTCAGACCCCACACAGGTGGGGAAGCCCACTGTGTTCTACTCAGATCTGGGTAGAGATAAATTCTTTGATTAAATTGCCCGAAGCTGGAGGTGACTTGGAAGTAAATAACATAAAGTCATGTCCCCCTAGCCCCTCCTTAGAGTAGGTCCCCCTCTCATTATAATATTCATTCTCTCTCATAACTTGTTAACCAATCAGAGTCAATTGCCACCCTCAAGAACACCTATCCTTCCAAGTGTTGAGTCGGTTCCATGAGGGGTCTTTGGCATTCAATAGTGTCGTTGACTATTCTATTAATAATATGCTAACACTATTAATAAAATTATTAATTACACAGAAACTATGTCTCAAGCTTTTTAAACATCACACTATTAAATGCAAGCTATCAACATAATTTTCTGCCCAGAACCATCACATCTTTAGAGCTAGACCTGACTAAAATACTCTGTCTCTCTATCCACTGAGCCACCCTCCATCCCCTTATATGCACAAAGTAATTTTGAAGTGGGTGAGGGTACTAGCAGCTAGTAGGGATCAGGATAAGCCTTCTGTAGGAGGCAGTGCTTTGAGCTGAGACCTGAAGGAGGCTTGGATGCTGAGAGTCACAGGTGGAGAGGGAATGCATTCTAAACACAGGAATGATCTCTCTCCAGATTCTAAGTCTTACGATCTATGACCTACAAACCCAATGATGCAGCCATCTGAGATTGTGCTGGTATCTCATTCACTCTCACACTGGAATGGAGGGTGCCAACCCCCTCATTCATTTCTCACCTATACCCCACACACAGTGACACATCCATCCAGCACCAGGATTCCAAAGAGAAGAAAGTAGTAGGCAATATGTATCTCACTGCCAAAAAGAGGGGGAAAAAAGCTATTTACAAAACCCTTTTCTTTGGCCTCCTCTATTCTACTTTTCTCTTCTCCAGTAAAATCATGTTGCTAAGAACACTTAAATGACATCCCCAGAGGATTGTTCTTCACTGGATGATAATTACCACTCTTCTTGCCCTTAAATAAACAGTCTTGTTTTTGTGCTTCTTGTGAAATGGTCCCTACATGACCTTCACTTTGCTTGCTCTCCTAGAGACCCACAACTATTGACTGGTGGCTTCCTTTAACTATATACTCACTGCTCCCTGGAAACAACAAAATTGGGTGGCAGGCTAAAGGGAGTGTTCTTCAGGCTGGTGCATGTTTCCCCAAACTTTTTGCAATTCTGAAGAGGCCTTAAACAGAGGAGAGGGATCAACAGCCAGCTCCTCTACATCCTAAGGCCTTTTGTAAACAGGGAGATTCCAATCTTAACCGAGCAAAATATAAATCGTAAATACCTCCATGGAACTAGGGATTCCATGTTAACTATAGTTAGCTATCATTCTCCAGGAACTGTATTCATTCCCAGAAAGTAAGAGGAATTCAGTAAGTTCAGAATCTGCAGGAGAATTCGAAGAATTTGTTGTTGTTGTTGAGTCATTTTTCAATTATGTCCAATTCTTCATGACCTCATTTGGGGTTATCTTGGCATGTGTAGTGGTTTACATTTCCTTCTCCAGCTCATTTTATAGAAAAGGAAAGCGAGTCAAACAGGGCTAAGAGAGTTTCCCAGGGTCATGCAACTAGTAAGTGTCTGAGGCCAAGTTAGAACTTGAATCTTCCTGGCTCCAGACCTAGCACTCTATCCACTTCACCACCCAGCTCCCCTAAAGTATTCAAAAGAATACTGTGGCCCAAAGAACACTGTGGTCCACCAGCTGGTTAAGTTGTAGGATCCTACTCTTGATCTGAGGGTCCAGGAACTGGTCTGACTTTCCACTATTCTATTTATAACCTGTATAAAGAATGTAAACCCCTTTGAGGGCAAGGATTTCCTTTGGGGGGCAGGGGGTATCCTCCAGTGCCTAGCACAGTACCTAGCACATAGGAGGTATTTATTAAATATTAATTGAATTGATTTGAATCTTAATCTACTGCAACTCTCTAAGACTCAGTTTCATCTGTAAGATGAAGGGGTTGGACTATATAAAATCTAAGGATAATAGATTTAGAGTTGGAAAGGACATTACAGGCCATCAAGTCCAACCACCTCATTTTACAGATGAGGAAATTAAGGCACAGAGAGGTCAAGTAATTTACCCAGGGTCACATGGTGCTAACAAGTGCCTAAGATAGAATTTGAACTCAAGTTTCCTGACTCCAAGGGCAAAGTCCTGTCCACTACACCAAACTACCCTTCTAATACATGATCTTATTAATAGACCTAATTTGGCTAGCTCTTTATTCTTTATGGGACAGCTAGGTGCTGAAATGGATAGAGTAGAGTCAGGAAGATTCCTTTTTCCTGAACTCAAATCTGGCCCTCAGACACTTACTAGCTGTGTGACCCTAGGCAAGTCAGTTAGTAATATTTGCCCCAGTTTCCTCATCTGTAAAATGAGCTGGAAAAAGAAATGGCAAACTACTCCAAAATGGGTCACAGTCAAATACAACTGAAAATGGTTGAACCACAGCAGCAAGAACTTACTCTTCATTGTGCCCTGGGGTGGCTAGTCCTTAAACCTTTCTTTATTTACCTTTGCTCTCAGTAGAAGATTGAGTGTGATACTGGAACCAAACCAAGCTACTTGGCCCACAACACCCTCCCCAATACTTTAGGGCTTCTTAAGTATCCGCTCTCCACACCCATCCAGACCAGCAAGGGCAATTGTTGCTGAATCACTTGGAGATGAAAAGCAGATATAGCCCCAAAGGTCTCCCTTTTGCTGGCTGTGCAAACATTCTTTTTCTCCTGCTTTTGGAAAAGGCAGACAGTAGAAAAGAAAACAGCCATAGGTCAGGCAAATAGATTTAACATCTTCTGACTTTCATTTAGAGATCAGAAATTGACAAGAATATTATTTCCGGCTTCCGACTCTATTTCCCATGTGTTTATGAAACGTTATTTCAATTTAATAATATGGTCCTAATACAGGAAAAAAACACAAACACCAATACCTTACTCTGGTTCTAGCCTTCTGTATCCTAAAAAAAAAAAAATACAAGGTGGTTTCGATGTTCTGGTTTCCAATTAATGAAAGACTAGGTCATCTTCCTGACTCCAGACCCAGTGTTCTATCCACTGCACTACCTAGCTGCCGGTCAATTCTCTTCCTATGCTTCAACTCCTTCATCTGTGAAACCAAAGGGATAGACATGGTATTTTCTCAGTTTTATAGGCCTATGATTGGATGGCCTCTACTTCATACTCAGCTCTAAATATTCCATGTTTTACATTCTAAGGTTCCTCCCAACACTGTCGTTCTACATTAAAGATACTCATTAACGTTTATTGGAATTCTTTGCTAATGATAAAAAGCACTTTCTATTCTTTATCTCACTTGTTTCTCATAATAATTCTCTGAGATAGTGGTTATCACTATTCTCATTTTATAGATGAGGAAAACTAGGCTCAAAGACTTTCCCGGGTTTATAGAGATAGTAAGAAAACAAGTGGGATTCAAACTCTGGTCCTCTTATCCTATAGTCAGCACCATTTCCACTACACCATGCCGACAGTGCTCTGAGGGCCCCCAAATCTAATATTCTATGTTCTCTATTCTAAGCTTCCACCCTACCCCCACTGGTTCTGAATTCCTTTGTTCTATTTTGAAGGCATTTTCCAGCTTCAACATTCTGTGCTTTATATCCTAAAGGTTTTTCCAGTTCTAATATTCTTAGTCTTCAGTGCCCTTTTCTCCCATACTCTGCACCATTTTCTTTAGAAGAGATGTGCTCTAGTGAATCCATCTGCTAGAACAATTTCCATCCCTTGGGCCTGTCCAATGTGCCCCAGAGGCAGAACATCCTTCTTAGGGTCTACATACAGGACCCCAGAGCCAGCCAAGGAATCTGCTTCCCCAGCCTCTGGTGTCTGTCCTTCAAGAGGGAGAATGTGTCAGCCAAGTTTCTCCCCATTCTGAAAGGGAGTGACACAAGTGGTATGTGGCAAAGACAAACTCCTTGGCTACAAGCATCAGCTCCCAACAGCTTAGCCAACATATATATGAACAGAAACCCTGCAAGTATATATTAATATCTGCACCCTTCCCTTGGATTCTGGCTGTTACTGTTGCAATCACAAATTCCATTTTCTCAGCCAAGTCCTTGTCAATAGACAAAATATTGTGCACTCAGGTTGAAGTGTCTAGGGGGTTTTCTGACAAAGGGCACAAGCAGACCTCTACGTTTTCACTGTGGCTCTCTAGCTCATGGGGACAGAGCTGAAAGACCAAATAGAAGCATATCCCACCTGGCACAAAATCATAGAATCACAAGACTAGTAGGAATCCTAGAGATGTCTGTGTCCAGCCCTTTCTCTGTGCAAAGGTCAAGTGAGGTCCAGAGAAGGGAATTCATTTGCCCAAGATCACACAGCAAATTAAATTTAACACCAGGAAATCCAGGAGTCTGTGCTTGTCACTAACTCACTGTCCAACTACAGCTAAAGTTTCATGTGTTTAAGAGGATTTAGAACTGACTTTATCCATATATTCAGCCAATGACCAACATCAAGGTACTTGCTTGACCCTATTGTGTACATAGCCATGGTTGATATTGATAGAAGGCAGAACAGACAGCTGTATGTTTTGAGGATCAGGAACCTCTCTCCCAAAAACACTCCTTTGCCTCTCATTCTATCACTTGGGTCATAAAAGTGTTCTCCAATTCAAGTATCTCCTTTTAAAGTACAAATATCTCTGGAAGGCATCATTTCTTAAGTTTTGAAAAAAAATACAATAGAATCTATGAATGGAGAATCCATAGTCTCCTTTCAGATTTCATCACTAACTTTCCCTTCCATGTCAAGTTTAACATTTAACTTCTTAGAGTCTCAGTTTCCCCATCTGCAAAATGGACAGGTAAACATTCTTATTCACAACTTCTTTTCCTGGAATGTGGTGAGGATGAAAGAAACTATGCCAGAAAGAAATAAGAAATCGGGACAGCTAGGAGGAACTATAAATAGAACACTGGCCCTGGAGTCAGGAGGACCTGAGTTCAAATCAGACCACAGACTCTTGACACTTAACTAGCTGTGTGACCTTGAACAAGGCATATAACTCCAGTTGCCTTTTCTTCCCTCCTCAAAAGAGAGAGAGAGAGAGAGAGAGAGAGAGAGAGAGAGAGAGAGAGAGAGAGAGAGAAGAAATAGGAAATTTCTGAAGCCCAAGAACTATTTATTAATAAAATAACACTTTCAGGTTCATTGTCTGATTTCCCCTTCACAGCAATCCCATGAAAAAAGCAGGTCAGTCAACAAGCCATTATTAAATATCTACCCTGTACTGGGTGCTGGGAATACAAAGGAGAGGAGAAAAAAAATCCCTGCTCACATTCTAACAGAGGAGACAATATACAATCAATTAGGCATAAACAAGATATCTACAAGACAAACTGGAAATAATCTAAGGGAAGGCACCAGCATTAGAGGGACTGGCAAAAGCTTCTTGCACAAGAAGGGTCTTAGCTGGGATCTGAAAGAAGCCAAGGAAGCCAGGACTTGTTAATGAGTAAAGAGAAAGCTCTGGGCATGGGGTACAGACAGCATAAATGGCCAGTCAGGACATGGAATGTCTTGTGCAAGAAGGCCAATGTCACTGAATCAGAGAGTATGTGGGATAAGAGGGAAGGGAAGATAAGGTATAGGAAGGGTAGAAAGGCAGGAAGCAGGCAGGTTCTGAAGGGCTTTCAAACCAAATAAAGAATTTTATATTTGATCCTGGAGGTAAGAGAGAGTCATTGGAATTGATTGAACAGGGAGGTGATATGACACGGTCAGGCAGACCTGGGCTTAAGAAAGGTCATTTTGACAACTGAGTGGAGAATGGACTTGTATGTAAATTCTTTGAAAGCAGGGACTTTCTTCTCCTTTTCTTTTTATCCCCAGTACTCAGTAAAATGCCAGCCCCCCCACACACATACCCGTATATACAGACAGACAGACAGACAGATAGATAGATAGATGTGTGTATGCATATGTGTATATACATCACATACATACATATATGTGTAAATAAATACATATACATGTGTATATACATACACATATATACATGCGTGTATGCATGAGTATATATGTATATGTGTATAAATACTAGCTAACTGACTGACTTGGGAGAGAATTAAAAAAGGAAGACTAACCAAAAGGTTATTCCATAATCTAGGTATAATGTAATGAGGACCTATACCAGGTATTGATAGCCCTGTTTTCCAAATGAGACAACTGACTTGCCTAGGGCCACATAGTTATTAAATGGCAGAACCAAGACTAGAAATCTGGATGTTCTAATACCAAGCCCTATGCTACTTCTGCTACTGCCCATTTATACCTAGGACACAATATTCCAAATTCCCCCCTCCTTTTTTCCCCATTTTTAAGGCAATCAGGCTTCAGTGACTTGCCCAGGGTCACACAGCTAATAAACATCTAGGGTCATATTCAAGCTCAGATCCTCCTGATTCCAGGGTAGGTGCTCTATTCCGTGCATGAGCTAGCTGCCCCTCTCCTCTCCTTTCTCAGAATAGGGCTTCCACTTTTCTTTCTGTGTTTCAAACTGATTATTGGAGATGTTCCCTACTGCAGGTCCACTTGAAATATGCCTTTCCCAGGAGTACACCCCACTCAACTGCCTTTTCCTCTGAGAGTGATGAGGAGGTGGAATCTCCGAAGTCTCCTCCCTTCTCTCCCCCACTTGCCTTTCATCTCCCTTGGAGATAGCAGGAGGCTAGGGAGATATTTAATTATCCTATCCGAGTGCAAGACAGTTCCTGTTGCTGAGGAGCATGAGCCAGGCCTAGACCTGAGCACAGGTGGCATAGGCAGCTACCCCTATGATACTATTTGAAGGCCACTACAAGATGCTGTACAGAATTCATATATCAGCTAGAAAATTGGATTAAATTATTTACAGAGGTTCCTTCTAAGCCTGAGGTTTTAGGTTCTAGAACGCCCTTGCCTCCACTCCCCTATCCCCTGCCCATCTGAAATTGTCCTATTAGACATACTGCTTTAAGCTGAACTGTTGAAGACCCTGCTAAAATTTTTTTGTTGTTGCTGTTCAGACCTGTAATTTCATTGTTGTACATATGAGCTGGGGTTTGAACTGAAAGATCAAATGATCTGGCCAGAGTCACACAGCTAGTATGTGTCCAAGGGAGGACTTGAATCCAGGTTGTTCTGAGTGGCACTGCCCATGCTTCCACAATGCCCCTCCACCTTAAAAACATTTAACTTTCTTTTCTTGCAGGGGATAACACATCTTGTACACATCAGGTGATTAATTACTAAATATTTATAGAGTTGAATCAAATATTACCTGTCAAGGGTAGCATATTAAGCTACCATTCAATGTCAAAAACCTTATCAAGAATTAAGTTATCTTCAAGTACATTAGACTAGGAGGAATCTAGTACCCTCGTTATAGTTGTAGTTCTATAACTACATATAGTTGTAGTTCTATACCTACTACTTGTGTGACCCTGAACAAGTTAGCTTGTCTGGATCTCAGTTTTCCCTCGTTGTAAATAAAAGAATTGAACTCAGAGCTATGATCTTAGTTTTGAATTTTTGTGATCTCTGGTCTAAGTACTATTAGTCCCAGCATAGAAAAGAGGAGTCAAATCAGAAAGGACCAAGTCTTGGACCCCAGCCCTGTGGCCTCTTCCACAACATCTCTTTTAAGCAATCCTTTTTCCCTTGAAAACACCATCAGTTACCACCAGTACCTATCTTCCTACTACTGACCCTATTGGAGGAACTGTCATCTCAGGGACTATCACAGAGACAGGATTTGAAAGAAGGTCCTCTGACCCCATATAGAGCACACTTTCCACTGTAACAGACTTCAGAACAAGAACTAAAAATCAGGTTATCTGCCTTATAATCAAGAGGCCACAGACACCATATTTAGCAAGCCCTCTCTGGCACCCACCAAATCCTGTTGCACAGGTATCTACCAATTCCTCCAAACCCTCTCTGTAAAGGAACGCACTGGGCCTGTCCTCTGGTCAGGCTCTGCCTATGGGGACATACTTGGTGCTGGCTTAGGAGAAAAATCTTATAGTAGACAGAAACACATCTATAACTTCTCCCCATGGCCTTGCTACATCCTAATCTACAAATCTAAAGACTTGGGGAAAACCATGACCCCTGTTTTAAAAGACCACCATAAAGGGAAATTTTACAGTCTCTAATAATGTAGGTTCATATTTTAGTAGCATTTTTATAGGTTACCAAGTGTTTTCCTCCTGACAACTTTGTGAGGTAAGTAGTAATATCTGAAGTATGATTCCCATTTTACAGATAAGGAAAATTGAGGGAAGGAGAGATGAAATGACTTGCCACAGCTGATAAGCCACTTAAACCCAGAGTTTCTGACTCCAGGTCTGGTGTTCTTTCTGCTATATTACATCTCATCTCTAGGTCCCTAACTCTGCTGGCTTATACCACAAAATTGGGTCTTACAGTTCATCATTTCAGTGCTCTGAGGGTTTTATAGTTAAGAGCTCACCCCTAGAATTACTCAATACACACACACCTCCATGTCTCTAAAGGCCAGGCTGCTGAAGATGCCCAGTGACTCAGGGTGGGGAGGAAAGGAAGCAGCAGCAAGATAAGAAAATACAATTAACAAATACAATTAATGTCATCGTGTAACACCACCCCCACTACTTCCTGTCAGCAGAGAAACACAAGCAACTCTTCCCCTTTCCACACCCACATCTACAATCCTTTCCCCACATGGTCTTTTAAACACAGTTCATGGATACAGAAATATCATGGGGTAGGGGGAAGCAGGAAAACAGAGGGGAATCATGAGGACAATGGAGTCCTGAAGCACTCTAGGTATCACAGTATTTAGAGCTGACAGGCACTTTGAAGATCATTCAGTCTCCTTGGCTACCCTCTCATTTTATAGGCAAAGAAGCTGCCAGTCAAAAGGGGGGAAACTAATTTGACCATGGTCATAGAGCTAATAACTAGTAGAGTCAGGGAGGAGCACGGTGAAAAAGTGGGTAGAGTGTCTGCCTAGAGTCAGAAGACTCACTTTTCTGAATTCAAATCTGGCTTCAGACACTCACTAGCCATGTGACCCTGGGCAAGTCACTTCACTCTGCCTCAGTTTCCTCATCTATAAAATGAGCTGGAAGAGGAAATGGCAAACTACTCCAGTGTCTTTGCCAAGAAAACCCCAAATAGGGTCACAAGTTGGGCATGAGTGGAAATAACTGAGCAGCAGTAGAGTCAGGATCCAAATCCAGGCCCTCAGACTCCAGACCCAAGGTTCTTTCCATCATACTGTGATGCCTCTATTATGCCCCTTCCCATTAATGTGGGTGACCCCAAGTGGGTGACCTTTCCATGAATTCAATATTTAAACAAACTTTATCAAATCAAGGCCTAGGCATAAGGCACCCACAACATGACAGCAGCATCTTGGAGTCCCTGCCACAGCCTGTCTCCCCCAGTGCCAGGGGTACAACTAGGGCACATCCAGAATGGAAGGGGATCCATAGAAGGCTTTTCACTGGATGAATGCTCTGCTCAAAGCTCTGCACATTAATAAGATAATTCCTGTGGAATATGATGGGTAAATTGGAGGCACAGGAAGGGAAGGGAGATTGGAAGAGCATTGAACTTGGAATCAGGAAAACCTGAGTTCAAAATCTTCCTCAGATACTTACTAGCTTTCTAAGCAAGTCACCTACCTCTCAGCCTCAGTTTCCTTATCTGTAAAATTAGGTTACTAATTAACACCCACTTCACAAGATTGTTGTCAGGATAAATGAAATGACCTACACAAAGTGCTTTGCAAACCTTAAGGTACTATAGAAATGTTAGCTGTTGTTATTATTATTATTTAGAAGGAAGGAGGAGGGCTTCAGAGCTATAATGGACCTTAGAGCTCATCACCTATTCCTTTATTTTACAAATGAGAAAGTTGAGACCTAGAGAAGGCAAATGGTTTTCCACATGTCACAGAGGCACTAAGTAGCAAAGCCAGGATGTGATCCCAAATTTTCTAGTTCAAATCCAAAACCTCAAAGCAATACCATAGACCCTAATGGGAAGCATTCTGGCCCCAGCTCTAGGCCCCCATACCAGCTAAGTTGGCTTGCTATGTTTTGGGCTATGGGGATGCCTTCCCTGCCTCTACATAAAGCCTGACTAGTGGCAACCCCTGGCACTGGCCTCAGGAAACTACTCTCCTGATATGGACTCCTATCCCATGATCTGGCATCATTAATGATTTCACCTGCCCTGGTCCCGACAGTCACAACATTCATTATTGTTGTTGTTTAGTCGTGTCCAACTCTTCATGACCCGGTGAACCATACTATCCATGGGGTATTCTTGGCAAACATACTGAGATGGTTTGTCACTTCCTCCTCCAGAGAATTAAGGCAAACAGAGATTATATGACTTGCCCAGGATCACACAGCTAGTGTCTTTGATTGGATTTTAACTCAAGTTTTCCTGACTCCAGGTTCAGGGCTCTATCCACTGAACCACCTAGCTGCTTCACAATGGCAAACCCCATTCTTTAAAAGAGGTATCCTACACTCCCAGAGCAAAGACCAGACTAATGCCCCCAGAGCCTAGAGAATCAAGTGCCTTCTTTTATTTAAATTTTCCATCCAAAAAAAAAAGAAAGAAAGAAAGAAAAAAGATCCATGGAATCCTTAAGAGTCCATCCAATCTTCTGTTGTTCATAATTGTACCAGTGTTAAATTAGCCTTCAACAGAATTGTGGAAAGTGTGAATTTGGGCTGAAAACCTCAGCTTTAAGAGGAAGGCAGCAAAACACTTCAGAATCATGAAGATTTTGGCTCACCCTATTGTAATGCAGCTAATTTATATTTATTTCAGCTTCTCCATTTGGTCAATCAATTCAAATTCCCTACAACATAACAATCATTGTCAGTAAAAGGAGAATCATAATTAGCTTGTGAGAGGTATCAGCCGACCCCCACTCCACCCCTACCTATTCTAGCATTCTACAGAAATTCCAGTGCTGTCATTAGCAAGAACAATGTTTCCCTTCCTGGTTTCCACGCACTCATCTTTCTACAAAGATGATTCAGAGAGCTACCTTAAAGAATGCTTTATACTGAGGAGGAAATGGGATTTTTGAAAACAACAAAAATGTGCCCAAATTAGAAGCAAATCTTCAAGTTAGAAAGGTCCTTAGCAATCATCTAATCCATCACCCCTGCTTTTAGGATTATCTGGTCTTAGAGCTGGAAAGAACCAGAGTAATTATCTAGTCCAACCCTCTCACTTTGCAGCTGAGGAGAATGAGTCTCAGAAACAGTCCCTTAGCCCAGAACTCACAGAGGCAGGACTGAAGTGCATTTCTTCTAATCCCAAATTCTGTGTTCTTTCCAGTATACCTCACTGCCTCCCTTACCAAGGGATTATAAATTTAGAATTAGAAGACACCATTGGGGTCATCTAGGCCTAGGATTCTTAACCTTTTTTGTGTCACAGATTGGCAGACTGGTAAAGTCCACAGTACCCTCTTTGGAATAAGATTTTTAAATTCAAAAAATAAAATACATAGGATTACGAAAGAAACCACTTGTATTGAAAAATAGTTGTAAAAATAAAAAAAAAACTAAGTTCACAGACCCCACATTAAGAACCCCCTGATCTCAAACAACACCTCATGTTATAGATGAGGAAACTTGGGTTCTAAAAAGTTAAGTGATTTGACTAAAAGGCAGAGTTGGAATTCAAACCCAGACATTCTGACTCCAAAACATATATATTTGGGTGAGAAAGCCAGGTACAGAGAAAGAAAATGGCTTATATACATCTAATCAATGGGAGAGCCAGGATATGGACCCAGGTCTCCAAGACCAGCATTCTTTTTGCTACTATCTATATGGAGCTGTCTGGAATGTGGCAAACCTCCTTAACTTGACATATCCCTACAGTGTGTGCTCACATCTTTAATTAGATCTGGACTAAAAATACTCCCCCACCCCCTGGCTCCACACCTACTGCACACAACTCAGGGATGACAGTCAGCTTTGGTATTTGAACCAAGCAATATCTTTTGTGGTGGGTAAAAGTCCAGGGACAGAACCCAAAACACAGGTTTGTGGTATATAGAGTTGGAGGCTTTATTAGACCAGATACAGAACTCAGAGTTGGTCGGATGGCACACCCAAATTATTTCACAGCTATTACCTAATGTGTAACTAACACACCTCGTTTTCTCATCAGGAATGAGCTGGCTTTCTAATCACCTCTTAGACCTTGATCTTTCATGAACTATTGGCAGGTAATAAAAACAAAGTCTTACCCAAATGGGGCCCAGAAGTAATTAAGATTTGTATTCAGGTGGAGGAAGAGGGAAAGGAAAGGGAATGGAAGGAAGAGAGAACAGCTTTCAGGCACCCCAATGACAATTCCTGCAATATCCTTGGTAGCAGCTCATCAGTTCTGTGTCCAAATGGGAGGGCTAAAGCCCCCCAAACCCTGCTGTTCACTTGCAGCTCTGAAGCCGGGTCCTATAATGTTTCTCATCTGATAGGAGGGGGATGAAGGTGTCACTGTGGGAAACCTTTAGCCTGCTGCTCCACAAAGGGACCTCCTTCCCTTCCTGCTGTGGTTGGAGATTGTCCAGGTCACTCCGGGAGCCCCCGGCTCTCCCTTCACTGGAGTTGAGTTCCATCAGTTCCAGCTCATGTTTGGCGGCTGTCTCTAGCACCCTCTGCTTATTGTAATACCTGACAAAGTTGTTAATGATGGGGTGAATGGGAAGGGCAATGGCAATGACCCCACAGAGGAAACTGATGGCAGCATTCAGCTTGCCTAGAGTGGTCTTGGGGTAGATGTCCCCATACCCCACTGTCGTCATGGTGATGATGGCCCACCAGAAGGATTGGGGGATGCTTTTAAAGAGTGTCTCTGGGTGGCTCTGCTCCATAGTGTAGCCAAGGGCAGAAAAGACAAAAATCCCAACAGCCAGATACATCAGGAGCAGCCCAAGCTCCTTGAAGCTCCGTTTCAGAGCATAGGTCAAGGTCTGCAGCCCAGAAGAGTGGCGGGCCAGTTTGAAGATCCTTGCTATCCTCATGATTCGCAATGCTTGGACTGCCTGTTGCACATTGGTCAACTCCATCATCCGGGCCCCAAAGTGGGTCAGAGTCAGACTGACATAGAAGGGTAGGATGGCCAAGACATCAATGATATTCATGAAGGACAAAGCAAAGTGGAGCTTGTTGGGAGACGAGATGAGCCGAAGGATGTACTCGAGTGTGAACCAGCCAATGCAGGCAGTCTCGATATTGTCCAGCGTGGGATGTTCCACATGGTTCCCCTCATCATCTAAAATCTGAAGCTCTGGGATGGTTCCCATGCACATGACCACTGATGAGATCAATATCAAGAGAAAGGACAGGATGGCCACGATCCGGGCTGGGCAGGAGGACTCTGGTTTCTCCATGAATTTCCAGATACACTTTTGGCACCTTTTCCAGCGATTTTCTGAAGCATCCACTCCCAAATCATCCAGGATCAACTGGACCCTGCGGGCAATTTCTTCCAGCTCTTCTCGTTTCTCGCTCAGGTGACTCTTACAACAATCGTCCAGGAACTTGAGGTCCACTTTCCAAAACTCCATTTCATTCTTGAAGCAAATGGGGCAGATCCCCTTTTTCATGTGAACCTCCCCAAAGTAATACACCTCTATAACACATTTGAAGGCATCGGGGTCCCGATCAAAGTAAAATTCTCTCTTCCCTGGGTCATAATCATCACACAGAGAGAAAATGGTATCATAACCCCCAGCCAAACAGTTGATTAATTCAGCCAGCCGGGTTTCTGGATACTGGCTCAGCAGGTCTCCATACAGGACCTGCCTCACTCCTCCGACATTAACCACAATCTCTATGTCTTCAGTGTTTTCTGACCCATTACTGTCCAGATCCAACAGGCTGGAATCCCCTGCCCCATTCATCCTGCCGTCTTGGCTGCTACCCGCTTCTACCCAGCCCTCACCAGGCTGCCGACTCTGTGAAGACAAATGAAAGCACAAGTCAGGGATCACATAGTGAAACTCTGAATGACTCCTGGGGGTAGCAGGAAGGCTCCGAGCAGGTATTTACAATCTGTCAAAGCTTACAAGGTATGTAACAGGCTGCTGGGAAAAGACTAGGCTGCTGGAGGGAGGGAGGGAGAAAGGGAGTCAAGGGGAAACTTGAGCCAGGAAAGGCTACTTTTGTTTGATTCAGATGGAGGAAAGCAGCAAAGGGAACTCACCTCCTGCATGGGTGCTCCTGATTTTTGAGGTCCCTATTTTTTTTTCTTCCTGAAGTGATGTCTCTTCATGGACCCAGAAGCACTGCCAGTTTTCTTTTGCACAGATTAACAGAAAGAGGAGTCATCGACAGGCTTCAATGGGTCAGATGATCCAAACCCTCCTCACTGGGGGCTGTCACCCCCATTGGCCTTGCATACAGCTCCAGAGCTGGGGCTGGGGCTGCTGCCTCGAGGTCCTCCCGAGTTGACCTGTGGACTCCTAGGGAACAGTAAGTGGAAGTGTTCAGAGGGAGAACTTGATCAGAGGGGTTTGTTTTTCCAATGCTGCTTCTAAACAGAATAGGAATTCCAGGCTGACGTCAAGAGCTTTCAAAACTGTACCCTCTTCTGGTGAAATTCAGCAAAGCACAAGACAGCCTCAGCTCACCGCTGGGAGCCAAGTGGGAGCGAGGTTTAGGCGGGCGGCGGCGGCGGCTGCTGCTGCTGCTGCTGCTGCTGCTTCCTCTCCCGCAGCTGTGGGCGGAAGGGAACCAGTCCTGAGTCTGGAGTCAGAGGAGCCGAGTTTGAAAGCTAACTCTCTGCCTTACTACTGAGTGGCAGCTGGTCACTTCTCTTAGCCTCAATTTCCTCCCCTAAGGAGGAGGAGGTGGGACTGCCTGGTGTCTAAGGTCTCTTCTAGCCTTAAATCCCTACAATGCGACCCTTGAATCTGACACCTTCTGTGTTCTTAATGAAGGGTCGTACAAAAAGAATGTCCAGCTTTAAAATAATACAGCTGCCGGAACTGGAGGAACAAGGGGCTTAGTGTAAAAATTACGGAACTGGTCTTGGCCAATGATTTTTTTTTCGTTGATGGGGAGGCAATCAGGGTTAAGTGACTTGCCCACGGTCACACAGCTACTAAGTATCTGAGGCCAGATTTAAAGCCGGGTCTTCCTTGACGGGGTTGGTAGATGTTATGGAAATACTTGTTTTATTTCACAAATTAAAAATAAAATTAATTTTAATTAAAAAAAGAAATGTACATTGTTTTAAATAAAACCTCATACACTCAGTTGAAAATGACTATCTCCTTAAACCCAAACCCCTACCTTCAATGTCTCAATGTTTCCCATCATTCAAGCTCAACTCAAATTTTATCCACTCCAAGGAAGCCCATGGTTCAAATGCCTGCTAATCATTTCCACTTGAATGTCCTACCTAACCTAACTCGTTACAGGGTCAGAACATCTACAAATTGCAAGGAACCTTAGAGGGAATATAGGTTCTATTCTATCTTTTAGAGAGGAGGAAACTGAGTCCCAGAAAGGAGAAGTAATTTGTTCAATATCACACTACTAGTTAGTAAAGAAACTAAGACTAGAATTTGGTTTTTTGCCTGATAGTCAAGTGCTCTTTCCACTACACTGATCTGTTTTTCCACCACATAATTCAGCACTTAATTACATATAAACTCATTTGTGTTGTTTGTTGTTGTTTCCTTTGTGTTCTCTCTGAAATCAGCTCTCCCATCTTGACCATCCTTCCAGTCACCCAAATGGGAAACGAGTCATCTTTGACTCCTCCTCTCTCTCATCTACACCCACACCCCACTCAGTTATCAAATCCTTTCCATTCTTCCTTCACATGTCCCTCCCAGCCATCCCATCTTTTCCATTCCCATGCCTACCACCCTAGTTCAAATTCCCCACTTTGGCTCTATTTCAGTATATCCTAACTGATCTCAATACTTTTAGTCAAGTCAGCAAGTCAATAAGCATTTATTAAGCTCCTATTATTTGACTGCTTCTGTGCTAAGTGATCAGGATACAAAGAAAGACCAAAAGCAAAGACAAACAAAAAATAGTCCCTGCTCCTGAGACTCTAACAGTCAGTTGGGGGAAACAAAATGAAATCTACGAATGCAAACAAGATATGTATGGAATAAATTTGGAGATAGCCACAGCTCATGCTACCAAATTAATCTTCATAAGACATCACTTTCATTATTTCACAATCCTGTTCAAACACTTTCATTGACTCCCCATTACATACTGAATTAAGTCCAAATTCTTGGGGTTTGGGAGGGATTGTTGGGGGGAGTTGTCTTTTTAGAGGAGGGAAGACAGGGCTATTGGGGTTGTTACTTGCCCAAGGTCACACAGCTAGTGAGTGTGTCAAGTGTCTGAGGTCATATTTGAACTTGGGTCCTCCTGACTCCAAGACCAGTGCTCTATTCACTGAGCCACCTAGCTACCCTTTAAGTCCAAATTCTTTAGCCTGATAATTATAGCTCTCCACAACATGGCCTCAGCCTACCTTTCCAAAGTTATTTCCTCCTGCCCATAGAATCATTGTCATAGAGTTAGAGGTCATCTTAAAGGTCACTGAGTCCAAACTTCCACCCACACAGGAATGCCTTCTACATCATTCCTGAGAAATAGTCATTCAGTCTTTACTTGAGGTAACTATGCTAATATCTAAGAATTCAGGACCTCCTCTCCCCGCCCCCAACCCCCCAGTTTGGGATCCTGGTGCTGTCACTTTCTGCCTTTGAAACCTTAGACAAGTTACTTTCTCTATCTGGTTCCCCTGTATCTTTGTATGCAAAATGATGAGGTGGACTAAGGTTTCTAAGGTCTTTTCTAGTTCTAAATTTTTTATTCTCTTTAGCTCTTCTTATGATGGGAAGCTTACTACCTTAAGGTAGTTCATTGCATTGTTAGACAATCCTAAATATTAGACACTTTCTATGATATTCCTTTGCTCCAGCAGGATGGGTCCGCTTACTGTCTCCCTAACTTCCTTTTCCCTTTCCTGACTAAGCCTTTGTACATAGGATGGGGTGTGTTGGAGTCAGCTAGAAATTACCCAGGAGAGTCAACTATTAAATTTTTAGTGTAAATATTTACATCTCAGAAATTGGTAAACACTGCAAATCAGGACAGCTAAGTATCACAAGGGCAGTTAGGTGGCACAGTGGATAGAGTGAAAGAGTTGGACACTGCTGAACGACTCAACAGCAACAAAAATAATTGTCTAAACTATTTTTCTTGTTCTGCTTGATATCAGTTCGTATAAATCCTCCCATGCTTCTCTGAATCCCTCACGTTATCAGATGCAGCTTGGTGGTACAGTGCTTCCTTGCTATGTAACCTCTGCATAGTGGGCCTAGAATCAGGAAGACCTGAGTTAAAATCAAGTGTCAGACACAAGTTATGTGACCCTAGGCAAGTCAACTTCAGCTTCCTTAACTGTAAAATGGGGATAATAACAGCACCCTCCTCTCAGTCCTCCCAGAGTTATGAGGATAACATGATATAATAATTATATAGCATTTTGTAAACCTTAAGGTGCTATATAAATGCTATCTATTAGAAGCACCATGTTTTTTGGTAAGTTTAATATCCAATCCATTACTAATGCTTACCTTAAAATTGTCAACAGTTGCCCACCCCTCCCCCCAAATCTTGACTCTTACATATTTTTCTAAATAGTTCTGATTACATAGATTAGAGTACTATGATCTTATCCTATGTTAATTCCAGAAAATGATATATTGAAACAAGCAGTCACCAAAACATTGCACCTGGAATTATAGACCACCATCCCTTCTAGGTAGTTAGGTGGCTCAATGACTAGAGCACTGGGCCTGGAATCAGAAAGACCTGAGTTCAAATCTAGGCTCAGACACTCACTAGCTGTGTGACCCTGGGTAAGTCATTTAACCTCTGTTTGCCTTAATTCACTGGAGCAGGAAATGGCAACCCACTCCAGTATCTTAGTCAGGAAAACCCCATACAGAGCCACAAAGTGTCAGACACCAGAACAACAACAATCCCCTGCTTAGAAACCATGTCCTTCTTTGGCTTACATGACACTGCTCTCCTTTCTCATGTGTCCTCTATCTCCTGTGCTGTTTCTTCTTTCTCTACCTATCCTTGAAACATGGATGCTTGGCTCTCTTTTCTTCTCTTTTCCAGTGATCTCATACACTCCCCAGGTTGAGGCTATCACCTCCATGCAAGGGAATCTCAGATCTCTAGCTCTCGTCAAGATCTCTCTTCTAAGCTGCAGCACTACATTTATCAAACTGTCTAATGGGTACAATTGCCACAAGACTAGTATGATAATAAATACAATCAAAGTTCACAGGATGAAGAAATAGGTAACTTGTTACTCTTCAGGAAGGCCCCCTATAGGTGGGAGGACTTGAACGTGCACCCTCTACTTTATTTTAACTTGATATTTTTTATTAATGCCTTTTTTTAATTACATCACTTTCCTTTCTGAATATGCCCCCTCTTCCTTCTCCTAGCCAAAGACTTTAAAAGAAGGGGAAAAACGCAGTTGAGCAAAATTAACAAACACAGCATCTTTTCTGATAGAATATGCAGTGTTCTACACCCATAGTTCCCCACCTCTAAAATGAAGGTAGGGAGGGTAACATTTTCTTTGCATCTCTGGGGCCACCTGAACTTGATTCTTGAAAGATCTAGATAAATGGGAAAGAGGGCATTCCTAACAGAGGAATGGAATGTTAGAGGCACCTAGATGGCACAGTGAGTACTGGGCTCCACCTCAGTCATGCTGGTCAGGTCATTTAATCTTTATGGGTATCAGTTTCCACTAATATAAAGTGAGAGATTGAACTCAAAGGCATCTGAGGTCCCTTCCAGCTCTGTCTTTGATCCTATAATCTTAAGCAAGTGTATGCTTTTAAATGTCTAAATATTGACTCTGGAAAAGAAGTACCCATATGGTTTAAAAGTTTAATCTATGCATTGTTAACTCTTTCTTAAGTCTAGATAATGAAAAATAAATCAAACCCTGATGTGTTTGTTTGTTTCAGACTCTTCATGGCCACATTTGAGGTTGCTTGGCAAAGATACTGGAGAAGTTTGCCATTTCCTTTTCTAGCTCATTTTACAGATGAGGAAACTGAGGCAGACAGGATTAAGTGACTTGCCCACAGTCACTCAGCTAGTAAGTGGCTGAGGCTAAATTTGAACTCAGGAAGATGAGTCTTCCTGACTCCAGGCCAGGGACTCTATTCACTGTGACACCTAGCTGCCCAGACAGTAATTACAATAAAGCAAATTAAAATAATGCTCAAAAGAAGCCAAAATTTTGAATAACTATGTAACCAGTCTTGACCATAAGTGTACCTCCCTCATCTTGAAAGAGAAGTAGGAAACCACCAGAAATTTGTACATACTGTCAGTCACATCATTCTATCAGGTGGTTTTGGTAAACAGTTTCTCTTTGCTATGAGAGAAGGCGAACTGTTTGATAAACAGTTTCTCTTTGCTATGAGAGAAGGCGAAATTCTGGGATTTGATAGGGAGGGGTTAGGGAAATATACCCAGAAGAAACATTATATTATAAAAATAAAAGATATAAGTACTATTTTTAAAATAACTTGTGGCTTCTGCAAGAGAACGAGCTTCCACCTCAACAGGGGGTGATAAACAATAATTCCTCCATACTCCCTCCCAGACTGTTAGGCTGGCAGCAATTCAAGAGTCAGCATTTACACATATACAGCCAAATAGAAAGAGCTATGTACAGAAGCAGGGGTGAACCCACCATGATTCTTCCCAACACACACACGCGCACGAATGCACATGCACTCATATGGGCTGAAAATATTTGAAACTAAACCTCCAAGAGCCATAATCATAGAATATTAACATTGGATTTGAAATCAGAAGACCTGGCTTCAAGTCTCAGCCCTTCCCCTTCCTAGTTATATCACCTTTTCTGAGTCCCTTTCCCTCGGTGGGAACTGTAAGTGAGGCAAAGTAGGATTAAATAAACCCAAGGTACTTTCTGCATCAGAATCCGAGGGTCCTAGATCACTTAGGCCATTGGCTCTCAAAGTGTGGTCTGGGGACCACTGGAGATCTCCCAGATCCTTTCAGAGTCCATGAAATCAATATGATTTTCACTATAACTAAGATGCCTTAATATGCCATAGGGCAAATACTGATAGATATAATGAGGAGGATACTGGAGCCAGCCCCTGCTCAGAGAGAGCCAATTGTAAATTTTCAGTGTAAGCATTTGCACCTCAGAAATTGGCAAACACTGCAAATCAGGGCTTGATTGGCTACTTTGTTGATTGTCTAGATTTAATTAAAGTAATGGAGAAAATGTGAATGATAGGGGCAGCTAGGTGGGGCAGTGAATAGAGTACCCACCCTGGTGTCAGGAGGACCTGAGTTCAAATCCAACCTCAGACACTTAACACTTACTAGCTGTGTGACCTTGGTCAAGTCACTTAACCCCCAGTTTCCTTGCCTTCCCCCCTCCAAAAAAGAAAAAGAAAGAAAGAAGGTGTGAATGATGCAGATTAAACTTAAAGGTTTGTCAAGTGTTTTCAGAGAGCAGGTTGTTAAACATTTACCAGCATACCCCCAATATATAACCTACATTAACAAAATCTGTTTGAGGGCTCTTGATAATTTTTAAAAGTGGATGGGGCGGCTAGGTGGCACAGTGAGTAAGAGCCCCGGCCTTGGAGTTCGGATGACCCGGGATCTAATCCGGCCTCAGAAAATGAGCACCCACACATAAATAATGACTAGTCGTGTAACCTTGAGCAAGTTACTTAACCCCAATTGCTTAAAAAAAAAAAAAGTGTAAAGGGATCCTGAAACCAAAATGTTTAAGGACAACTGACCTAGTCCAACACTTACCTTTTCTAGATGGGGAAACTGAGATCCAGAGAGGATAAGAGTCTGCATAGATTCCCACAAATGGAAGGGACCCCAGCAGCCACCTGATCCAACCCCTACCTGAATAAAAAGACCCTCTAGAACAGGAGTGTGGAAACTGCAGCCTTGGGACCACATGTGGCCTTCTAGATCCTTAAGTGCAGCGTTTTGAATCCAAATTTTAAAATATCCAAATTATTAAAAGGATTGGTTATGTAAAATTTTGATTTAGTCAAGAGGCCACACTTAAGGATCTAGAAGGCCACATGTTGCCCCAGGGCCACAGGTTCTTCACCCCTACTCTAGAACATCACCACCAAATAACTATCCCACCTTGGTTTAAATACTTCTATAATGGCCTCATTAAGACCATAAATTTAGAGTAGAAAGGACCCCAAAGATCATCAGGTTCAATGCCCTCCTCCCTCATTTAACAAACAAAGAAACTGAGGCCCAGAGGGTTGAATTGTCTTATCAGAGGTAACATAGGTAGTAAATAGCAGAGCCAGGATTCAACTCATATCATCTGACCCTTTCTTCTTTCCATCACTTTCTTCTACATCACACTGCTGGGCAACCTTCCACCATGAGCCAAATGAGAATGTTCATTTGACTTCGAGGCAATTCTAATTGTTAAGGTTTTTTTTTTCCTACATTGAGCCTATATCAACTTCCCCAAAAGAAATTGTGTTACGTTTCTGACATAAAACAGTCATGACATTCCCTTGTATTTTCTTCAGGCATATGCTCTTTTGGTTCAGTGACATGATAGGAGCAGAGGAGGAGATTAGAAGACCAGGGGGTAGTGTGGAGGTAGGGTCAGACCTGGAATGGGAAGATTTGGATTCAAAGCATTTATCTGCTGCTATGTGTGACCCTGAGCAAATCACTTCTTGTCACTGAGCCTGTTCTCTCATCTACAAAATAAAGCATTTGAACTACATAATAAAGAATTTAGACCCCAAAAGTTCCTTCCTTCTCTAAGTTTCTGGCTCTTGTCCAAATAGAACCTTGGACAACTGAACGATTTTCTTCTTTTTTTTGAGGCGGTTGGGGTTAAGTGATTTAGGTAGGATCACACAGCTATGAATTATCTGAGGTCAGATCTAAGATCCTTCTGGCTCCAGGGTCGGTGCTCTATCCACTGCTCTACCTAGCTTCCCCTTGACTGAAAGATTTTTGGAAATTATTTGAGCCTTAACCATCCTTTGAGACCCAATTCCAATAATAGCTCCTTCATAAAGCCCCTGGCAAAAGAAATTCTCTCTTCTCTTTTGTAATACTTTATTCAAACTTCTGTCATATATATTATGTTTTATTTTTTTATTTCAGATATTTGTAATTTGTCTCTCGTGGTATAGACGCACTAGACTTGATATCAGAAGAGATCTGTGTTTAAATCTTGCAGCTGACTCTTATTAGCTGTGTTACTATGGGAAAATCACTTATTACCCTCTAAATCTCAGTCTCCTCATCTGTAACACCTGTCTCATGGGCCCTTTGTAAACCTTATAGCGCTGTGTTATTGTTACAATCTCATTTTTAATATTTTGTGTGTTTTTGATGAAGTTATTTTTGTTCTTATTATAAGTTTCATCAGGAGATAGACATCGTTTCATAAAATCATAATATTTTAGAAGTTAGAAGAAAATGTCAAGATCATCTAGTCCTCATTTATGGATGAGGAAACTGAGGCACAGGCAGAAGTGATCTGCTTAATTTCATACAAGTTATCAGGAGAGCTAAAATTTTAACTGAAGCCCCCACTGTACCTACCACAAGGCCTTGTACATAACAGATACTAAATGCTGGTTGAATGAATCAATCAGTTAATCAACAAATGAATGAAATGAGTGGATGAATGACAATGGTTGAATGAATGAATCATTTTAATCAGATATGGATTGACAACATTTACCAACATTCTTTTACCATATTCTTACCACTGATTTTCTCCTTAATTCTCATCTGTAAAGAACACTGGCATCTTCCTTTCCACTGAATAATTCAAAGTCAGATGAGAGCATAGATATTCAGAAAAACAGAATGCCCCATTCCCCACCCCCCAAAATCAATGCTTTTGCCCATTGTTGTACTGGATCCAGCTTATACTGGCTCACAAGAGATGGTTGTTAAAATTTTTATGGGAGTATTTATGCCACAGAAATCAGAAAGCCACAATCAGGGCTTGATTTATTGTTTTGTTAACTGTCTATACTCAAGGAAGTGATGGAGAAAATGTTAGTAATGAAGATTAAACTTTCAAAATGTGCCCAGCCTACATTCCCCCCCACCCCCGCCCAGGGCTGGTTGTTAAATACTTGCCACTTCACCACTGCTTTTGCCTCTATTTATTCCCCACAACAAGCATGAACTTGGGGAAAATTCCATTTCCAATCACAACTTTAGCACAAAATAAAGATTTTCCCATTTAGAGCAAGTCTAAAGTTGTTTGTTCCTATGGTTGAAAAGTGAGTACGGTGTGGTTAAATGCAAAGACTTGGAATCACCATTCCTAGATTCAAGGTCTGGTTCCACCACGAATTAGCTATGTGACCCTAAGGTAATTTCACTACATCCTTGATCCTCGGTTTTCTGATTTAAAAAGGATAATAATATGACTTGTATCTGAATTTAGCTCTGTTATAGGGCCCCATTATCATGGGTCACCATCAGATTAGTAAATGTTATGGCTGCCACATTCCTCACAGTCTTCCCTATAATCTCCAAGTCAATTAGAAAAAAAAAATCAATAAGCATTTATTATGTGCCTGCTGTACATATTTAGAGTTATGAAGATCAAGAAAATCTTGAGAAGGGAGAGATAGAGAGAAAGAGCCAGACAAAGGAAGGAAGGAAGAAAGGGAGGGAGGGAGAAAAAGAGAGAGGGAAGAGAGGGATGAAGGAAAGAGAGAGAGGGAGGAAGAGAGGGAGGAAAGGAGAGAGGGAAGAGAGGGATAAAGGAAAGAAGGAGGGAGGGAGGGAAGAAAATTAGGAAGAGAGGGAAGGAGAGGGGAAGATCATTTGCACAATCAAGTGCTTATCCACACTAATTAGTGTGGACAGCCCATCTCCACTGCCTCCTACTCCTTTTTTCCACCAATCCTTTCTCACTATATCTTCTAAAGAGTTTTGCATCACAGTCTACCCCATCCTGTCACCCCCACTAACTGTTACAATCCTTTCACAAGCAGGGTCCTTCATTCCTTCAGAAGCCCCTGTACTGATGAGATGCCCCTTGCTTTCTTAGGTAAACTCAGTTACTTCCTCTTAGCTCCTCTTCTTAACCATGATTTAACAACTGTGTTATTTACAAAAATTAAATCAATACAGTAGAGTTGCTCCAAACATCAACACTAACAATATAAACACATAATAAATCTCTATGTAACAAATATAATCCTCAAAATGTCATTGAGAATTCAACAAATAAACTGTGTTCAAGCATTATATCACAGAAAGAACCGTTACGCACAATTGCCCAGACATAACATCGATCCATAAAATTTAATATTACATTGATTCATAAAAATTTAAGAACAAGACGACCCAGTAGAAGAAATCAAAGCCCTGTGGGAACAGAATGAAGCCCACGTCATCCCTCTCCTCCGGTCTGCTACCGGAGTGGTCCCTAAAATGCTTCCAGTGAGCCTCCAAGAGATGAGCTTACATCCTAATACTTTAACTTAATTTTTAAAAAAAGCAATTACTTTCCCTACTTGTATAACATTATGTAGAATGTTAACTATTTAAGGATAATAGCAGGCTACCAACTTGTCTCATGACTGTTTTCACCTGAGTTCCATCAAAAAGATTTAAATGATGGGGAAGAAGCACAACCATAATCATAACTTGCCTTTATGTAGCATTTTAGGGTTACTAAGAGTTTTACATCCATTGTCTGATATGAACCTCATAACAGGCTCCTGAGGCAGGTAGTTCAAGGATTTTTATCCCCAAAATAACATCAACAGCTCCCATTCTTCTAGCACTTACACACTTTCTTCTTCACAATCCCCCCTTCAAGGTGAGTAGTGTAAGTATCATGATTGTTATTCTATAGAAGAAACCAAGGTCCAGAAAGGAGATGAAATGTGCCCAAGGTACACGGCTACTACATTTAGTGTGGAAGTTCAAACAGCTCTTTAGAATCCTAGGTCTGTGCTCTTTTCACTGATGTTTAAAGTCAGTTTGTGATGAAAAAGACAAAGGATACGAAGACAGCAAGTTTCTTTTTATAAAAGCCTCCAACATCTCAAGCTAGAATTTGTTTCTACTGGCAAAATATCATCGAAAAATTTATTGTGAGTCTTATGTGGAGGAGGGGAGGTCCTGGGGATAAAGAATGAGTTGATTAAAGATTGAAGAAGACCTGGAAAGTAATGATTTCAAATTGGCTGGTGAACTGCATTCGTTTGTTTGTTTGTTTGTTTGTTTGTTTGTTTGTTTGTTTGTTTGTTTGTTTTTCCCAAAGATGTCTTGACCTGGAAGGAACAAGACAGCTTAGAAATTCAGGAAAATGTGCAGATTGTGTTATAAGAAGAATGAAGGCATGACTCAGAGATCCTATACCAAGATAGTCAATTTTATTAAGTCATCCTACCATATTATGCCCAACTGCCTTCCATGAGGGCTAGGAGTTAGGACTAGAGGAGAGATGTCTATAAGAGACTCCTGATCTCTATATTCACTTTCAAATTGATTTTTGGATCAGTACTCAGTCAGAACTATGACTGGGGCAAGTTTAGTTGAGTGTAGAGGAACATGGTACAGAGAACAGTCACAAAGTAGTGGACATAGCAACACAGAGAGTAACCCCACTATGGATACACTCACACAGAGGAAGGGACACCACTAAAAGCTTGTGGAAAGAAAGTACACACCCATCTAAAGAGGGAGTTTACTTCTCTCCAAATGGGGAATGAAGCTGTTAGTGTGATATTAACTTCAGTGACCTCTCTCTCAAGAAACTGTAGGCACTGTTACTGTGTCTATAAGAGACAATTGTATTGTGAACTGTGGTGGTACAAACATCATTCTCCAGGGAAGCAAAGTGAAGACTTCTTGTTCACCCTCCGTTCTCAAAGAGGACCAGTGATGTCATGAAAGTGATGTCTTGGTCATTCTGGAGAGATTGTTACTGTAATAGCTGATTGAAAAAAAGAAGAAAAACTACCAAAAGAACTCATATCCTCGGTTAAAAACTGAGATTTTAACCCTTATCTTGTGAAGCAACATGAGAAAATTCTTGAGAAGGGGCTTTGATTAAGATCCTAAGAGAACTGAGTGATGGGACTGTGCTTCCAAAATTGGGAAGTCAGCAGAGCCAGGATCTGAAGGCAGACCCTGTGACTTCTTATCCAGGGCTTTTTCAAACTGTCTTATACATCTTGTCTCTATTTCCTATTCTCATCCTTCCTTCTCCCATCTCTATGGATGTGCTTGGCAACTGGGGCTCAGTAGAGAGAGCACCTAGCCTCAATCCAAGAAGACCTGAATTCAGACCCCATCCTCAGACACTTACTGGCTGCATGACCATTGGCAAAGCACTTCACACCTGTTTGCCTCAGTTTCCTCACCTATAAAATGGAGATAATAACAAACCTTTCTCCTAAGGTTGTTGTGAGGCTCAAATGACATGTTTATAAAGTATTTAGCCCAGTGCCTGGTACACAGCAAGCACTATATAAATGTTAGCCATTATTATCATTGTAAATATTACTTTCCAAGCTGGGAAAGACATTCCCCTCCATTGTATCTCTATTTGTAGAAGTCTCTCCTTTACAAGACCCAACTCAGAAGTCCCTCACCACCCACCCCCTTCCTTTGATGAACAGTAAAAAGGGGGTATTCCATTTGGAGCCCGAGGAGGTAAGCTCACATCTCAGCTCTGCCACTTGTTATTCCGGGGGCCTTTGGGCAAATTCCCATAATCTCTACAAGCCCCAGTTTTCTCACCTGTAAAATGAGGAGGTTGGACACTAGATTTTTCTCTTAAGACTTCTTCCAGTTCTAAAGTTATGGTCCTTGATCCTATGATCTTTGATACCTCAAATGAAATTCGTCTCTTTCTTCCCAAATTTCTTACTGCCCTACATTTGTTTCTCTCCTCGAAGTATACTTACTTGTGTATAGGTAGCAGATCCCAGTAGATTATGAAAGCAGGAAGTATGTGGTTTCTCCCTTTTGCATTCCCAGCACCAATAGCCTTGCATATAAAAAGTATTTAATAAATTTTTGTAAGCTCCTTGAGGGCAAGGATTGTCTTTTGCCTTTCTTTGTATCCCAAGTGTTTAGCCTGACACATAGTAGGCATCTAATAAATGTTTATTGATTGAATGAATGAATTGACTTATTTCCTCTTTGCATTCCCAGAGCAAAGGCATTGTACATAGTAGGCATTTTAATAAATATGCATAAAATTGACTTGAATACTTGCAATGATTGGGACTTTATGGCTAAAAATTGAAACTCTCCCACAGCAAGTGACATGCTTGCTCAGCCCTGCATATGATTTCTATTAGACTCATCTGTTCTGTGGCATGCTCTTGGGAGGGCTGAGACATAAAAAACTTCAGTTTTATCCACAGAAGAAGACCCAGCTGTGTGAGATTCCTTGTTCAAAATAAAAACATTGTTTGTTTTGTAAGCATAAGCATTATTGAAACTCCATACTAAAGCTTCACTTTTTTATTATAAAAATGTGTTGTTTTAGAAAAAAAATGGTTAAACAATAACATTTTAGGCAACAGAACACACTGTTACCAAAGAGCTAATTAAAACCAGCACTCGCATGCAGTGTTGAGGTGATTTGTCTAGACATTAGATGAGTCAAACTATAATCTATTCTTTTTTGTTGGGGGGAAAAGACTGAGGGGAATTATCAGTTCTGCTTAGTTAAGATTTCTTTGTATTTTACTGAGTGTGATAGCGCCTTTCATCAAAATGAAGTTAATCAGTCAATTGGAAATTTGCATTTCATTTTTTGTCATGTACTTAGAGCTTTCTCAGAAATAATGAGGGAGTAAAGCCAGAAAGACAAAGTAGATCTGGACCCAGAAGACCGGACTTGAAATTGTGACTCTGATATTATACAGAATCAAAAAGTTGAAAAAGACCTTAGAGGTTGCCCCGTTTAGCTCAGATATGACCAACATTTTCATCTATAACATCCTCAACAGGTGTTCAACTTGGGATGGCTAGGTGGTACAGTGAATAGAGCACCTGTCCTGGAGTCAGGAGGACCTGAATTCAAATTTGGCCTCAGACACCTAACACTTATTAACCACGTGACCTTGGGCAAGTCACTTAACCCCAATCACCCTGAATTCCCCCCTCCAAAAAGAAAAAAAAAAAGGTGTTCAGCAGACCTCTGGCTGACAATTCCAAAGAAGGGCAGAGCCAGAGGTAGGAATTTTTGTACCTGGGGCAAGTTAAATTAAAATGTCCCATTATAATTCATGGGAAGTTTTATTTGGAAGCAAGAGGATGACTACTACTCCCTGGCAGTAGACAGAGACACATCCAGTGATATCTGTAATCAGAGACCCAGGGTACACTATTAGGCCTCTCCTGAAAAAGAGAAGCATCCTCTATGGTCCAAAGCAAGATCTTTAATGGCCAAGCACTCTTACTTTGATATTTGCGTACTTAGAAGCATGGTAGGGGCTTAATAAATACCAGAATGTATAAATTTGGTTGCTTCCTATTTTAACTAATTTTTCTAGGTGATAAATTTCAGTGTTTCTTCAAACTTGACATCCAAGAAGTATTTTTAATAAAAATGGTGGAGGATGAAGTGAGTGAAGATAAAAATAAATTATTGTTGAGAAAGAGGTAAATGAGGGATTACAGCCAACCCCCAAACCCTCAAAGAATCATGATAGAATATTAGAGCTAAATGAAGCATCAGAAACCATCTAGTCCAATTGCTGCATTCTACAAAGGAAAAAATTGGGGTGGGGGGGAGTCACAGAGAAAGGTTTATTCAATTCTTACCTGAAATGAGGTTGAACTGAGTGAAGAGTCTAGTGGAGTCCAAATCTCAAAAATTAATGGACTATTAGAATTGGACCTGAGACACTTTGTCCAATCACCTCATCTTACAGGGGAGGGAACTGGGGCCCAGACTTAGTGTCAGAATAGAAACTAAGAAACCAAGGCTCTTGATAGCACCCCTACACACACACACACACACACACACACACACACACACACACACACACACACACACACACACTAGTGCTTCCCGTAAACCGAGCCCAGTCTAATGATTCAGAACAAGCAGCTGAGGGTAACAGTGCTTCCTATGTGTACTAGGGTCCCAAGCTCACCCAGGAGCCCAGAAGCCTCCTCTAGGGGGAGCAGAGGACTGGGCCTGCCCCAGTCTGTGGCACTTTAGTCCAGACTTGGAGCAGATGTACTCCACATATCACCTCCCTTCTCCATCTGTTCTGTTGCTAAGGAGTTCAGACCTAGTTATCTGGGTCTGCTTTCCCATCCCTAGCCTAGGGAAGAAGAGATTGGGTCTCACAAGCCACAGCTTTTATCCTTTCTCTTTGTTCCCTAGGAGACCCTCCCCACTCCACCGGACAAATCAGTAAACCACAGGTAAGTCCCTCCTCCCAGGCCTTCATGTCTATTGTTCTCAAGTGCTGGCAGTACCCTATGCATTTCCCTCCTGGGACAAAGACCCTCATTAGTGATGAAGTATAACCCGCTACTTCTTGAGGCAATCCATTCCTCTGTTGAGTATCTCTAACTGAGCTGTAATCTACTTCTGAATCTTTTGCCCATTGATCCTAGAGTCAGGACAAATTTAACCTCTCTTCTATATGACAGCCCTTCAAATACTTAACAGTCCCCTATCCCCAAGGACTGGGACTCCTCCTATTAAGGGATCCTAGTTCTAGTTTCACATGGTCCAGGCTCACCTCCTAGCAGTACCCAAGCCCATAGAGGGGAAATCAAGTCCTTGTTATACTCTGACTCATTGCACATGCACTCCAAACCCCAGGGGAAAAATCTCTTAAAGTTTTTTGCCTGGCTCATGTCCAGAGTCTCCACAAAATGAATCCTGTTAATACAGGGTCCTTTTAGAAGATATTCAATGTACAAAATGTATTAGTTATAGGATAGCTATTTATTTCCTCTATCACAAAAGAAAGGCTTAAAGCACGAAACGCTCACTCATACATGAGCACTGACAAAGACAAAACATGAAGTAGTAACCTATAACCCCTACCATACTCATCTGGAGTTGATGCTTAAAACATCAAAATATGAAATACTTTTGGGGACTGACAAATTAGCATTTCACTTTCACTTAGGATCTGTCTTTTCTTAGCTACTCACTCAAGGTTCAAGTCTTCTGACAAACCATGGAATGGTTTCAGTGGGGCTTATCTTCTCTAAGATATTTCAGAGGTCACCTCCTACTGGGAAACTAGCACCCAAATCCAGGAGTTCCCAACCTCTCAAATTCATGAGTTTGCCACCTGGGCTAGAAATATTCAACTTGGGATATTGGGATAGTCACCTATGCATAGAAAAAGAAACACAAAGCAAAAGAGGCAACCAGAGATGAGGTCCAATCTTCAGTTTGTCTAGGCTGCCATATAAAGGGCAGTTGCCATTGTGGGGGGAGATGGGGTAGGAAGGGAGAGAAGGGTAGGAAGAACCCTTCCCTCTCCTTACTAGAAGTCTGAGGGAATGTCCCACATATTTGAAACACAGAAAAAGGGAATACAAGAGTGAAGAACTGCTCCTTTTCAAGTCTACTGAATGGATTTCTCTTCTTGTCTCAGTGTCCAATGAAGACCAACAAGAAGAAAAAAAACAGTTGTGCATGTCTTTTATGAAGGGACCCATTGGAAATAATCAGGGCACATGTCGTTAAAGGGGCACAGCTCTAGGGATAGCACACATATCACCAGAAGGGACTCAGACACTTATGGTACTGGGAGGGGCCTAGCTGCAGGCATGTTACATCTATCAAATCTTCCCAAAGTCTTTCATGCTCCATATTAAACTTCTCAGTCTCTTCAACCAATATTTTTCATGACATGGTCTTCAGTTCCCTCACTATCTTGGTCAACCTGCTCTGAACATATCACAGCTCAACTACATGGTTCCCAAAATGTGGTAATGAACTGAACTGTTCTGACTCGCACAAGATGTCATAAGACTAACCTGTTTCTAGTTCTAGACCCTAGACTTCAATTAATTCAGTCTAATTGTGTTGGCTGGGTTTGGTTGTCAGTCAAAGAACATATGTTAGGTATTCACTAATGTGTCAGGCATTGTGCTAAACCCTTGGGCACACAAAGAAAGGCAAAAATGTTGTCTCTACCCTCAGAGAACTCACATTCTAATGGTGGCTAATGAATACAAATAATTGTACATATGTGATATATCATAGATAGATAGATAAATAGAGATGTGTATGTATAGAGATAGAGTATATATTCAGAAGAGCCTGGTGTAATGGTAATGGGAATTTGAAGATCTCTGCTCTTTAATAAGCCTAAATTGAACTTGAGAACCTTCCCTGATTTGAAAATAAACTCTGCCCCCAATAGGCTAAATGTGGTCACATGGAGTCTGTGGTGGGAAGAGTTTGCTGAGGAGTGGAGCAGAGAGAAGCTGCCTTTGAAGGATATTTGTTTTTCAGGAAGGCACAACTTTTGTTACTTTGTAGTCAAGTGGGTCACAGGGATTGTGATGTTCTCTGACCCTGGAGGGGGCTATATATACCCTGAGGTGAGGTTTTGCTTTGGGGATCACTTATGGGAAGAGTTGTGTGATTTGGCCAGATGAGACTCCAGGCAGGCCTTGAGCCCCTGGCTTTGAAAACCCAGATGTTGGCGCTTCTCTCTCTGGTGACTAACTAGGCATGGATGTAATGGTCAGACAGCTAGAAGCTCTGTCTGTTGGATTGTGTTAATTTTCTCTGACTATTTTTGTCTGTTTGTAACTTCTGTTTGTATTCTCTGAAGTTCAGGGTGCTGACTTTTTCCCCTCAACTAGGTAAATGACATATGTTTGCTTAAAGTAAGATTGTTAACCCTTTTGGGTTGCTTTCTTTTAGAAAACCAGATCAAAGAAGCTGTGCTAGCAGCCATCCTGGTTATGCTAGGGTTCTTGCTGCTCTACCTGGGAGGTATGGGGAAGGTCTGGAGAGGAGGGACCAGTAAAGGCCTACTGCAGAAGGTGCAATTTACAACAAGTCTTCAAGGATGGCAGGGAAAATAGAACAGAGAGGTGAGGAGGGAGCACCTTCTATACAGGGGGAATAACAAGTTAAAATGCAATCAAATGAAGTAGGCAAGTATAACAGGATCACAAAGTGTTTGGAGGGGAGTACAGTGTAAAAAAGACTAAAAAAAGCAGGAAGGGTTCAGTTTGAAGGGATCTAGGTGCCAGATGATTTTATATTTGATCCTGAAGGCAGTGGGGAACTACTGGAGTTTATTGTTTCAAGGGTGACATGGTCAGACCTTAGCCAAAATCACTTTGTCAAGCTGAGAGGAGGATGAATTAGAGTGGGAAGAGATTAGAGGCAGGAGATCAATTAGGAGGTGTCTATGCAGGAGATGATGAGGGCCTGTAGTAGGGTAGTGACCCTGTGAGGAGAGAGGAGACATAGCCAAGAGGTGTTGTGAAAGTAGATACAACAGATTAGATATGTGAGATTAGTGTAATGAGAAATCAAAGATGACACTGAGATTTAAAACCTGAGGGACTGGGAAGGTGGCTATTGTACTCAACAAAAATAGGAAAATTAGAAAGAGGGGAGGATTTGGGGAGAAGTTCCAACACTGAGTTTGAGATGCCTATGGTATATCCAATCAAGATGCCCAAAAAGTAATTGTAGATGTGTAGCAGGAGTTCAGGAGAGAGATTAGGGCTGGATATATAGATCTGGGAATCACTTGCATAAACATAATACCTAAATCTGTGGGAAATAATGAGATAAATCATCCACAAAAGAACATTGGATATAGAGTCAGAAGCCCTGGGTTCAAATCCTAATTCTGCAATTTCCTATGTGACCTTGGACAAATTGTTGTCCTTCTCTGGGTCTAGTTTCGTCACCATAAATATGGGATCAGGGGCAAGGGAGGGCAAAGGTGATAGAAGACAGACTAGATTATCTACAAAGTATCTCTCAACTCAGAATGACTCCAAATACAGTGTGCTTTCCACTAAACCATCCTGATTCTTCTTCTGCTTCCACTTGGTAAAAGCACATAAAAAAAGATCCCAAACACTTTGACTCCCAGAAGTCATTGATGTTTAACAAGAAAGGTGGAGGTGGTGGACATATCACTGAATTTAAAAATAAATCACAACTCTGCAATTTATGATGCATGTGACCTCTGGCATATTGACTTTCCTCTCTGCAGCTCTATTTTCTCCTCTTTCCAATAGCCAGCATTTATATAGCGTTATCATCATCATAGCTAACATTTATGTTGCTCTTACTATGTGCCAGGCACTGTATTAAGTGCTTTACAATTATAATCTCATTTGATCCTCATAGTAATGCTAGAAAGTAGGTGTTGTTATTAGACCCATTTTATAGATGAGGAAACTGAGGCCAACAGAGCTTAACTGTCTTGCCCAAAGTCACACAGTAAGCTTCTGAAGTTGGATAAGAATTTCAGTCTTCTAGGCCTAGCACTCTATCCACTTTAAAGTTTGAAAGGGTTTTAGAAATATCATCTCATTTGATCTTCACACCAACCCTGGGAGGTTATTATCCCCATTTTGCAGATGAGAAAATTGAGGCAAGCAGAGATTAAGTGACTTACCCAGGGTCACACAGGTAATAAGTCTCTAATAGCAGATTTGAACTCAAGGAAATTGAGTTGCAAGATGATATCTTAAAGATCCATCCAGCTTTAAATCCCAAAGAGGAATGTGTCTATGGGGCATCCTTTAGGTTCATTGCTTAGGTAATTTACTTATAACACAGATATAGATTTATTTTAGGTCATTACTATGTAGGTGCATTTCATTTGCTTCCCAGAGCAGCTCTTTCCTACTTCGTAAACATAAAGTGCTACATAAACATAAACTATTCTTATTAAGGAGCTAATAAAGAAAATTGCTTGAGAATATTATTTAGAAGAATTATTGTCAAGTCTTTCAAAAAGCATCCATTTACATGCAATCATCATCCCAATATGCATTATTTCAATGCAAAAGGAAAATGAGTCTTTACTAGTGCTGACATGGTCACCATGGTCTCCATGGCAAAAATAATGGTCACCATCTCTGAGCCTCTATTTTCAGCTTTGCACCTCTGTGCTCAGTATTCCTAGAATTATCTTGCTGCTTTCTTGAAACTCAGGGTGATTTTCATGGCTTGATTTGGTAGTGCGGGTTGGGTGAAAGAGGAGGGATGATAAAAGTTAGAAAAATGAAAGGAAAGAGGATGCCAAGTGCTTTTTTCTACAAATTCAAAACAACTTGAGGACTTGGAGAAGTGGTAAAACAGTGGAATGAGCTCTTCAAGTAAAGGATCTTCTAGGTAAAGCAGAAGAGTGCCTGGGTCAGTCTGGGAGCTACAAGAGCCAAAACCAGGGCGCAACTAGGCACAGATGCACAATGAAAGGGTTAAAAACCCAGGCCTCGCCTTCTGCTGCAGTTATGAATCATGGAGATGTTGAAGGCATGGGGGAGGGGAGCTGACTCAACACTCCCTAGAGCTTTATCCCCTCTTAGAGTATGGAGGAAGTCTGAACACCTGGTTAATGCAATGTTTGGACTAAATATAGATCTCCTTGGGCAAGGTAGAGCTCACCAGATAGGAATATTTCTTTACTGTCTAGTGACATAGTCCTTTCTGTATCCTTTGGTGTATATAGTCTATACCCATTCTACCATCACTTCCCCAGTCAGCACTTGCACTCTCAGGTTGGGGTGCCCAGAAACTTGGTTGACTACTACCACTACTCAGGGTTCTAATGATGACCCTGAAAGAGATAGTTCTTTAGTACTGTCAGTCATGAGCCCCCACAGGTATTTTACCCGTTTTCAATAAGCCAATTGAACTCCACTAGTTTTTAGAAAAGGAGTTTATGGAGAAGGTATAGTAAGAAGAGTTAGTATACAACATTACCCCCATCTAAGAGTACAATTTCCCCTTGTACACACAAAGTAAATTGGGAGAGTAAGCTGAAACTTAAAGTATAATGGTAATTAGAAATACATGCAGAGAATACATGTGGAAAAGGATACTACATAGCCCCTGGTTACAAGAAATCTTTTCATCTCTTCATGAAGTCCTTATGAAGTTCCCCTTAGGTGTAGCTCTCTACTGAGCTCCAAGGGTTGGGGCTTCTGTTGAGTCTACAACTAGCACTTCCTTAGCCACAAGGAGTCTCACTGATGCTGCTTTTGACCTTGGGTGACTGTCTTTAATTTTCTGTCTGCAGGCATTTCCTCTTTCATTGACCATTGCCACCTGCTACTACCTCCAATTGCTAATGGATTCTGTAAAGAGATCTCTGAATCTCCTAAACTCAACGGGTAGTTTGAGCACTGTCATTATGGAATGCTTGTTCACATGAGATGAAGAAAAAATGAGCACAAGGAATCCTGATCTTCCAGATTTCTTTGTCCACCATGATCCAGACCTCTTTCTTCACTATGTACCAGACTTCTTTGATCATCATGGCCCAGACTTCTTACTACACCATACACCAACTGCCTTCTCAACCTGGAAGATCATACCTCCCTATGGGCCCCTATGGCCCCTCTTTCTGACTAGTCAGTAACTCCAACATCCTCCCCACCACCCACCTCCAGGGTGATTTCTTCTTAAAGATTTTACTCCATCTTTCTGGTTTACCACTTGACTTGCTCTCTGTTCACTTGACTTGTTGTTTTCACGTGTAATTCAAGAGATGCGACTTGATCTTCTCAACTATCTGCAAATTTGATAAGGATGCCATCTATACCTTCACTGGAGTTCCTGATAAAAAAATGCAAGCATTGTACTGGGTGCTGAAACAGCTCTGTAATCTCATCAATGTGGGTATTCCAATAATGCATTCACAACTCATTCATGCCTGCCCATCTCGAGTTACTCTTATCTGTAACGTCCCATAAGTATTCCAAAAGGAGGCTGCCCAATGTGCTAAGGGCCTTTCTCAAGCTATCTTGGCATCACAAGGTTATCAACGGAACAACCCTAGTTACCCATTATTATCCCTCACTCTTGTCATAGAACTAACATTTTTTTCATTCTTACATTTCTTTGATAATATACCTCATATAATATCTTCTCCATAGTTCCTTATTTTAATGTGCTTATAGCCTCTTTACATCTTCCAAACATCTTTCCATTGCCTTTCAGGTGATACTCACCTTCAACTTTTAGATAATGTTTGTTCTATAAATCACAACTAGATACCATCACTGGAAGAATATCAGTATTTAAAAGATGAGTCTTTGTTTCCGGGAGTAATTTGAAGTAATTACAAGAACTTTACAATTTCCAAAAGATAATCCTACCTGCTCTTCTCTAACTATTCAGTTCTTAGTTCAATTTGTTGTCATATCTACTAAAGATAAAAACACATAATTACATACACACACTAATACTTACACTAATGAATAAGCTTTGTGGGTTATATGTCCAACGGCATGTCATATAATCTGGACAACATTTACTGGTTTATCCCTGTGTAGTTAGGTTAAACTCTTGTTTATTATGAATCTCATTGAGGAGACTATCCTATGTTCCCAAGCTTGATGCAATTAGCAAAATATGATCCACAACAAAAGAATCTGAAGGAATTCTCCATCTATAAGGAATTCCTTATCACCTTGGACTCTGCACTGAATCTCCCTCAGAGTTATGGTAGATGCCATTTTAGGCCTCACTCAGTATTACTGATCAGATAATCATTGAACAAGGTTATCTTTATTGTTATATCTTGTATTACCTTGGCACATATGTGGGTGATATCTTGTACTACCAAAGAAAATGTGTCTGTTAGCAGTCCCAGCAGAGATGATCTGGGGAAACTAAACCAATGATCCTCCTTATTAGGTGATCAGCTGGGTGGACTGTCTATGGTTAATAGATAGCTTTATTGTATGGGGAAGACCATTCCCTAAAGAGAAGATGCAGAAATCCCTTTTCCAAGAAAAGCTGGAGCAGAGGATATGAGAGTTCTGTCTTATATTTGATAAACATGAAGATTTGTTTGTCATTCATTATAACATAATAGCATACTGGTAGTCTGGTACATATGCCGAGAATGGTGCTTCTCCATGTGGAGAAGCTGGAAGCCTGCTTCCAGGAAAGTCATGATGATTTTAACGAAGGGCCTTAGAAAGACATGCATAGACATTCTGTAAATGGTCTCAGGATGCTAACCACATGTTGAACCGGAGGCTCTGATTGGTGGTAGAGATTTTTTTAATCTTCTTGTTGTTGTTCAGGCTGTCCAACACCTTGTGACCCCATTCGGGCTTTTCTCAGCAAAGATACAGAAGCGGTTTGCCATTTCTTTCTCCAGGTCATTTCATAGATGAGGAAACTAAGGTAAACAGGATTAATTGATTTGCCCATGATCACACAGCTAGGAAGTATCTATGACTGGATTTGAATTTAGGTGCTCCTGACTCCTTTCCTAGCACTCTATCCACTTAACCACATAGCTGCCTTTTTAAAAGGTCTTTAGGCCACTTCTACCAGGAATGTACTAGTGAATGCTTTACAGCCAGGCTCTTCAGTTGAAAAATATGTGTGTATACATATATGTGTGTATATACACACACGCACACATACACATACATATATACATATACACTTTAAAGTTTGTTTCATTTTTAATACTTTCCTAAGTCTAGAAGTCAATAAAACAATAAAGCAAGCCCTTATTTGTAGAATTTCTAAGTGTAAATGCGAAAACTAAAAATGTAACAATAAGCTCTCCCAAAATGGCTAGAGTTGCCTGCACACCCCTGATTCCTATTATCTCTCTCTTCAAAGTTCTTTTCAGCTTTCCTTTAAGGTATTTGTTGACTATTGGTCTCCTGCCAATATTTAGCCTTAGAAGGAATTTGCCATCCACTTTGGATTGCATTCCCAAACAACTTGACTCCAAGAAATGGAGAGGTAAAGGGATGAGCATTTACTAAGTATGTGCCAGGCATTGTACTAAATGAGTTATGATTATCATTTCACTTGTTTCTCACAACCTTGTGAGGTAGATGCTATTTTTATTCCTATTTAACGATTGAAGAAACTGAGGCACAGAGAGGTTAAGTGATTTACTCAGAGTCACACAGCTAGTAAGTACCTGAGGTCAAATTTGAACTCAGGTCTTCCTGACTCCAGACCCTGTGGTCTATATACTGTGCCAGCACCTGCATGTCAAGAGTTTCTACTGGCCTCAAACTCTCCAAGAGTCCTGAAAAATCTCCACCCATTTACCTTTTTTTTTTTAATCATTTCATACCCTCTTGAACTCTCTCTTCTAAGTTCTTTTCTCAGGGCCAAACTATAAACAAAACAGCCAAAAGGACTAAAGTAAGAGAAAAATGACAAAAGCTGATTAAGATTGTTCAAATGCCTCTGTAGGCAAAGCCTCCCATTTGCTAAATGTTTAAAAGACTGGGACCAGTTAGAGAATGTCTACATATCCTCTACAGCATCTCTGAATCAATTTCCTTATTCATCATCACAACTCTATTGGGAGCAGGCTCCCAGCCTCTCTATGGGGAGAGGTGTTGGAGGTGTTGGAGGCCCTCTGGGCATGCACCAGACCCCATTATGACAGAAATAACACAGAATATGGAGTTAGAAAATACAAATTCAGATCTCACCTTACACATAAGCTGTATTACCATCTTAAAATCATTGCATTTTCCTGGGTCTTAGTTTATTTATCTATAAAATTGGCATGATAATGCTTGCACAAAGGTTAGTTGTGAAGAAGGTAATTTGTAAACCTTATGACACTATAGACGTATGAGCTATATTTATTATTACCATGAAATACTGCTGAGTATAAACCAAGACAGTTGTTTAAACCATATGACGACAGAGCATGAGAAGAGGGGTTAAGTTCATCATAAAGAAGACAAGGTGGTGAGGAAAGGGGTTAGGTAAAAGACTGGAGTTGGGAAGCAGAAAATTTTGGTTTTTTTCCTTCCAAATTTGGAAACATTTTCCAACATTGGGAAGAAAATATCACACCATGCAAGGCTTGATAATCATTGTCATTTGTGAGATTTTTCGTAACTGATCCGAATAATTATAATGTCATGGTCCTATGTGTCTTCCCACAGATCAAATCTAGAAAGATATAAAGCATATAGTTCATGCACCTCAAAAAAATTGGCTCTCCCCAAATTCTTAATGTCTTAGTCATGATATCAATAGCACAATTATTCCTATCCATTTAGAAATAATGCTCTCTTTCTGACTGCAATTATAATGGGTGACAGGGAATCTGTGGTGGTATGAAAAGAAATTTGGGTGAAGCTGTTTACCAGACATACTGCTTAAAGTCAATTCTTCAGTCTTCTTACCTGTTAAAAATAGAGAGGAGCTAAGGATTGAAGAAAAATTCTAAGTTACCTTCCAGCTCAAGTATTCTGTATTCTAAGATCCCTTCCAACTCTGATAGTGTTCAAAGGGCTATTCCAACTCTGACATTCTGTGTTCTATGTTTGCTTCTATATCTAACTTTCTAGATTTTAGGTTCTCTTTTACATCTGAAAGTCTGTGTTCTATGTTCCTTCCATTCTCTGATATTCTGAGTTCTAAAGTCTCACACAGTTCTGACATTTGGTGTTCTGTTTGCTTCTAGCTCTGACATTTTAAGCTCTACATTTTTTAATTCCCTTCCAGTTTTGAGAATCTGGATTCTATATTTTCTCAAGACTCTAAAATTCTGTATTTTGGGGTCTTTTCCTGTTAAGTCTATGAATCTCTCTATTGATCACTCACTTTTCCCCAAAAATATACTTTACTTCACTCCCTGGCAACTACCTGTGAATGGTTCTGCACTGATAATTAAAGTGAAAATAACCCAAAGAAGGAAATAATTTGAGAATTTCAGATACCATGACAGGCTGAGAGGAGATGAAAGAGGAGGGGAAATAGGAAAAGCATGTTTGGAGAGCAAAAAAGGCCTGCTTGACATGTGGGTGGCCACCTACTCTGCCTGTACTTAAGCCCAGTCCTGCTTAGTTAGAATCATAGACCATTGGTGCTTCTACTTTTCCAGCACAGAAAGGATATGCAAAGGCTCCTACACAAAATGAAATAAACATGTAAGGTGGAAAAATCTTCACATTGATGTGATGAAATTTTAAGAAACAATGAAAGTATGATAATGAGGCAATTTTTGAACGGGGTAGAGAATAAGAGAATGGAGATGGGGGAGTATCGGTCCAGATGGTCTCTCACATTCTTCCAAATGTAATATCCTAGGATTCTAGGATACTGAAGAATCTAATTTATCCAAAAAATAGAGAGTTCTCTGTTCAAAGATTTTTATAGCAGTGTTATTTGTGATGGGCAAAAAAAATGCAACAAAAACATTACATTCAACAATTGAGGAAGGTTTAAATAAATAAATGAAAGCACTTTAATATAATGAAATATAATTTAATATAAATTATAAATTAAGATAGAGAAGTATGAGAAATCAGAAGGAACTTTATATAACAATGTAAAATGGGGTAGGGGAGCCACCCTAACAATAGCCATAAGAAAAAGACTGAAGAGGAATGAACAAAAAATTCTGATGGAACTTGAAAAAATGATTTAAAGAGTTACGGTATCTTAATACTGAAAGTCACTTATTTCAATTTAAATAGCTACAAAGGAAGCCAAATTGGTTGTACTGTTGTTTAATATTACTTATAACAAATCATTTAATTTTAAAAAGATATAATTATTCACCAGATAAAAATGTGCAACACTCCCACTGTATTACTTCCCCAACTTGGCACTCATTCATTAGAGGACAGCACAAGGAGGAAGTAGCTGGGTTTCCAGAAGATAACTGCTATAATTATAGGTTCTAGGGTACCCTGTGGATCAGTGCTCCCACTACTATATAGCTCATGAGCCCCTATAAATGAGCTTTCCGATTACAATCAGCCACTAGATACAATTAGCTCTTAACAAAGGCATTTATTAAAATAGGATAGTCAGTTTGTGAACAAACATTTATCAAATACTTACTATGTTCTGGGCACTATTTTGAACTCTGAAGATTCAAAGAAAGACAAAGCACAACCCCAGATCTCAAGAAACTCACATTCTAATGGGGGAAATAATATATAACTAATTACATGCATAAAAGATATATATGTATATATGTGTATGCATGTGTATGTGTATACACACAATGTAATTGGAAGATAATCTTAGAGGAAAGCAACTATTACTAGGGATGAGATACTGGGGAAGGCCTCCTGTAGAAGGTGGGATTTAAGCTGAGTCTTGAAGGAAAACAAGGAATCCTAGAATTTGGAAGTGAGAAGGGAAAGCAACCTAGGCATGGAGGACAGCTAATGAAGAGCCATAATTAGGAGATGGAGTATAGTGTGTCAGGAAGAGTAAATAGGAGAGTAGAGCTAGATTGCAGGTACACGGAAGGGAGTAAAGTATAATAAATCATTGCCTCTTACATTTTCTTTGTTTTCCATACAAAGAAACTATGGATGAGGGGAAGGAAAATCAAATCTCCTGCTCTCTTACAAGTGAAGTGTTTTTTGGCTTGGGTTTGGGGATTTTGGTTTTAGCTTTGGTTTTGGTTTTTTATTTTTCATAAGACCATAGACTGAGCTGAGAAGAGACCTTATAAATGAACTGTTTCAACATACTCATTTCACAAGTGAGAAAACTGAGAATCAGTTTGCCCCCCAGGGTCAAACAAGTAGTATACAATGCAGCCAAGATTTGGACCCAGGACCTGTAACTCCAAATCCGTTGGTCTTTACATCATACCATAAATCATAATATTTAGAGACGAGAGGGAACTCAGAGAACATCTATTATGAGCCCCTAATTTCACAGACAAGTTCAGAGGAGAAAAGTGATTTGCCCATGGTAAACAGCAAGAAACTGGCAGAGTTGAGTTTCAAACCTTCAACTGCAGATCTGGTATCTTTCTAGTTCTGTTCATCACAGGTATCTGGTCTTGCCTCCAGACCATGAAGCACTATTCTTATTCCACATTTTGAAGCCTGTTTATCTTACAGAGGTCAATGATAGAGAAAAAAATATTTTCTAAGTTGTCTTGTATATTCTCCATCTAAATACTGAGTGTATTAATATGCCAAGGGCAGGTTCCTAATCAGTGTAATTTCAGATGACCTCAGAAAGTCTAGCTCTACCCCCCAACTCCTTCCACTCTTGAAATTTCAGAATTGCCAACATGAGAGATTCATTATTTAGCTAAGATATTTGTTCTCCAACAGTTATTCCTGGGCAAAGGTCACACTCTAAGCTGTTATCAGTCCCTCAGTGTGAATGAAGGCTCTGAGAGGAATAATTTGATAAAAGAATAAGAGCACAGACAGAAAGGATATACAATAATGGGGAAGAGAGTCACTCAAAGGCAGAAAGAGGACAGAAATGGGTAGGCTGGAGGCCTCAAAGTTTTACCTTTTCAGTTATGACTGCCCACTAGAAATTCAATTCAATTTGACATTAATTAAATGTCAACTTTGTGCAAGGATCTGTGAATGGAGATGTTAAGATGAAAAACAATACTCTTCTTACCCCCTGAAATCTTGTAATTTAATTCAGGGGATGTTTCATGTCCACAACCAAGTATGATAGAAGGAAGGCTGTGATTGGAGCAAAGCAATTTGAGAAATATGGAAGAGAAGGATCATTTTCATCTAAAAAGTGGCTATTCAGCCTCTGCTTAAAGACTGAGTGATTGGGACCCCAGTACTATCTGAGAAAGGCCATTTTCTTTTGAGACAATCATAATATTTAGAAAATTTTTCTTAACCTTGAATGGAAATCTTCTTTCAACTATAAATTCAACAGTTTAAGTCAAAACTCCAATATCTCTCCTAGGTAATTTTTCCTATAACCATACTTTCTTGCTTTAACAATGTATAATTGGATAGAGTCATGGACTTGGGGTCAGGGAGACCTGGATTTGAATCCCACCTCTAAAACTTACTCTAGGATAGTGGTGAACTCATTTAGTCCCCCTGAACCTCCTATAAAATAGGGCTAATAATTGTAGGATAGGGGTTCTTAAGCTGGTCCATGAATTTGGGGTTTTAAAAAAAATACTTCAAAATTGTATTTCAATCTAATTCATTTCCTTTGTCATCCTATATATTTTATTTTATTCTTTTGAAAATGTTCTGAGAAAGAGTGCACAGGTTTTACTGCCAAAGGGTTTAATAACACACACAAAAAGAACCATTCATGGAGAGCTATACTCGTTGTAAGAGTCAAGCACAATATTGTACATAAAGGGTTTTGCAAACTTTATCAATTATTATAATAAATTATTATCATCCTTATTTCTTCATCGTCATCATTATTATTAGTTATAAAACATCATAACACCTATCAAAGTATTTCCTTTGAAGTATAAGGATGATAGCCTGGAGCCTTCTCAATTTGATGAGATAGAGAATCTATTTCAAAGGATAATACCCTTTGTGAGGATAATTGAAGATAATAAAGTGAGGAAAGTGCCTTCCTTCTTCTGCACTCCCAATCCCACTTCACCTCCTCCCCCACCCCCAGTGAGTCAGGGCTTAAGTCTGTTATGGAGTCAGCCTTCCAGTGAGTAGATTTACTAAGTATCATTTTCTAGGTGCCATTTTGTCCCCATTTTTCTCCTTCATCATGCCCCTGCAAAGAGAGCAATAGGACCCACTGGAAAACCAAAGACTGAACAGCCCTAAATCATACGAAGGCATCACCTCAGGTCTGTAAATTAAAACCTGGTGTCAGCAGTGACAAATGGCAGGAATCTAGCAGAGAAGTAGAATGAAGAGCCAGGAGCTCCTATTTCTGAAGCTATATTTATTCCTATATATGTAGCTATAAATAATCTGTACATTTAGAGCTATAAAAAGCCCGCATGTATTATACAAGCAAGTATGCTTCACACATCACCTCTCTCGACACAAAAGGGGCCTATGCTTCATTACAGAATGAAAAAATAAAAATCAGACCAAACAGCAGCTTTCCTATCCCCCAACTGGAATCAAGCTCTCTTTGAAAGCAGGACTGCCTCTCCAGACCAGTGTCTCTTCATTAGGACATAAATACATCTTGTAGTCCATACAGTAAAGCCTAAGCCTCTGACTCCTTCAGATACCTAATACAAACAAGAAATTTAGAAACATACAAAATAACAGCAGCTGACATTTCTATAGTGCTTTAACATTTACTAAGCACTTTACCTCCATTATCTCATTTGATCCTGATTTTGACATTTTATATTCAATCTTCTTGTGAAAAAGAATCATAGAACTAGAAATCATCCCATCCCATACAAATTGGGAAGTTGGGAAGGAGATAAGTGATTTGTCTTAGGTGACTCAGGCAGTAAATAGCAGAACTAGGGGTTGAGCTTAGTCCTGGGTTTCCCAAATCTTCACAGAAACTCAGCATACCTTCCACTGAATCATGTTACCTCTGAGCTTAGCAGCAGCCCTGTGATATTAGTACTGCAATTTTGTAGGTGAAAAAATTAAGGCCCAGAGAGATTAAATAATATCTCTTAGGTGACCTGACTAGCAAGTGTCAGAGGCAAGATACAAACCCAGGTTTCTCCTGAGTATAGGTCCAGTAATTTTGTACTTTTTCTACTGCACCACACACTTCCCTATGCAGAGAATAATATGAAATAGTATATTGAGTCATATATAAAATAGTCTCCCCTCTGATTAGAAAAAGATAGGGGATGGGAGGACTTGGAGGTACCAATCCTAGTCTGTCACACTAAACATCTGAAGGGAGAAAATCATCGTGAGAGGCCATGTGGGGTAGGGAAAGGATTTAGATATTGCAAGTCAAGAGATCTAAGCTTGAATCTTGGCTCTGATGCTTAACTGCAAAGATGAACACAACAAAGTCACTCTTCTTGTTGAGCTAAAGGACCTTTAAAAAAAAAACACAAATGGAAATTATAATAATTACCCATTTCATAGGGTTGAGTTCAGGAAAATATCTTGCAAAGCTTTAAAATACTATAGGAAGGAGCTATTAATATTTGTTCCAACTAATTTGTGAGGTGAAGGAGTTAGGTGGTAATCTCTTATATCCCTTCTCCAACCTCTGGTTTTTTTTTCCTCGAGGAACTTGAATAGGAGATGTGACAAACAGGAGAAAATGGATGTGAATTGACTTACTAACATGAATTTGCTAGATGAAATTGAGCAATGACCCTTATTTTCTTCCTCTATAAAATGAAAGGGTTGGAGTAATCTCTAGATCTCAAATTCTATGATCCTTTGACTCTCTTGGAGGTAAGGAGTGGGATAAAGCTTCAAAATGCTGCCTAATCACTGATCATATTTTGATACGGGTTGTAGTTATTTATGGAGCTTCTATCTTCCCTGAGAGATTAGTTGGAGATTTGAGGTGAGGCATAAGGTAGACTGAAATGAGAACGCTGGATTTGGGGTCAGGAAACCAGGCTTTCCATTTCAGTTCTGCCAGTTGCTGCCTATGTGATGTTGGACAAGTATTTCTCTATATTGTGAAACTCATCTTCCTCTTTCATAAAATTAGGAGTTTAAAGCTCAGGAATTCTATGAAAAATTCTATGTCAAAGCATTTTAAAATGTTAGAAGTTATGTGCAAATATAGCCCATGTAGAGGCAGCAAGGTAGTGTGGTTGGATAACGTGCCAAATTTAGAGTCAGGAAAACTCATCTTCCTGAGTTCAAATCTGGCCTCAAGCACTTACTGGCTGTGTGATCCTGGGCAAATCACTCAGCCCTTTTTACCTCAGTTTCCTCATCTGTAAAATGAGATGGGGAAGGAAATGGCAAACCATTCCAGTTTGTTTGCCAAGAAAACCCTGAATTGGGTCATGAAGAGTCTGACATGACTAAAATGGCTGAACAACAACAAAGCTTGGGAGATTCTTAAATCCCACTCTCATTGATGAGTTAAGTTTCCAGAACTAGTTTGGCTACATTTCTCTAGGAAGGGATGTTCTCATGATTCCCCTAAGGAGTGAGGGGTAACTCCACTGCCACTCACTCAAGTTCCTACCAAGATTATAAGTTCTAGACTCAGCTCTGGTATCACCTTGGACAATTCACTTTACATTTCTGAGCCTCATTCAACTCTCTTCATCCATAAAATGAGAACATTCATCTAGATCTTTTCTGATGTCCCTTCCAGCTCTGAAATTCTATATCTCATATCCAAAACACTTTTCACTGGAGATGTCATCTGTTAGTGCTAATATTTTTTTTAAAAAGCTTGCCTGTTATTCCATTCAAACAGACACTAAGACACAGTCATAAACTGATGTTCAGTAATAGCAGAATGTACCACAGATGTTAGGAGAGAACATCTGATATTTATATTAAACTTTAAGTCAAGTCTTACAGGAGTTGTTCCTTAGGAAGCTGCAAATAATTTTCAGAACAAATATTATCCCTGTATCCTAGTTACAACAAGAATGACTTAGCCAGGTTTTTGAATAAGACAAATGAAGATGGAATAAAACTATTTTTCTCTTTGGACTTTTAAATTCATGGGCTATACTTGGGAATAAGGAGAGAAAAGAATAACTCACTGACATCCAATATCATTTGTTCACCAGGGTTGCAATCAAAGCAGGGACCTTGGACTATCAGTTGCAGATAGGTCATGTTCCTATCAAAAGAACTTGTTTCTCTTTTTTTAAGTTTAATTTTTTGTTATTCTGAAGTTGACAGTCACTAACAAGCATGAACATTTTAATTTACAAAGAAGAAAAAGTTAATTGCATATGAAACTGTGCATCCTCCCTACATTCAGCTTCCTTTTTTTTAGTATATAATAAATCCAACATGCTACTTTCCCGTCTAGCCTACCTGCCTATGCTTTTCTATGTACCACCTTCTGTTCTGTTCTGTTTGCCCTAAAATGCTTCATTGAATACCTTTTCTTTCTTTTTTTATTCTTTTACTATCCTCATTTCCCCCAATCTCCTTCCCAATTTTTAAAATCTTCCCTTGGGAAAAAAAATAAACATAGTCAAGAAAAATAAATCCATACATTGGCCCTGTCTGAAAATATAGACCTTATTCCACACCTCTACACCATCACCTCTCAGTCAAGAGGAGGGAAGTATGATTAATTATTCATCCTCTGGAGTCAAGGTTGATCACTTCATTGGCTGGAGTACTCAAGTTTTTCAAAGCTATTTTCTTTACAATGGTACAGCCACTGTGTGAATTGTTCTGGTTCTGATCACTTTATTCTGAAAGACTTCATACAAGTCTTCCTGGGATTCTATAAAGTAGGATCTTTCTTTCTCATGGTACAATAATATTGTGTTATATTTATTTGCCACAATTTTTTCAACCATTCCCCAACTGATGGGTATCCCTTTGGTTTGCACTTTTTTGTTACAACAAAAAGTGCTGCTAAGAGTGTTTTTTGTAAGCATAGGGTTTGGTTGGTTGGTTGTTTTCCCTCTCTTTCTTTTATCTCTATGGGGTCTGTACCTATTAGTGGTATTGCTGGGCCAAAACATAGGCACTGTTTGTTAACCTTGAACATAGTTCCTAGTTACTTTGCAGAACAACCAAACCAATCCACAGCTCTTTTAACAGTGCACCAGTTCTCCTGTTCTCCCAAAACCCCTCTCACAATTTTTACCTCCCCTCTTTGTCATCTTTGACAGTCTGATGGGTGTGAGATGGAGCCTCATGGTTGTTTTCATTTGTATTTCTGATATCATGAGTGATTTGGAACATTTTATCATATTGATGTTGACAGCTTGCTTTTCTTCTTTTAAGAACTGCTGCTCATATCCTTTGGCTTTCTACTGGGGAATGAATATTATATATTTGAACCAAGTCCTTACATATCTTGGATATCAGACATTTATCAGAGAAACTTGCTACAAAGATTTTTTTTCCTCAGCAGTCTGTTTTCCTCATAATTTTGTTTGTGGAAAAACTTTTCAATGAGCAATACTGCCCATTTAATCTCCTCTGATCCTCTCTATCGCATTTTTGTATTAAAAACTCTTTCCTAATCTATAGTTGCAAATATGTCCTTTCTTTTTCTTCTAATTGTTGTATGATATGACCTGTTATATAGAGGTTTTATTTTATTTATATATATAAATATTATATATATATATATATATATATATATATATATTAGAAAGAGAGAGAGAGATTTATATGGTGTGAGATGTTGGTCTAAACCTAGTTTCAACTCTACCTCTTCCCAGTTTTTAACAGCAATTTTTTTTTCAAATAGTGACTCCTCATCTCAGTAATTGAGGTCTTTGGGTTTATCAAACAGTATACTACTATATTTCAATGTTTCTGGGGGTGTGCTAGAACCAGCTCATACCAAGTAGAGAAAGTCAGTTGCTAAATTTCCATTGTAAATATTTATACCTCAGAAATTAGCAAACAGTACAAATCAGAGTTTGAATAATTGATTTGTTGATATTTTCTAGACTTAAGAGAATGATGGGAAAGAGATTAATTAATAAAGTAGGTGAAAAGTATGTTGTGCATACATTTCTAGGAGTTAGTTGTTAAACATTTACCATCATACCCATGGTTCTATATCTTGTGGGCTTAATCTATTCCACTGATCAACTTATTAGTTAGAAATCTGATACTTCTAGACTCCCTTCCTTCTGACTTTTAAAAATTAAATCCCTTAAGTTCTTTTAATCTTTTGTTCCTCCAGATGAATTTTGTAATTTTAACAACAACTGGACTTAATTCTTTCCAAGTGAGGAAGGCTTCCTCTCCCCCTCAGGGATCTAGTGGTGTTCCTGAAGTATTGGAGTATTTCTTTCTCCAGTGTTGTGGAATCAAATCCTAACTATTGTTGGTGCCCAAGTTCCATTTAATCAATTGAAATCAATCATCTTTTCCAGAATCACATATACTCCAAAAATATAAAGAAATGCAAGCATTTTGACACCCTTCAACATCTGGAGGTATCACCTTGGTCTCTTGGGAGAACAGGCTCAGAATTAATGCATTTTCTACAGAGCATTGGTCCCACCAAGTTCATGTCCAAATGGGGCAAAGCCCCTAGATGAGTCCATGTCTTAGCTATTGCTGGTCTTGGTCTTGGAAGCCATTCCTCTAGTCTTTAGTACTAAACAAGTTGACCAAAATACCCAACATGGTTTTTACTCCTGGACCTCCTGATGGCCTGTATTCCTAACTTATTAGAATTCACAAGGTTATAGTCATCTCCAGTCTCTGTCACATAAAAGCAGGAAGAATGAACACAAGAGTGGTAGAAATAATATCAAGGCTGCACACTCTTGATTTCATCCTGGCTCTGAGGGAGAAAGGGCCTGAGGTTACTCTTCCAGCTGAAGACCTTCAGAAACCCATCCTCCTTCTTCAATGCCAGTAAGTCTGGAAAGAGCCATGCAAAAGACTGTTCCTGCCTTTTTGAAAACATTCCAGTTCTGGCTCCAAAAACAATCCTTTTCCCCATGTTATTGAATGTTATTGAATGTCTGTGACCATTACAAATAAATTTTTAAATAATGAAGATAATGATAATAATAGCTAACATTTGTGTAACACTATGAGCCAGGCACTATGCTAAGCATTTCACAATTATTATTTCATTCGTATCATCATGCCTTTTGGAAAGGAAACAGATTCCTTGACCTTTTCTATGTAGACATCAGTACCTGTGTTACATTATTCTTTTTTCTAGTTCTATGGCAGTTTACAATTCTTTGATAGTTTGATAGTATATACCTTATATTTTTCCTGTTATTTCAATCTTTTGATTTTGTTTTGATAATCCTTTGTGTCTCATAGAGTCATTGATTTCTGTTTAATCCATTCTAACTTCCAGGAAGTTTGTTAACTTTCATAAAGATTTCTACCTTCTGTTCTAAGGTATTTATTTTCCTTCCAATTCTTTCCTCCAGAACTCTTATTTCACTTTTAATTTCAATTCTTACCTCTTGTTGCTTTTAATCATTGTCATCAAGCTATTTTTTTCTTTGAATTTTTGCTTAGAGTTATTGTGGAGTTATTTCCTTCTTCTGGGTTTACTGCTTGGATGTCTCTAGACCCATAATAGTTCTCTGTAGTTTTGGATGTCTCCTTTTTATCATATCTTCAGTCTCAGTTCCTAATTTGAGACTAGGTGTCAGGGTCAGGCTCTACAGTTTCCCGAAGTTTTGAATGGGTTAATCAGTCCCTGTTTGATTCAGACCCCAATTTTCAGGGTTTCTTACTGTTTATACCCAGAGCACTGGTGAGTTTCAGGTTCCCCCAGTGTCATCATCCTATGATCTTCATTCATGCATTATTCCCAATTTGAACAGCCCAGTCTTCCTGGTTACCACCTCCTCAACTCCCTATTCCCTCATACTCCAGGGTCAGAGCACCAGAAACAGAAACAGCACGTTTCAAATGTTCCTGGAGCATTTCTGACCAGATAATTGGCACTCTTCTTACTTATTTATCTGCATGCCTTCTGGCTTCCCTGGCAGAGGGGTCCTATAGGCTTCTGGCTGTCTTTTTGGTTTGGGCTTTTGTTTTTGTTTTTTTAAATAGCCCTGGCTGAATGAGGAAGCTTGTTGTTATCGTTGGTAGTGATGGTATTTTTTCCTCAGTCAATTTTTTTTAGCCGGTACCCTATTTATATCTTTTCTAGAATACATGGGAGAGATCTGGAGTTCTGTATGACATACCATTATCATAATCAGAAATCCTATAGGACTTACATATTCCCAATCCTTCAAGGTCTTACTCAGATGCTACCATGAAGCCTACCCTGCTGTCTTTAGCTCAAAAGGAGCTCCCTCTCTTCTAATCTCTTGTATCACTTATCTTGCCCTTTTATTATAATTTGTATCACAGTAATTTTTGTACCTTCCATCTTCCATGCTAGACTAGTGGTTCCCCAGGGGTAAAATCCCAGTCTTAAATTTCTTCGTTACCCCAGATTTAACAATCTATCATAGGGCCATATACAGAGTAACCATTAATACTTTATTTCAGAGTTACACAATCCCAAATTAGGATGAGCCCCTAAAAGCCTTTTAATCAATACCAGACCTGAATAAGAACTCATGCTTTAGTATACCTCCAGTAAGGGGATGCCTATTTCCTCCCAGGGGATCCTATTTTATTCTTTTTTAAGCTCTACTTTTTTTTCTTTCATTGAGCCTAGATCTATTTTTCTAGAGCTTTCACCCATCATTCAAAGTTCTAACTTCTAGGTCCACACAGTACAAATCTAAACCCTCTTCCAGATAATATCCTTTCAGAGACTTGAAGATAGATATCATGTCCCTTCTCCCCCAAATCTTTTTTTCACTAGGTTAAAATTGCCCCTATCCATTCAGCCAGTTTTCATACAATATGATCTCAATGCCCTCTACCATCCTGACTGCTCTTCTCTGGGCATTCTCCAGCTTATAGACAGGCTTTGTAAAATGTGACACCCAGAGCATAACAAATTGGCCATAATCATGGAAGAGTACACTGGGAATATAAATCCATCAATCAATTCATCCATAAACATTTATTAGGTATCTAATACATGTGGGCTACTATGCTAGGACAAAGAGACACAAAGACGAAAATGAAAAAATCCCAATCCTTAAGAGCTTACCTTCTAATGGAAGAGCCATGTGCAGAAATACATATGTGTACAAATACACATGTGTATGTATTTGTGTGTAGATGTATACATTTGTACATATTGAGAATGCATGCATATGTGTATCTAGAGAACATATATACATACACACATATACACACACAGATGTATATGTAGTAAATGTTTGGAAGACAGAAAGAGCACTAGCAGCTGGGAAGAGCAGGGAGGGCTTCACATAGAAGGTGACACTTGAGCAGACTCTAAGAGGCCAAGATGAGGAAGTGCATTCCAGGTTTGGAGGCAGTGATATGCTGGTTATTATTTAACAAGTGGATTTCAGGGGAGAGGGGAGAAATATATGCACATATACTTTTAAGTTTAATTTGCATTATTAACACTTTCTGAAATCTGTACAATCACAAAACAATAAATCAAGCCCTATTTTTTGTAGTGATGCTGATTTTGAAGTATAAATGCTCACAACAAAAATTTAACAATTGGCTAAGGAGTTGAGTTGGCTCCAACACAATCCTGCGTGGGGAACAGGCAATGCGAAGGCGCAGAAACAGAAAATGGAATGGTGTGTGTAAGAAACACTGAGTTTAAATGTAGAGTGAGCAGAGAAGAGTATTGTATAATAAGGTTGGAGAAAGCAGTTGGGGCTGAGTTTTGGCTGGCATATCACACACATATTGAACTTTAGCCCACTACAAACCTCAGGCTTTTTTTTTAAATCATATGAGCTTCTACCTAACCATATTCCCCTTATTTTATGACGGCAAAGTTGATGTTTTGAAATAATATAGGGCTTTATATTGATATCTATTGAGGTTCACCTTTTTGTATCCAGACTCTATCATCCAACTTTTTCAATATATCTGTGACCTCATCAAATAGGTAAGCCCTTGAATGCTGCAAATCACAACACATCTATGTTTCTTCATATGATGAGGCTTTTATCTATACCATCCTGTAAATTCTCCATAGACATTCCACTCAACATGGTGACAGATTTCTTCTGGTCTTCTTTTTTTAAAACAATATAATATTAGTTGGATATTGGACTATCCACTCATTATCCTTCTCTCTCTCTCTCTCTCTCTCTCTCTCTCTCTCTCTCTCTCTCTCCAATTTTATTTTATTTTCAAGTTCAAATTATCTTCCTCCCACCCTACCCCACCCCCACTAAGAAAAGAAGGAAAACAAAACCTATTACAGATATGTATAAACAAGCAAAACAAATTTGCCCATCAGTCATATCAAAAAGAATTATCCAAAACATAAGCCTCAATCTGGATTCTGACCCTATCACCCTTCTATCTTGTGAGTAGCCTGTTTCATCATGACCTCATTCTCAATGTACCATCAGCCCACCCCCTTTTTATTCAGACATCTCCAGGATAATCTCTTCTACAACAACTTCTTAATATACATTTATTTAATTAAATTGAAGATGATATATAAAGTGAAGATATGGCAAACTAAAAAATGTACCTAACTGCTCAATTTTTATTGAAAATAAAATTTCACTCTCAAAATATCTGCAGAAATGTAGCATCATCATATTGCCAGCCCAGACAAAGTTTTCTGAAATAGAGTCAAAAAACTTTAAAGATTGTTTTAGAAACACAGTTCTTCATTTCACAAAGCATTGGCTGCCAAGGAAAATGTAAAAAGGAAATCTGTGGGATTACAATGCATGATAATACAACCTATGCATCCTCTATGATAGCTCCATCCAAGAAGTTGTCTGGGATAATGCAGTCTGTGGATTCAATTCCGTGCAATAAACATTTTTTATTATTAGCTGGCTATGTGATATGGTGGATAGAGCACTGAGGCTAAAATAAGGACTTACTAGCTCTGTGACCTGGGCAAATCACTTAACTAAGTCTAACCTCTGTCTGTGTCAGTTTTCTCATCTGTAAAATGGAGATGATAATGGAATCTGCAACCCAAAGGTGTGGGAATAAAATGAGGTAATATGTGTAAAGTGTTTTGTAAACCTTAATGCACAATGTAAATGCTAGCTATTATTGTTTTTATTATTACTATTATTATTACATTATTAAATGATAGATACAAAGCACAGTGTTAAGTTCTGGGGATACAAAGAAAAAATAACAATGACATTTATGTGACACTTTTTAAAATTTAAAAATGCCTCACATACATTTTAAAGAAGGATAAACAATGTCCTAGAGTCAGAGGACTTGGGTCTAAATTCTACCTCAGATAGGCACCCCAGCATCCCCAGGATGGCTGCCAACACAGGTTCTTAGATCTGCTTTTCTAAAGGAAAGCAACTTAAAATGAGTTAACAATCTTACTCTAATCAAACATATGTCATTTACCTAGTTCAGGGAAAAAAAGGTCAGCACCTTGGACTTCAGAGAATACAAACAAGTTACAAGTAGAAGTTACAAGCAGACAGAGAAACAGATCAGCAGACAGGCTTCCATCTGTCTGACCTTTATATCCATACCTAGTCAGTTACCAGAGAGGGAAGCACCAACATCTGGGTTTTCAAAGCCAAGGAGCTCAATGGCTGCCCAGAGTCTCATCTGGTCAAATTACACCTCTTCTCAAAGCAAGCCCCAAAACAAAATCTCACATCAAGGTATATATAGCCTTTTCCTGGCTCAGAGAATGTCACAGCCCTCTTGATCCCCTGCCCAATGACAAAGTATCAAGGTGTGGGCGTTCCTGAAAAACAAGCCTCCTGCCACAGACTCCAGGTGACCACATTCAGCCTATTAGGGGGCAGAGTATATTTTCAAATCAGGGAAGGTTCTCAGAGTCACTTAAGCCTATCAAAGGGCCTAGGGGCAGGGAAGATCTTAAATTCCCATTCCCACAACACCTCACAAGTAAAGCAAGGGGCTTGATAACCTCTAAAATCTCCACCACCTCAAATTTATGATTGTTTGAGGCTGATGACAATTCTATAAGGTAGGTATTATTTTCCCCATTTTGCAAATAATGAAACTAAGGCTCAGTCAAGTCTGAGACAAGCTCATCTACTAATAGAGGTATATGGGAATTAAGACTTAAGGGCTTAAGAAAGAAAAGATTTTGAAACATCTGCTAAGAGGAATGTGATAGAAAGTAAATTATCCGCAAGCACACATTTAAGACAAAATTTGAACCCATATCTTTCTAACTCCAATTCTAATACATCAAGCCACTTTCTCATACCACCTTCCAGACCTTATACCTATGGAACAATCTCTAGCCTTAAATAAGCTTACAATCGAGAAACAGCATTTCCAATGTGCTCTGCCCCACACAAATTTCAAACAATGTGAAAGGGAGCTCCAAACAACTTCTGGAGCCAGAGCACCCACAGAACGGCACAGAGAAGCTAACCTCCTGCTGAGGACAGCCCAGCAGCCCTGCAGGGAGCGGCCAGCACAGCGCTCTGAGAACAGGCAGCACAGGGCGCTGGGAACCGACAGCGAAGCCCGAAGAGCAGAGCCCAGGTCTGGGGTTTTAGCCCCAGGGCGGCCGGGCCTTCAGCTGGCTGGTGGAACCCCAGAACACCAGCAATTGTGGCGATTCCAGAATTATCAGCACAGATATGCCTAGGACAAAGTGAAAGGTTAGTGCCCTATGGACTTTGGGACCAGTATTTGGGGAACACGTGGCTTCCTCCCCTGGGGGCAAAAAGCTGCTGAAGAAACAGCTGCACAGAAGCCATTTTGCAGCGTCAGTAGTGGCTCTAGCTCCTGGTCTGCAAACTGTAGGAAGATCCAGCAATCAATCTGGGGGTTAATCGCTTTTGCTTTAAACTGCCTGGATCTGGATTGTGGTCTGGGGGGGAAGTTTGGGGTGGGTATCCAACTTGCCAGAGTGGGTGGAGGCTTTACAGAGGCCACCCAACTGGCGGAAGTTGTGAAGACCCCACGTTTGGGCGGAAGCTCCCCAGTCTGGTGGCAGAGTCCTACTGTGGCAACAAGCCCAAAAATCAAGTAATTAAGTGGCAATATGCCTAGGCAAATGAAACAAAATAAACAGAAAAGTTCAACATTGGACTCCTATTTTAGGGGCAAAGAGGTTCAAAGGATGGAGGAGGACTGTGAGGTCAGAAGTCCTGCACCAAAAGCCCCAAATGAAATTACAAGCTGGCTACAGGCCATAGAGGACCTTAAGAAGCAGATAAGAGAAGTGGGGGGGAAATTTGGGAAGAGAAATGAAAAAGATGCAAGGAAAGTATGAAATGACAGTCAACACCCTGACTGAGGAAAATAACACCTTAAAAAATAGACTAACTCAAATGGCAAAAGAGGCTCAGAAAGGCAATGAGGAGAAGAATGCCTTAAAAAGTCGAATTTGCCAGATGGAAAAAGAATCTCAAAAGCTCACTGAGGAGATTCATTCCTTCAGAGTTAGACTGGAGCAAATGGAAGCTAGTGACTTTATGAGAAATCAAGATGCTGTTAAACAGATCCAAACAAATGAAAGAATAGAAGGCAATGTGAAATATCTCATGGGAAAAACCACTGACCTGGAAAATAGATCCAGGAGAGACAATTTAAAAATTATTGGACTACCTGAAAGCCATGATCAAAGAAAGAACCTAGAAATCATCTTTAAAGAAATTCTCAAGGAAAATTGCCCTGATGTTTTAGATCCAGAGGGCAAAATAGAGGTTGAAAGAATCCACAGATCACCTCCTGAAAAAGATCCCAAAAAGAAAACTCCCAGGAATATTATAGCCAGGTTCCAGAATCCCCAGATCAAGGAGAAAATACTATAAGCAGCCAGGAAGAAACAATTTCAATATTGTGGAAACACAATCAGAATAGCACAGGACCTGGCAGCTTCTACACTGAGGGATAGAAGGGCATGGAATATGATATTCCAGAGGGCAAAAGATCTGGGAATGAACCCAAGGGTCACCTACCCAGCAAAACTGAGTATTTTGTTTCAGGGGAAATATGGTCATTCAGTGGAATGGAGGACTTTCAAGCATTCTTGATGAAAAAACCAGAGTTGAATAGAAAACTTGACATTCAGACACAAGAAGCAAGAGATGCTTGAGAAGGCAATCAAGGAAAAGAAATCAAAAGGAACTTATCAAAGTTGGACCATTTACAGTCCTACATGGAAAAACATAACTGTGTTTGATGAAACCTTTCTCATTATGAAAATAATTGAAGATGGGTACATGCCACATGTTCACAGGTATACATGGATAGAGGGCACAGGTTGAATTTGATGGGAAGGGATGATTATTATTTTTTTTGGAGGGCAATTGGGGTTGAGTGACTTGCCCAGGTTCACGTGGCTGGGTTTTTGTTTGTGTGTTGGGTGTCTGGGGCCAGATCCGAGCTCGGGTCCTTCTGGCTCCGGGGCTGGCTCTCTGCTCGCTGCACCACCTAGCCACCCCAAGGAAGGGATGATTCTTAAGGGGTGAAGTCAAGAGGTGAGAGAGGAAAGTGGCAAGAGGAGATGGAGAGAGACAGGGTAGGGCAAACTATCTCATGTAGAAGAGGCAAGGGGAAGTAGTTGCAGGGGAGGGGAAGAACAGGAAGGCAAAAAGGCAAAAGCATATCCTCATTGAAGTTGGCTCAAGGAGAGAATCACATACATACTAAATGGAATATCTTACCCTCACTCACTCTCCTGAGTAGGGGAAAGGGGGATGAGAGGGGGGATGATGGAGGGGAGGGCATTCTGGGGAGAGGGGAGGTTAGAAGTATCCACTATCAAAGAGGGACAGGATCAAAGTAGGGAATGGACCAGGTGGGAGGTGAGACTGGTGGGAGGGAAATATAAGCAGTCTTTTACAATATATCTACTATGGTAATGTTTTGCATAGATATACATGTACAACACATACTGAATTGCTTATCTTCTCAGAGGGAGTGGGTGACAAGGGAGAAAGGGAATGGATCTGAAAATCGAAGTTTTAAAATTAAATGTTTCATAAGATGTCCAGGCATTGGGGCTCAGAGATTCACCTTGCCCTAATGGCAAAGTCGAAGGGGGTATGGGAGAAGATATGGGAGAGAGCAGATTGGATGAGGGGATATCTAGTGGGACTGCTATTCTGGGGTGGTGGGTAGGGAAAAAATGGGGGAAAAATGTAATTCATAATCTGGTGGAAATGAATTATGTAAACCAGAAGTTAATAAAGCATTTGTTTAATTAAAAATAAAATAAAAAAATAAGCTTACAATCTATCAGGGTAATTATGACATGTACATAAATAAATAGGGTTACAAGGTGGAATGAGAGAGAGGTAAAAGAAATATACAAAGTGCCCCTAAGAAAGCTTTGAAAATGAGAGATCAAGACCCATATGTACAAAAATATTTATAGCAGCTCTTTTTGTGGTGGCAAAGAATTGGAAATTAAGGGGATGCCCATCAATTGGGGAATGGCTAAACAAGTTGTGGTATATGGATGTAATGGAATACTATTGTGCTATAAGAAATGAGGAACAGATGGACTTCATATTTACCTGGAGAGACTTATGAGAACTGATACTGAGTGAGATGAGCAGAACCAGGAGAAATTTGTATGTGTCATGACCAACTTTGATAGGCTGGACTCTTCTCAGCAATGCAGGGTTATAGGTCAACTCCAAAAGACTCATGATGGAGAAAGATATCTACATTCAGAGAAAGAACTAGAAAGAACAGAGTTTGAATGCAGATTGAAGCAAACTACCAGCTCTCTGTCTTTTTCTTGTTTGGTTTTGTTTCCTCTTTCCCATTGTTCATTCCATCAAATACAATCCTTCTTTATAACCTGACTAATGTCTAATTGCAGATCTGATACTTGATTGTATGCTGCCGTGGGGGAGGGGAGGAAGAGGAGGGGGAAAAAATTTGAAATTCAAGGAATTGTGGAATTGAATTCTGTAAACTAAAAGTAAACAAACAAATTTAAAAAGAAAAGAAAAGGAGAGATCATTTTCAGTTGTCAAGAAGGGGATGGTTTCATGGAAGAGGTCATGCTTGAGCTGAGCCTAGGAGGAAGAGAAAGGTTTCAACAAGTAGAAACAATGAGAGAATATATTTTGGACATGGGAAATAATCTACACAAATGCATGGAGGATGTTGACTATCAACTGAAATAGGAAAGTTAGGAAAAGAAGATGCCCCAATCAAGGAAAACAAAGGAAAAGTTCTTTGGGAATAGGACAACTGGAGCATGTCCACAGGCAGCCAGGAACTAAACAATAGACAAGAGTAAATTGAAGATGAGAGAGGGAAAGCATGATAAATTGATTAAAGTACTAAAAGAGGTAGGAGGGAATGAGGTCAAGGACACAAAAGCTGGGATTAGTCCTGATAAGGACTTAGATGATGTCGTTCTCCCAAATTGGACCAAAGGAGAAAATGGATGGCAACAAAAAGTTTTTGATGTATAGAGGAGAGGTAAAAAGGGAACTCACAGCTAATGGGTTCAGTGGCATGATTATGGGACAATAAGAAGACTGGCCTCACTAGAACAGAGAGTCATAAGAGATAAAACTGGAAAGGCTAGAATGGACCAAACTATCAAGGCCTCTGAAATCCAGGCAGATGGATTTGGACTGAATGTGATAGGAGGTAGGGAGCCACTGACAGTCTCTCCACCGAAACAGCAACAACAACAAAAAAAGAATAAACAGAGAAAAGCCTGAGGAAGCTCAAAATCCCCCTGATAGGGCAGCTGAGTCACAGTATCAGAGCAAGACTAGCAGTAATGGATGGACTCAAATCCTCTTTTCCCTCTGGCATGGAGTTTGCATATCATCTAGAGACCAATTGCCCAGGAAGCTTCCCTTCCACCATTATAGTAGAAATCCACCAATCTTCCTATCCTGGCTCTTCACTCCCCTCTCCCAATGCCTTGTCCTGCTAGGCCCAGAAAAGAACCCTATAAAAACCCAATAGAGGGAGGCTAGGTGGTGCAGTGAGTAGAGTGCTGGCCCTGGAGTCAGAAGGACCTGAGTTTGGATCCGGCCTCAGACACTTACCCCACACAAACAAAAACCTAGCCGTGTGACCTCGAGCAAGTTACTTAACCCCCAATTAATTTAAAAAGAAAAAAAAAAACAATAGACCTTACTGACTTGGGGAAGGGGACGCCCAATTTGCTGCAGGACCTCAGGACAGCGTCCAATTCTACCTGAGGATCCGGTAGACCTGATCTATTTCCACCATTTTCTCTTACTGCCCTTTGTTTTGTGTGTATCTTCCCTCCATAAAGCTGACTTATTTTATTCTCTTGAAGTAAGATTCATGTTTCCTTATATTGGATTTTGGTATTCTGAACTTCCTGGAATCTGTTAAGAGGAATATTGGTGGTGAGAAGTATGTCGGAGAGAAGAGATGCCAAGTGAGCTGCAAGGGCCCCTTTTCTTGGAAACCCAGCTAGGCTTTTTTCTGGCCATAGGGATTAATGTTCTCTCTGTCTGGATGATTTCCAAGCAAGGCAAATCATTGGCTCCTCTTGTTCTCAAATAACAGAGGAATCTGCCTGGACACCATTCAATTATGGGTATGCTACAGAGCACTAGTCTTAAGTCCTCTCTGGCCCCCAGAGATTCCAAAGTGTACTCATTATTTAGGCAAGTCTGACACAAGCAAATTAGTTATAGTTTTATGTATAATATATAATATTTAAATACTGGATATCCCAAAAGTCTTAGTACAGCTTTAAGCATTAGTAGCTTGTATGTAATACATCATAATGATATTTGTTGATTACTCTGACACAGCCTGATACAATAGATACTGTTCTGGGTTTGGAATCAGGAAGACAGGCTCAAATCCTCTGATTTTAGTTATGTGACCATGGCCAAGTCATGTAACCTCTATGTGCTTTTAGGCAAGTTCATGGGATTTATTTAAGTCGTAGATAAATGCATTGTTGTGCTAGGAGCAGTCTCTGTTAGTTTTTATTCCCCTAAAAGGCAGGGAAGCTGTCCCTAAGACTTGATTGGCTCAGGCTGGAGCTGTTGCTTTGGCCTCCCAAATGCCTCGGATATAAAGATGCCAACCCAGGAGAAATTAGTGCCCCTCAAACTTGGCAGATGGCACATTGCCATGAGAATCACCATACCCAGCACACTCTGATTATCACATTTTGGAGGAAGTAGGGAGGGAGGGGAGGTGGTCTACCTGACCAAGTGCCATATCATGCTAAGTGTCCTTTCCACACCATGACAATGTAAATTTCTCTTTATCTGTTGAATGGTCTACAAGTATCTCACTTCCCTCCAACCCTAATCCTGAAGCACCAGACAGACCCAAATCAAATCTACTCTAAAACAATTGGTGATACACAGTGATGGAGAAACTCCCAAAAGCAAAAATTCCCTATGGTGACAAAAATCACAGATCCTATGCCACTTTAAGCTGATCAAGGCATAGATAAGAGGATTTCACTCTCAAAGCTTCCATTTCCTCTTCTGTGAAATAAGAGTCGGAGGAGATCATGCCTAAGGCCCTTTCTGGCTCCAAATCCTTTGATCTTTAGATCTTCAGCTTGCCCATTTATCTAGTTTGGGCCCCCTTCTCTTTACTAGGCTCCCTTCCTCTCACTGACCCTGACCTCAAATTCTTTCCTACTCTTTACAAAATGACTGAGAACAGCTTAGAGTGTAAATCCTAGTGAGGGAGGTGGGGTTCATTTGAACACGGATCAAACTTTTAAGCTTAAGGAATAGGCTTAATACTGAGTCTGGAGGTATAACACTGAACTAGAAGTAACTTGAGTTCATATCTTGCCTTTGATACTTTCTGTTTCATTGTGGACAAATCACTTAATTTCTTTATGTCACTTGTAATTTCATTTCATTTCATTTGCAAAATGGTGCTAATAATAGTACCTATGTCCCAGGTTGTTGCGAGGAACAAATAAGATAAGGGTAGTAAAGAACTTTGTAAATGTGAAGTCCTATATCAAAGTCAGCTATTATTAGCAGTCTTACTATGAGATGGCCCAGCAGATAAAATGCTGAACCTGGAGTCAGGAAGGCCTGCCTGAGTTCAAATCCACCCTCAGATACTTATTAACTATGTAACTCTGGGCAAGTCACTTAACCTCTGTTTGCCTCAGTTCCCTCATCTGTAAAGTGAGAATAATAATGGCACCTCCCTCCCAGGGTTATTGTGGATCAAATGAAATAATCTTTGTAAAGTTCTTTGCAAACCGTAAAGTGCTATAAAGTGGTAGCTATTATTTTCTCTTTTTTGCTTTTTTTGGGGGGGGAGGGGAGAAGGTAGGGCAATTGGGGTTAAGTGACTTACCCAAGGTTACACGGCTAATTTTTTGTGTTAAGTGTCTGAGGCTGGATTTGAACTCAGGTCCTCCTGACTCCAGAGCCAGTGCTCTATTCACTGTGCTACCTAGCCACCCTAGCTATTAGTTTTAAATAGATTTTTATTGACATCTTTTGTTTTTATATGCCCTAGACTTCCTTCATGCCACCCCCATCCTTTTGACATTACATCTAGTAGCAGTGGCTTCTAGGTTTTTTGAAAGTTTGTGAGGCGGTCATGTCATAGGATTTGGGCTAGAAATGACCTGAAAGACCCAGTTGTATAACTCACTCATTTTACAGGTAAGAAAACTGAGACCCACCTAGGGGCCCACATATTGACCTTTGATTCCACAAAAGTCACCTGCAGACCCAGCAGATCTATTTCCATCATTCTTGGACTGCCCTTTGTTGTGCGCATAGCTGCCTTCCATAAAACTGACTTGCTTTAGTCTCTTGGGAGCTCCATGCATCCTTGTATTGAACTTCTCAGTAGCTGAACCTCTTTGAGTGTGTGTTAAGAGTATGGGTGATGAAGGATGTGTTGAAATTGTTAGTTACAGTAGGAAGGTTAGTTAACAGTTAAGTAGCAGGGCTAGATCCTCCAGCTCTAGGGACTATATTCTTTCCATTCAAGCAGCATTGTCCCCAAATTACAGAAAAGGAAATTAAGGCTCAGAGAGATTAAGAGAATTGTACCATTTCACATAGCTAACCTCAGAGGCAAGGTTCAAACCCAAATCTTCTAAAACTAAATCCAATGCTCTTTCCACAATTTCAGACTTCTAACAACAGGTTGGGGGGGGGGGGGGGAACATTATGTAAATATTGTTGTTTTATTGTTTCTCAGTCTTGTCCAACTCTTCACGACCCTACCTCAGGTTTTGTCTGCATAGATACTGGAGTGGTTTTCCATTTCCTTCTCCATGTCATTTCACAGATGAGAAAACTGAGGCAAACAGGGTTAAGAGATCTGCCCAGGGTCACATAGTAAGTGTCTAAAACCAGATTATAATTCAGGAAGATGAATCTATCTACCCTATACACCTACACCACCTAGCTGTCCTATACAAATATTAGCTCTAATAATTTATCTTCATACTGGGGAAAGAGATAGGAGGCTTTCTCCATAACTCTGAAATTGTTGCTTATGAGTGGAAGGGGCCTTGGTTTCAAAAGCTGGTGGTGTTTCTGCTCTTTGTAGTTCAGTCCCAGCAGCATAACTCAAGAAAACTCCTCATTAAGGGTGAAAAAGAAAGCTCCCCCCGAAAGTTCTAGGAAAAAATCTGCAGCGGTTGATGAATAGTGGCCAAAAGGTGGCCAAGAGTGTGACATACCCTTAGAACAGCTTCCAGATTTGTCATTATCATCAGAAGGGAATTCCCTTCCCTTAAGAGGCCTGACAGAATTCAAGGCTTCTGGCCCTCTGGGAAATCTGCCAGGCTTCTCACCCCAATCAGGGATACTATGTGACCCATCTCACTTGGATTCCAATGTCAGCCAGTGTGCCCACGTATGACCAAGCATCCTAAAAATTTGGCATCTATGAATATTCCAAAGTTAAAACAAAATATTGATCAAGGACAGAGGGCTCTGTTAACATCTCTCTGTGTTCCTTACATAGAGGTAGACTTGCTTAGTGTATAGTATGCTAGACTTATAATCAGAAAAACCCTGATTTGAAACCTGCCTCAGACAATATAATTACTAGCCATGTGATTTTAAGCAAGTCAGTTAACCTCTTTTAGTCCTCCAGTTCCTGAAGGGATAAAATGGGAATAATGACACCTGTAATATTTGCCTTTCAGGGTTGTTGTGAGGACTAACAAAAATAATGCATGCAAAGTGATTTGTAAACCTTAAAATGCTAAATAAATGTCAGTTTTTTCTAATTATTCAAAAGTTGTCCCATCTGCAGATTTAATTTTCTCCTAGGCCTCTGAAAACCTCTGTTGACAAATACCAATCCTTCAAAGAGAATCTTCCCATCATGAAGATTGCAGAACTACTATGAAGACAAAAGAAAAATCAGAATAATAAATGACTTCTACCCATAGTACTTTCTATAGTCAGTTGTCTCCTTGGGCGTGAAGAATGATAGGAAAACTTCCTTGTGTCTGTTCACAAACTCAGCTGTTAATGGGTGGGCCTATTAGCCCATTATTTTAGAAAAGAGAAATATGTTTTCATAACACATCAAACATTTTAGAACTCCAATGTCTCACAGCCTGTTTAGCTGTTGGGAACTGAGTTTTTCACTATTATGAATGATAAAATTATAAATAATTTTGTACAAATAATTCTTTTTTGGCTTCTTAATTTCTCCTTTGGAGCATAGTTCCCAAAGAACTAATATAGTAGCAGTGGTGGGTTGACTGAGAGGCAGTATGACCTAGCGAAAAGCTCTGCTGGGTTTGGGAAAGGAAAGACTATAGTTGTTTCTGCTACCTGTGCAACCTTAAGAAAGTCATTTTTTCCTCTGGGCCTAAATTTCCTTATCTATAAAAACAAGAGATTTGAGGTGAAGTATAATCTAGTGGAAAGAGCATTCAACTTGGAAACAAGCATTTATTAAGCACCATCTATAAATGGGGGACATTTTGGAGAAGGAAATGGCAAACCACTCCAGTATCTTTGTCAAAAAGCTCCCATGTAGAGTCAGACATGACTGAACAACAACAACAATGTGCCAAATGCTTCACAAATATCTCATTTTGTCCTTACAACCCCTGGAGAGAGAATTCCCATTTTACATTTGAGGAGACTGAGACAGACAGAGATTTTTTTAAGTGACTTGCCCGGAGTCACGTAATTAGTAAGTCTCTAAGGCAGCATTTGAATTCAGGTCTCCCTGACTCTATGCCCAGTACTCTCCCCACTGTGCCACCTAGCTGCCTCACCTATTCAAATACTGACTCTACTACATACTTACTATGGGACTTTCAGCAAATTATTTTCTGTCTCTGGGCTTCAATTTCCCCATCTGTAAAATGAAGCAGCAACAGTGTTGTAGTAGAAAGAGCATTGAACCTGGAGTGAGAAAAGTCATATTCAGATGCTGACTCTATCATTTACTAGCTGTGACTTTGAGCAGATCATTTCCTCACTCCCACCCCAGCTTCTTCCTTTGTAAAATGCAGGGATTGGACTAGACCCCTGAAGTCCCTTTTAGCTCTTTATCCTATTTAAACTTAGAAAAGTCAGTGCAAGGCGGCACCAGAAACCCCATCTTTTTCTTCTTTTCATTTGTTCAATGCCTTTTTAATTCTTCTGAATCAAAGCTATTCTATCCAGACCCAGAAAGCAGTTTGGAGCACAATAGGCTTTGGGTTCCAAGATCTGATGAAAGGATTCAGTACAACTCCCCACCAGGGCTTGGCTTTGGACAGGTGTTAATTATTCCCCTTGGCAGCATCTGTGTATTCAGCATGGGGTAAAAAGGCAATTTGCAGCCCAGCTGGCGGTGGGCTAAGAAGTTGCTGCTGAAGGGGCAGACAATTCCAGCCAATTGCCAAAGACGGGTGATCATGAAACACACACCTTCTTCCCCAGAGAAGAAGATCCCAGCTCACAAGACTGCAGAGATCTATTTCTCGGGCAAGGGAAGTTTGGGGGGAGGAGGGGAAATTAAGTGTTTCAGACAAAAACATCCTTCTTCCAGTCTGTGCTTAAGTTATTTCTTTTTTCTTTATTTTTTTTTTTTCGCTTAAGTTATTTCTAATGCCAGACACTCTCCAGAAGAGTAGTAGGCAGTGGTAAACTCCTCCAACAAGCAAGTGAGCTGGGTCTCCAACTATGCAGTTATGGAAATAGCCACCCCTTCCACCATAGCAATGCTGCCCTATGGCAGGAACCCAAGTGATTCCTTAATAGGCTGTGGGATTAGCAGCATGTAAAGTATAGCAGGGCCCACTTCTTGCTGCTAAAAGGCTTCCCACACGAGCAGGCTTCAGCTAAACTATATTCTAATAGTAATCCTTTCAATTTACAATATTCTCTGTAGTTTACAAAGCATTCTCACACCCATTATGTCATTTGAGCCTAACCAAAGCCCTGTAAAGCAGCCCAAGAAACACTAATTACTGTATTTTTTTTTATTTCAATAAGCATTATAAGTTTTACAAAGCATTTTTCCTTCCCTGTAAGAGCCTCATAAGGTAGACAAGTATTATTATATATATTTTGTAAATGAAGAAACCAAAGTTAAAAGAACTCATTTGCTAGAAGTCTGTAGCAGAGCTACAAATGAGTCTTTTATTGAAAAATTTCAAGTCCAGTTCACTTTCCTCTTCTCCAGGCTACTTTGAAACAAATCTGGTAATAGTAATAGTTAACATTTATATAGCACTTTAAGGTTTGCAAAGCTCTTTTTATATTATCTCTTTTGATTCTCACCAAAACCCTGTGAGGTAGGTGCTATTACACCTGCTTTTCAAATGAGGAAACTGAGGCTGAGCAGGGTTAAGTCACTTGCCCAAGATCATACAGCTAATAAGGGTCTGAGAGTGGATTTGAACTTAGTTAGATCTTCCTGGCTCCACATTTAGTGCTCAATCTAACACATCACTCGACTCTGGAGTCACAGAAGCTGTCTTCATATCCTGCTTCTGATATTTGCTGTCTCTGTGATGATGGACAAAGCGTTTAAATGGATCCCTGGGCCTGTTTCCTCAGTGGTAAAATGGGGAATTGGACCAGATGGCCTCTGAGGTCCCTTCCAATTTGATACTAATCTTCTTTACATCCATTTCAGTGTTTGATCTCTAGTTTTATCCCTTCAGGTACAATTTGTTTCGGTCTCTTTACCCCTAGACTCAATTCATGCATACACACGTTATATACATACATGTATGCTGTATATATACATGCAAAAACATATGTGTGTACACATTCACACTTATATACACACACACATATATATTGTTGTGTCCAACTCTTTGTAACTCCATGGACCATAGCACATTAATACTGTGGATGAGGGTTTCTTTGTCAAATGATACTGGAGTAGTTTGCCATTTCCTTCTCCAGTGGATTAGGCAAACAGAGATTAAGTGACTTGCCCAGGGTCACACAACTAGTAAGTGTCTGAGGCCTGATTTGAACCCAGGTCTTCCTGACTCCAAGACCAGCACTCTATCCCTGAGTTACCTAGCTGACTCATAAATACATATGTATATATACAAAGACATGAAAATACACATATAAATGTATGTGCATATACATATATACATTGATGCACATGTGCATTGCTACATGTGTGCGCATATGTGGCGTGTGCGTATATACTCGTGTGTAATATACATGTTCGTGGATGTAATTATGAACATACACATGCACATTCACACACACATACCAGCATCCAAGGGTACTCATCAAGGATCTTTATAAGCTGCTAAAGTAATATGGTCCACTGGCTCTTGTTAGCGGTAGGATAGAACATGTACTACATAAAGCTCTTCATAACCTGACTCTTTCCTCTCTTATCTTCTTATCCTTTGCTCTCCTCCATGCACTGACCTACTTGCAGTTCTTTGACCAGAACGCTCCATCTCCCCATTCTGCCCGTACCTTTGCCCTGGCTGTCCCCCATACCTAGAACAGTCTGCCCCTCACTTCAGCTTCTTTAGTTCCCTGGCTTCCTTAAAGGCTCATCTCTAAGCCCACCTCCTGCAGGAAACTTTTCTCCAAGTTGCTAATGCCTACCCTTTCAAATTATTTCATCTGTTCTGTATAAATCTGGTATGTACATAATTCTTTTCATGTTAACTCCCATTAGAATGGATGTTCCGGGGCAGCTAGGTGGCGCAGTGAGTAAGAGCGCCAGCCTCGGAGTTGGGATGACCCGAGATCGAATCCGGCCTCAGAAAATGAGCACCCACACACAAATAATGACTGGCCGTGTAACCTTGAGCAAGTTACTTAACCCCAATTGCTTAAAAAAAAAAAAACAACCAAAAAAAAAAAAAGAATGGATGTTCCTTGAAGTCAGGGACTGGTTTTTTGCCCTTTTTTTAATATCTCCAAAACTTAGAACCATACCTGGCCAAAAAAATGGGGGGCTTAATAAATACTTGCTGAATTTGCAAAGGACTATGAAACTGAAACTGTACATATACTTTGACCCAGCAATACCACTTCAAGGTCTATATCTCAAAGAGATCATAAAAATGGGGAAAGGACCCACATGTACAAAAATATTTATCGCAGCTCTTTTTGTGGTGACCAAGAATAGGAAATTGAGGGGATACCCATCAATTGAAGAATGACTAAACAAGTTGTGGTATATGAATGTAATGCAATGCTATTGTGCTATAAGAAATGATGAATAAGTAGGCCAGAAAAACTTGGAAAGACTTATATGAAGTGGTGCTGAATGAAATGAGCAGAACCAGAACACTCTGTTAGGGGCTACCAGAAGTAACCAGTTACCAGAAGTTACCACTCAGTTAGACTGTTACCAGAAGTAACAGACACATTATGCAATGACTGACTTCGATAGACTTAGTTCTTCTCAGCAATGCAAGGATCTAAGACAAGTTCAAAAGACTCACAATGGAAAAATGCCATCCACATCCAGAGAAAGAGCTGGAGTCTGAATGCAGATGGAAGGGCACTGTTTACTCTCCTTTTCTCTTGTTGTTTTGTTTTGTTTCTTCTTTCTCCCCGTTCCTCCAGTTAGTTCTGATTCCTCTTTACATCATGACTAATGTGAAAAGGTTTAACATGAACGTGTAAGTAGAGCCTATATCAGACTGTATGCCATCTTGGGGAGATTGAAGGAGAGAAAAATTTTAAACTTATGGAAATGAATGTTGAAAACTAAAAACTAATTAATTGATTGATTGATTGATTAAAAAAATAAATACTTGCTGACTTTCTTACTTTAACTTCCCTGGCATTGTTTTCATAGCCTCATGTTGCTTCTTCTTCCTCAGTTATCTTCCCCTGTTTCCATCTTCCGTATACATTTTTAAAATATAAATATGGCAATTTGCCTACATCAGTCTCCTTTGATATCTCCTTTTTCTTCCTGTCCAAATTACTTGTGCTGCTCATTAGCATAGACATAACTAGGATTTCGAGAAGATCCAGACTGTGCCTGGACAAAATGGCCGACAGACCCTGATCCCCTAACCTTTAAGACAAGGTAGAGGTTGGGGAAGACAGCAGATATATGAAGACAGGCCTTAAAAGAGGAAGAACATAATAATGAAGCCGTAGATGGTGGCTTGGGGCTAGACAAAAGGATGGAGATGGCAAGCTGGAGGACAGCCAAAGAAAAACTATCCCACTCCAGTTAAAACCACAGATCAGAACTCAGTTACTCTGCCCTAGAGTCTGAACTAAAACATGATTCTGGTGTCGGAGGTCTCACATCCTTCCTGTGGTGACTTCCCTACAGAAGCTCAGGCTGTGGACTCTTACTTAACCCTTTTCTGAACTCCAAAATCAAGTCTGCCAAAGGCTAGGCTAGAGTAAAACATCAAACTTCCTGGGGCCATAATTCAGAAGAACTGGGCACAGATAACTTCAACAAGGAGAAAAAGAAGGAGATGTCAAAAGAGAGTGATGTTTCTGAACCAACAAATTTCAGTGTAAACAGGCATGTACAGAAAATATGATCAAGGATTAGCAACTGAAGTGGAAATACTGATATGTGGCATGACCCTTTAAGGGAATACTAAAACTTAGAGTGAACTGAGACATGTGACAAATGCCAAGAACAAATTAAAAGGCCAATTTGTTTCTCCATATTGACATCAAGAAGAGAACAAAGAAAGGGAAGGACTTCCCCTACTCAGGGTGGATGAGACAAGGAAAGGATTTTCTCAATCCCCATTCTCCTTGACCTCTGTAGCCTTTGGCACTCTTAATCACTACCTTCTCCTTGGGATCCTCTTCTTTAGGTTTTTGGGACACCACTCTCCTGCCTTTCAGACCTCTCCTCTGTCCTCTGATCCTCCAGATTACACCCTCTAACCATAGGTGTCCTTTAGGGTTGTGTCCTAGCTCTTCTTCTCTTCTCCTTCTATGCTATTTCACTTGGTGATCTCATCAGTTCGAATGGATTTACTTTCTCTGTACTGATGATTCTCAAATATTCTTTTCCTGACCCAACCTCTCTGCTGACCTCCCTCCAACTGCCAAAAGGCATCTCAAACTGGATGTCTGGTGGGCATCTTAAACTCAACATGTCCAAAAGGGGATTATCATTATCATTACTATATAATTATCATTATTTGTTATCTTTTCCCCCTAAACTCCCCCCACCCTTAACTTCCCTATCACTATAGAGGGCAACAGCATCCCCCAAATTCCTCAGGCTTGCAACCTAGGTGTCATCCTCAACTCCTCAATATCTCTCACCAGTCTTTGTCAACCTTTGCAACACCTCTCAAATACCCCACACCCTTCTCTCCTCTGACACTGCCCCCACTCTGGTGTAGGCCCTCATCACCTCATTGCCTTAGTATACTGGTGCTTCTGCCTACCTCAAGTCTCTCCCCACTCTAATCTATCCTCCATTCAGCCTCAAAAGTGATTTTCCAAATGCACAGTTTCAACTATGTTATTTCCCTACTCAGTGAATTCTAGTGGTTCCCTATGGCCTACAGGATCAAATAAAAATTCTCCAAAATACTCATGATAAAAAAGGTTATCCTTATCCAGAGAAAGAATTACAAAGTCTGAATGTAGATTAAAGCAAACTACTTGCTCTCTCTCTTTTTTTTGTTTTGTTTCTTCTTTCTTGTGGTTCATTCCATTGGTTATAATTCTTTACAACTTGACTAATGTTTAATGTGAAGGTATATGTAGAACCTATATTGGATTGCATGCTGCCTTGGTGGGGGGAGGTGGGAGGAGAAGGAGGGGGAGAAAATTTGGAACTCAAAAACTTGTGGAACTGAATGTTTTAAACTAAAAGTAAATAAAAGAAAAAAATTCTGTTTCATCTTCAAAACCCTTCATAATCTAGGCCCTTCCTACCTTTCAAGACTTCTTACACCCTACTTCCCAAAATGTACTCTTTGATTCAGTGACACTGGCCTCCTGGCTGTTACAAGAATGAGATATTCCCTATCTCAGTTTCAGGCATTTTCTCTGCCTGTTCCCCATGCCTGGAATGCTCTTCATCTTCATCTCTGCTTTCTGACTTCTCTGGCTTCCTTTAAACTAAAAATTTCCTAAAAACTTAAAACTAAACTTCCTTCAAACTAAAAACCTATCTTTTACTGGAAGCCTTTCCCAACTCCTCTTAATGCTAGTGCCTTCCCTCTCTTAATTATTTCCTACTTATCCTATATATAATTTGTTTGCATGTATCTGTTTCTTCTTGTCTCTCCAGTAAGATTGTGAGCTTCTGGAAGGTAGGAACGGTGCTTAATAGAGTGTCTGGTACATGGTAGGCATTTAATAAATGATTATTGAATGATTTACTAGTAGCAGATGATGGGAAAAAAAACACAGAAATATTCAGAGCCTTCTTTGCCTCTGTTTTCTGTATCAAAGAGAATCATCTTCCTATTCAACATATAGTTAGGCAACTGGAACCAATTACAGAATGTATGCTCCACATTCTCTCTAAGGAATTTCCAATACATATTGTTTCCTACTGAAAAGAAAGGGAGTCAGTAGAGAACTGGAACCCAAGATTAGGGAAGGGATTGCACCCTGATGAACTCTAGTCCATAGGCTTGAGTGAACCATATCCCAGAGCAATGAACGAATTTATGGGTGTGATTGGTGATTGGCTACTAATAATCTTTGGAAAACTATAGAGAAGAAGAGTAGTGACACAAGACCAGAGATGGGTACAATCTCCAAAAAGAAAAAAGTAGAATCTTTAAGCTGCAAACTTTAGAATGTAAGACTTGGATTCCCAGAAATACTCTATAACTCACTATTAACAGCATGGTTTCTGAGCCATAGGAAGTAGTGATCTCTTTAAGCCGGTATGAGTTCATAAAGAAGACATGGTTAATTTTTTTTTTGGAAAGGTTGCTAGAATATTACTAGTCCAAAAGATGACTCTAGACCATGTTTCTTAAAGGTGGTTTTTTTATGGACCCTTTTGACAATCTGGTGAAGTCTATGAAATCACCAGAATAATCTTGCTGTCTGTGTAACAGGGGTCTATGGTCTAGCACATGTTAGAGTGCTTTTGATACTAATCACCACATGAAAATCCTAGGGCACCTGTTTCTAAGACAGTCATAATGATATATAACGTAACTTCCCTAGAGATACTATGGAGGACACATAGACATTCTGTAACTGGTTCCAGCTGGCTAACCATGTGCTAAATAGGAGATTGTTCAACTAGCTGTGAAGACTTCTCTAGTGGAGGACAAAACAAATAAATATATGTATATATAGAATAAATATAAAAAGAATACCAAGGAGGGAGAAAGGGAAGGTACTAGCAGCTAAGGCTTCTGGTAGAAGGTGTTGCTTAATCTGTGAGAAGGCTTTTAAAAGGTAGAAGTGATAAGGGAATGTATTCCATGCATGTAAGGTATCCAATGCATGGTCCTCTGTAAGAAAAAACAAAAGGTCATTTGGCCAGATCACAGATCATCTAGGATGGGTAATAATGTCCATTGGGGCTGGAAAGATAGGTTGGGGACAGGTCATGAAGGGTTTTAACAGAAGCATTATATTTTATCCTAGAGGCAAGAGGGAGCTATGACATTTGTTTAGTAGATGAGTAACATGGTAATATAACATTGTAAGATCTGTAGGTTAAAAAATCACTTTGGCAGCTCTGTGGAGGACACTATTAAAGCAGAAAGACTAATAACCTAAAAAGATCTCTGGTTAAAATGGCCATCTGAACCAAGAGAAGGTTGTACCCAGTTACAGCCATATTGTACGATGACTAACTTTGATAGATTTGGCTCTTCTCAGCAATGCAAGGTTCTAAGACAACTACAAAAGGCTCATGATGGAAAATGCTATCCAGAGAAAGAACTTTGGAATCTGAATGCAGATAGAACCATATTCTTTGCTCTCTCCTTTTTACTTTGCTTTGTCTCTTTTTTTGCTTTTTTTTTTTTTGTTTCTTTGTTTTGCTTTTTTTTTTTTTTTTGGAGGGCACTTGGAGTTAAGTGACTTGCCCAAAGTCACACAGCTAGTAAGTGTGTTAAGTGTCTGAGGTCAAATTTGAACTCAGGTCCTCCTGACTCTAGGGCGGGTGCTCTATTCATTGTGCCACCTAGTTTCTTGTGCCCCTTGTTTCTTTTTTGTTTTTTTCAAGGTTCATTCCATTGATTATAATTCTTCTTTACAACATGACTACTGTGAAAATATGTTTAATATGAATGTATATGTAGAGCCTATATCAGATTGCACACCATCTATGGGAAGGCGGAGGGGAGGAAGGGGAGAAAATTTAATACTTGTGGAACTGAATGTTATAAACTAAAAGATTTAGGCCTGGAAAGGGCCTTAGGAATAATCTAGTCCAAGCCTGTTATTTTAGACTTGAGGTCATGGAGGCTCAGAGAAGTTTAGTAACTTGCTTCAGGTTACCCTAGTAATTTGGTGTTATTTCTACTAGGCCAAGCATGAAGCTTTATACTTGGGCCCAAAGAAATCAATAGCACAATTATAGGATGGGGTAAACAAGTCTCATATGAATGGGATTGGGAGGGGAAGGGTGTCTCAGTGGGATACAAGATCAATATGACTCAATCATGCAAGAAATAGCAATTATTGTTATTACCCTTAGGCCACATTAATAGAAGTATGATGAACAAAATGAAGAAAATGTAGCCCTGTAAGTCAAACTTACAAGCTGTTTGACCTTGGGCAAGTCACTTAACCCCCAATTGCCCTGCCTTCTCCCCTCAAAAAAAAAAAGCAAAATGAAGGAAATGATAGTCTCTGGTGTGTAGCAGGTCAGAACAAAGGTCAAGGGAGCCTACGGAACTTGATTTTGACAGAATGTCTGTTTCAGTACCAAATTGTCTTTGTGCTTAGCTAATATCTCTGAAATTGTTTCTTCCTGTGTTTGTACAACTCAGATAGGTATTACCTTATTCGGCCTTAGTTAAACAGTCTCTGATTCTGCTGCTGTGATAAACCAAGCTTTAATACTGCCCATGACTAGTCATGCTTAGGTGCTTGATTCTGACTGGGCCAACCTTCAGTGTTGTGAGGAAGATGGGGAAGGGCCTTGAGTTCATGCCTCAAGGAGAACCTCACCTAGTTACCAAAAGTGCCCCAAACAGCCCTGCCTTGGCATGAAGGTGGAAGATGCTCACTTCCTACAAAGAAAGACATAAGGCAATAGTAGGAATTAGAAGGAAAGCTTGACTGTGAGGCTTTCAAGGAGGAGTGAATTCCCTTCAGACCTTCATCAGTAAGGAAAGCAAAATATGCAGTGACAAATCCAATTGATTAAGGTGTGCACTTGAGGCTAAGGAGGGCAGAAGGTGCTTATAGTTACTAAGCACAGCTCACTTGAAATACAAATAGCATGATAGCTTAGACCAAGATTGACACTAGGCAAGCAAGAAGACACAGACAAACCAAGCTAGAAAGCAGATGAACTTTGGACTAAGCTTGTTCTACATACCAATATACCATTCACCTGCAGTGGAAAGGAGATGCCAAGGAGGCACCGTTTATACAAGGAGTGATTTCCCTAAAATAGAAATAGATGTGTCAACTATATGAGCTAAGGGAGCAGAGCAGAGCAATGTTGCTGTGGAATTAGAAGATTTTTTTTAGTTACAGATTTACTCTTTTCTTTTTTTCTTTTTTTTTAATAATATAAATTCCTTGAGAGCAAGGACGTCCTCACTTTTGTCCTCACAATGGTTAGCACAGGTCTTCACAAAAAGTAGTCCTTAACAAATGCTTTCCATTCATGAGGATTAGCCAAATGAACTGGAGATATTTAGCCTAGTGAAGAGAAGACTTAGAGTAGGGGTTCTTAATGCAGGAAGTTCATGAGCTTATACGGGGGAAAATTACCATTATTTTCACTAACCTCTAACTGAAATTTTGCATTTCCTTTAATTATGAATTTTATTTTAAAATACTATTCTTAGGAATCCATAGGCTTCACCAGGCTGAAAATGAGGTCTATTACACAAAAATTTTAGGGACCCTTGACTTAAAGAGACTTTGATACAGGAAGAAATTATTAGAAGTTGCAAAAAGACAAGTTTGGGCTTGGTGTCAAGAATAAATTCTTAACAATCAGAACTGTCCCAAAGTGCAATGGGCTACCTTAAGAGGAGGTGGGACTCCTTTCATTTGAGGTCTTCAAATAAAGGCTCAGTGACCATTTGTCAAATATTCATGAAAGAAAATCTTATTTGGGTATAATTTGGACTAGATGGTCCTCTAAGATCCCTTCTCTCAGATTCCATGATCTGAATTCTTTTACCCAGCACCTTGCTTGTGCAAAAGCACAACTTCCCCTCTCCACCCCCCACTGGAATATCTGAACCTCCCATTTACTTGAGTGGATTGACTTTTAAAGGAGGCAGTTGAATACTCAGGTATCTGCATCTTGTGCTAAGGCTGAAAAAAATGTCTCCTTACATCACCACCCACACAAGGCACTATAATTTCCCAAAGATGTTTCTGTCAGGCAATTTGCAGACAGCTGGAACTGAACCCTTTCCTATCTAAGGAGGAGCAACAATAGAACCCCTGGGACTGTTACACAGATTACAGCTGGTGATGGCAGAATCAGGAGAGGTAAAGAGAGAGGAGGGGAGGGGTGCTTGCTTGATTGGAGCATCTAGGAATATAATGAAGATAGATTTCTGCTACTGTCATTGTCTTTCCCTTCCTCCCCCACCTCTCCCATACACTTATCCACTTTTTAAAATGGGAAGAGAAACAACCATCCAGTGGTTCTCCAAAGAGGCAGTGTGCTAGAATGGAAAGAGGACTAGATCTGGACTGAGAGGAGACCTGCCTCTGCCACTTAATAGCTGTCTGACTTACAGCAAATCATTGCCCTTCCGTGGACCACAGTTTCCTGAAAAATTAAGAAATTGGGCTAGATTAACTCTTGGTGCCTTACATTTCTAAATCCCAGAATTATAACAAGGGTGAAGTCCCCTAGGGGTTTTTCTACAGTTATCTGCATACAGGAAAGTCCACTTCCTTCTCACAATGGTCCTCCAGCCCTGTGCAAAGCCAAACAACTGTACCTACCCCCTTGCCTGGCAGTAGGATAGTATTTCCAACAAACCATCACTGTTACATTCCTCTCCTAACCTCCTTCTTCAATCAATCAATCACCAAGCATTTACATGAACTAATGGAAAATGAAATAGTAGAACCAAGAAAACAACTATACACAATGACTATCATGATGAAGGTGGAAGGACCACCACAAAACAGCCAAAAATAAATGTTGCAACATGTTTACAAAAGAGGAAGGCAGATAGAAACATAGAACATTGCATGGATTATCAGAATTTTTTTCAATGTATTGATATGCTTTGCTTTATTCCTCTTCTTCCTCTTATTTCATTTATTTTCCTTTCTTTTCTTTTTGTTTGTTTTGTGAGACTAAGGCTTTCTTCTTTCCCAGGCTAAAAAGTACTGCAGCCATCCAATGGCCTGATTCCACTATTGATTAGTGTGAGAGTTTTAACTTGGTCTCTTCCTAACTTGGACCAATTCATCTCTCCTTAGGCAGTCTGGTAACCCCCTAATCAAGTATTTGGACTGGACTTACAACAAACACCCAATGTACTTAGTTCACTGCAGGTCAGAACTCCCCAGCCTGCAACCTTTAAAAAAAAAAAAAAAGGCATGTTATGGGGCAGCAGGGGGGAGGGGTTGGTTCTGAGAAAGGAAAGCAATAGAGAGGGAAATTTGGGTGTTAAAAAAGATCAATAAAATTTATTTAAAAAAAAAAACAGTTATTAAGCATCTCACATTTCAGAAAAGTGTGCTGACCATCCATGTTTATACCTTCCTCCTGGCCTCTGCTCTTAACTCTCTGGACTTCTTTTTCCACCATTATCCAGGAGCCTTCTCACTGTGGAAGATCATTCCACCACTGTAGCCAGTTCCTCTAATTGATCAGTTCCTCCTAGCACCTCATTAAGAAAAGTGCTTAAGCCATCCACGTTCACTCCAAATCCCCTCTGGCATCTGCTTCTGGCTCCCTGGACTTTTCTCTCCACCATGTCCCAACATTCACAATCCCTTTTCAATCTTCTCTCTCTACTCCCCCCTTTCAATTTCCTTTTATTATCCTCTCTCAGAATGTAAGCTCTTTCAGGGTAGGGGCCCTCACTCTTTATTTTTGCTTGTATTTGTATTTCCAGAACTTAGCAAAATGATTGGCACATGGTAAGCACTTAGTAAATGTTTGTTGCCTTGTTGGCAGCATGCCAGGCTGTCCTGGGCCGTATCTAATTCAATCTAGTATGATGATTTGGTGGATGAATGAATGAACAAATGAATAAATTTTGTAAAAAGCATTTATTTAAGTTCTTACTATAAGGAAAGCACTAGAATACAAATAGAAAAGCCAAACAGTGGCTATTCTCAAAGAACTCATATTGTAATAGGGGAAGACAGCACATTTTGGAGTTATCAGCTACAAGTTGCATGGCCTAATGTTGTCCTTTGTCTTTCTTTGTAGGAAGTGAGCAAGCTTCTCCTAGTCATCCTCCTAGAGTCCCTTAGTCTTTCTCCATGCCCAGGCAGGGTCATATGGGGCACTTCTGGGACAGAAGTAGGGCTCTCCTCATGGCATGAATTCAAGGTCTTTCACCATAGTCCTTCACATACAAAACTAAAGCTGGTGGCAACTCATATTCTTTAATGTTATTTCTACTAATAAACCCATATGCTAATCCAATAAATCCAACGATGAGCTATTTGACTATATCAAGGACTTTAGTGGTGAAAATTTTCTTTTCCAGCTCTCCAATGGCCATAGCTAATGAGGAGGCAGAGACTGTAACACCTGCAAAGGCAGGTACTTAGTGTTGATTCTATGACACTGGGGTGGAAGCAGGGCAGCTGGTATGGGGGTATTGCTATTCCCAGGGTTCTTGGGCAATGAATGGCAGATGATAGGTAGTTGGTTTTTGAGTTGGTGCTGATGGTGGGTCTGTTCTCCTCAGGGTTTGCACCTCTCAATGATGGCTCTGGGGGGGGTCCACACTGGAAGAGATTAGAACAAAGTCAAAAAATAGTGGACCATCTGATAATTAGGAAAAGGAAATTCATTTAACCATAGCATGGAAAGGACATTCAGCAAGGACACAGCATTGATTCCATTCCCCCTTTTTGCTGGGCACTATGAGCCACACAGAACATGAAGCCTATACTGATGAATCCTTTGTCCCTTTCCTGGGTCACCTCACATCCTTTTATTATTTTTCCCTTCACTTGAGTGACCACGGGCAAGTCAATTAATTTTTCTGGGATTCAGTTAATTCATCTGTAAATAGAAGGCATTAGGGGTGGCTAGGTGGCGAAGTGAATAGAGCACCAGCCCTGGAGTCAGGAGGACCTGAGTTCAAAATCAGCCTTAGACACTTAATACTTACTAGCCATGTGACCTTGGGCAAGTCACTTAACCCTAACTGCCCTGTCTTCACCCCTCCAAAAAGCAAACAAACCAAAAAAAAAAAAGAGGGTGTTAGACTAGATAAGCAGCTCTCAAAATGTGGTCCAGGGGTCCCAATGTGGTCAATGAGAGTCCCAAGACCCATTTAGGCTATCTGCAAAGTCAAAACTATTTTCATAATAATACCAATGTTTAATTTCTGATTTGGTAAATATTAATAGATATAATAATTCTCACAAATAAAAGCTCTTTGGGGTCCCAAATAATTTTTAACAGTGTGAAGGAGTCCTGAGACCAAGAAGCTTGAAAACTGCTGGATTAGTTGATCTCTGAGGACCCATCTAGCTCTAAATCTTTGAACCATGAAGCGTGAACTTGTCCATGCCAAAATTCTTCTGCCCCCTTTTTGCTCCTTTACATAGCCCATAACAGGTCTTCCTCATTGGTTCAATTTTCATAACCTAGAGGAGTTGATAAGTATTCTGTTTTGCAGTGGAGACAGTCCTTATGATCTGTTGGCTTTCACCTAGAGAGGCAGTGTAGATGTTAATGTTGTGGTATACATCACTGAATATTGGTACCGCCAGTAAATATCCACTGACCAGCAACAATATAAGTGCTGGAGGAATCATGGATTCAAGTTCTATTTTGGACATTATCTGTGTCACCAGTAGAAAGTCATTTATGAATAATAATAATTACTCACATTTCTATAATGCCTTCAGATTTCAAAAGTACTTTTGTCGTAACAGTAGCTATTTTATAGATGAGGAAGCTAGTTCCAAGAGATTATGGCAGATATGCTCACATGGCTAGAAGGTATCTGGAGTCAAACCTACACCTCCAAATTCCCAGTCCAGTATTCTATATACTTTGCATCATTGCTTTTCTGAGTATCAGTTTTCTCATCTGTAAAATGCAAATTGCAAAACCTCAATTACCTGCCTCCCAGGATTCTTGTGAGGATCAGTTGAGATACTATATTTTGTAAACCTCTTTACAAAGCTTAAAGCATTATCAAAATGTCAGCTATTATTAGGTTGCACTCATAGCCCCACCTCCTTGCATCTTAATTCTTCCTTTTTTAGAGGACATTTTACCACTAAAAAAAAAAACCCAGTAAGAGATAATCTTGCCTATAACTTGTTCCTGAGAAATATGTAAGTATGGTATTTCCACGATAAAAATAAATAAGTTGAGTCAGAGGAATTTAGAATTACCAGGAACCTTTGAAGTCCTATTTTTCGGTGCCCTCATTTTAAAGATGGAAAAACTGAGGCCCAGAAAACACATGACTTGATAGTAAGTGGATGGCAGGGGCAGAGTGAGAGCACTGGTCACTCTTTCAACTATTTCCTGAAATAATTGAAATCTGCTTCCATTCATTTTCTTCTATTCTCTCTCAAAGATCAAATTTGTGAAGCACTAGGGGGTGGGTAGGTGGGACATGGGGGTGATTCTGTTAGAGAAAAGTCCATACCAAATGTTCAACCTAGGGGAAGGGGGAACCTGATGAGTAGGAAGAGGGAGGATTTGTAGGACTATATTCAACAAATAAACAGTAAGCAAGGCTGAGTTGGGTGGGGAGAGGATAGCAGTAAGATTAAAGAGTAGATAGGGGAAAGAGAGATACAAAGAAAAATAACCCCTTTAGGGAGTAGCAATCAAATAGTGGTCATAAGACATGGAGAACAGATTATCATACAGTAGAAGTAAAGCCAGTCTTAGATTCAGAAAGAACTGAGTTCAAATCCTGTTTCTGACTTGTACTACATATGTGGCCTTTGACAAGTCACTGAAACTCTTAGTGCCCCCGAACAGCCATCTAACACTGTAAATGACAGAAGGTGTACCAACCTGCTAACAGATTGATCATGGCAGTTTCCACACTGGGAGTCCCCTTATACTTGTGAAATCACATGTTCAGATCCCTCCCTGCCCTCGAGATACCTGCGGACAGAACTATAATACAAAATGAAATGTTGTAAATGAATAAGAGGAAGAAAAAGGGCTATGAGATCTAATAAGGTAGTTGTGAGACAATGACCTCTAGAAGAGCCCAGATTTCCCACAATCCCAGAGAAAATTATGACAAGGCACCAGAAGGAACAACAAACAACCCCGTGGAGGGCTGCATCAGAAGAGCTAAAATCCTTGAATGTTCTGAGATAAGCCAGGCCAGGTAGTAGGTAAAGACTGAGGGGGTTAGACAAGGCAGCACCAGTGGCCAAACTCCACTTAGGCAGCCTCAGTTGAGCCACAACAGAGAACGGGGCCAGAGTGATGGCCAGGCAGTGCAGCATCTAAGCAGTCCCACACAAGGCAAAGCAGTGAGGGTAAAAGATGCTCAACTGTGTGGTGCCCAGGCATCACATCACCCAGGCCTAGGCAGCATCTGCCCAAGCCAAAGCAAGAGTCACAGTAGAGAAAGTGCCAGGGAAACAAAGCTCCTGGGACCTGTCAAGAAACCTTGCTAGCAGAAAAATCAACAATATCTGCCTTGGGGCTTGTCAGGCTCTCAAAAAGAGACAGAGCCAACTCCATGTTTGAAGCCCAAACCTAAGTAAGGGGAGTCACTCGGAGACTGAGTTGAAACCCAGATATTCCTGCAGAAGGTGGTGCCTAATCTTCACCACCACATCCAGGAAGAAGCAGGGCCTGCTCCCATCATCCACAAGTACAAAAGAAAGCAGAGAATGATGCAAACAAAAACCCCATTCAAGAAACTGAGGCTGGAGGCAGGAGGGAACAAGACAAAATGCTGAACACCATGAAGGGATATATAGATTTAAAGAAGCCCAAGAGGTAAATGTAAAAGAAGAAAATAAACTCTACAATAAGTATAAGTACAGTTTCAGACAAATAACTGCTCTAGCCACAAGGACTGTCAGAGTGCTTGGGAAAATTGAAACAAGACAAAATGTCAAAGGAAATAACAGCTAGGCAAGAAATAAAGGCAAGGAAAAATATTGTTTTTGTTATTGTTTGCCCTTTGTTCTCAAAGAGGACCATGACATTAAGAAGGTGATACCATGACTTGCAAGTGAATTGGATTTCGGTGAGGTAGGGCTGTGCAAAGTCACCAGCCTCACTTTTTCCTCTCAACCCATCTGGGTCCAATGGACAAATATGGATCAGGAATGCTGGAGATGGCCCCGCAAGGAGAAACAAGGGTTTAGATGGATGGCAGTCAACCTTATTCAAGAACTGAACTCCTTGAAAATTAGAATAGGCCAAACAGAAAGCAATGCTTTCATGAAACAACAAGAAATATCAAAACAATTTTTTTATTTTTTTTAAATTTGTAACATACATATTACCAAAAACAAATGACCTGGAAAATCAATCAAAGAATGATAATATAGGAATCACTAGACTACCTGCAAATCAGTCAGTCAAATATTTACTAAGTACCTATTCTGTGCTAGTCACTGTACTAAGCACTAGAAATAGATACAAAAAGAAAAAGGTGGTCCCTGCCCTCAAGGATCTCTCGTCTAATGGGGAAAATAGCATGAAACAGCTAAGTACAAACAATACATACAGATAAGTTGGAGATAACACAGGGAAGATTCTAGAATTAAAGGGGATTGTAAAAGACTTCCTGTAGAAAGTGGGATTTTAACTGAAACTTGAAAGAAGCCAGGGAAGCCAGGAGGCAGAGATAAGGATGGACAGTGTTCCAGAAATAGGGCACAGCTAATGGAAATACCTGTAGTTGGGGAATGAGGTGCTTTGTTTGTCATGGAGGCCAGTGTCACTGGATCACAGAGTCTGTGGAGGGTGGAGGGTTAAGGTGTAAAGAAGATTGTAAATGAATAAGAGGAGAAAATGGGCTATGAAAGGTTTTCAGTGCCAAACAGGATTTTATATTGGATCCTGGAGGTAAAAGGGAGCCATTGAGGTTTATAGAGTAGGGGAGAGGGAGTGACTTGATCAGACCTGAACTTTAGGATGATCACTTAGCTGAGTAGAGTGAATTGAAGTGGGAAGAGACGGGCAGACTCTTCAATAGTCTTTCAATAGTTCAGAGGTGATGAGTGTTGGCCCCAAGGTGGTCACATCTGAGGAGAAAACAGGACATATACAAAAGGTGTTACAAAAGTAAAATCCATAGGTCCTGGCAACAGATTGGATAGAGGGGAAGAAGGGTGAGAGAGAATGAGGAGTCAAAGATGACAAGAAGGTGGGACCTTAGCCTGGCTGACTAGGAGGATGCTGGTGCCCTAAAAAATAATGGGGAAAATAAGAAGAGGAGAGAATTTGGGGGTGGGGGAAGACGATGATCTCTGTTTTGAACATACTGAGTTTAAGATATCTACTGGATATTCAGTTTGAGAAGTTCAATAGGCAGTTGGAGATGTAGGACTGGAGGTCAGCAGACAAGTTAGGGCTGCATAAGTGAATCTGATATCCATCTGAATGGAGATTAATAATTGAATCTATGTGAACCAATGAGATCACCACGTAAAATAGCTAAAGAAGAGGACCCAGGACAGATCCTTGTGGGACACCCACAGTTAGCAAGCATGACCTAGATGAAGATCCAACAAAAGATACTAAGGAGCTGTCAGATAGGTAAGAGGAAAATCAGGAGAAATTAACAAAGGAGGGAAAGGACTCATATATACCAAATTATTTATGACAGCTCTCTTTGTATTGGCAAAGAACTGGAAACTAAGGAAACTGAAAACTATTGTGGAAAGACTGAACAAGTTACACTGTATATCGAATGTAATGGAATATTAGTGTGCAATAAGAAACAACAAAAGGGACAGTTTAAAAAAAATCTGGAAATATGCACAGTAAAGTGAGAAGAACCAGGACAATTTATACAATAACATCGTTGTAAAGAAAATTTTGATCAATGATGGATCAATGACAACTGATGAAGCATGCTACCCACATCCTGACAAAGAGATGATGGACTGAAGGAACAGAGTAAGGCCAATGTGGAAATTTGTCCTTCTTGATTATTAATGTGGCACCATGATTTTCTTCTTTCTTTTTTTTTTAAGGGAGGTGGGAAGATAAGAAGGAAGTTTAAGGCTAGCAATTAGATTTTTAAAAAAGAATCTTTGCTCTCTAGCCTTGGGCTTCACTTCTCTGCTTCTATTTACAAAACCGCATTTTCAAGTCCAAAAATCAAGAGACACAGTCTGATAAAACAAATTTCTTTTGCATTAAAAGTAATCCCCTAAAAGTAGAGAGGGGAAAAAAGCTTAGTTACACATAATGCTTTAAGACTTACATAGCACTTTACTTGAAGCAACTCTATGAATTATGTAGTACAGGTATTAAAATTCCATTTTACGAATAAAGAAACCAAGTACTCTTTCTTTTCTAGAAGTTGAACTTATTTAAGAAAATCCAGTCAGTCTGATTAGACAGCTAGATAGTGAAGTAGATAGAATACCAAGCCTGAAGTCAGGCAGAATCATCTTCCTGAGTTCAAATCTGGCCTCAGACACTCACTAGCTGTGTGACTCTGACTCACTTAACCCTGTTTGCCTCCATTTCCTTTTCTGTAAAATGAGCTAGAGAAGGAAAAGACAAACCATTTCAGTATCTCTGCCAAAGAAAATCCCAAATGGGGTCTAAACTGAAAAATGATGAACAACAACAAATGTGTTGAAGCAAATAAATAGTTAGGTGGTACAGTGGATGGAGCACCAGGACTGGAGTCAGGAAGACCTAAGTTCAAATCCAGCCTGAAAAAAAGATTGAAAAGGTTGTCTGGTCACTGTGACCATACAGATTCCTTAGAACATAGAATGTTAGAGGTCTTCTAGTTCCACTTTCTCAGTTTAAAAATAAGGGAACTGAGGCCCAAAGAGTATTTTATTTAACCTAGGTCATATAGTTAGTTACTAGGTGGTTAAACTAGGACTACGAGAGAGGAATCCTGACTCCAAGTCCAGTGTTCTTCCTTTAGGTCAGACATCCTCTCTGTCTAACATGATGGGGTTGGTCTACCTGGTTAATCTCTTGTTGTTCAGTCATTTTTTTCAGTCACATCTGACTATTTGTGACTCCATTTGGCATTGTCTTGGCAAAAATATTAGAGTGCTTTGCCATTTCCTTCTCCAGCTTATTTTGCAGATGAGGAAACTGAGGCAAACAGGATTAAGTGACTTGCCCAGGGTCACACAGATAGTAAGTGTCTGAGATTTGAACTCAGGTCTCCGTGACTTCAGGCCCAGCACTCTACCCAATGCACCACCTGACTGCCCCAGTTGATCTCTAAGAATGCTTTAAGCTCATAGATTCCATCCTTTATTATTCTAGACCAGAGGCGGTGGGACCATTTATCCCACCAAGCATTTCTGCCTTTCCCAGGAGTGAGTAATTTCATATGCTATGTTTCACCTGAGCACTACCCTGTAAGATATTTCTGTTTCCCTTGGCTATCCGAGTTTTCATCTGTTTGATTGATCTAAAGTATGCCTGTGCTTCCTAGCATCCTACAAATTAATTTCAGCTGCCAAAGTAACAGCCTTAACTTATGGTGACTTACAATGGCATCCTACCACAAGCAACAGGGAAAATTCCCCTGAGTGTTGTTACCATTGGCAGAGAACTTCATATTATTTAGATGCCCAATTCCCTAAGAAGGGGTATTTTTGTGAACAAAGAATGAAGCTAATCAGAAAATAGATGTGTAGAATAGTAGAGTTAGAGGAGACGATAGAACATAGAATGTTAGAACTCTAGGGGACCTTGGAACAAAGAACACCGGAGCTGAAGGGAACCTCAGAATCATCTCCTCAAACTTCCTTATTTTATAGGTGATGAGACTGAAGCTCCTGGACCAAAGTCACCCAGGAAATTAGTGACAGAACCGAGACTTGAGCTTATCTCCCGACATCTAGAGCAATGTTCTTTCTTTTATACCATAGCGATATACTTATTCCCAGTCCCTGGCCATTGACTCCATCACTGAGTACTAGTACCCACCTCTTTCTTTCCCTTCTCTACCCATTGTGTACATACAATCTATCCCATACGTATACATTTTCAAGCTTAATAAGAAAGGAGGACAAATACATACATATTTAGAAATAGAGCAGGGTCACAGAGTTAGGATCATAGATTTGATGATGAAGAGGATATGGAGATGACCTAATCCAGGGGTGTTGAAGCTGAGGTCTTGAGGCCATATATGGCCTTCTAGGTCCTTAAGTGTGGGCCTTTGACTAAATCCAAACTTCACAGAACAAATGCTCTTAATAAAAGGATTTGTTCTGTAAAACTTGGATTCAGTCAAAAGGCCCCACCCAAGGACCTAGAAGGTCTCATGTGACCTCGAGGCCTCAGCTTCCCCACCCCCAACTAATCTAAGACCATCATTTTGCAAATGAGACAACTGAGGCCACAGAGAGGAAAAACTTGTCCAATTTGAAACCAGGTTCTTTTTTTTTTTTTTAAAGCAATTGGGGTTAAGTAACTTGCTCAAGGTTACACGGCCAGTCATTATTTATGCGTGGGTGCTCATTTTCTGAGGCCGGATCTGATCTCGGGTCATCCCAACTCCCAGGCTGGCGCTCTTACTCACTGCGCCACCTAGCCGCCTCTTTAGGGCAATTGGGGTTAAGTAACTTGCCCAAGGTTACACGGCTAGGTTTTTGTTTGTGTGGATTAAGTGTCGGAAGCCGGGCTCCGAACTCAGGTCCTTCTGATTCCAGGGCCGGCGCTCTATTCACTGCGCTACCTAGCCACCCCTGAAACCAGGTTCTTACACTTCAAATCCAGCCCTTTCCATTATATCACTCTACCTCCCAAGGACATGCAGGAGAAAGCTAATTCATACCATACTAGATGGCCCTAATAATCTTATGGTACAATTTTCTTCAATCTAGTTTGACAACTTTGAGTTTTTTCCTCCACTAAAAGTGATACCACTAGGGGCAGCTAGGTGGCGCAGTGAGTAAGAGCACCGGCCTCAGAGTTGGGATGACCTGAGATCAGATCCGGCCTCAGAAAATGAACACCCACGCATAAATAATGACTGGCCGTGTAACCTTGAGCAAGTTACTTAACTCCAATTGCTTTAAAAAAAAAAAGTGATACCACTGGGGACAGCTAGGTATCTTAATGGACAGAGCACCTGCCCTAGAGTCAGGAGGACCTGAGTTCAAATTTGGCCTTTAGACACTTGCCACTTACTAACCATGTAACCCTGGGCAAATCACTTAATTCCAATTACCTTGCTAAAAAAAGAGAAAGTGATGCCACTGGGACTCCCTAGAGAACAGTATTTCTTCAGCATATAAACAAGTTAAATTTGGGATTCACCTATCCTCAGCTATCTAGGCTAAATTCATTGGTTCATTTTTCCAATCCCAGGACCATTCTCAACTAGTCAAGAAGCAAAGCAACTCATACCAGTACCACTCATAGTAATCAGTTAACTAGATGCCTAATTTCACCTCCTCTCACCAAGGAACAGATAAAGATTTCCAAACAGGCTCATAGAACAATTCCTGCCACTTCAAACAAGATGTTTCAGTCTAACATACATCACCTTCAAAATTCTCAAAAGAGAACCCCATTCTTTATACACCTTGATTTTACATATGGGGAAACTAAGAAATAACCAGAGAATAATGGTGTGCTGAGATAAGAGGAACTAATAACAAAGTCTATGAGAGGTAGGCTGGATTGAAGCTAGAAGGACCTAGAAGGACCTCGTCCATCTCTTCTTAATTTACAAATGAAAAAACTGGTGGCTAGACAACTTTAATTATTTGCTTGATGTTACAAAGAGAGTGAGTAGGAGAAATAGAACTTCATTCTATTCCTAATTCCTAATCCAGTGCTCTGACCATGATATCATCCTGCCTCAAAGGAGTGATCACTGGGACTTAGAAAATGGTCAAGAAAGACTTACAGGAGGAGGTGAGGCCTAATTGCTCTAATCTTTTCAGAGAATTCATATTGCAGAAAAGCTTTATGACTATAATAAATGTGGAAAGGCAGTCAACCGTATGCATCATCCTTTGAATCCCATCAGGGAATTCATACTGGAATGAAACATGACTAAATTTTCATTGCACATTATGTTCATTACCATGAATATAGGCTAGATCTTGAAGGATGAAAATAGAGATGGGGAGAGAAATTAATTAGGATTTCAAGTGTGAGAAGCAGTATGTATATGGAAATAGTTTGGTATGCTAAAGGCTAATAAGGAAACCAAAGGTCAAGGTTGAACAATTTCCAAGAAAACATAATTTTTGGTTAAGGCAAGACTACTTTTATGGAGCATTTTAAGTTTGTTCAGGACCCTTCCCTCAGGCTGGTATCATAATGAACCCCCATTTCTTCCACTTTCCTTATGTAGGCATCAGGTGGCACTAGAGAGCAAGGTAGACAGGGCTCCCAAGGTATGGTAGATAGGAGGAAACTCAGTTCTTCATGGTGTGAACACTATTCTCCCTCAGAGAAATGGGTTTCTTTTCAAACCCAGCTCACTAAGAAGGGGCAGTTCATATTTAAAAAATGAAAATAATCTACCCACACTCTACTTGCTACTCTCACCCCAATCCTGATTTATCTCAAGGAGCAGCTGAATCCAAATTCACATGTCAGGTTTGTATATGCAAAGATTGCTCACTCACTATGTTTGAGTAGTTCCAAACTGCCAGATGAGCTCTTGCTAATAAACTTGTTTCTCTTGAAAAGAAAGACTTTTATTTTCTATTTAAATAAATGAATGCATGAATTTTTTATTCATTCTCTATTTTTTAAACCTTAAATAACGTGTTCACATACTTTAGCATCTCTGATTGCCAATAGGATTTTATAATGAACAAATGAATAGAAATCGAAAACAACAGATTAAGGAACCCACAAGGTTGTCTACCTAGCCAACCCAAATTGGGAGCAGAGGAAGGTAGAGCAGCTTCAATACAAAACAGATAGAATCCCCAGATTCCATCTGTCTCATTGACGGATATTTCACAGGACAGGATATGTCCACATCTTCTGATGAGCCTTCATGGCTCATTTCTTGGTAACATTTGCTTCCATGTTTGACTCCCACATCTTTTCTTCCTACTTGCTTGACCCTGGCACTTTTTCTTTCTTTTTCCAAAGGTGCATGTAGTAAAAAGAGTGGGGAGGAAGATAGGTTTAGAAATCAAGGTTAACCCCTCTGTCAATTCTCTTTATCCTAAAGAGAGATTATGTTGCCAGATATTTCTTTTAATAATGCTATGGAAGACAGAAGAGAATGGTGAAAAGAGCCGGACTTGGAGATAGGAAGACCTGCTTTTGACAATCTCCCACCCCCCACCCCAACGAGTCATTTAAACTCTGAGTGGTCCAGGCAACTCTAAGACTATAAACTGCAGAGCAGGAGCTGACTTATATAGGTAAAATCTTATGCCCAGAAAGTAGATTCAATCCAAAACGAAGACAGAAAAGAAAAACCTGTGAAATGAGCAGAGCAATCTCCTTTTACAGGGGAGGAAACTGAGGCTAAGACAAGTGAAGTAATCTGCTTACAGCCTAACAGACAGTAAGTATTAGAGCCCAGATCTTCCAAAGGTTTCTGCTATACCAAGCTGCCTTTCTAGGTTGGAAAACCCCATAGGATGACACAGTAAATGCTGGTATCCTTCAAACACAAAAGGAAAGGCTCAGCACCCTGTCAATCTCTTCTCACTTGAGAGAGTTCAAAGAAATTCTCTCAAGCCACTATAAAAGGAGGGCCCCACAGTATGGTAGCACTTATAACGGTTTTCATGGCACAATCAGTCAAGTTTGCCAAGTCCCTCCAGGAGCACAACTGACCATGGAAGAGCACATTGGTTATTTAACACACTAATAATTAGCGCACAGTGCCTCTTCCAAATTGAAGCATTCCATTGAGAATTCAGAGCTGTTCTGACTTCAGACACAGAAGCAGATGCCTTTTCTTTAAGCCCATGATAAAAAGACCTCATTATTTGCTTTAGCTAATTGAAAATTAATGAGCCAGATTCTTCCATAAGGGAACCCAGTTGGGAATCCGGAAAACAGTTTCACATATTGTATTATTATAACTATTGTTAGCAAAGTAGAGGCAATGTGAGATAGAGTATAGAGTGCAGAACCTGGAGTCAGAAAGACCTGGTTTCAAATCCTGCCTCTTATGCTTGCCAGCTGTGGGACCTTGAGTAAGTTATTTAACTTCTATGCATCTCAAGTAATTCTCTGGGAATTATCTGCTAATTCATGGATGGATCACAATCTGCTTTGGTGGAGGAATAATCAAATTATAGGACAGAAGGAACTTTGGAGGACATTGAGTTCAATTCCTGCATATTACAGATAAGAAAACTGAGGCACAGAACAGTAAGTGATTAGTCACAAAGCAAGTAAGTATCAGAGGCAAAATTTGAACTCAGCTCTTCCTGAACCCAAGACCAGTGCTATATCCACTGACCAACCTGCTGAAATCACAACTTTTTGGCACATTTGTGTGGACAGTGATAATAGTAATTCCTATTTCTGTAACTCTCTAAAGGTCTACAAAGCATTTTCCTCACAATCTTCAAGGTAGATAGGTTGAGTGGGTGCTGTTATCCCCAGGAAATAGATGTGTAGAAAGTGGTCAAGTCAGTTTTCCAGGGTCCACAGCTAATAAGTGTTAGAGGCAAAATTTGGAAAAGACCTGAGAGAGTATCTAGTATGAATTTTTCATTTCATAAGCAGGGAAACAGAGACCATGAAAGAGGAAGAGAAGTGTATAAGGTAAAACAGGTGGTTAGTTGAACTTAGTACTTTTGATGCCAAGACTAGTCTGCTTTCTACTACACTATCTGACCTCTCACTACCCCTTCAAATCATATAGGCAGGGATTTCTCAACTTTTGGGGGCTTGAAATTCTTCTTTACCCCCTCCCTAAAAGTGTTACATGGCATGTGTTTCATTTTAAGTTTGAATGCAATGTTGTTTTAAGAGTACCACAATGCCCCTTGTGATTTACTAAAGACAGCAGTAGTGCAATGGAGTGGAGAAGGCACTTTTCCAGATCTTATGTCCTGGTTTCCAATCCTGACTCTGCTATTAGCTGTTTTAACTTTAGGGAAAATACTCTTGTGTTATGAACTTCTTTGTTCAATCTTTTTTCATGACAATATTCAACTCAACACATATTTACAAAGTTCCTTTTCTCTATAGGACACTTTAACATGGTAGAAAGAAGACAGAAAACACTGACTTATTCAAGAAGCTTGTAGCCTAGTGAGAAAGGAACAGCACATCCACACAGAGCTATAACACAAGGTAGGGTGTAAAACAACATGGGAGGGTTACAAACACATTATCTCTTCCTCAGGAATATGTTCAAATTTGGCCTACTCAAATAGAACCAAATACTTGTTAGAAGAAATTAAAAGGCAATAAAAATTGCTGCTGTTTCTTTTGGGGGGAAGTGGGGGTCATAGGGGTTGATTTGATAAGAGATTCACTAAGAAATAAAGATGATCTAAATGTAGCCCGTGTAAGAGCTAATGTACCTTCATGAGACCCATCTCACTACTCCCACTGACAAGTCAGGTTCCCAGAGTTTGTCTGTATACCTCTTCCCCTTGGGGTTCTAAGGTACCTTTGAGAGGCTGGGGGTTATTTTTTTTAATGCCACTAACTCAAGTCCTTGTTTCAAAGTGTGTTCCTGTCCTTCCAAGATTACCATCTGAGATTAGTTAATCAGTCGGTCTTAAGCAGCTTTTTAGAGAAAAATATTTAGTAATACTGGGCACAGTCAGCCCAGGTACAAAACACACCCCTAAAAGTCTGTGACATACTTATCCACAAATACATACAGAATGCAGGGGAAAGTGGGTTCAAACTTAGAGAACATGGCAAACAGATAACTCACATATTCTGGCTGCTGGAAGTTGTTTTCTCCCATTCATGGCTCCTCAAGAATATCTCCTTAAGGGGCGGCTAGGTGGCGCAGTGGGTAGAGCACCGGCCCTGGAGTCAGAAGGACCTGAGCTCCGATATGGCATCAGACACTTAACACACACAAACAAAACAAACAAAACAAAACAAAAAAAAAAACCCCTAGCCGTGTGACCTTGGGCAAGTTACTTAACCCCAATTGCCCTCCAAAAAGCAAAAAAAAAGAATATCTCCTTAAGCATAATGAATGTGTGTCTGGGTTTATCCATGGCTCCTTGATTTAAATACTGCCACCAGTGGATCTAAGGATATCATATAGGACACTGATAGGAGAGCCTAATACCCTCGTTAAAGCTTGAAAACCCTCCTCTGATTGTAGGGGTAGGAAGCAGGATAGAGATTTTACCAAAGCCCAGGCTTCTTCTTTTCCACCTCTGCACCCAATCCCAAGTGGTTCTGCATCAGAGGTATCCTGGAAAACCACAGTTGCACCAATCTTTGGGACGCCTAGCCCTTCTCAACTCACTTGATAATTTATAGATGATCCCTGGAGCTATGATCAAATTTCCAAGCCTATTTTTCTTTAGTGGCTTTCAAAGACTTTTCACATTTATTCTAAGGTCTTTGGATTGAATGATACATCATAATCTAGCTAATAAATCAGAATGAAAGCACAGGGGTAGTGGTTTATCTCCACCTTTGCACTTCAAAAAAGAAGCAAAAAGAAATCAGTAAAAGAATCATATTCGAAAAAAGAAGAAAAAAGCAGCAAGTTTTGACATTTTTTGAGTCTGTCCTTGTGGGGCCCTGAAATTAACACTCATTTCTTAAACAAACAAAAAATGACAAATAGCATGAGTCTTTTAGAACACCCAAGGCAACAGCAAACTACTAGTGCAGGTCACCTAACAAGTGGAACAAATGAGAAATGCATTCACAGTCTGTATATCATCTAAATATAGCCATGAAAACACTTGCTTTTTTGAAATGTCAAGGGAGCCTAAAGAATACGACACTTTTACGGTATTAGCCTTTTAGTTTCTCTCATAGAGCACACAAGGACTCATAGATAACTTCAGATTTCATCTTTTATAAGACTCATGGTATTTGGAGCTTCAAAGGGCTATAAAAATCATCTATTCCAACTCCCTCATTCTAAAAGTAAGAGAATTGAGCCCCAGAGAAAGGTGACTTACCCAAGTTCACACAACTAGCTGGTGGTAAAGTCAGGGTTTCTAATTGCAATAAAAGGGTCTTTCAAGTACATCTATTTTTAAAGGGCTGTAAAATCTCTTTGTTGCTATGATTTTTTCAGCTCAGACAATGGGTTTTAATATGAACAACATTACACTTCCTATTCTTTTCCTTCCCTTCCCTTTCCTCTTTCCTTTCCTTCTTCCCTCCTCCCTAATTCTTTTTCCCTTTCCTTGCCTCTTTTCTTCCTTCCTCTCTTCATCCCAACTTTTCCTCCTTTTTTCCTTACTTCCCTCCCCTTTCCCTCTCTCTTCCTCCTTCCCTTAAACACTAATGTAAGCCTACTATGTAAAGAGTCCTATGTCATATAAGCCCAAACCACATATCCTTTCCCTTCCCTTCTCTCCACCCAAACTCACACCAAAATAAGCATGGCTTGTAACATGGGCCACACTTGTCTGGACAAGTCGTCATGTACTGAAAAGAGAACTGGGCTCGTTGTCATTAGACCCAGTTCCCAAGTTCCTGCTCTGGCATTCACTACCTCTGGGAGTGACCCTGGAGAGATCGATGCCCAGGGAGATGAAATTGATGCTTTCCTCCATGTGAAAGGAGAATAATAATACAGCACTACTTAGCTCACAGAGAGACTGTGAAGAAAGCCCCTTGTAGGTTATAGCCTCTGTGGAAATGTCGGTTCTGATTGCTATGATATCACAATAATCTAAGAAGCCATGAGTTTCCGAAAAAAATCATGCTGTGTGTTATATACATCTCCCCTTCCACTTCCCTGCCACTACACAAACAGATTTGTAACTAGGTGACATAATGGTGTAATGACCATTCCAGAGAGCTTAACAAAAGAAAAGATGCCCCTGAGGGAGGCATGCAAGACTGAGTAGGGAGGTCTGCAAAATAGGTATCAAAGGAAGGAAGAAAGGAAAGGATTCATATGAGAATCCTTGGAGATTTGGGAAGGAAAAAAATGCTATGTAAATACATATTAGAGCTATATTGTTCCTGCAATTTCAGGTTGCCAAAGTTCAAGTTTTTGGTGGCTGTTGTTTGAAATGCAGAATCTTAATCATAAATCCTAGATCTCAGAGGGACATTAGAGATTAGCATCCAACCTCCTCCTCATTTTACAAAGGAGGAAACTGAGGCCCAGAGAAGGGAATTGACTTCAAGTCACAGAATCTCAAAGTTGGAAGAGACCTAAGGGATCATTTTATCCAGCTCTCAGCTCTATGCATGCATCTCCACTACAATGTTCCCTATTAATAATTGTCCTTCCTTTGCTTTAAATGCCTCTAGTGAGGAAGAGAATATAATTCTAATTATTAAAAAGTTCTAAGACCCTCCATAACCTAGCATAACTCTCTTATCTCACCTTACTCCCCTTATGGTTTGCTAGATTAGACTACCAGTCAATCCTCCAAAACATTCACTGAATACTCCAACTTCAATTCCTTTGTCCATGGGGTCCCCATGACCAGAATGCCCTTTCTCTCATAATATATTGCAGTGAAAAGATCTGACTCAAATGCCAAGTTTTCAAACTGTCACTTCTTCCCCCAATCAGGAACAACCTTGCCCAAGATCTCAGAAAACACTTTGTTATACACCTCTTTAAAGCATATATCATGTATTATAGTTTTTTGCATTGATGTCCTAAACTCCATAGCACCAGAGAATACTCTCCAACTCACATAGCAGATCCCCCTGACAGATTATTCCAGGTTCAAGGTACCTGGGAGACTATATCCACTCAAGTCATATCTCACAGGTCCCCATCAATGTTTTTACTTTTGCTAGTAAGTCGGTGGATATAATTAGTTCAAAGCAAAGAATTTTTACTCAGATAGCATAGTAAAAAAAAAAAAGCAGGAAAAAAATTTTTCCTTAAACCTGGAGCACACTTTTCTACAAATGCTACATCCATCATTAGTGAGAATAGTGGACAGTGTAGGAAAGACAGGTTGCCTAGTCACATAATTGTTCTGGTCATGAAATTGTGCTGGTCCCACTGGGCATGCTTCTCACTGATTTTGCATGGTATGCAATTTCTGACAAGTGTTTAGTCTGTCGGACATATGGATATGGTAACTACTAGATGTGGTTCCCTTCTGGTATCAAATGGCTATTATTCAACATTGTTCCATGAATGCCGAGGTCATGTTTTGTTCCTGCCCAAAGCAGCAGTGCTGAGCTCAAGATTGTGGAAACTCTCTGCTTCTAGCTTTAACTTCAGTTGGTGGCCCTGAGCTAATAAAAAGCTCTCAATGTCTTTTATCCCACAGAACAGTTTTCTGTTTCTATGAATGGGCCTAGAATAGGAATTTCTCCTCCAAAATATCACTTACTCCCTAACTGATTAGTGCCTTCAGGTTTGTCTGTTTTTTGTTTTTTACCTGTACTTCCCTATCACCAAGGACAGCATTTCTGTGGGAAGCCTCACTCTGACTTAGGGTTAGAAATTCCACCTAATTCTCTGTTTAATTCCTCAGGAGGATTTGGTGCTTCCAAAGTTTCAGGATGGCTCTTTAAAAAAAAAATACCTCCAAGATATAAAGAAAAACAACTTTAAATGACTTAAGAACTCTGATCAATGACCAGTAACAATTCCCAAGGAATTACTGATAAAGCATGCTATCCATCTCCTGACAGAATTGTTAGATTAAAGATGTAGGATGTCTTACATTTTCAGACATGACAAATGTGGGAATTTGTTCTGTGTCAATATGCATTTTTGTTATAAAAGACCTTTCTTTTCTTTTTTCCCACTGGAAGGGTGGAAGAAGGATGAAAGAGAAAGGGATAGTAGATGAAAGAAAGGGGAAAAAAAGAATAGAGACTCACTGAAGCATTTTTAAATGCATGGAAGAGATCAGAAGGAAAGTCAGAAGTCACAGATAAACAGGATAGCACTGAAAGTTGAATGTTAAATTTATTTTTACCAAAAAAAAAACAAAACAAAACAAAACAGCAAGCTGTACCCAAAAGAGTTGAATCAATTCAACAAGATTACTGTGTGTTTGACACTGTTGCAATCCTTGTCCTTGAGGAGTTCACATTCTAATAGGAGAAACAGCATGTAAACCACCATGGATAGAGGATATATGCAGGATAAATTGGAGGTACTCTCAGAGAGAAGGCAATAACATTGAAAAGGACTGGAAAGCAAACTGGTAAAGAATCAAATAAGCAAAACCAGGACAATTTATAAAATAATAATACTTTTTTAAGAAACAACTTTGAAAGCTATAAGAACTGTGATCAATACAATAACCATTTATGATTCTAGAGAATGATGTACTATGCTGTCCATTACACAGGGGTGATGGATTTAGGGGACAGAACGGGATATATTTTGGTATCTGACCATTGAGGGAATTTGTTTTACTTGACTATGCATATTTGTCACAAGAAATATGTTGACTTTTTCTTTTTTTTTCCAATGAAGGATGAGAAGGATGGGAAAAAAACATTTTTTAATTCTTTCTAAATAGAGAGGTGGGGGCAAGGTATGTTACAGATGGGAATTGTCATCACATTTAGATGAAGTCGCAGTATTATTAATTTTACTTGTATTTTGTTTGCTACAAGAGGCTTCTCTGGAAATGGGAATAATATATAAATGTTTATAATATTTTAAAAATCAATAAAACTGGGGGATTTGTATTTTAAATGCAAGCAGTACTAAAAGGAGTGTCCAGGATTTCCATGTCATCAGAAGGAAACCTGGTCTCAGTGAGTGCCAGAAGATGAAAGGGATGCCAAAAGAAAAGATTAAAATGAAAAGCAAGTTTGTTAACTGTAGAACAAGTATTACAGAGTGCACAGTGAAAAAGTCAGTTAGGTCTGAAGTGGGACATGGATTTAAGGATTCTGGGGATGAAAGGTTGTGAGTTAGGAAGTGAGTAGTGGCAAAGCAACAGAGTTTATACAATGAGCCGGGGGTTCAGAATCACTGGCATGGGGAGAGTATGACAGAATGGGCATATGCTAACCATTGATTAGATTACCCAGTACTTAGTATAATGTCTGGCAAATAGTAGACACTTAATAAATCGTTGTTGGATTGACTTATTTATCATTGACCCAAAAGAAGTCCATTTAGAGAAGAAACTGATTAGACTCTTAAAAGCCCTCCCTCAAGACTTCTTCAGGTCTGAATCTCAGGCAGTTGATGATAAGGAGTCCTGTGGGGTCCAGGAAGAGGCCCACCTCACAGCAGGAAGTAGTAGGAAAAGGAAAACTATTCCCGCCTGAGGGAATAGTTGACAATTCTAGTTTGGAAATATCCTCTGGAGAACTAGAGTAGGTAGTGGGACAAAAAGAGACCAGAGGCCTGAGGCCTGGATCAGGGCCTGGGAGGACAGAGGAGCAAGAAAGCTACATACCGGTGGTAAGACTGGATCCAAGACTTTTGCAGGGCAAGCTCAGAGAACAAAGGAGGTGTGGGGGAGGGAAGGAGATCTAGTGTTCCAAGGAAGCCCCAGGGACAAAAACAAAGGGCACAAATTTGCTGACTGGGTAAGGGATAAAGCAGCAGGAAGACCCACAAGCAAAGATCAACTACCTGGATTGGGACAGAAACAAAGACTACAGGATGCAAGATGCACAGTTTCATGTACAATCTTCTTTTTCTTTTCTAACACATAATTGGAAATTCTAATTTTATTTGATACTTAAGAATTTTTTTTATTTTGTTAACTCACAAAGTTCCATAGCTCTAATCCCTTTTATAGTTTTGGAAACCCACAATGTTCTACATTTATCTACTACTCAAACAAACTTGAACAAGTACAAAAGCTAAGTCTACAGCAAAAGGTCATTGCCTTCACTTTGCATAACTGCATTCTTGCAGGTAGTGTGGGTAGCAAAGTAGATGGGTTTAGCCACATTCACTTGCATGTCACCCATAAACCTGCCACTTGACTTGCTATATTTTTATTTAACTTTACTATCCAGAGCTGTAAGGCAACCCGGAGGTATGATTGTATAGGTTTTAACTCCTTTATAAAATTGTGATCTTTGTCAACTAATTAATTAGCTCAAGTCCCTGCCCCAGTACAAAACACTTACTTTAAGAAGGAGAAAAACCTCATTTCCCAATAACAATTACTTACACATATGTGTATATGCATATAGATACTATATATGTATATGTATGTATGCATATATACATATGTGTGTATACACACACACATTTTTTTTACCAGACCTTTAATTTCATCAGTATAGGGAACCCCTAAGAAAGAAACTCCCTCTACTCATGCTTATCAGCAACCCATTTGGTAACTGATACTCCTAGAGTAGAGAGTTGCTTGGTTCTCTGAGAAGTTAAGTGGTTTGCCCAGGGTCACATTATCAATATGAGTCTGTGGTAGAACTGGAACCCATGTCTTCTTGACTGAGGCTGCCTCAGAATCCATTAGGCCACGCTGCCTCTCCATGTACGATTTATTAAGAACTAAAATCAAAAATAAAGCAAAAGAGGTAGATAAGATTTTAACTATGGAAAAGATCACAGCAAGTTACCTTAAAACCTCAACATAACAATAGATCACTTCAAAAAATAGTTTCATTCATTCATTTCTCTCAAGATACTGCTGTTTGGATCTCTTAAGAATCTGTGTGTTTTGGGAGCAGCTAGGTGCTGCAGGGAATAGAGCACTGGCTGGGGAGGACCTAAGTTCAAATGTGACCTCAGACATTTGACTCACTAGCTGTGTGACCTTGGGCAAGTCACTTAATCCCAATAGCCTTGCCTTCCCCCTTCCAAAAAAAAAAAAAAGAATTTTTATGTTTTTTCTTCATTTGAGATTTAAATTCAGTCTCCTAGGAAATAGACTAGATTAGCTTATTTTTCCCTTTTTTCCTTCCTCCCAATCCTGCACCTGTCTTCAACTATCACAGAAAACAGTCTTTTCAGAATACAATATTCTTACCAAGTCCTCACAGACTCTTCAATGGATTCCCTACAAAGTTTCTTTGTAACAACAATTAAGATATTCTGATAGGGAAGGAAATTTATCCTCTCCTATTTCCTATCTTCTCTACAGATTCCTTAAATATACTCAGAGATCAAAGATGAAACACACAATCTCTTCTTGACTCCATGAGAACTACTTCACATTCAGACATTTTTTTCAATTGATTCCCACCTACCTGGACAAACTATCTCATGCAATATCCTAGTTGGATCATAAAGATACAGTAACAGTGTCTGCGGTCTCTGAGAGAGGACTGAGTAAGTTACATGTGTACCAAGTGTTATATATGTACATGTGGATAGTGACCTTCCCAGTCTTTGAATATAAACTATACCCCTACTCAACTAGAAACCCCATGAGGGTAGTGATTGTTTCTTATATAAAGATTGTATTTCCATCAGTTCCATCCACACATTATTCTGTGCAGAGTAGGCAGCCAACCATTCGGTTAAATGTTAAATGTTCATTGAACCGAATTGAATTCAATTTCGTGGACTCCTAGCCCTGACCTTATCTCCTACCACCCCTCTGCTTCCAAGCTGGATTGCTTTCAAAGTAACAGGCATATGTAGACATACAGAGAATGTCAACCAATTCTATATATTATTTTTAAAATACATTCATCTTAAGAGAAGCCCAAGGCAGTAAATGTTAGTTATTTTACCTTTAAATATCTTTCTCTGAAACATTTATCAAATAATTCACCAATTTCAGAAGTCTCTTTGGTGCCCTAACCCAAAGTAGACCCTGTTCTTAAGGGAAAGTGGGGGTTGGCTCAAAGAGATGGTCACATGGGGTATTTGATTACAGTGTTTCATCACTCAACTGAGCTAAAATGTTTAGCCCCAGGGCTGAAGTTTCTTTTTTCACTTCATAATAAACGCTGTGTTCAGATAATAATTACTACCCTGCTAATAAAAGGAACAGCATTTCCTAACACTGCCTGCGTAATTCTGATCCCATGCATCTCAACCTCAGAAAACACAGTTTTTCGTAAATTTCCTTCAGTACAAAATGATGGGGGAAATGAAGCTTTGAAATGGGTGCAGTAACTGTCAGAGCTGTCACAGCTGAGAAATGGACCTGGAAAAGGATTCTACAAGCCATGGCAATAAACAAATATAGTAAATGCTGGTATGTTTGCTCTCCCATTTCCTTATCCCATCTGAGTAATAGGGAGAAATGAAACACAACCAGGAGATGGGCAAGACAAAAAGTGAGGGCTGAGAACCAGGAGGATTTTAACGAAACAGAGAATAAGGGGCTCCTAGGAAAGAGTGGCAGCAAGCAGAAGAGAAAAGAAGAAATGGCAGGGTTGATTTTGGGGTTGAGTTTGTCTTTTGTTGTGTTTTGTTTTTCTATCTTACCCTCACCTTAATGGAAGACCCTTAGAACAGGGATTCTCTATGGTCTATAAACTTGTTTAGATAGATAGATAGACAGATGGATAGATAGACATAGATATGGTGGATTTGGATATGGAAAGACAGAATTAAAGAGGTTGATGATTATTTCAATGTAATCAGTTTCCTTTGTAATCCTATATATTTTATTTTATGCATTTAAATGCTGAAGGGACCATAATGCAAAAGTGTTTAAGAACTGGCATAGGGGATTTTAGGCCTGGTCTGAGAAACTTGGTTTCTGTGCTGAGAAACCATGAAGAATGGAAAGGAAAGGGGTAAGAGAGATAAATAAACAAATGCCCTACTCCCCCCTCCAGTGGTCCCTTAAAGTGGTAGGGAACAATGTGCTCAAACAGGACTTTTGAGAAAGGTATCTGCTAAAAGAGCACTCATTCTTGGGACTATAAATGACGGAAATTACACAGCTCTTGGCTCTAATGGTTGCTCATTCAAGGATTTCCATTTTGTTTCCTTCTTTTAACAAAACTTTTCTCTTATTGCAAACTAAAGAATTGCAAAGACAGACTCCCTCTCAGAATACTTATGAATATCATGCATAGATTTTTCCAGGTTTCCTGAGTGAGAACCGTGGGCCAAAGCATAATGAATATAAGAATCCTTTGTAAACCAAAAAGTACTACAGAAATATATATATATATATATATATATATATATATGTATATATATATATATATCATTGTTATTACTAATATTGTAGGCTAGATAAAATGGAAAAGATACATGGTAGGCAAAAGTATTTCAGCAGCATATTAATGGCAATGACTTACACCCCAGAAATGGAATAAACCATCACTTATGATGCAAAAGAAGATAGTCCAGTGATAAGAACAGAGCCAAGTTGGGTAGATGGATAACCCCTGTGTTGTACCATTACCATAAAATGTTAAGTGACCCACAGAAAGGGCTTCAGTGTATCAGGTAGAGCCTTTATGAAGGATTTGTGGGAAAAGAGGTACAAGAATATCACAGGATGAAAAGATATTTATGAGTTGTGATATATTCCCATGGAAGGAGCACCTACCTCTATGAGATCACTGATATATGAAATTATGAGAATTAAGTAAATGGCTGCAATGGCATGTATAAGCTTGATGGAGGAAGAAGGAACTTATCTGAAGTTTGAAGAACAAGATGGGTGGTGAGCTATGTATGTCAAGTGCATTTAAATGTAGTGTTAGCATTTCATTCTTTAGTGGTCAAAGGCAGTGATTTTAAGGTACAATTTGTTCAGAGTTGTTTTGCAATAGTAAATGTCTATCATATTTAAATCTACTGGTCTCTTGTTCCTTGAACGGACTTGTCACTACAGGTTAAGATGTGGCTAGCTAGAGAGGAAAGAAAACTTAGTAATAATAACTATTTATACAGCTCTTTTATAGCTTATGTAATGGAGTTTAATGCATGACCAGACTATCTAAGATGGAGGCATTTACATGGGAGATAAAAGAGACCTGCTTTTTTGAGGCAAGAAACCTGGAACAAGTGTGGACATTCTATATAGACTGACCACATGGTTGGAACAGTCTGTTTCCTTTAGTTGGGCAGTCAGAACTGTATACAATTTTAAATCTACATCATGCTAGGACAGTTGCTGTGGGGAAGCATATGGTGGCCATTTTCCTTTCTCTTAGGCCATATGGCCTAAGAAATGTGCTTAGTGTTCTAGTCTGTTTTGTTCATCATCTTCATTTTTAGAATTAAAGAATAGTATCCCAAACTTAAGAGAATAAGCCCTGGGACCTAGGAACCCAGGATTCCAGGCTGAATATTGCCATCAGCCCAGCAAGAAACTCTCGAGAAGCCAAGGTCCTGAGATGCAAACTGGGATGAGGGGTGAGGATGGGTAAGGGACTTGGAATTGGAATTTGGTGGGACTAGAACTCTATTGGAACTGAACTAAGTTATGAAGTTCATTCTCTTCCCCTCCCCAGAGACTCAGGTGATTTAAGAGGGTTTATGCCCCTGGGTATTAGAGTAAAATGTTTGTACATTTGGACTACTTTAAAATAAATATTCTTCCATAAAAGCTAATCAGACTGTCAAGTGTCTAAATGGAACTGGGCTGCTTTGGAGTCCCTAAAATTGACAGGAACACAATTGATAGAGATTCAAGCCAATGAGAGAGACAAAAGAACCCTCCCAGCTCCTCAAGGATACCAAAGACCTCCAGGGAAGATATCTGACCCTCTGATAGTGGGGGCTAGAAAATCACTGTTATATTTATGAGGCATTTTTATGTATATTTACCTTGTGTTATACAATAACTTCTGAGGTAGGTGATATAATATATTTAATTGATCAACTTAGGATAACATAAGCACAGGATTTAAAGCTGAAAGAGACTTTTGAGATCATCTAGTTCAATTCTCTAATTTTACTCATGAGAAAACTGAAATACAGAGAGGATAAAGGATTTGTTCAAGGTCATACAAGTTTTAGGTAGCAGAGTTGAAAGTTTAAGCAAGGTCCTTCCTCTGATTCCAAATTTATTTTTTCTTTTTTTTTTTTTAAAGCAATTGGGGTTAAGTAACTTGCTCAAGGTTACACGGCTAGACATTATTCATGTGTGGGTGCTCATTTTCTGAGGCCGATCTGATCCCGGGTCATCCCAACTCCAAGGCCGGAGTTCTTACTCACTGCACCACCTAGCCGCCCCTTTTTTCTTTTTTTTTACTGATGGATTTCTCAAGTATTATAATTCCCATTTTTCAGATGAGGAAACTGAAGGAGTGAACTGCCCAAGGTCACACAATTAGTAAATGACAGAGTTGAGATTTAAAGGTAGGCAGGCCTTCTGACTCCCAGGCCAAGACTCTTTGAAGTCTCCCTCACTGCCTATAGCACCCCAACCTTTCTTGGACAAAGTCAGCTTGCTTATGTCTCTTGGACTGCTTTCTTTCTCTGTAATCTATTAATCAGATTATGATTGTGTTCTGTTTTTTCCCTCCTGTGATTCTTTGAGATCTGATTAAGCCTGGAATAGAATTATGAAGCTTTCTTAGGATACTAAGCATCTCCACTGAAGCTCCCAACATTTTTGTTTATAGTCATAATAACGAAGACAGTAATTTCCATAAGAATGCTATGAAGAAATTCACAAACAAGTATTAGACATAGAATTAGATTGAAACTTGGGGCACTGAACTTCCCACCCTTCCAGTAAAACTGCTATGAAACATATCTGCCTGTAACCTTAGTGTAAAAGACTAGCTCATGACACAAGGAAACCAGGCACATTTTGAGAGATTGTCTTATTCTCTTGGCCTATAGCCAAGGGTGTGCTGAGGCCAGCTCTAACCAGCTCACAAGAGCCCACTATTAAATTTTCGGTGTGAACATTTACATCTCATAAATCAGATTTACAAATTAGGGCTTGAATTGTTGTTTTATCGATTGTCTAGATGTAAGAAAGAGATGGAGAAAATGTTAATAATGAAAATTAAGCTAAATGTGTGCCCTGCTTATTTGGAGTTGTTATTCAGTTGTTTGAGTCATATCTGACTCTTTGTGACCCCATTTTGAGTTTTCTTGGCAAATATACTGGAGTGCTTTGCCATTTGCTTTTTCAGCTCATTTTACAGATGAAGAAACTGAGGCAAACAGAGTTAAGTGATTTGCCCAGGGTCATACAGTCTGAGGCCAGATTTGAACTTAGGAAGATGAGTCTTCCTGACTCCAGGCCAGGTGCTCTATCCACTGTGCCACCTAGATTGCTTATTTGGAGAGCCAATTGTTAAACATTTACCAGCATGCCCTCCTTGTAGATCTTAACCAGGACACCCAGGAAAATATATGTGTGGCTAGATTCGGTGGTGCATACCTGGCATCACTGCTATCCAGAGGCTAAGACTGGTGGATTGCTTCAACTCAGGAGTTCTGATCCATAGTAGGCTAAAGCTGATGGGGTATCTGCATTAAGTCCTGAATCAAAATGGTGAACCCTTGGAAGTGGGCATAGAAGAGGGAAGTGCCACCTAAGGAGGGACAAACTAAAATAGAAACAAAGCAAAGTATCAGAAACAGAGCAGCCAGGCCAGTAAGTAGTGAGATCTGGCCTATGAGGGGCTATTACACTTTCTAATCTGGTCAAGATATAAGATCTCAGTGTCAATAGATAGACAGGCACATATGCATACATACATATATGTTAATATAGGTGTGTATGCATACATATGGGCATGCTTGTGTGTATATGCATGCCCACATTACCATACTACACACATATATATTATGTGTTTGTACATGTGTGTGTATATGTATATACACACATATTGTGCATTATGGAACTGTACTGCCACCATCAAACCCTCTACCTAACTTTGTTCATTAGTTCCATAAAAACATGACTTTGGAAAAAATAACACAATGGGTTGCAGGTAGTACTATGACAATAAGATCATAAGTGAGAAACCCATTTCTGAGAATGAGGAGAGGTAAGATGCCAGTCCAGGCAGTTCAATGAATCATTTAACAATTATTAAAAAAAAAAAAAGCTATCTACCCAGGCACTGTCCTAAGTGCTGGAGATGAGACAAAAGTGAAAATCTCTGTTCTCAAGGACCTACATTCTAATGAGTAACATAATATGTACATAATATATGTGTAAATTGAACAAATGTAACCTCAGTCTTGTCTCAAGGTGCTGGGGTACTGTGCCCTCCCCCTCTCCACCAACAGACCAGTCTGATCTGGACTGTGCACACAATGGTTTGGGTTGGTGCTACGGAAGTCTGGATACCTAAAAGAGAGGTCAGGCTTTTTGTCACAATCTTCAGCCCATTACCCCATGACTACCCTAGTGCCCCAGGAAAAATTACTTAAAATTTAGGTTTGACTCATATCTACATGTCCCCAAAGTGGGGGATAAAAAGGCACTTAACATACAATATAAATCAGGTATGACACAACTATTTATTTCATTTAAATAAAGGAAGTCCCACATAAGAGACCCATAATCATGCACTGATAAAAAAAAATTTTTAAGGCTGCAATAAATTATAATTTCTATTATACTCTCCCAGAAAGTTGGGACTTCAAACCATAAAAACATAAAACATTTTTATGGAACTGGTAAATTAGCACTTAACCTTTAATCTTGGCTCTGAACTATCCAAAAATTCCCTCCAGGTCTTTTTCTTCTGACAAGTCCAGACAAGGGTTGAGCTCTTCTTCCTGTTGATAGCATTATCTCTTTAATGAAAAAACTCCCTCTGTCACAAATCATCTCGAACCAAAAGATCCAGGACCTTTAGAAGGCTTGATCTCCCAAAATGGCCTCCAAATGTCCATCTCAGGATTGCTTCTCTGTGAATAGGCATAAAACAAAAAACCCAAAGAAGAGATAGTTAAGGCTATGGGTCTCAGGCTAGCCCAAGCAGAACAAATGCTTTAGTATCATATGCTTGTGACTAACACGTGTCTTAAGTGAAGGGAAAGGCTGCTGACCCCTGATCCTTTTATACATTGAAACATGTATCTATAATAGCAAAACTATCTCACATCCTTAAATCAATGACTTAAATCTTTTCTTTTGCAGAAATTTCTCTTTTCTCGCCCTTTTCATCATAAAATTTGCTCCATCTGAAACACATCTTAAGGAGACCTCATCATGGCATGACTCCAGGTTTTGGAAGAATTGCCAAGTTAGAAAGTCTTCAAACAGTGACAAACTGTATGTTTTTTTCTTGACAGACCAGTCTAGCTCAATACCAAAAGTTTAGTAACCCTAACAATGGAGGGGGAGGGAGAACAAGGGACTGTTACTGTTTACAGGTAACAGTAATAATAATTTTAACAATACAAAACTATATTTATATTTCACTTTAAGCTCTGCAAGGCACTACATATGTGTGTATGTATGTATGTATATGTTTATATATACACAGACATATATCTGGCCACTAGATCCAGGTGGCTCCAGAGGAGAAAATGAGGCTGATGACTTTGCACAGTCCTCCCTCGTTTAAATCCAATTCTCTTGCAAGTCATGGCATCACCTTCCTGATGACGTGGTCCCCTTCACAAACAAAGGACAAACCTGTGAGTAGCATGAGCTGTCCCAATGGGGACCCAACTGGCCAGTTCCAGTTGGGCAATGCAGCTCCTTCCTTCCTTCTTCCTCTCCTCAACTTTTTTCTCTCTAGGTAGGGTAACATATCCCTACCTGTGGGTGCTCTGCCCAAAGGAATGTAAATTTTGATCACTGAAACCTCACAAGTTATCTTGGGATTTATGGGCTAGATTTCATTCTTAAGGACCATGACTTAAACCCAAATCACTTTGGCTCTCATAGATTGATCAATAGGTCCCAGCCCAAGCCCACAGGTTGTTTTGGCCCGAATTGCTCAGAGTGAGTATGAATAACAACTGTTTCTGTTCTGGCCAGAAACCCTGAGGATCTTCCCCTCCTTTTTTTTAAACTAGGTAAAAAAGGCCATTCTTTGCTTCATTTCTTACCTAGCCTTAATAACTGAATGGGAGTTGCCACAGTCAAACTGAGTTCTGGGAAAGACCTTTACTTAAAAAGACCATGGTCTCTCACTGCATCCAGGGTCATCTCCAGTTGTCCTGTTCTATATCTTACCATTGGACCCAGATGGCTCTGAAGGGGAAAGTGAGGCTGGTGTCATAATCCTCTTTGAGAACAAAGGACAAACAAGAAATATGTATTTGTGTGTATATGCATAATTTTATATAAGGTAGGACAAGACAAGGGTAAAGGAGGAATCCAGTCAAGGTGATAATGGGAAATTTAAGGAGGCAGGATACTTTCAGGTGACCAGGTACAAATATTTGTAAAATGGTACATGAGCTGAACCTTGAAGAAAAAAGATTCCTACAGGCCAAGATGAGGAGGGACCAAATCTCAGGCATGGGAGACAGCAGGGGATGGTATGTCAAGAGAACAGCAAGAAGTCCAGTTGTGTTGTAGAATATATTGGCAGCTATGTGACAGATGGATTGAAGAGAGGAGATGTAAATAAATAGCTACAATATAAAATAATAAAGCACTATACATATGTGAGCTATTATTATGTCTTGATGGCAGTTCTTGATTACTCATGGTAAATCCGGAGGAAGAGCGATTTTCTGTAATTCTGGGTGGAGGCCAGAACTTTAAGTCAAATTTAACTTCCCAAATACCACAGTTGGAAACCCTGTATCAGTCTGACATTTGCCTCTACTCTTTTAGAGCAATATGTTTCAGCAGTTACATTAAAGGCCTTTGCTTCTGTCTTCCTGGCCACTAACCAAAGCTATTCAGTAAAATAAGTCAAACCCAATGATTATGTAGGCCATTTGGCAGGGGTCCAAAGAAACCCATTTTAATATTCTAAAGGAAAGCCCTCTTCTTTTAGTAACCCCAAAACCAGCTGGTCTTCCCTTTCTTCAACCACAAAAAAAGAACCACAGACACTTCCCTCCCTGTGGTTATCAAGAAAACACTGGCTCTAGCCCCCACAGACCTGAACTTGGATTTGGTGATAATAGTAAGCTCTTATATGAATGAATAAATTAAAATAATAGCCAGTCCCTTTGCTATAGCACAAAAATAATTATCCTCATTCTACAGGTCAAGCGACTGAGGCTCAAACAGATCAAGTGAGCTAGAATCATAGATAAAGGGCTGAAAGCAATTTAAAGGCTATTGAATTCAAGCCCCTCATTTTAAAGAGAAGGAAACTGAGTCTCAAAAGGGCCTGAAAGGCACCTTAGAGGTTCAGGATCCTCATTTTACAGATGAGGAGGCTGAGACGCAGTGTCCCCAAGGTCACACAAGTGTCAAGTAGCAGAGAGAGGATTTGAGCTCAGATCCCACAGGTCATACAGGTAATAAGTGTTAGAGATGGGACCTGACTCCTGTCTTCTGACTACCAGATCAGTTCCATTTTCACCACATCTTAATGAACACTTACCCATTTTCCGAGGTTATAGGTTCAGAGGAAAGGTTTCATCAACTATAATAATAATAACTACCAGAGAGAGAGAGATTGATGGTTTGGAAAACACTTTCTTCACACAATCCTGTGAAATAGATAAAGAAAGACTTAGGACTCTTATTTGACAGATGGCAATATTGAGGCTTAGAAAGGTAAAATGACTTACTCAATATCACAGTTCTGCTAAGTAGCTAGGCCTGGCACACAGCTCTTCTGAATGGACCTGACATGCCACAACGCAATGCTACTACTCAGGATCAGCCTAACAATCACACTTGCTCTCTGGCTTCTTTTTACCTTCTACATTCTTGGGCAGATTGATTAGGACTGGGTTGATTTGAAGATCAAAATTCTGGATGATACAGACCTTCTTTGGCAGGGAAGAAGATATAAAAAGTCCTATATATGGGGCAGCTAGGTGATGCAGTGAGTAGAGCGCTGGCCCCATCTCCAAATGCCTATTGCACATCTCAAACCAGATATCTTATAGACATTTAAACTCAACGTGTCCAAAATTGTACTCATCACCTTCCCCCCTGCCTCAAATCCTCTTCTCTTTCCAAATGTCCTTACCACCTTTCTCCCAATCACCCAGGTTCACAACCCAGCTGTCATCCTTGCCTCTGGACTCTTTCTCACCCTCCCCTATCCAATCTGTTGCAAAGGTCTCACATTTTTATCTTTGTAATGCTTCTCACATAAGCCCCCTTATCTCCTCTGACATTGCTACCACTCTGATGCAGGCAATCACTTCATGGCTGGTTTGTTTGCCTGCCACAAGTCTCTCCCCACTCTAATCTATCCTCTACTCAGCTATCAAAAGGATTTTCCCAAAGTATAGGTTTGACCATGTCACTCTTCTATGCAATAAACTCCATTTTCTCCCTGTCACCACTAAGGATCAAATATAAAATCCTCTGGCATTCAAAGAACTTCCCCTCTCCCACCCCAGCCTTTCTTTCTCTAGAGATTTATGGTTTAGAAAACTTTTCACACAATCCTGTGAAATAAGTAAAGGAAGAATCAGGACTTCCATTTGACAGATGGCAATATTGAAACTTAAAAAGGTAAAATAACCTGCCCAGGGTCACAGATCTACTAAGTAGCTAGGACTTGCACACAACTCTTCTGAATAAAAGTACATGGACCTGACGTGCCATGATGCAATGCTGCTACTCGGGATCAGCCTGACAACAATCACACTTGCTCGCTGGCTTCTTTTTGCCTTCCACATTCTTGGGCAAATTGATTAGGACTGGGCTGATTTGAAGATCAAAAGTCTGGATGATACAGAGACACAGAGAGAGAGAGACAAAGAGAGAAGAAGAAGAAGAAGAAGAAGAAGAAGAAGAAGAAGAAGAAGGAGAAGGAGAAGGAGAAGGAGAAGGAGAAGGAGAAGGAGAAGGAGAAGGAGAAGGAGAAGGAGAAGGAGAAGGAGAAGAAGAAGAAGAAGAAGAAGAAGAAGAAGAAGAAGAAGAAGAAGAAGAGAAGAAGAAGAGAAGAAGAAAAGAAGGAGAAGGAGAAGGAGAAGAAGAAGAAGAAGAAGAAGAAAGAAGAAGAAGAAGAAGAAGAAGAAGAAGAAGAAGAAGAAGAAGAAGAAGAAGAAGAAGAAGATACAAAAAGTCCTACACATGATGGGAGACATGTCAATCAATCGGTTATCATAGACTTCCATTGTGCTATATAACTTGCCCCCCCATGACCTTTCTGTTCTTTTTATACCTTACATGCCCCCCCATATATTCTTTAATAATTCAGTGATACTGACCTCTTTGCCTTTCCTCAGAAACACCCAACTTTGGGCATTTTCACCTCCATACATGGAATTGGAATATGCTCTCTCTCCCTCTCTCTCTCTGTCTCTGTCTTTGTCTCTCTGTCTCTCTCTGTGTGTCTCTCTCTGTCTGTGTCTCTCTATCTCTCTGTCTCTCTGTGTTTCTTTCTGTCTGTCTCTCTCTCTGCCTCTCTCTCTGTCTCTCTCTTTCTGTTTCTCTGTCTCTCTCTTGTCCAAGGTCACACAGATAGAAAGCATCAGAGGCAAGATTTAAACCCAAGTCCTCTGAATCTACAAGTTCTACAACTTTTAGTTCTACAACTGGTGATTTCCATTTACAGAACCAGAGTTAGAAATCTGGTTTGGGGGGAGGGAAGGCAGGAAGAAGGCATGAATGAAGATAGCTAAGAACTTGCATGGTAAGCCTTCAACCAGGCAAGATAAGGTGAATGCTCACCAGTCAGAGCCTAAGGGTTGGAAGCTTGATTTCTGCTATAAGTTAGAAGCTATAGAGCAGGTGGCTTGCCATAGAAATTTGAAGCTTCCAAGTCCCTTGAGTTGGGACCATATCCTACTCGCTGACCTTGTCTTCTTTGATTGTGAGACTAATATAATACATTGCTTTGACCTCAGTTTTTTTGGAGTAGCTCCATTGGGTAGATAAGACCTCAACTGTCAATCAATGTAGGATTCAAGTATATCAAGCAGAGGACTTGTCATAGGCTCCCTCTTCCCCCACATATACACTTTTTTCTTCATTTTTATGTATATCTCAAAGAAAGGAGAAAGACTTGAGGGAGGAGACAAAATTTAAGATTATTGTAATAATCCAAGCAAGAGAAAGTGATTCCAATTGAAGCCTGCAACTGCAAATAAAGAGGATCTTCACAGCCTTATGTCCAGTAGCTTAAAGTAGGCGCTTAATAAATGTTAATTGACTGATGGACAGTGTAGCCCTACCTGGAAGTGGACTACAGAAACCATAGGACCAGTGGAGCAATGCTTAGCAATAGCCATGCATGACCAGCAGAGGGCATGAGACCAACAGGGAGCAGGCCTGGCTAAAGTAGCATGATGACATTACAAAAGGGTGTCCCTAAAGTCTGGACACATAGGAAATCTCATTAACTCAGCATGTTTTCAAGAAATGAAATTTTCAACAACACTTTAATTAGCATAAATGAGATTTCATAGGAAGACATAGGAGACACATAGAAAATTTCATTACTTAATTAAATTAATCTCATTAATATGGAAAATAGTCCCCAATAGCTCATGAAAGCTTTTATTCTATAAGAAATTGCCATGGCTAAAATTTATGCAAATTAAATAAAATGTTATTGAAAATTTCATTCATTTCATTTCTTGAAAATATGCATAATGAGATTTCCTGTGTGTCTAGACTTTAGGGACACCCAGTAGACTATATCAGTAGTATTTCAGAAACAGAAGCTTAAGGTACCCCCTCCATTCATGTGCCCTAGTCACACATATGCCCACTCGTCCTACTGATGGGATAGATAGATACAAAAATAAGATAGAGAGTATGTGTGTGACAAGAGAAACATAAAGACAGAGAAAGAGGAAAAAGGAGGAGAAGGAGGAAGAGGAGGAGAAGGAAAAAGAGAACTAGGAGACAACAAGGAGGAGGAGGAGGGAGGAAGGGGAAGGGGAAGATAAGGCAAAAATCCACCTTATCAGAGCCAAGATAGTTCCAGAATATAAGTTTCAGGTAGGGAAGAAACAGGGATAAAGGCTCAAATAGAAGCAGCATAGTTTGGAAATGTTGGCCAGGGAAAATATCTGTGTTTGTGGAACAGTATGCTCCCAGATTTAGGAAGATGTTTTATTGCTACTTAATAATAGTAGCTAATATTTACATGGTGCTTAAAGAGTGGCAAAGCTTTACTTATTGTCTTCACTTTGGTACCTAACACAGTTCTGTGCATAATGGGCCATCAATAAATGTCCACGGAATCAAATTGAATAGAATATCGGGGATAGGGTAGGTAACTAAGGGGGCAAAATTTTGCCCCAGAAACTTTCAAAGAAAGATGAATTCCAGAAGGATGGGGATCGAAGCCCCTCTAGTTTCCCTCTTCAATTTTCTCCTCCCCACAAAATCTATGATTGTTAATACAATTACTATTGTTGTTAACTCCTTTCAGTTCATGACCCCATTTGGGGTTTTCTTGGCAAAGATACTGGAGAGGTCTGCCATTTCCTTTTACACTTCATTTTATAGATGAGGAAACTGACACAAACAGGGTTACATGACTTGCCTGACTTGCCCAGGGTCACAAAACTAGTAAGTGTCTGAGGACAGATTTGAACTTAGGTTTTCCTGACTCCCCACCAGGCACTCTATCCATTGCACCACCTAACTGAATAGGATTAGGACTAATAATAGGAATTGTTTGCAATTTAAAACATATTTATTTCCAGGCTCTTGAAGCACATTCCCCACTCCTACTGAACTTTGCATTTTCCCTATGAAGTATTACTGCTGGTTTGACAAATAGATTGAGGCACTAAGACTGATCCCTAAACTTAAAGAAAACTCTACACAGGGCTAGTATGTGGCACCAGCAGGAGAGAACTAAATTGAAAGGGAGGTCTAATCCTGGCTCTCATGAACTAACTATGCAACATTAGAAGAGCGACTTTTCCTCTTTAGAAAAGTTTCCAGTTTCCCCTCTATAAAATGAGTGAATTGGACTGAATGATCTCTCAAGTCCTATTCATCTGTGATTCTGTATAGTGTATATTGAAGTAATTTTAGGATATGATTTGGTCAGAGAAGTTTTGCAATAATATGTCATAAGGCAGCATGTTAAGAGTTTTGGCCTTGAAATCAGAAAGATCCTTCCTCTGACATATACTAGGCTCAGCTTCCAAGGCCCAGTCGCCTAAACTCTTAATGCTCTCAAAAGTTGATATTCATTGCTAGAGGAATTTTGAGGTAGTTTTCCAAACAGAAAAAAATCAGAGATCTGGGACAAACAGCAGGGGGGGGAGCCTGGCACATAGAAGGTCTGTATTTACACTATCTGGCTTTCATTTTACATATTTAGAAAAAAACTGAGATTCAGAGGGGTAAAGTGATTGGCCCAAAGTCATACAACTATCTTCTGACTCTTTCTCTCTTTCCCTCTCTTTCCCTCTTTCTCTCTGTCTCTGTCTCTGTCTCTCTGTCTCTCTGTCTCTCTGTCTCTCTGTCTCTCTCTCTCTCTCTCTCTCTCTCTCTCTCTCTTTCTCTCCTATACCACAGTGTCTCACATGCCTTAGCCAAATGTTTTATGAAATGAAATAAACATTTCATAAAGCATTAGGGAGTTTCATTCCTGTGGAAAATATTATCCCTAATAGTTACACTATTGCTAGTAACAAACTGAGCCTTCAAGTTATTGCACTGAACCCAATGGGAACAGAACAACAGACTTTCTAAATAAATAGAAATAAAAAATTTATTATGATTATGAACAATCATGGATGCAATCTAAAACCAGGTCACTTGTTTGGTATTTCTGAAAGAAACAGTGATAAAAATCTGCATGAATTCACCTAACTGGACAACTTTATGAGACTAGTACATTAGATGGATAATGAATCTTTTATATCATTGCTAACAATTTTCTAGGCCACTGACTCTGAAATGAACATTAAGCCACCGTACATACATTGCAATATCCAGGTCCTGTTTTCTGTATTGTGTAATAGAAAAAAAACTGCCAGCAAGTGACAGTCATTCTAAGCCTTGATTTTTCCATCTATAAAATGGAGATAATACCACTTTCCTTTTGTAACCCACAAGATTGTGCTTAGGAAAGACATTTCAAAATAATAAAATGCTATCTTGATATAGTTCAATGTTATTATTGTTATTAGTATTTCTTGATTTAGGGAATACTTGTAAAAGTACAAGTGACACATAAGGAAATACATGCATGATGAATATCAGTAGGCTGGAACATTACAAACTTAAACATGAGAATCTTTATAAAAGGGATAGGATTTTTAGATTTTACAGATTAACATTTTACAAATGAGAAAACTAAGGCTAAAAGAAGGGACATGACCTACTCTGAATCATGCAGATGACAACTAGTAGAGTCAGTTTTCAAATATAGGTCCTTTAATCCCAAACCCACGGCTTTGTCCGATGTACCACACTTCCTCTAATCAAAGATATAGATATAGATAACTGAGAAAGGAAGTAGGTTAGTCATATAACAACATGAGGAATGTCAATTAGGAAATAGCTAGAAAAACAATTGTGGTATAGGAATGTCATAGAATGTTATTGTTCTGTAATCAATGATGTATAATGGGTAAGGGGCCTAATCTTTGGAGAATATGTGGATTCACCCTTCCTCCTAATGGGTTATACAGACCAAATTCTAATGAATGGCACCTTACTCATTAGGACTATGGTAAATACAGAGAAGCATGGGAAGGTTTCAATGAACTGATGCAAAGTGAACAAAACATAACTAGGGAATCAACATAGATGACTACAACGAAGTAAATGGAAAAAAACAACAAGAACAAAATGATTGTATATAGTGTCAGATTTTCTGTGTTCATTTTGCAAAACTTTTTTTTTCCTTATTCCTCTTTCTTAGTCTTCATTATAAAGAATGTCTCTGGGGGAAAAGGAAATAAGAGGTGATATAAACCAAATAAATAAATAAAATGTATTTCTTAAAAAGAATGAAAGAGGGGCGGCTAGGTGGCGCAGTAAGAGCACTGGCCTCGAAGTTGGGATGACCTGAGATCAAATCCAGCCTCAGAAAATGAGCACCCACACATAAATAATGACTAGCCGTGTAACCTTGAGCAAGTTACTTAACCCCAATTGCTTAAAAAAAAAAAAGAATGAAAGATAAAAAATATGCAGCTGGATGCTACATTAAGACCCATAACAGGTTTCAAGAGGAAGAGGAAAGCCTTACAAGTTTGGGGTAGATGCCCTAAGAAGAATTTAAAGAAAGATTCACAGCTCTTTCCCTGCAGCCACTGAATGGAGTGGGAGGCAGAGACTCCCAGGTGTTTTCGAGATTTAGCTTCACCCATGAACCACTGCCATGGCCAGGGAAGACATTGCTGCTGGAGGTGTAATGGACATTAACACCACTCTAGAAGAAGTGCTGAAGACCGCATTCATCCATTATGGCTCAGCTTGTGGAATTCGTGAAGCTGCCAAAGTCTTGGACAAACACTAAGCCCATCCTTGTGTTCTTGCTTCCAACTGTGATGAACCTATGTATGTAAAGTTGGTTGAGGCCCTGGGTATTAGGCACCAAATCAACTTGATCAAGGTTGAAGACAACAAGAAGCTGGGAGAATGGTTAGGCCTCTGTAAAACTGACAGAGAGGGAAAGCCCCATAAAGTGAGGGGCTGCAGTTGCATTGTTAAGGACTATGGCAAGGAATCTCAGGCCAAAGATGTGATCAAAGAATATTGTATTTATTTTTTGCTTTTGGTGGGGGAGGGGCAATTGGGGTTAAGTGACTTGCCCAAGGTCACACAGCTAATTTTCATGTTGTGTCTGAGGCAGGATTTGAACTCAGGTCCTCCTGACTCCAGGGCTAGTGCTCTATTCACTGCACCACCTAGCCACCCCCAAAGAATATTTTAAATGCAAGAAATGAATAAATAAAAGCCTTGGCCTGGGAAAAAATGATTCACAGATTCACACAGGAAGGCAAAGTGTGAATGAGTCAGAGATGGACAGAATACCTAATCCAGTGGGACTGTAAATTCAGTGTAGTATTAAAATATCTCTATATTTATGTTTTAACCCCCAAAGTCTGACTCCACAAACTGATATTCTGTTATAAACCATTTATGTCGCTCAAAGCCCAGGATGGTCCAAGTTGAAGAAGAACCGGGTCTCCTTTTTTTCCACCTCTGCTCTTTTGTTAAAGTCAAGAAAAGTTGACTTAAACTGGCTGAGCAAATCAGCACAATCCCTACAATCAAAGATTGAAAACAAAGTAGGCTCAGCCTAAAAGATATCAATCTGCTAGAAAATTGCAATAATAGCTGTCATCTATATAGTGACTTAAAATTTACAAAGCACTTTCCTCACAATGACAATATGAAAGTAGTTGCCCAAGTATTGCTAACAGCATTTTACAGTTTAAAGTTTGGCCCATAATTCCTCCTTCATGATAGAGATATGGGTAATTAGAATCATAGATTTGGATTTAGGAGGGATATTAGAGGCTCTCTAGTCTAGTCCTCTCATTTTATGGATGAGGAACTGAGACCAAGAAAGGTTAAGTGACTTACCTAGGTCACACAACTAATACTTTAAGATTCTATGGCATAATTTGAACCCCATTGATCCTAACTCCAAATCCTCACTCTATCTGCTGTAATTATTAATCGTAATAATAGCATTTATGTAGTATTTTAAGGTTTGTGAGGTATCTTACATATATCACTTTATTTTATCCTCATTTGCTCTGTAAAATGAACTACCTCTAAATTCCAGACTCAAATGTAGAAACATAAATGGAAATGAGCTATTCTTGTTAACTCGAATGTATCATGTATACTGTCAGACAGGGTGCTTTTGCTTAATTGTTTTTCTTAACCACAAAGAATGGCTCAATCTGGAGGAACATGAGAAATGGCTATGATATAAAGATTAAAAGGCAGCAATAAAACATTTTTTTAAAATAAGACTAAAATGTTCATTGACTTGCTCAGGGTTCCACAGCTAGTAATAAAATTCAAATGATACTCCATTTACCCCCAAATTATTAAGATAATGAGCTCCATGAGAGCAACAACATATCCCATTCATCTTTGAATCCTGCCCAGCTACCCCTAGCCTCAAGACCCAGCATGAGACCCTCTTCATAGTGAGTCCTTAGTAAATAAATGTTTATTGAGTAATGTATCGATGAAGAATGAACAAATGCTTAAAATTCTAACTTTATTAGAGCTGGAAGGGACCTATGAGATTCTCTAGTCATAGGATGTCAGAACTAAAAAGGACTTTAGAGTATATCAGGCATCTAGGTAACACAGTGGATAGAGCACTGGGCCTGGAATCCGGAAGACCTGAATTTAAATCTAGCCTCAAACACTTACTAGCTGTGTCCTAGACAAGTCACTTCACCCTGTTTGCCTCAGTTTCCTCATCTGTAAAATGAACTAGAGAAGGAAATGGCAAACCACTACAGTATCCTTGCCAAGAAAATCCCAAATGGCATCACAAAGGTTGGATCCTACTGAAAAATAACTGAACAAGTGTAACAACCTCAAGTTGCAGATGGGGAGGCTAGAGCCAGAGAGTGGGAGTCAATAATTTAAGAAAGCACATTAAAAAATAATAATAATAATAAATTAAAAAATAAAAAATACACATTAAATCAATGAGAAAAACCCTTCCTATCAGTCCGTTTTACTTTTCCCCATTATATGCTACTTCACTTAGACTTTTCAAAAAGTAGTTTTAATATCTATCTGCCCCAGCATGGGATTTATAGAGGGACTGGGATTTGCTACAGGTTCAGGGAATGAGTTGTTCCAGTTTCTTCATAAAGAATTTAAGACAGCAAAGAGAAGTGAGGCTGAGAGTGTTCCCTTGGCTGTCTCTGGAATATCTTAAAGTAGTTCTTCCCCTCTGATGCTCGTACATTATAAATGTGGTTCTCCAGTTCCAGGAGGAAAACAGCAAGGAGTTCTGTCTAGGCACCTAAGTTCTGTTGAGAACTCTCATTACTGGGAGCCCCTTCAACTTCTATGTCCTAGCCAAGTAATAACAGTAGCTCACACTTTCACCTGTTTCCATATGGGAGCCTCATAATATCCCCACGAAAGAGGTAGCCCATTTTTCATAGGAGAAAACAGAGGATCAGAATAGGGAAGGAACTGGCTAGAGCCCAGATTCTAATCCACTTCTTTCCTACATCAGATAGAGAGCTCTTTTCATTGTGCCACACTGCTTTTCAAATTAACAGGGTCTCAGGCTGAATTTGAAGTCAGTTTTACTAACTTGCCAAGATAACCCTAACTGGAGTCGTGAAGAGTCGAACACGACTGAAATGACTGAACAACAGAACATCTATTCCCATATAGTGCTTCAAATAAACTCTTTGTTCAAGAAAATCAAGATGTGTATGTAACTTTCTCAAAAGTAGCAGTTAAAAAAAAGACCAAAACTCTATTTGGATTTGGATAGTCAGGCACACCAACCTAGAGTGGTGATAACAGAATCACCCATTTAGAGCTAGAAAGTGAAGGAGAATTGCATGTATATAGCACCTACTTTATACCAGGCTGACAGCTAGGAGGTACCCAGGAGAGAGTTTCGGATCTAGAGTTAGAAAGACTCATCTTCCTGAGTTCAAATCTGGTCCCAGACACTTACTAGCTGTGTGACCCTGGAGAAGTCACTTAGCCCTGTTTGCCTCAGTCTCCTCATCTGTAAAAAGAGCTGGAGAAGCAAATGGCAAACCACTCCAGCGTCTTTGCCAAGAAAACCCTAAATGGGGTCACAGAGAATTAGACATGACTGAAAAATGAGTGAGTAACAACAAACATGTCAGGCCCTATGCTAAGCACTTTACAAATAAAATCTCTTTTGATGCTCACAACAATCTTGCAGGGTAAGTGCTGTTTTATCCCCATTTTGCAGTTGAAGCAAACAAAGATTAAGTGACTTACCCAGGGTCTCAGGCTGAATTTGAACTCAGTTTTACTAACTTGCCAAGATAACCCTAAATGGGGTCGTGAAGAGTCGAACACTACTGAAATGACTGAACAACAGAACATCTATTCCCATATAGTGCTTCAAATAAACTCTTTGTTCAAGAAAATCAAGATGTGTATGTACCTTTCTGCAATAAACATGACAAAATGTCAGTCAGTCAAGAATACCATACTACCAACTGTGGACCTGCTATTCGTATGCATGGGATTTTTGCAAGTTGAGATGTGGCCGCATTTCACAGAATCACAGAAAAGTTGGAAAGAAATTTCAGAGACCATGTACTCTAACTTGTACCTGGACAAGAATTCCCTCTCTAGCATGCAAGACAAATAATGCTCCAGACTTTATTTAAAGACCTCCAAAGAGGAGAACTCATTGTCTCCTAAGGCAACTCATTGTGTTTCTCTATATGTCTCATTGATAGGGAATTTTCCTCTACAAAGTCTAGATGACCTTCTCGGCAGTTTTGACTCATTGTTCCTAATTCTGCTCTCGGTGACTAATTCAATTAAATAAACAATTATTAAGAGTTTATTTTGTGTCAAATGCTGACCAAGAAGAATGATCCCCATTTCCTACAAGGCAGACCTTGAATTACTTGAAAAAACTTATCAGGTTTGACTGTGTCTTCTCTTTTCTAGGCTAAACATCCATGATGTCTTCAACTAATGACATAATACTGAGGACTTTGTCGTTCCAATTGCCCAACTCAGTATATTTTCCAATATCTTAATGTCCTTAAAAAAAAAGACCTGAGCATACTACTTCTGATGGGGCCTGACTTCAGGCAAAAGTCTGGGAGCTGAGAATATTAGGAGCTAACTTGTGACTTATCTGTTCTTGGCATCAGAGAAATCCAGGATGATGGTCAAGACTCACATTTAAGAGTGTCCTCATGCATCGAAGCCTTCTGAAACACTGAGTGAGATGACTTCCCAATATCCATATCATACCCCTTCTGAGTCAAAGGACTTTAGCAAAGCAAGAGGTTGGAAACGTTGTCCCTTAAAATCAAAGCAATCAAATACATTGTATCAAAATGTACTGATCCTTTTATCATGTAAATTGTCCTGGTCATGCATGCTGCAATTTCTCCACTGTCAATGGCTGAATTTGCATATCATCCATTTTTGAATTTGTTTAATGAAAATCACCACTTTCATTTTATGCTTTTCCAAGAACTACCCCCATCTCAGATGAATTTTGATGTAGAGTTCCATCAGGAGTTAAATGTGTTAATCATTGGGCTCAAACACAATCAAGATTTAATAATGGAGTAATAATACCAGCTTAATTATGCCAGCTTTTGGTGGTTATTTTTAAAACACCAAGATTGTAGGCTGCAAGCATAATTACATACCTGGAGATGTTTCAGTGGTTTTAAAATTCTTTATTTTTTTACTTCTAGGCATCTGGTTAGTGTAATGGGCATTTTTATTCATGGGCAATAACAAAAGCCAAGTATTTTTTAAAAATTAAATGTAGTATTGAAGTCATGGATGCTTTAACATATAATTTATAGAAAACGATAGCAATACCTATTCTATCAGCTGCATTAACCGGATTGTCTCTCATATTGAAAGCAGTTAATTTCAAGACTTTGAGGTCCCATGGTGTCTAAGCCTACATCCTGGCAGGAGTTTGGACATGTTCATACAGACTATGTTTTTGTATAATTCCATAAAGCTTTTTCTTATTGCTATTAATAATAGTAGCTCACATTTATGTAAGACTTTATGATTATAACACACTTTATGTCATTTAGATGATTGAATAATCATGATAACCCTGAGGGGGGATAGATGCTGGAGGAATTAATTTCCATTTTAGAGGGAAGTAGCTGAAGCTCAGGTTCACATACATTGAATTCATGGTGTAGCCTAGACTAAAACTGAAGTCTCCTGCCTCCTAGTTTAGTCCTCTTTCTATGATACAACTTTTTTTTTTTTTTAGATTTTTGAATTCCAAATTCTCTCTTTCCATCCAGTCCCTCCCTGACACATTGAGAAAGCAAGCAATATATTGATTATACATTCGAAATCATGGAAAACATATTTCCATATTTGCCACTATCATATCACTTTCTATATATGGTGACAGGCATATGCCTCCAAATTATTCTGTATATATCTTGTTTGTATGTAGTTTATTTGCATGTTGTTTCCCCTATTACATTGTAAACTCCTTAAGAGCAGGAACTGACTTTCCTTTCTTTGCCTTTCCAGTGTTTGTTTATCTCAGTGCTTGGCACAAAGTAAACATTTAAAAAATGCTATTTGACTAATGATTGACTCCAAAATTTGCCCCAATTAAGGACATATTACAATAACTTATGTGATATAGTATAACTAATCCCTTTCTTTAGATTTGAATATTTCAATGTGGTTACTTCCCTAAAGGGAAGCAAAGTTATTCATTCCCCATTCTTTCCTTCACTTTGTTTTTGGTTGGTTGGTTGGTTTTTTGCTTTTTGGAGTGGGGAGGGCAGGGCAATTGGGGTTAAGTGACTTACCTGATGTCACAGTGTCTGAGGTCGAATTTGAATTCAGGTCCTCCTTACTCCAGGGCTGGTGCTCTATTCACTGCACCACCTAGCCACCCCCTTTCCTTCTCTGTAATCTACTGGGAAGCCAGTACACCTGGGAATCTGAAAAGTTTACCCACAGATGGGAACCATCAGTACATATGCTATAGAGGAATTTTCAAATCAATAATAGAAATACAAGTGGCATAATACAATCCTATTATTAATAGCAATAAGAAAAAGCTTTATGGAATTGCACAAAAACATAGTCTGTATGAACATGTCCAGATTCCTGCCAGGATGTAGGCTTAGACACAATGGGACCTCAAAGTCTTGAAATTAACTGCTTTCAATATGAGAGACAATTAGGTTAATACAGGTCATATTGGCATTGCTATCATTTTCTATAAATTGTATGTTAAAGCATTCATGATACAAGCATGTAGAGTATTAGGAGAAACATACAAATTAGGAGAAACATACAAATCTAAAAATGATTCCTACATAATTAAAATAGAAACCATAATAATAATCATAAAGAATTAATACATACTTATTCATTCTCTAAGTCCAATGGAACTTGCCTGGGTACAAAGGTACCTAGCCTTTTCCAACTCCTAGAAAAAAAGGGGGTGGAAGGAGGGAAGGAAACAAATTTCTATTTATGTCTCTGCTTTCTATCTGCTTTTGGCCATAGAGAAGTTGAGAATATTTCCAGCTTCCCTTCCTTCTTTATCCTTTGGTAGAGGAAGAACCCAGGACAGAGATACCAAGCAGACTGCAGCTGCTTCATGACTGCCAGAAAGCAAGAAGACCAAGAGAAAATGTTCCAGTGGCATTCTCCATAGCCCCACCTACTACTTGAGGACAAACTAACCCACATAAATGAGTGGATTTATTTTTTAATAAATATGAAATACAGTGTAAGAAGTGCTGAAGGGGTCTCAAGTGGAAAAACTTTAAGAAGCCTTGCTCTGTAGGACCCTTGGATATCTTTCCTGTACCAGCAAAAGCTGGGTAAGGAAGGGGGGCACCTCCTCTCTCCATTCAATAGGTAGAAACTGCCTGTTGATAGTAATGATACTGCTAAGAAAAATGAAACCAAGAACACTCATGGCATCCCTATCTATCGTATAGTACAATGGTTAGAGTGCTGAACTTGAAGGAAGAACTAAGTTTGAATCTTGCTCAGGCATTTACTGGCTGCATGACCCTGGGTAAGTCATAATCTCTCTGGACTACAGTTTCCTCATTTGTTAAATGATGGGGTTGGATTCTCAGGTCTCTTCAATCTATGGTCCCCATATCTCCTATTTATCACATTGTTCTCATGGAACTGATCTTAATAAAGTTGTTTCACCTAAAGTTGTGATTTTGAGGACCCAATAGGGCAGGGTTCCAGTTACCTACCTTAGACAACATGGCATAGGAGAAAGAATATTGGAGTTAGAAGAATTCTGAATTTGAATTGTCTCTTACATTTGGTAAATATGTAATTATGGGCAAATCATTTAGCTTCCCTGGGCCTCAGTTTCCTTATTTTCAAAATGGGACTAATTTTTTAAGGGTAATATAGGGTTAAAATAAAACCCATATTACTAGTGAAGACTTGCAGAGGAGAAACAGTGTAAAGTATGTCATCAGAAAGATCTATGACCAGAAAAGGTGAGCCAGTCATATAGTAAGGGCAAGGAATAATATATGGAAAATGCTTATATTCTACTGGTATCCATTCAATATTAGAAGATTTAAAGCATGGCCCCCAGTGTTGGACCTCCTATGAAAGATTTACCAAAGGATCTCTATGTTTTCAAAAGTCTGCAAAAACAGGTACCTAACTATTCTTCTAGCCCAGGATTCCTTAGGGGCCCTTTTAACACCCCTCCCATAGATTTGTCCAATGCAAACAATACACTGCTTTGGACAATATTATGCCTCAATTTGTCACAGAGAGAGAGAGAGAGAGAGAGAGAGAGAGAGAGAGAGAGAGAGAGAGAATCAATAACCAAATAGTCCAATATGATAGCTCTTTTAGAAGAAAGTGAAAAGGGAAAATCCAAGAGATCTTAATGCTGTAGTTGCCAAGGTGACCAAACTCACAGGTCTCTTGGCAACTGTGTTGTGCCAAAACTGCCTCAGAAATCCCACAGGTATCAGCCAGCAAACCAGATCCCCTGCCATGATAATTCTTGAAGCTATTCTAAGAAAAATAGTCATAATTCATAACACTTTTCTCTTTTTAAAAAAATATTCTGAATTTAACAAAGATTAAAAAGATGAACTAAATATGCAATGGATATTTAGAAAAAGAGGATATTATATGAAGCTGTGAATGTGTTCTATACCGCTTAAGTTTTAAAGTATATAATATAACAAATATATAATAAATTATAGCTGTTGCTTTAAAACTGTCTTATTTGTGCTTCCTTTCAAACTTTTATCCCTACTACTCTACACTTTAAGAAAAAAAATAATGACCCTCTTTCTCTTGGAGGATTTTGCTCAACTTTTCAAAATAAGTTATTTTTAGTTGTAAACCTTTTGCCTTTTGTATTCCAATATTTGGTAATGGTATTCCAAGATCTCTCATTTGTAGCATAAATGTCAGCTTTTATGTAATTTTGATAGTGCTTTCTTGGTACCTGCACTATTTACTTCTGGCTATTTGAAATATTTTTCTTTGACATGGAAACTAGATTTTGGCTATGCCATTCCTGGGACTTTTCCTTTTGGGATTTCTTTCAAGTGGTGATTGATGGGTTCTTACTATTTCACTTTTTCTTCTTATTTTAGTAGATCTAATAGAAATTAGTTATAGTTTCTTGCAATACTATGTCGAGGGTTTTTGTTAATCATGGTTTTTAGAGAATCTGATAATTCTTAAACTATTTCTCTGTTATGGGAATGGGAATCTGAAGATCTTCTCTGCCCCTTGGCCCTTTGATAGTCTTAAGTGACTCTGAGAACCTTCCCAGATTTGAAAATATACTCTGCCCCCTAATAGGCTGAATGTGATCACATGGAGCCTGTGGCGGGAGGCTTGTTTTTCAGGAACGCCCACACCTTGATACTTTGTGAGTGGGCAGTGGGTCAAGAGGATTGTGACATTCTCTGAGCCAGGAGAAGGCTATATATACCCTGATGTGAGGTTTTGTTTGGGGGCTCACTTTGAGAAGAGTTGTGTGATTTGACCAGATGAGACTCTGGGCAGCCACTGAGTGCCCCGGCTTTAAAAACCCAGATGTTGGTACTTCCCTCTTTACTCCTCATACAGAACTAGGTATGGATGTAATGGTCAGACAGCTGGAAGCCTGTCTGCTGATCTGTTTCTATGTTTGCTTGTAACTTGTTTGTATTCTCTGAAGTTCAGGATGCTGACTTTTCCCCCTGAACTAGGTAAATGATATATTTTTTATTGTTTAAAGTAAGATTATTAGCCCATTTTGATTTGCTTTCCTTTAGAAAAGCAGATCTAGGAACCTGTGTTGGCAGCCACCCTGAGTATGCTAGAGTGCTTGCTGCTACACTCTCCTTGAACTGTTTTTCAGTTGTTTTTTATCTCAGATACCTTACATTTTCTTCTATTTTTTTTTTCAGTCTCTGGATTTTGTTTTAACATTTCTTTCTATCTCATGGAGTCATTGATTTCTGTCTGATCTATTCTTATTTTCTTGGAATCTTTAACTTGGGTAATGTTTACCAAATGTAATTTATTTGGCTTCCAATTCTTTCTTCCAGAATACCTATTTCATTTTGTATCATTTGCATAATTTCTTCTAGGAATTCATATAGACCTTGTAGAAAAACTATCTTTCCTTTGACTCTCTGCTTGTAATTGTTATAAAGTTACATTTTTCTTCTTGAAAAGTTTGGAATTTTCGGTATCTCTGGATTTATAATAATTTTTATTGTGTTGTATAGCTTCTTGTATTTACTTATCATTTCAACCTCAGTTTCTGAACTGGAGTTTTGTGCCAGGATGTAGGGGCAGCCACACTGACATACCCAGGATAGCTGCTAACATAGTTTCTTAGATCTGCTTTACTAGGAAAAATAGCTATTTAAGGGGTCAGCAATCTTTTTTAAATACATTCATTAGTTCAGGGGGAAAATTAGCACCCTGAACTTAAGAGAAAATCCAAACAAAGAAAATAAGAAAATACAAGCAGAGAAATAAATTCCAACAGACAGGGCTTCTAACTGTCTGAGAAATTAGCACAAATCAACAGACAGATTCAACTGTCTGACCAAGGCAATACATACATAGTTACTAGAGCGAGAAGGACCAACATCTGGGTTTTTCAAAGCTAGGGAGAGGGCTTCTTAACAGCTCCCCAGAATCACATCTGGTCAAATCACAAGAACACTCTTTCAATGAGTGAACCCCAAAGCAAATACTAACCTCAGAGTATACATACGCATGTGACATATGTGTGTATACCCTTTTTAGAACCAGAGGGCATCACAACCCTCGTGACTCTGTGTCTAATTAGAAATGAACAAAAGGTGTAAAAGCCTTTCTACAAGCAAGCCTCCCCTAAGCAAGCTTCCCTCAGTGGGCCCCACATGAGGCCTATTAATGGGCAGGGAAGATCTTATATTCCATTAAGATTACACAAGGCCAGGCTCTAGATGCTTTTGTGCTTTTGGGTGGCATGGTTAATGTTATTTAATCAGACCGGGTTACCTGAATTCCTGTGCCAGCCTCCACCTCCTACAAGTTAGGGTGCTTTGGAACTTTGAGGTTTAGAGCACTGGGTCTTCAAAGCCCTGTAGGGCATTGTAGGACAGAGTGCTAGGCACCTTGGAGTCTCTAGACCTGGGATGACCCAGTCTAAATACTGTTATCCTTAGACTGGTTGCTGAGACTCCTCATCTCTTCCAAGTTTGCTGCTGCGGGTTTCTGATTTCACTTGTGTTTTCTCAGGGGAGCCTTCTGGTTTCACTGCCTTGGCAGCTATAGGTGTCTCTGACTCGTCTTCTGTTGCCTAGAAGTCTTCTATTTATTTTTTTAACTGCTCTGGGCCTGGGTTTTCTCATGGCCCCCCTTTCCTCTTGTCCATGGACCTCTGGCTGACTTTTTTTGTGTAGCTCTGGGGTGGAAGAAGTCATTTACTACAGTTTTTCATTAGACTTCTTGATCATTATTCAGTTTGGTGTAATTTTAGGTTTTTGTTGAGAGTAGATATGTGGGAGCTGGGCTCCTGCCACTGTTCAGAAAGTAGACTTGGCTGGAATATACCTTTTTCCCTGAGAAAACTACCACGTCAACAGCAAATTACTATAGTTCAGAGGTTATACTATATGAGGATACTTCGAAGGAATTTAGGATGCTTGTCTGGAGAAAGGGTATGGAAATTTGAGTCACTTTTTAAGCATGATTTTTTCAAAAATCTTTATGAGCTGCTTGGACCAACTCACAGCTCCAACAGCAGTGTAGTAAAATGCTTGTCTTTCCTACTTACATGAACTGATGCAAAGTGAAATGAACAGAACCAGGAGAACATTGTATGCAGTAACAGTAATATTGTACAATGAAGAACTGTGAAAAACTTAGCTATTCTCAGCAACAAAATAATCCAAAACAATCCCAAAGGAATAATGATGAAGCATACCATCCATCTCTAGAGAAATAACTGATACTATTTGAATACAAACTAAAGTAGGATATTTTTTACTTTCTTTCTTCCTCTTTTACATTCTTTTTTTATTTGTTTTCTTGTACAATATGACTAATATGAAAATATTTTACATGATTGAACATGTATAAACTATATCAAATTGCTTACCATCTCAGGGAAAGAGAAAGGGAGGGTTAGAATGCATAACTCAAAACTTTTTTAAAATACTTTAATAATTATTTTAACATGTAATTGGGGAAAAAATAAAATGTTATATAAAAATAAGATAAAATACACATACCCCTTTTAAAAAATATTTATGGAAATACTTGTGGAAAACCACAACTCCTCCAACATTGATTATTCCCATCTTTGGCAATTTACTGCCACCACTCCCCCATTTTAAAGAAGATGAAATTGAGGCATAGAGAAGTTATCCCATTTAACCAAAATTCCACAGAAAATACACAACCAAGATGGGATTTGAATAGAGGGATTCTGATTTTCAAACCAATGTTCTTTCCATGAGGCTATCTTGCCTCTGACCCAATACTGTTGGCTCATGAGATAGGAGTTTGCTTTGCTTCCTTTCCCCTGGACTTTATTATGCAAGCCTACAGAACTGAGGCCTCTGTGGTTTTTCAAAAATTAAGGACAGGGCTTTCCTTGAATCATGGATGATATCAAGAAAGCAAGTATTCTTAATCCCCTGAGAAGTCAGAACCATTGACCAGATCAAGGGAAGTAGTTTTCTGGGAAATCAGAGGTTCCCCAAAGGTGAGCCCATATAACCATTGTTCTCTTTGGTAAATAATTCAAAATGATATTTTCCTTTTCTTTCCGTGGAGTTTTTCCACCTCTTTCACAATTATTATGTTTTGCCAATTGCTTGAGGCAGAGAGTTCTCTATTTAGTGGAGGCGGGGGAGGGAACCGTTGGCTAGAGATCTCACTCCAAGCAAATTATAAAAATTATAACTCACTTGCAAGCATTGCTTGTAAAATAATAAAGGTGTCTGTGACAGACTTTGGTAAACTCTTCTCCATAAAGGCTTCAAAGTGGTTGACCTGGTTCTCTTCTCCACTTCTTCCTCTGTACCATCCTCCCTTTCCCTTCCCCCAGTCCAATTCCAACCATTATTTTTTCCCCAAACCTCTTGTACTACTGTCCCAAAAAGGAAGCAAATGTGGTCATTGTGGAAAAGTATCTCACCCAAATACTCTGAATAAAGTCAGCTAAGGAATGAGCAGTCTTTCTAGTTTACAGGCTGTCTGCGACGTCTTATACATCTCTTTGACACGTTCTACAAAATCCAAGTGTCTAATCTTATTCTAATGGAGGGTTTTGTAGCTGAATCTGGAAAGCTTCATTATGACAGTGAAGAGATTAGCACCAACTAGAAAATTTGAAATGTCCCAGAAAAACATAAAGAAAGGACTTGAACGTGAGGATACCCTTTGAATAGCAAAGCACAGTTGAAAACTTGGATTAAAGACAGTCATATGGACCCCTGATTTTAAATGTGCCTGGGATTGGGCAGCGGAGTCATAAATAAGGGAAATTGTTTATGTTGTCTTTGAGTGAGGTTGACTATAAAACCCGAGGGATTACATATACAGATCTAATAATATATGGTCAAATAGCCTGTTGCAGTAGAAAGAATGCTAGACTTGAAGAGAGAAGACCTAGGTTTAAGTCCTGGAACTGCCACTGACTGTGTGACCTTGAGTATGTCACTTAACTTCTCTCTTTCTGTGGTTCCTCATATGTAAAACGGGGATAATACCTATTGTAGTTATCTCACAGGTTATTGTAGGACTACATCTTTTTAAAAGCATTTAATGGGTTTTGTAAACCTTCAAGCACTACATAAAGTCAGTTGTTTTTGATGTGACCTTAACTGCTCCAGCATTCATTTCCTGAAGGCCAGGTATTACATTTCACCTCTGCCTCAGAATTTGCCAGTACCCTTAGGGGATTGAGAAGTATCTAATCTCTGCCATTGATTTAAGCTTCCACCAATTCCTCCCCCAATTTTAGGTGGTCCCCAGCACCCCAGTTCCATTTAACCAATAATCAGATTAGCATTTTCAAAGTAATATTTATTTCAAATGTATAGCAAGAACATAGATCCACATATTTCTTTCCCCCAACACCTGGTGGGCATAATCCCCTTTATACCCTCTCAGTCTCTGAGGAGGGGAGAGGTGGTAGGTTCACAGTTTAACTCAGTTCCTGTTTAACATGGTCCAACCAGGTTCCAACTCAACCCTACCCCAACCCCATATGTCTCCTGTCTCCCTGACTTCTAAGTGTTTTCTCCTCCCAGCTGGAATCCTATCTCCAAGATCCCCAAGGTTCAGGGGTCTAGGCACTCCACCCCTTCCTAGAGCTTAAAAGGACAAAAGAAAGAAACCAAAGTTCCAAGACTGTTTCTTGGGACCACAGGACATAAAGGAGGAGGTAGGAGAACCATGACAATGACAAGCAAGGCCAGAGGAGGAAACTGATTTCAGGAAAGTCAGGAAAGAGCTGGCCAGTAGTGCCCAATAATGCATTTGGGTCAAGGAATATGAGAAATGATAAAACCCTGTGCTTGATGATTTAGAGGATTATTAGTGAGGTTGGAGAAATTGCAAGGGTTAGGTGTTAGCAAGACAAGAGAGGAATTATGGTCCAAGTGTGGAGATAAAGGGAAGAAAAACCATATAATAATGGCAGGTCGAGGAGACAGCAAAGACAAAGGAAATGGTTTCCATTTACTTGTGTCTTTTTAAGGATAAAGGTGATCTAAGCATATTTATGAGCCCAGTGGGAGAAATCAATGGACCTTGCTTCATCGGAAATGGAAGAGAGAATGGAAATGATCTATAGAAAAAAGTCTGGGACCATGTAAGAGAGGGTAGTGTCCAGAGTACACGTCCCAGGGGTAACCTTGGACAGGAGGGGAATTAATTATTATTCTGAGGTGTGATGAAGTGGAGTTGAGAGAGAGCTATGCTGAACCCTGCTGATTTGCCCATATGAGGTGAAGTCTTCTATCGAGATTTGGGGCAGGGGGTGATGGGGATTGAACCTTGGACCTTGAGGAGAGAGGACAAAGTTTGGAATAGCTGTTAAGACACAGAAATAGGCAAGCACGGAAAGACGTTTAGTAAATTTTGATGTGGAGGATGATTTTAACCTTTTTAAGAAGCTAGGAATTTATATGTCTCCAGCTCTTTGTTTTTGTAACTTTTTGTTAATTGTCTTCTTCCCTTCCCCTCCCTTCTCCCCCACTCCCCACTCCCCACTTAACAGAGTTAATGAAGCAATTCTATTATTAAACCACTTAGAAATCTGGGAGACAATGTACCATGATTTGAATGTGATCATAGGCTTTTCAAGGGGCTTGAGGGAGAGGGAAGCACATTTGTAAAATAGAATCTATTTAAATTTCAGATAAATATAAAATATTGACTCTGCTCTATATCAAAAAATATTCCCAATGTACAAAACATAACAGTATTATTAGTATTTTGTCAAGATAGTGTGATATGGTAAATAGAATGCTAGATTTTTTTTAAATGAAATCTGTTATATTTTATTTATTTGTTGTTTTTTTGGGGGGGGGTTTGAGGGGAGAGGCAGGGCAATTGGGGTTAAGTGACTTGCCCAAGGTCACACAGCGAGTAACTGTTAAGTGTCTGAGACAGGATTTGACTCAGGTCCTCCTGACTCCAGGGCTGGTATTCTATTCACTGCACCACCTAGCCCCTCCTAGAATGCTAGATTGGAAGTCAGGAAGACCTGTGTTCAAAATCTGCCTCTGATATTAGATATGTGACCCTGGAGAAATAACTTAATCTCTCTGAGCTTCAGGCACCTAAGATTGTAAATTATATTTGGGACCCAGTTTGCATGGGCAGATTACACACAGATGAAATCATAGGTCTATGACACATTGTTTCATTAAAATGGAAATTCATTGCAATTTCTAGATGAATGATTCATTAATTTTTTTAATTTATGCCTTTTGTTTTCATATCACACTCATTTCTAATTATATCTTTCCCCTCCACTACCCAGTAAACCTTCCTTTGTACCAAAGATTAAAAAAGAAAAAGAAAACAGATCAGTAAAACCAACTAGTCGACATGTTTACTTCATTTGACAATTTATAGAGTAATCCACACTCATGCAGTTAAAGTAGAGAGGAGGGGAGCGCATTTTCTTAACTTTTGTCTGGAAATAAACTTGGTCATTCTAATTATACAACATTCATTGTTCTGTATATTGTTATTCTGGTTCTATTTATTTAACTCTACATTAATTCATATGACTCTCTGGATACTTCATATTTACTGTTGTTTTATGGTGCATTCATATTCCATTATATTCATATACCACAATTTTTTAAAAACCAATTGATGGATGCCTATTTTGCTTTCAGTTCTTTACTACCACAAATAGTCTTGCAATGAATATGTTGGTATATATGGAACCTTGACCTTTTTGATATATATTCTTACCTGCAAGATCTCTGAGTCAAAGGGTATGGACATTTTAGTCACCTGGTTTTTTTTAGCAGAATTCCAAATTGCTTTCCAAAATAGTTGAACTAATTCACAGTCCTACCAAAAATGTATTAGTGTGAGGGTCTTCTCTCAACTCCTCTATTTCTATCTTTTGTCATTGTCGCCAATTTGATGGGTTTGAGGTGAAACCTCAGAGTTGTTTTGATTCGCATTTTTCTTATTACTAGTTATTTGGGGCAATCTCTCCTTTGATTGCTAAGTTTACAATTCATGGCAGGCAGATTGGTACAGTGAAAAAAAAGAGCTCATTTCAGAGTCAGAGGACCTGATACTTGTTACCTGTGACCTTGGGCAAATGACTTTACCTCTCAAAATGCACTTAATTTCTCATCTGTAAAATAAGGGAAGTGGACTAGATGGATTTGGGGGTTCCTTCGTGCTCTAACTCTATGCTTCTATGGCCCTGTGATAGTGAGATTGATGGTGCTAACGTTGTGATGAAAATAGCCCTGAACTGTGCATTTGAGGATCTAGTTTCATTTCCCAGCTCCAAGACTTACTAGTAGCTGTATTGTCCAGATTCAGTCATTTTGCCTCTCTAAACCTCCATTTTCCTTTCTGTAAGATGGCAAAGCAATGTTTGCTAGATCTACCACAGGGGTATTTAGGAGAAAGTCTTTTGTCAACCTCAAAGTGCCATAGAAGTTGGAGTCATTGCTTTGGTTGTGTTGATAAAGGAAATGAAGGTCAGGGCATCTGGTTGGCAATGAAAGGTAGTGATGGATGGACTAGGTCGGAGAATTCCCAATCCCCTCGCAGCTCATGGAGCAAATAGGCATTCCACACTTTGGAAATACAAAAGGTGAGCAGCATCTTAACACCAATAATGAGAAAAAATTGGAGTTAATCACTTTCTTCAAATTTCCACACCATCTATATGTAGACATATGCAAACCCAGGTCATCTTTTCAACCTCAACATTCTCCTAGGACTATCATGTGACCATGAATCATGGAGAGACCTGATTTCAGAAGAATCAAAGCAGCTGGTAATTCAAAGCGGTGAAGAGAACTGGGCTCAAGTAGACTATTGTTTTTGGTTTTGGGTTTTTGTTTTGTTTTGTTTTGTTTTTTTGCTTTTTGGAGGATGGAAGGTAAGGTGATAGGGGTTAAGTGACTTGCCCAAGATCACACGGCTAGTTTTGTGTTAAGTGTCTGAGGCCGTATTTGAATTCAGGTCCTCCTGACTCTATTCACTGCACCACCTAGCTGCTCCTCAAGTAGACTATTGACTGTTACTTAGGATAACATATACCAAAAATCATGTAAAGGACTTCACTGAAGATGTGCACGGCTAGAAAATTCTGACTGGGGTTAGGCTTATATGTTAGACTGAATAAAACTGTTGGGGGGTAGAGGGGAATAGCTTTATTCATTAGTTTTGTATCTTTAAAAAAAGAAACAATAAATTAATAAATAAAATTCAAATGAAAAATATTTATTATTTTCTTGTTATAAACAAATCATTGTGCTAGGAGTTAAAGGAGTATAAAGTTCATAAAAGATATGACCTTTACCCACAGGGAGCTTACAGTCTTGAAGGGGAATACAATTATAATACACAATATTACATGATCATTCAATCAGCGCTGGATCTAATATGTGCCAGGAACTGTACTAAATGCTAAGTTTAGAAAAGAATAACTGGAGCAGTAGTTTCATTGGAATGAGGAACTCCTGGGTAAAAAGATGCTCTTTTCAGTGAAGATTGATGCTTCCCCTTCTTTTCCTCTCACTCTCTTTTTAGTCTGACTTTTGATCTCATCATTCTATTGAAGCTGCTCACTCCAATGTTACCAATGATCTCTTAACTGCCAAATCCAATGACCTTTTCTCAGTCTTCCACCTTCCACCACTTCAGTGATCTCTCTGCAGATGCTGACACTGTTTTCCTCTCTTTTCTCTAGGTTTTCTCTTGGTTCTCCTTCTACCTATCTGACCATTTCTTCTTAGTGTCCTTGTTGGATCCTTATCCAAGTCATGCCCTCTAACTGTAAGTGTTCTTCAGATTTCTGTCCTGGGTCCTCTTCTCTTCTCCCTCTGTACAATTTCACTTTGTGATCTTCTCAGCTCCCATGGATTCAATTATTATCTCTATACTGATGGTTCTCAAGTCTGTTTATCCAGCCCAAACCTCTCTTCTAGTCTCACATCGCCAACTGCCTACAGGGCACCTTGAACTGGAGGTTCTGTAGACATTTTAAATTCGATTTTGAAAAATCAACTCATTATCTTAGATACCTAGGGAAAATGAAAAGTAGAAGACAGCAACCAGATTGTGAACCTGGATGACTGGAAGGATGCTGGTACTCTCAACAGAAAAAGGCACTACAGAAGTACAAAAAGGAGTACGATGTAAGAGCCAACTAACAGAGGAATCAGGGAAGGCTTCATGGAGAAAGTGTCATCTCAATTAGACTTTCTAGTCCATTCAACAAACACTTTTAAAGTGAGTACGGAGCCCTAGGCCCTGCATTAGGCATCGGGGAGACAAAGACAAAAGCTCAAAGTTCCTCCTTTGAAGAGTTTACAAGTATACAAACAGATAAGCATAATTTAAGGTCGATTGAAAATGGAGAAATCATTAACAAAACAGAGTATCAGGGAAGGCTTCACAGAAGGATGTGGGGTCTGAGCTGATACTCAAAGGAAGAGGAGGATTTTGAAAAGTATCTGTGAGGAAGGAGGATGGTCTGTGACAATGTGGAATGGGAGTGTTGAGTTCAGGAATAAGTAGTAGTTTTAGTAGTTTACAGTGGAATGTGGACTTCTCAAAGGTCAGCCTGGAAAGGTAAGTAGGACCCAGACCACGGAGGACATTAAAATTCAAACTGAGGAATTTATAGTTTATCTAAGAGCACTGGGGAGTCATTGAAGATTTTTGCTGGAAGAAGAGAGACAGAGATTGAAAGACAGAGACAGTGAGAAACCAAGAAAGTCAGAGAGAGAGGAAGCTAATTAGATCTATGCCTTAGGAAGGTCATTTTGGCAGTTGTGTGGGGGATGGATTGTAGATGAGCAGAAAATGAAGGAGGGAGATGAATTAGGAGGCTGTTGAGGTAGTCCAGGTGAGAAGTGATGAGGGTAATTGTGTAAATGTAGCAAAGAGGGCAGATGCAAAAGATGTTGTGGAGGCAGAATTAATGAAACTTGGTAACTGATTGGATATGTGTGACTTTAGGCAAGTCATTTGACCTGTTTGAGCCTCAGGCTCCCCCTATGTAAAATGAAGAGGTTCTATTAGACTTTAAGGTCCCTGAAGCAGCTAAGCAGTACAGTGGATATAGTGCTGGGCTCAGAGTCAGGAAAAACTGAGTTCAAATCCAGCCTAAGATGCTTAATAACTATGTGACGCTGGCCAAGTCTCTTATTCTCTGGTCTGGCTGAGATTAGGCCTGTGTCTAATCTAGACTTAATCTAATATAAACTTAATCTACTGTCGAGTTTCCTCAACTGTAAAGTGGGAACAAAAATAGCACCTGCCTTATAAGGTTGCTGTGGGATTAAAAAGAGATTGTTCTATTTATAAAGTACTTAGCACAGTGTCTGACACGTTTGTTGTTTAGTCGTTTTTCAGGCCTGTCTAACTCTCTGTGACCCATCTGGGGTTTATTTGGCAAAGATACTGGAGCAATTTGCCATTTCCTTCTCCAGATCATTTTTCAGATAAATAAATTGAAGCAGAGTTAAGTGATTTGCCCAGGGTCACACAGATAGTAAGTATCTGAAGCCAGATGAACTCAGGAAAATGAGTCTTCCTGCCAGGCCTGGCACTCTGTTCACTACACCACCTTGCTGCCAAAATAGACATTGCAGATGGACAATGGGCTGGGCCTAGAATTTAAAAGAAGAAAGAGTGTGGGGTAGGTTGCATTTGGGAAATTTCTCGGTGATTTTAATAATTCCAAACTACCCCCTAGTGCAAAGACCCATCTGTTTAGCATAAATATTCTCCCAGCAGTATCCCTTGGTTGCAAATCTTGACACACTTTGACACACTTCAAGAAATTCAAGTTATGGTGACCTAATGGACAATTAAGAGGCACACAGGGGTCACAAGTAAGCTACAACATATTTCAATGATGGCCTATGTCCAATAAATGGTAAGAGGAATATCAATGAAGAAATTCATAATTAGAAAAAGGAGAGGGGCCAGTTATATGGCATGAGTAAAGGAAAATAAATAGAAAATGCTTGGTACCCTCAAAATATAACAAGATCTAGGCTAAGGGTTCTTGTGCTATGGACCTCTTTGTCACTCTGATAAAGCCTATGCACCTCCTTTTCAGAATAATGTTTTGTTGTCTACAATCATAATTGAAAGAAATGTTAAATTTCCAGTTAGAGGTTGGTGGAAATAAAAATATATATTTTTTTCCATCCAAGTTAACACATACCCTGAAATCTATCAAAGGACATGAGGTTAGGAATCTCGGATCCATAGGAAAATCACCAGCACTTTGAGGGGATCCTCTGGAGAGGATCTGTGGAAGACTATGAACTAAAACCAAATGGTAGGAGAAGGTATGGATAGCATCATGAGCCAGGCCTAATCTAGGCCAGACCAATGATTCTGGCTCATTGGTTAAAAGACATTGAGGCACTCCTACACCATACAATAAAATCAGCTTTATTAATAACAAGAAAATAAAATAATATACCTTCAAAAATTAAAAGGATACAACTACCCTGTGCCTTCACAGTCATGCTAGGTCAGGAACTGAGGAAGGCATTCCTGGCAGGCAGTAGAAGCTCTGTCATAATCTCTAAGGTTAGTTCCCACTTGGCTAAATCTTTTATGCCTCAGGCAACAGGGAAGCCAAGTTTCTTCTCCTTCCCCTCAAAGAAACATCCAGGCACAGGAAATCGCTGTGTTCTGTGCCCAGGAGGGGCTAGGCTACTAAGGAATAAGGAATAGGGTTAGCAAGGGAGCTACTTTGTGAATGTAACTTCATCATTAATAATATGCTATATTCTATTTATGCCCATCATATGTCTTTTCGTTATCCTTCTGGTAATCTACAGTTTGGAGTGTGCCATACAATATGGTATTCCATAATTTATAGCTATATACCATCCCTAGAAGGACATTGGTAGTAAAAAGGCAAGTTTTGGTTCAGAGAAAACCTGAGCTCTTTAAAGCAAGCTACAGTTTCTTAAAGGCAATCCAAACGGCTGTGTTCTTCCTATTAAATTCTGGATCTGACTTGCATCTATATGTGGTCTTTCTGTGTTATATGTAGTTATAGACTAGAGCTATGGGCTACCCATTCAACTGCACATCATGGTCTGGAAAATAGGCATTCCTCATTCATTTCTGTTTTTTTCCAGTTGACTTGTTAGTCTGATCTCATTTTATTGGTGATGAATCTCTTTAAGGAGGCTCTGCAATGTTCCCAGACTTGACACAATCAGTATGTCATGCAGAAGCAGGGGCATCAAGATGACCTTAGAACCTTTGGGGAATGCCTTTTCCATTTGGACTTTGCCCTATATATTCTACTTGATGGTAGCAAAAAAATGGTAAGATTAAATAAAGTTACATATATCATTTGATACTGATAATCATAACCATTGAGCAGTTACCTTTGCTGTTACATCTACAGAGTATGATATTACCTTAACATAGTCATTGAGCAAAGCTAACTCTGTTGTTGCATCTATAAAGTATGAGAGGATCTTAACATATGAATGGGAGGCACCATTTTGGAGGAGAAACTGTCTATAGGACAATGCTCAAAACCTTTCCAACAGAGTCAAACCTGTCAAAACTTGTGTTTGCTGGTACATTCCTCAAGAACCTGAGGCATGCTTTTAGTGTCAAGAGAGACAACCAATGCAAAACATACAAATGTAAGCCTCAATAGCTATGAAAATAGGGTCATTCAGTTGAAAGGAAATCAACTGAGTGAAGATACATGCTATCTGAATTGGTAATTAAATAATGAAATTATGAAATGAGAACAAGTATACCCAGTTCCTTGGGTACTTGTTGAGAAAAATCATGATGGCAGTGGGAAATTTGACTGTAATCACACTTAAGTAGCCACAGAGGGTATGGGGGCAAACAGTACAGAAAGTACAGAGACAAGCAGCAAGAGGAATGTAGAGGCAAGCAACATGAGGACAATGGATGGGATGATGAAGGAAAGCAAGTAATATGGAAAGAGGATGGGGAGGAGGAGACAAAGAGAGTATCATTCACATAAGCATGGATTAGAGTTGGGAGCACTAGGCAGCATGGACCTGATGGAGAGGGAAGAATGCTTGGGAGATAAGAGTTTGAGGTCTCATTTTTATAGGGGGAACAGACTAATTCTTTTCTGTGCCATCTTGGGGTTAGTTCATTAACATATCCAAATCATTTCAAAGTTATCAGTAAAACTTTAAAGTTAACATGTCAGGGGCAGCTAGGTGGTACAGTGAGTAGAGCGTTGGCCCCGGAGTCAGAAGGACCTGAATTTGGATCTGGCCTCAGACACTTAATACAAAAAAACTAGCCATGTGACCTTGGGCAAGTTACTTAACCCCAATTGCCCTCAAAAAAAAAAAAAAAAAGGCAAAAATAAATAAATAAATAAATAAATAGATGAAGTTAACATGTCCACATCATCTCAAAATTATCAGCACCATTTGGTGATTGACTGGTCTTACTGCAGATGTCCAGAACTCATCTGAGATTTACAAATCACAAGCCCAAAAATCCCTGACAACAAAGCCTAGATGGCTTCCTGTGATTTAGCACATATTACCAGGATGTGATTTTTGGCCAATATATAATACAAATTGTAAAGTATACTCTTCAATCTTTGGAACAGTTTGTACCTGACTTCCCTTTGCAATCTTACTTGCTGCTATTGCCACTTTATACTAGCTACTTATAAACTTAACATAATGACTAGAAGAAAGGAGAGGTGATCAGGAGGACTAGAACAAGATATAACTTTAACACACAATATCAAAGCATGATCCTGGATTATCAAAGTCTATGCCAATAGAACACAAGTTCTGGCTGGTCCTATAAAACTGTGAGAAAAAAAAAGCTTTTAATAAGGGCCCAGCTGATCATCAAAGCCTAGCCCAAGCCAGAAGGTTGGCCTTCAGGTGATTCATTTCTTCAGCCATAGAAATCAATGAAGGCCATCTACTTCAGGAGCAGAGGGGATTCAGAACTAAATCCACCCACAAAATCCTGTATCACTGACATCTTGAAGTATTTATAGTTTTCAAAGTCTCTTGGCAGCTATTATCTCATTAAGTCTTCACAACATTCTGGAGGCAGGCAGGTGCAAATACTCCCCTTCACAAATTCTGCATCATCTTCACACTGGCCTACTCATTGTACCCCTGACCTCATTCTATCCTCTCTCATCTCTGTGCCTTTCCTCAAGCAATTCCCTTTACCTGGAATATTCTTTCCCAACAGTCATCTGTTGAAATTCTTCCTTTTCCTTCAAGGTGCTACATTCTCTATGAAGACTTCTTTGATTCTGCCACATCCTCAAGCTATTAATTATATTTCTATTCTTTAATTTTTCCTGGTACTTTATTCTTCTTTCATATGTTTTTATGGGAGCCATGGTTTCATTGAGGTACATTGCTCCCAACAAGGAGATTTCATCCATCAATGCATGTTGTTACCTGCTCCAAAATGTACAGGCTGAGGCATTGGGAAGTGGTGATTTGCTCAGGGTCACATGACCAACATGTGACAGCAGCAGATTTGAGCCTAGGTCTTCCTTGCTCTAAGGTCAATTCCCTATCCTCTATGCCTCTTTAATTCTAATTTCTATTGTATTTATTTGAGTCTCTTTCTTATCTCCCTTAATAGAATGTAAACTCACTTTACATAAAAGGAAACTGAGACTTAGGGAAGAAAAATGATTCACCCAAGACTATATAGTCATTTCAGCAAACCTCTATTAAGCACCTGCTGTGTATAAGACACAACTAGAAACTGATCATGGAAAAAATGAAAGCTCTTGCCCTCCAGAAGCTTATGTTCTACTAGGGAACATACAGTGTCTACATAGATAAATACAATACAAACTAGGAGGCAATAGGAGCAATTCAATTCAATACACATTTATTAAATGCCTACTGTGTGCCATGTACTGTGCTAAGCACTAGAGATACAAAAAGAAGCAAAAGACAGTCCCTGTCCTCAAGAAGCTTACAATCTAAGAGGGGAAACAATATTCAAATATATAGAAAGCCATGTATAGACAGGGATAAATAGGAAATAATGAACAGAGGGAAGGCAAAGGAGAGTTCCAGATAAAGCACACTGGAAAATCTGAAGAAGGAGAGATCACTTTCAGATGGGACAGAGGCTACACAAAGGAAGAACTGAGTTCAAATCCCTCATTTTGCAGATTGAGGAAACTGAGGTTCAAGAAAGGGAAAGTGACTTATCCACAGTCCATTCACTTGTAAATGGGAGAGATAGAATTTAGGTTACAGATCTAGATTACAGATTCAGTGATCTTTCCGTTACACTACCCAAGACTACAGACATCCCATCCAGTTTTCTTCTCACTCACTCCATCATCTTGCTTCCCAGTCTGGGTTGGTATCTCCCAGCCGTTAAGCAATCTCTAACCCACAAAAAGCTTTCCAGTAACACCCAAAAGTGCCTTCATAAGGTGTGATCTCATGAACAAGTGACAGTCCAAAAACTTAGTTTTATTTCTGTGAACTTTACTCCTCCCCTTTTTATATATGAGAAAGCAAGAATCTTGGGGATGAGACACTAAGAAGCCCTTAGCTGTTTGGGACAACTTGCAGAATACAGTCCATTGATCAGAAATTAAGCAAGGAGTAACAAGTAATTTCTTACCCTAAGTCAAAGTGAGATGTCTTAGAATCATTGTCTTTGGTGAACAGGAACTACAGGTGAGAAAGAAGAGAGAGAGAGAGAGAGAGAGAGAGAGAGAGAGAGAGAGAGAGAGAGAGAGAGAGAGAGAGAGAAAGACAAACAGACAGTCACAGTAACACAGAGATGGACAGAGAGAGACAGAGAGACATAGGCAGAGAGAGGAGGAGGAGGAGGAAGAGGAATTCCAGAAGCAAGGAAATGCTACAAATCTCACACTTCTTAGTGCAAATTATAAGACCAGCAGAGCACAATCAAGCAGAGGCCACTTGAGACTAATGGAGAACAATGCCATGCCTACATGCATATCTTCACTATTTATTCAAGAGAGACAACACCCCTGGCAGAGACTTAAACCCATGCAAAACTATGGGATGCTCCCATTGAAAGTTCAGTGCAAGCAATATATTGACATTATATGAGATAGCACCCTGCAGCACCTGAGGAATGAGTTGCCTTTCCACATGTGTTTGAACATGTGTGTTCCCACATATGTCTCTCCATGTATGTTACTTAATATATATACTTGTCCTTCTGATGACATGTATATTTATATGTAAGTATACCCCAGATACATGTGGGAAATGTCTTCTTGTTACTTTTCTTGCTGTGTTATTTTATTAAATGCTTCTGTTTTGAGTTAATTGTGTGATCTGACTAGCAAAAATAAATGCATTAGTGGAGACTCATAAGCTATGGTTTTGAGTAAATGTAATCCATCTTGAACCTGAAGTAACCACTATGCTACTTGAAAGTGTCCCCAAAGTGCTAGACACATAATCCTATATATAGGATATGTTTCTAAAAAAAAACTAATAGTTTGGTTCTTGCTCTGCTATTCCTACATATATGTGTTTATGTGTGTATAAAGTGTATACATGGTATATATAGATATTATATATGTTGTGTATTTTTTTTTTTTGCTTAAACATAACCATTGAGATACAATTGACTAGAATGACAAATTCAATCTGAAGGAACAGAAGGAGGCAGTAGGGGGTGGAGGAATGAATGACTATGACTAATCATTAGATAAAAGCTAAGGACATAGCAGTCAGTGGAGGCAGAATACTTAGTGATTTATAGCCATATACCTTCAGAGTCCTGCCTGTTGGCAGTACCCCCAACTTGTTGCACCTCCCAAACAGGGATTTCTGGATGGACAAGGCACATTTTGACTCTGTCTTTTATGCATTTTTGAGAAAGCACACCAGGGGAACATTCTCTGCTTCACAGAAGCCCATACAGCTAAGAATGGTTAAAAAAAAAAAAAGGTCATGGAACCTGAGTCCGAATCTAACCTCTTCTATTATTATCTATGTGACTTTGGGGGAGTCAGTTCCCCTCTATTGCAGTCTCCTCATTTGTAAAATTAAGGTGTCAAATTAGGTAAACCTAATATAATCTCTAGCTTTAATCATTTTTTAATCTGCCTATGAATTTGGGAGACAGAGTTGGAAATACTTCTTTATAGCTAACCTAGTGATTAGCATCAGTGATTAGAATTGCTTGATAGTTGCCATGGTTATGGCTTTCTTAGCCACCCTGATTAAGTCCCAAGCATGAAATGAATCCAGTATTGATTGCAATTCTCTACCCACGGATGACAGACAAACTTAGAGAGAAAAAGGAAAACGTTCCAAGAGGCATCAGAAACACATCCTAAGCCAAGGCTTCAGAATTCACCATTTTCTTCTGCTGTTTTCCAAACCAACATTTTTGTTTCAAGTTAAAGCAGGGAGTTTTGTAGTGACCTCTGGCCCACCTACACTGGGGTGCCCTAAATGGCCATTTTAACAATACTAGTCCTTCACTATAAAGATCTTTCTCTATTATCTTAGGGTGGCCTAACTAGTATATCAAGACTAGAACCCCATCACTCTTTATCATCAGTCAATGACAGCCCCTTCATCCCAGCTGATTTGGTATCAGGCTCTGGCCATGCCTAACTCCCTGGGTTAAGGACCCTGAAAAAGAGAGGATCTCTCCATCCTATTCTAATCCCCGTATAAATTCCTTCTCTATTAATGCCAAACATCTCATGCTACTTTACACTGGAAGGTGACTCATCCTAGTCAGAGGTGGGGAACCTGCAGCTTCAAGACCACATGTGGTCACCTAAGTCCTCAAGTGCCACCCTTTGACTGAATCCAAACTTTGCAGAACAAATCCCAAGGGGATTCATTCCCTAAGGGGAAGTTTGGATTCAGTCAAAGGGCCAAACCTGAGGACCTAGATGGTCACGTGTGACCTCAAGGCCACAGGTTCCCTACCTTGTACCTAGGACCCTCAGTCCCTTCCCCTAAATCTTTCTTGTAGTGAGTATGAGCTGTTAACCCATGCCTTGGATCTGCAGTTCTTGCTGCTTCCCAAGGGAGAATCAGGAATTTCCCTTGACATACCCAACTTTTGGCACTGTGTCACATGGCTTCCCTTTCTCCTGACTTCCTAAGCAGAGCCAGTAGGGAATAGGATAGGTTCTTAACCTTTCTTGTGTCATGAACTCCTTTGGAAGCCTGATGAAATCTAGAGACTCCTGCTCAGAATAACGTTTTTAAATGTGCAAAATATACCACAAGGAATTAGGGGAAAGAGAAGAGAACGAGCATTTATTAAGTGCCTACTATGTACCAGGCACTATGCTAAATACTTTATAAATATTATCTCATTGATATCATTTTACAAATGTTGCCAAAATTTTTGATCTTTATAAACAAGTTAATGGACCCTAAGTAAAGAAGTTTTAATTGTGTTAAGAGAGAAGAGATGAGAACCTCAAGAACCCAACCTACCGTGTGTTAAAATACAAACTTATTTAAAGATATCCCATTGGGTTCAATCAGGCTCAATAGTGTCTGGATGTTCCTCAATCCAAAATACAAATGAATGAGTCAAGTTGCCAATAAAAGTTCAAAGATTTCTTACTTAGAGCCCAGCTACTAAGAGACAAGTCAATGACATGCCAATATCCCTCCCTCCAGGGTCCCTGGAACAGAACAAAGATGCTTCCTGTTAGTATGTGCAAGGCAGACTGGAGCCGAAGAGATCCTCTAATAAAGCATGCCCAACATGGGATGAACTATTGCATACAGAGTCAGAGTTCTCTGGAACTGGAACTCAACAAAGGCGGAAACATCTCTCCAACTCTGAGTGAGGTGGTCAGTAACCTGTTCCCTCAAGCTTTGACTACAGGCTCAGTTACTCTATTATTTATCAGCTGTGTGTACTCCCTTCCCTGAAACAGGTCACATTCCCCCAAACACCTTTGTAGGCAGTTTTATAAGTTATCTTAAAATTCCTTACCTGGTGGCCAATATTAAGTGATGAATATCAGCACTCAGCAAAGATGGACCTGGGATCCCAGGCTGCACTCGAAATCTTCTCCACATGGTAGATCTCACCCAGGCTTTTTTTTCACTGTTACAGCCTTCAAGAACCCAGGGGTACCTTAAGGTCAAACAAAGGAGAATCCAACTAGAGGATGCATTGGAGTCATGTGGAAGAAAAAAATAAAATCTAGTTAAATGGAACCCTTACTTAATGGATATTTTCAGCTCTTTGCATGTAGAAGGAAGAAGAAAATGACAAGAAAATATTTATTCATTCAACAAATATTTGTTGAGTACCTATTATAGGTAGTATAATGTATAGAACACTGGCACTGGAGTCACAAAGACTCGTCTTCCTGAGTTCAAATCCTACCTCCAACACTACTAGTTGTGTGACTCTGGGCAAGTCATTTAACCCTGTTTACCTCAGTTTACTCATATGGAAAACGATCCAGAGAGGGAAATGGTAAACCACTCTAGTATCTTTGCCAAGAAAACTCCAAGGAAGTCATGAAGAGTTCAACATGTCTATAAAAACAACTGAAGAGAGAAACTATATTTAAGGCTCTGTACTACCTATATGTGGAAGTGGGAGTGGGAGTGAATTTAGAAAGATAAATCACGTCATCACAAAAGCTTAGAGTAGAAAAATACCTCAGAGACCACAAAGTCAATGTGGACCTGAATAGAAGTCCCTTCTACAACAAATGGTCATCCACCTTTTCCCTGGAAACCTCAAGTGAAAGAGAACCCACTTCCTTGAGAAGCAGCATGTTCCGTTTTTTAATAACTCTTGTTGGGAACTTTTTCCAGCTAGCAAGCCTAAATTTGCCTTTTTGCAATTTATATTCATCATTCCAAGTTCTGACCTCTGGAGTCAAACAAAATAAGCCTGATTCCTCTTTTGCATGACAGCCCTCCAAATACTTGAAGACAGTTATCATGCTGTAAATGTCTGTGTGACTATATGTACACACTTGTGTGTGTTGAATCCATGGAAATTGATAAGATCACCAAAAAAGTAGAAAGAGAAGGGGCAGCTAGGTGGCGCAGTGAATAGAGCAATGGCTTGGGAATCAGGAGGACCTGAGTTCAAATCCAGCCTCAGACACTTAATACTTAACTAGCTGTGTGACTTTGGGCAAGTCACTTAACTCCAATTGCCCCTCCAAAAAGCGGGAAAAAAAAGAAGAGGGATCAGGACAGAGCCTTGAAGCAAATTTATCCTTAAAGGGCAGGAGATTGATGATGATCTAGCAAAGGAAACTGAGAAAGAGTGGTCAGTCAATCAGGAAGAGAAAATCCCCAGACAACTAGCAAGCCAATCTGCTGAAATGTCGAGTGTGAGAAAAAAAATAGGACTCCAATACAATTACACTAAATAATATAGTCGGGAAATAATTGATGGCCTGAACTGGGGTGGGGGGAGAGGGGAGAGTAGTTAATCATATGAATGAAGAGCAGCGCATAGACACAGGGGATATTGTGGAGGTAGAGTTAATAAGACTTGGCAACTGAGTAGATGTGGGGGCTGAGAGAGAAGGAAGAATCAAAGAGGATTCTAAGGTTTTGAACCTAGTAGACTGGGAGAAATAAGGACATAGGGAAGAGGATTTTGGAAAGGAAAGAAGATGAGTTTTGTTTTGGCCAGTGTTAAGTTTGACAGTTTAACTTGACAGTGGGAGAGACATATGGAGATATCCAGTATGCAGTAGAAAATATGAGACTGAACTTAAAAGATCAAGACTGGGGATGAGTTGGGAGGCAAGGGATATATACATACATATACATATATAACTATGTATGATATATAATTATAAATTATATATAAGGCAACATCTCTATGATATCTCTGTGATACCAAAGATCACTAGCCAACAATCATCTTGATTTGTTTAACCTTAATTTGGCAGAACTGTACTCCCCATTCAGAGGAAATAGGGCTCATAATCACTATCAATGCCTGTGATTAATCACTAGGTATGCTGCTTCCAAAAGACAGTTGTCCCTGCCCTATATATATATGTATATGTATATATTCCCATCCTGATCTTCTGAACACCATGTTCACTCACATTTTTGTTCCATATGTATAATATAAAATTTTAAAATATATACCTATAAACTTTCCTGAGCTTATATATATATATATATAAGAAATATTTCTATCTAGATAAAACATATCATCTGAGTAAATGTAGATATATTTAAGGGTAGAGTGGGATATATGTGTGTGTATAGATATATAGTGTGTGTGCATATGTATACATACATACATATATGTGGAAATCAACTGTGTTAAAATAATAATTGAATCCATGGGGTTAGTGAAATCATTAAAAAATAGAAAAAGAACAAAAAAGAAGAGTCAGGATAGGGCTTTGAAGTATAACTATGCATGGTAGACAGGAGATCAGTAATGATCCAGCAAAGGAAAACAAGAAGGAATGGTCAGTCAAATAGCAGGAGAAACAGGAGAAAGCACAGAAGCCAAAAGAGAAAATATATAGGAGGAGAAGTGTTCATCTGTGTTGAAAACTAAAGAAAGGTCAAAGAGCTTGAGGACTAAAACAAGAATTTTAGGTTGAACAGTTAAGAAATCCTGTTAACCTTTGAGAGGATAGTTTCAGTCTAAAGTAGGATTGGAAGACAGATTGCAAGAAATTGAGGCATGAGGGATCTTCCCCATGGAATAACTAGAATATCTGCCTTCTTGTCTCCTTGGAGATAAGTCCCTGAATCCCCCTGTTCACTGTATTAAGGACAGCTAGGTGGCACACAGGATAGAATGCCAGACCTGGAGTCAGGAAGACCCATCTTCCTGAGTTCAAATCTGGTCTCAGACACTTACTAATTGTGTGACCCTAGGCAAGTCACTTCACCCTGTTTGCCTCATATTCTTTGATTGTGAAAAGAGCTGGAGAAGGAATTGGCAAACCACTCCAGGTTCTTTTCCAAGAAAATCTCAAATAGGGTCACAAAGAGTCAAACACAACTGAAATAACTAAATAACAAAAATTCACTTATTACTATAAATTTAGGATACAATGCAGCACAGTGGAAAAAGTAATGGCTTAGGGAGTCCAAGCACGAGGGTTCAAGTTCTCTCTCTGTTACTGTCAATATGGCTGGAGTAAGTCACTTAACTTCATGGGGCCTCATGTCCAATTAAAGCGGTTCAGGATTCGTGTGAACGGAACACTCAGCACTACAAAAGATCCAGTATAGTTTATTTAGAATATAGGTGAATGGGAAGGAACCTGGAGATAACAGATTAAAAGGCTTAGGAATAGTTAGATAAGAGTAATTATGATTAACATATATATATATATATATATATATTTATAATCATCACCAATGGAGGAAGCACCAACACCTGACCATACAAGCTGGGGAATCCTGGTACAGTCGTCAGGGTCCTACTTGGGAGGGTCCCAGGCAGGACATCTCCTCCATGGATGAGATTCCAATTTGGGGTCTGAATCTTACAGTTTAAGTAGTGCTGAGAATCATGAGGGCATACTGCCAGGTGTTTTTAGCAAGCATCATATCTTGTCTGATGCCTGGGATGGAGGCCAATCCCTCCAAGGCCTCCCCAAGAACGATGTTTCCTTGGAATGGCTGGTTCCAGGACTGGGGCAGTTATCATATCTCTTCTCAAGGACGTGGCCAGGGTCCCAGGAGAGGAGCAGCCCTCAGGTTCTCAAGATCCTCTGTTCCTAAACACCCTGGGGTAATAGAAAAGTCATATTGAGTTGGGGCCTTGGTTTGTATGTTCTTATTCCTCACAGAGGGGCTTACCTTGCCCCTTCACCTCAGTTTCCTCATATGAAAAATGAGGGAGTTAGATGAGATTGCCTCTGAGGTCCCTTCTGTAGTATCACAAAAACTCTTATGGGACCAAAGCACTTAGAACCCTAAAGAAACAGAGATGCTTTATTCCAAGCTCTTGATTTTACAAATGAGAAAACTGAGGTTTAAAGAGGTAAAGCAACTTTCCAAAGGCCAAACGTAGCAGCATTAGCTGATGAACAAGTACTGGTGAATTAGTTTAAGCATTTTTCTAAATTCTATTATAATTCCATAATCAAAAGATTTTTGTAATAAATAAAATAATAAAATTGTAATAAAGTAAAAAAATTATAATAAAACTTTGTAATAAAGATGTAATGACCCTTTCTGAGTGGGAAAAGAAATTATAAAAAAAAAATCTTTGATTCCAAATTCAGGGTTCTTTCCCTTGCACCCCACAAAATTTCTCTTGAGAAAAGGTTATTCTACTATAATCCTCTAATACAATAAAAAGTTTCACTTTTCATAATAAATAGCTGTTACCAATGTATTTGGTCTTCGGTTTTTTCAAAATGATTGCCTGTGTAGGAGAACAATTTTCTGAAGACAGAGTTGGCTATAATAGTAGCTCACTTTTCTATGCCATAACATTTATAATGTACTTTTTTCATAACACACCCATGACATAAATTATGATAGTATTATTCCACCCATTTTACAGGTGAGGAAATAGAGTTGGAAATGCTAAGTAACTCACCCAAACTAACAGGCCTAGTGAGTGGTAGAGCTGGGACTCAAAGTCAGGTTCTCAGATACTGAATCCAGTGTTCCTTCCAACTCACTGCACTGCCCTGTCTGTCATCCAATTTCACTTAGTGAAGCTGCAAAAACAAATTACAATTAATATGGTGGTGTACAAACAAAGGCTGTCTGATCCTTGACAACAGATGTAATTTTGTTATTTATAATTAGAAAAATCGTCTCACCAAATTTTAGTTAAATCCTGAGCCAAATATCAAGGATCTAATTTAAACAGTATTCAATGCTATCCTTAAATTTCAGATATGAAAGTTTCCTCTGACCATCTAGCTCAACCTAGACCAGAACAAAAATTCCCTCTACCACCCAAATGGATTCTCTAGAAGTGGTTATTCAGCCTTTGTTTAAAAAAATACGGTGAGAAATACTACCTACCAAAGCAGCCCATCTACCTTTGGATAACCCATTTAACTTTTATTTTTTATTCTCATGTAAAGTAGTTTTAAGAGGCAAATCTCTTGTATTTTACCACTGAAGATTTCTTTAATTAAAAGATTGCTCATTCTTTTTCTTAAAAAGCAAAGTACAGAGTGAAAAGTGACATACATACTGTTTTTCAAAAGTGAAAAGTGGTGTGTACATGATTTTGTTTAACTGCTTTGGAAGCTGTATTTTGTGGAATGGGGCCAGGCACATTTGGGTATTTATTGGAATATGTCTGCAGTGTTGAAACAAAATGTTTCAATAAAAAAATTTTAAAACACAGGGAAGAACAGCGACAGCTCACTGTTGGTTCCACCAAACAAACTGGCCAAGCAAGCAAGCAGCAAGCATTTATCAAGTATCTACCGTGTACTATTGGATTTCATTGTCTAAAAAATGTTGACATTCCCTCCTTGACTGAAACGTCTCTGCCCTTAGAACCTCTAATGAGAACATGCTGCTCCCACTGAGGTCAGTACTTCTGGCCCTTTGGGAAACATTCCCGGCCTCTCATGTATCTAGAGATAGATTGTTGCCCACTAAGGCCTCCATGACAATCTTCCCAGCCACCTGGGAGCAAATCTCTGGCTCTCTTGTCCCCTATCAATCTTCAGATACATCCCTATCCCCTTGTCGACTTGCAGGCCAAATGCTGGACATTCAATTAATTACATTGACATTTTTCTATCTTCTGTTGTACTGTGCTTTGAAACATAACACTCAATTCTTCCTATGTGCTCACTGAGAGCTTTCCCAGTTTCTGGGGAAACAGGTTCCTGACCTTGTGTCATGATGTCACAATGGAGAACCTGATTTTGAATCACAGTTGCACCATTCCTTGACTTATGTGACATTGGGTAAGACATATTACCTCTGTGAACCTCAGTGTCCTCATTTGCCAAATGCAGGAGTTGGACTTAACCTTGAAGGTCTCTTTCAGCTCTGTGTTTATGATCCTGTGATAGAGTAGCCCTCCTAATCTCCATGGTGTCCACTGAGTGGTTTCCTTGATTCTCCTGGTCACCTAACCAGTGGCCGCTATATATGCATTCTATGAAAAAACACTTTTTAACTCTGGACACTTGATTACATAAAAGAGTAACAGGGTAATCCTAAAAATGGATGAGATGGCAAGAAGTTGCATAGTTTACTAGTATAATCAGGAAAATCCCTCTACCTGTTTGGCTCTGATTATAGTATACCCCCATCGGGCCTGTATGGAACTAGGCCCTTTCCAGTGCCACATGCACCCAGTCCATTTACACATCTCTTTCTGGTGGGCCCCTTAAAAGGAATATGCACAACAAGAGTTTCTGGTTGGCTGCCACTGATTGACTTCTCCTGGCCACCGAGCCAGGAAGAGCCAGATAGACATTTTAAAAGAAGCAATTTCACTCTCTGGAGCATTCTCTTGTTCCTCTCTCCTGAATGTCTGGCACAAAACATTATTTCTAGTGTGGTATGGTGGATTTAAAACCATTAGCAGCAGCAGGAAGACCTGGGTCCTACCTTGGATATCGATTGCCTGCAAGGTCATGGGCAAGGACCTTAACCTCAGTGTGCCAGGCAACTGTCTAAGACTGAAAATTACAGTACAAATGATTTGTTGATCTATATTGGTGAAGAGATTTTCCTCACCTAGACCAACAGCCTCTCTATGTGGATTATAATACTTGTATGATGTCTCTTGTGAATGGTGATACCAAAGATCGTTAGCCAATTAACTCCTTAATTTGCTTAACTTAAATTTGGCAGCACTACACTCCCCTTGTAGGGGAAATAGTGCTCATGGTCATTACTGATGCCTGTGAATGCTTTCTCAGGACACTAGATATGGTGGTTCCACAAGGACAGTCTGCTCTGACCTAGAGGTAATGTAAGAATACTGACATACTGAGAAAAGGTAGAGCTTTTCTCAAAGTTTCTTGCAGAATTGTTAACAGAGAAACTCCTAATACAGTGTTTAGCTTAAATAGACAAAGGACCCTTCTAACTAAAACTCTTCCCATACTGTGGAGGTATGATTAAAGATTGGAAAGGAGACAATTTTGGAAATGCAAAGAATCTGCTCAGTACATGTTCCTATATATTAATACTTCTTTTTAAAAAGTAATGTGGTCAGGGCAGCTAGGTGGCGCAGTGAGTAGAGCGCCAGCCCTGGAGTCAGAAGGACCTGAGTTCGGAACCGGCCTCAGACACTTAACACACCCAAACAAAAACCTACCCCTGTGACGTTGGGCAAGTTACTTAACCCCAATTGCCCTACAAAAAGCAAAAAAAAAAAAAGTAATGTAGTCATCTCTTCTTTTTTCATTTTAATTACTTTTTCATCATAGAAAAATTCTTGGACAAAGATCTCCTAGTCTGGTTTCTTCCTTTTTACATATGGGAAAAGCAAGGCCCAGAGAAGCAAGGTGATAGTAAAGTGACAGAACCATTTACTTCTGATTCTCAATACAATTTTTGTTCCCCTGAAACACTAATGAAAGATGCCTGGTTGGTTTGGAAGTTGGAAAGAGAAAAGAAGAAAAAGTGGTCACTAAATCACCATTGTCCAAGTAACACATCCCATCCACTGCTAAATACTCAAAAATAGCGATGTTTAAGACTTGACAAAGCACAGCTTGCATCTAACTTCCCAATAGAGATATTTTCCAATCCCTCCTCTACCTTTTCTAACTTCAATAAAATCAGGAAGATCACTAGAGCAAGGCATTTAAAGTTTATTAGTATAATAAATGTCTGTTATTAGCTACCTGGAAATTTAGAGAACAAAGGATGATTTTTATCCATCGCCTTAATGCGTTTTAAGTGGAAAATAAGGCTATAACAAATCTTCTAGAATGCACTGTTCTTTCACAACTGACAGTTCTAACATTCTCATATATAGTCCTACTGTTGAGAAAAACATGTGGCTAAAATATCCCTAATGTGCAAACACCCTATCATTCTATGGAAGGAAAAAAGATAAAAGGGAATTTTGGAGGAGGGGAAGAGTATTCACCTGTTAGGGCCCAGCTCCATAACTCCAAGATGAAATTCCTCTCCTGTCTAACAAGGAGAGGAGGGGGAAGGAGGAGAAGGGGTGAATTAATACAAACATTTAGAATCATAGAACCATAGAATCCTAGAATGTCTCAGCTGAGAGTTGAATCCCCAGCTTCTTTTTAGGTGCTGCCTCTTACATTGAGGCAGGTAGATGGTTCAATAGATGGAGCACTGGGCCTGGAGTCAGGAAGACTTGAGTTCAAACCCAGCCTCATACCTCAGACACTTTCTAGATGTATGACCCTGGGCAAGGCACAATTTCTGTTGGCCTCAGTTTCCTCAACTATGAAATGGGACTCATAATAGCACCTACCTCCCAGGGTTATTGTGAAGATCAAATGATATAATATTTGCAAAGCTCTTAGCACAGTGTCTGGCAAATAGCAGGCATTTACTATATGCTTATTCCTTCCCCTACTTACTTGTGCCCTTTCCTGATCCACCTTCCCATGGTTATAAATGTTTCCTACTACCACCATTAAAATTACTTTGTATTTACCTATCTCTGTATATGTCATACATACCACCCCACATCCTGCTTTCAATCACAGAATGTGAGCTCCTTACAGACAAACTATATTACTCATTTTGTTTGGGGGGCTTTTGTGGGGGAGAAGTTGTCTTTCTATCCCTAGCATAGTGCTTTCCACATTGGAGGCACTTAATAAAGACTTATTGAGTTAGAATATAGCGTGTCAAAGCTGGAAAGGACTATGGATATCAACTAATCCAACTCCATCAATTAATAGAAAAGGAATCTAAGGTCCATGTGGGAAAAATGATTTGCCCAAGGTCACCCAACAAATTCATGAAAGCATCAACACTAGAACCAAATCTCTTTGCTTCCAGTTTGGTGCTTTTCCCACTTCTTTTGCCCTACCTGATCCCAAAGCAGGGAATTTAAATAGGGGCCAGCTCAGGAAATCATGGCCCTGCTTCACCTACCCTAGAGGGGAAACTTCTTATAGAAAGAAAATTATTTTTACCATGAGGGGAATAAAACCAGGTTTCAAGTAATTGACTTGGTGAGGCCCTGTCAGAGCCAAGTGAGCACCGAGCAAAGGTGCATCAGCTACCAGACAAGGTGGTGGAATTTGGTCTCCTAGACTAGGAGCAATCTCTCCTCTTTCCACATTCAGTTGGTTGTCTGCAACTCTAAAACATGGGATGGGGGTTAAGAGGTTTAAAAGAAAGTTTGCTAGCCAAAGGAAAGCAGATTTTCTCTCCCTTCTCCCCAGCACTCCCCAACTAGTTTTGTCTTAGGTACTAGAATTCCTAATTATGGCTTGAATCCTTATTGTGCTCTTGAGTAAGTCACGTAACCAATCTCCCTAAAACTAAGTTCCTCCATTTGTAAAATGAGACAGACTAGATGGTTCTCCTTTCTAGATACATGGTCCTAAGACCCTCTACTCAAGTATAAAGTGATTGGCTTGTGTCAGTGGATGGAATTCCTTCACTAGTTCTTGTCTTGACTCTTCAACTAGATTATAGGTCCTGAAGAGGAGGAACCCTGTGATAATTCTATATTTTGGGTGACATGCACAGCAAATAATGATAAAGTCCTCCTAAATACATCTCATGTCTCAGAAGGAAAGAAGGGAGAAAGGAAGGAAGGAAGGAAGGAAGGAAGGAAGACGTGAAGGGAGAAAGGAAGAAGGAAGGAAGGAAGGAAGGAAGGAAGGAAGGAAGGAAGGAAGGAAGGAAGGAGAAAGTGAAGGGAGGGGGAAGGAGAAAAGGAGAGAAGGGAGAGAGGGAAGGAAGAAAGGGAAGGAAAGGAAAAAGGAATAAAAGAAGGAAGGAAGAATCTATTGAGCACCTCCTATAGGCCAGACACTGCACTAAGTGCTTTATAAATATCTCATTTAATCATCACAACCACCCTGAGAAGGAGATGTTACTATTCTCATTTTACAGGTGAGGAAACCAAGGTAGACAGAGGTAAAGCTATTTGTCCGGAGTTAAACTGCTGGTTAGTATCTGAGGCAGGATCTGAACTCAGATCTTCCTGGCTCTAGGCCCAACATATCCACTGTGCCATCTAGCTGACTCTTGATTATTTATGAACCTGCTGGCCTCCGATTAGTCCCTTTGCCCTTTTAACACCACAGTAAGGATAACTGAGTGATTCCCACTTAGTTTATACATGAACCCTCTCCTCTTGTACTTGTGGCTTAGGGTACCTTATAGGACAGTATCTGGAACACAGTATGCATTTAATAAATGCTTGTTGGCTTATTGACTGTATTTTTAAAGTGAGAGCTCAGGCATAAAGAAGCAGAACTGAGAGGGAATGAGCAGAAATTTAGTCTTGGTTCCCTGGAAAGGAGGTATGCACATTTCTGTGGCCCCTCAAGGGAATCATGTGTGCCAGAGAACTTTGTGAACTCTGGGATGGCAATGGATGGAGACAGCAGCTGAACAAGGGGTAATTAGGCCAAATTGGGAGCTCCTGTAATGCATGCCAACAGCCATAAAGCAGCAGAGGCAGAATGACAGAGGAATTCCTAGACTCAGGAAAGCAGCTCCTGCACCCAGCAAAGGAATTCTGGAGCCAAACCAGGAGCTGCAAGAACTCAAGCTGTCAGCAAAATGGGGAGTTTCTAGACCAAAACTCCTGAACACAGTGGAGACTTTCCTGGACCAATCAAAAGCCAGGGCCAAGTAGTAACAGGGAGCAGGGTCAGGATGTAAAGAAGACACCAGATCCTGCCCTCTTCTGGTAATGTGAGTTCCATGGACTGGGCAGGTCCAGGGAAAAGGATTCAATTCCATGTCAGCCTCAAGGGCCTTCCCCTGCCAGGGCCCTCAATTAAAGTTTTGTACTATATCGAGAAGATTATAAAAATCCCTGGGGAGGAAAGCCTCACTGGGGACAGAAGGAGAGCTGTCTTGATTGTTTACTGGTTATAATGCAAATTCTTTGTGCTTTGTGATTTTTTTTTCATCAAGCTAAATAAAGCCTGTCCTATATTGGATATCTTGCTAGACTAAGTACTTACATGAGAACAAGAGAGTTTTTCATTTTTTAAGAGACCTAGACATGAGTGAAAGTGTGCCGATCCCAAAGGAACTCTGGAGGGGGCCATGAACAAAAGACTTTATGTGAGAAGCCTCTGAGATCAAAAGTGGTCTGTGTAAACCTGGAGCTGGATCATGAATTAAACTATCATCCAGGGAGTGGCACAGGGCTTTGAACATAGATGTTCCATAAGCATTGTTTAATTGATTCATGTGAAATGGTACCATATTACACAATAAAAGGAGCAATGAAGTTAGAGTCAGAACTCTGGGGTTTAAATCTTAGCTCTAGTTAACTGTGTATTCATGGGAAGGCTGTTGGAGTTAGTTACATGCCACAGAAGATCAAACCCCCTAAGGATTTTGTTTTGCCTTGAGCAAGGGAGGAGAGAAAGGAAGGAATTCTTTGAAATCAATTCTAAGAGAATTTCTCTCCTCCCACTTGTCCTGTAATCAAGAGCATAAGTGATGACACCAAGAACCCTATCCAAAAAAGAAAGGCAGGCAGAGAGCTAACATTCACATAGTACTTACTACCTGTCAAGCACTGTGCTAAGAATTTTACAAATATTGGCTTATTGGATTCTCACAACAGCTCTGGGAGGGAAGTGCTATTTACATATGAGGAAACCGAGGCAAAAAGAGGTTATGTGACTTGCCCAGAGTCACACTGCTAAGTGTCAGAGCCTGGATTTGAACTCAGGTCTTCCTGACTCCAGATCCAGCAGCTGCCTTTTTGTAGCTTGGATAGTGATCTCCCTCAACCCCACCTTCATCAACTTGCTTGCTCTAGTTCTCCAATGTTTTGTACTAAGACCTCACAGCTCATCGTGGCTCACTCTGTAATTTCTTATAGACAGAAGGCCTTATAATTCCTTGGGAGTTTCATTTGTCTATTTTTGGTGGAGTTTAGAAAAGTATTTTCTTGGGTTTTAGAGCATCTGTTTAGGAGATAATTTAGTAGGATTTATTGAGCCTTTACTCTCTGCTACAACTACGCAATGTAGCAGAAAGAACACCTGATTTGCAATCAGGGAGCCCTGTGTTTGAATCCCAGCCCTACTATGTACTTCCTTAGCTCTACAACCTTCCCCTCTTCAGGCCTCAGCTTCTGTTCCCTTGGAATGGGTGGTTTGAACTAGATGATGTAGATCCCTACTACCTGTAAATTCCCATAATATAATATCATATGATCTAAGTAAAATTAAAAATGCAAATAACATGTAAAGTATAAGATCAAGAATCCTACAAAAATGAAGAGATTGTAAAGAGAGAAAACATTAGAAGGAAAAAATGAAGAACTATTTTTATAAGGAGAGAAAAACAATGTTCAGCCGCTTTCACCCTCCTCAGAGTTAAAGCTCTCTGCCTTGCCTACAGTCTGTCCTCTTCTCTTTCCCCAGGATTGTCAGTGAGGGAGGGAGAAGGAGGGCTCTGGAGGGCTCTGTGCTGTAACTGAGACTAGTCACCCCTCACTTTCACACTTCTGGATAGGCCTTCTTTTTAGAAGGTCCATATACCTTACTCCCGATAGACCAAGGTGACTTCCCAGAATGCAGAGTCAAGAAAGTTATAACGAGAAGGGCACGGTAAGTGGAGTCAGGGGACCTCAGTGAAAACCTCAGCTCTACCCTTACTGTGTGACTTTGGGTAAGTCATATTGCTCAGAACAGATGATCTCAAAGGTTCCATCAAGCTCCCCATCTAATCCTGAGCACAGCTAAAATTGAAATGCAACTATCCCTTTGGTTTTATTTTGTTTATTTCCTTACAGCTTGTACTCTAAGAGCCCCAGAGCTGTATAGAAGAGGCAGGATAGAGAATTGGAGAAATGGGGCAGAATCCTGGCTTCACAGATGACCTAACTGCCCTTGGACAGGTTTTCTCCTCCCTTCCTAGGCCTGAGGTGCCTTCTCTCCAATGTCAGTGTTGGATGAGATGCCTCCAGGGTTCCTTCATCTCTAAATTCTATGATTCTCTGGACATTTTAAGCAATACTGAGCTTTAGAGGCATGGTAAAGCAGCTGGTGTTCCATAAACAGTGGTGGGTATTGCCTTGTTTTATTTTAATATGCGTTATAGAGAGAGGCAATGAGCTTTCTTTCCTAGAAATCTCTAAAAACCAGGATAAAAAGGATCTGGTCCCTGCACAGACCCTGCAAGCTTGCTTGGCTGATGCAGTCTCAGCATGAGGAGGATGCTAAGGAGCTCTTTTAGAGAATCATGATGATATATATAAGGGAAGAAGAGTCTTGGAGAGGATGTGGAACATTTGTAGACATTCTATAACTGGTGCTGAATAGATAACCACATGTTAAAGAGGAGGTTCTTTGATTGGCCCTTTGAATGCAAAGGCATTAAAAAAAAAACCCTGCCAGTTTTAGCTTCTTCATCTGATGAGAGACTATGCTATAAGAGGAAAGGCCTTAGGGCCTTCCCCCACCCTGAGGCCATTTGGCCTGGAGAAAAAAGCCTTAGTCTTTGACCTTTTCATTCATTCTTTTCAATTCTAGGTAAAAAGTTTAAAGTTTACTACCTTGATTGGGAAAGCCAGCCACCAGAATTTGAGGTGTGGAATCCAAGCTAGGTTTTGCAGTCAATGCAACACTAATGCCCCAAGGAGCAATCTTCATGAGAGGCCTTTCGGATTCTAGCCCAGCAGGAGATTTACCAAATATGGGCCACCTTGCCATGAACTTGGTGGGACCAACATTATGTAGAGTTAATTTTTAAGCCTACTCCCATAGAGACTGTAAGGTAGTATAAAGCAGAGTATGACCCAAAGGCCTTAGAAGAAATGCTTGGATGTTTGTTTTTGCTGTATCTTTGAATAAAATGTTTGGATAAAATATTGTCCAGTCATTTCAGTTATGTCCAACTCTTTGTGATCCCATTTGGGGTTTTCTTGGGAAAGATATTAGAGTGGTTTGCCATTTCCTTCTCCAGCTTATTTCACAGATGAGGAAACTGAGGCAAAGAAGATCAAGTGACTTGGCCAGGTCACATAGTTAGGAAGTATCTGAGGTTAAATCTGAACTCAGGTCTTCCTAGTGCCAGAAAGAGGTACATACACACTAGTCTAGGGTGCATACCCATATAACCAAAATGAAGGGCCAGCAATAAATCTGACAATCTAAATGAAATAGATGAATAGTGTGAAGGATAATTTGCGGTGAAGTTTCCCCATTCTGAAAAATCAAATCTAGAGTGGCTTCAGCATCCACTAGGCCTTTAGAGGTCACCTGACCTTACAGGACTCTGGGACTTAGAGCAATAGAGACCCTCCCCAGTGACACCTCAGCACAAGATATGCCAAATAAGGATAAAAGTGCCTTCCTGGCCTTGCATTGGACACCTACATGTTTCCATGTCCTTTGTCTCCAAGATAGATTTCTGTGCTTCGGTTGTGGACTGGCCTCCCTACCAACGAGAGTGAAGGCCAGTTGGGGGGTTGGGTTTCTGCATTAGAAGGTTATATAACCATGGGCTTGCTTCTACCTGTTGCTCTCTCCCTGTCAGACACCATTTGAGCAACAGGGGAACAGGGCCCTTTCTTATGAGAAAGAATAAAGACCTTTTCTGATCTCAGATTCAGACTCTGAATTCTTTTATCCCACACAATAGTTACAAAAATATAAATGGCCCAGATAAACAGAAGAGGAAATACTTAAGTATATTACTTAAGTAACTCCATTTCAGAAAAAAGAAATTTAACAAACTTCATGAGTGAACTCCTTAAGAAAAAAACTCCAAGAGGTAGATTTACAAGTGAATTCTACCAAACATTTAAAGAACAATTAATCCCAATACTATATATACATTATTTGGGAAAATAGGCAAAGAAGGAGTCCTACAAAATTCTTTTTATGATACAAATGTGGTACTAATACCTAAATCATGAAGAAACAAAATGAAAAAAGAAAATTATAGATCAATTTCCCTAATGAATATACATGCAAAAATTTTAAATAAAATGTTAGCCAAGAGATTGCAGAAATTTATTACCAGGATAATACACTATGACCAGGTAGAATGTATACCAAGAATGCAGGGCTAGTTCAGCTTTAGGAAAACTATCAGCATAATCAACCCTATCAATAAAAAAAATTAACAGAAATCATATGGATTATCTCAATACATGAAGAAAAAGTTTTTGACAAAATACAACACCTATTCATATTAAAAACAAATAGAGCATAGGGATCAATGGAGTTTTCCTTAAAATGTTAAGTAGCATTTATCTAAAACCATCAGCAAGAATTATATGTCATGAGGATAAGCTAGAAGCATTGCCAGTAAGATCAGTAAGAAACCAGGGTGTCCATTATCAACATTATGATTCAATATTATACTAGAAATTTTAGCTTTAGCTATAAGAGAAGAAAAAAATTAATGGAATTAGAATAGGCAACTAGGAAACAAAACAATCACTCTTTGCAGATGATATAATGGCATACTTAGAGAATCCCAGACAATCAAGTAAAAAACTACTTAAAAGAATTAACAACTTCAGCAAAGTTGCAGGATATTAAATAAACTCACATATATTACTAACAAAGCCAGAAGCAAGAAATAGAAATTCCATTTAAAGGAATTGTAGACAGCATAGATATTTGGGAGCCTACCTACCAAGACCAACCCAGGAACTATATGAACACAATTACAAAATGCTTTTCACATAAATAAAGTCAGATCTAAATAATTGGGAAAGTATCCATTGTTCGTGGGTAGGCTGAGCTAATATAATAAAAATAATGATTCTACCTAAATTAATTTACTTATTTAGTGCCATACCAATCAAGATACCAAAAAATTATTTTGTAGAGCTAGAAAAAAATAATAAAATTCCTCTGGAAGAACAAATGGTCTAAAATGTTAAGTGAACTAATGAAAAGAAATGTAAGGGAAGGTAGCCTAGCCATACCTGATCTAAAACTATATTATAAAGCAGCAATCATCAATAAGTACTGGCTACGAAACAGAATGGTGGATCAGTGGAATACATTAGGTACGTAAGAAACAGTAGTCAATGACTATAGTAATCTAGTGTTTGATAAACTCAAAGGCTCCAGCTTCTGGGATAAGAACTCACATTTGACAAAAACTGCTGAGAAAACTGGAAAACAGTACAGCAAAAACTAGGTATAGAATGACATCTTACACCATATACCAAGATAAAGTCAAAATGGGTATGTGATTTATACATAAAGGGTGAAACTATAAGCAAATTAAGAGAGCAAGGAATAAATTACCTATCAGATCTATGGAGAACAGAAGAATTTTTTTTACCAAACAAGAGATAGAGAACATTATGAAATGCAAAATGTATCATTTTGATTGCAGTTAAAAAGGGTTTGCACAAAGTCAATTCCACCAATATTAGAAGGAAAGCAAAAGGCTGGGAAACAATTTTTACAGCCAATGTCTCTGATAAAGGCCTCATTTCTAAAATATATAGAGAACTAAGTCAAATCTATCAGAATACAAGTCATTCCCCAACTGATAAATGGTCAAAGGATATGAACAGTCAGTTTTCAGATGAAGAAATTAAAACTATGTGTAATTATATGAAAAAATGTTCTAAATCACTATTGATTAGAGAAATGCAAATTAAAACAACTCTGAGGTGCCACATCACACCTATCAGATTGGCTAATATGACAAAACAGGAAAATGACAAATGTTGAAGATGTAGGAAAATTGGAACACTGATGCGTTGTTGGTGGAGTTGTGAACTGATCCAATCATTCTGGAGAGCAATTTGGAATTATGCCCACAATGCTATAAAACCCTTTGATCCAAAAATACCAATACTAGTTCTCTATCCCAAAGAGATCATAAAAAAAAAGATAAAAGGATCCACAGTACAAAAATATTTATAGCAGCTCTTTTTGTGGTGGCAAAGAATTAGAAATTGAGGGAATATCCATCAATTAGGGAATGGCTGAACAAGTTATGGTACATGAATATAATGGAATATTATTATTCCATAAGAAATGGTGAGTATTCAGACTTTAGAAACTAAACCTGGAAAGACTTACATAAACTGATGCTGAGTGAAATGATCAGAACCATAACACCATACACAATAACAGCAATATTGTGCAATGACCGGCTTTGTTAGACTTAGCTCTTCTGAACAATGCAATGATCTAAGACAATTCCAAAAGATTCGTGATGGAAAATGCTATCCACATTTGGAGAAAGAATTATGGAGTCTAAATGAAGATTGAAGCATACTATTTTCTCTTTTTCTGTTGTTGTTGTTTTTTGCTTTGTTTTGTTTTTATCATGTTTTTTCCCATTTATTCTGATTCTTCTTTCACAACATGACTAATGTGGAAATATGTTTAATGTGAACATACATATAAAGTTTATATAAGATTGCATGCTGTCTTGGGGAGGTAGGAGTTGGGGGTGGGGAATTTAGAACTCAAAATCTTATAAAAGAGAATGCTGAAAACTAAAAATAAATCAACTATGTAAAAGTAAAAAGAACTTTAAAAAAAAATGAAGGGCCAGACTTAGCAAAACTGTACAGGGGATACAACTTGTCCCCAGATTCTCATTTCTCTGAGTCTTTCTCTTTTCTTTCTGCTGAAGCTTGTAGGGAAATACCCCCAATTATGAAAAGTATGTCTTAAGGAGGGGGCAGTTTAAATTATGGAGCTTTCGAGTATCTGGGTTCCTCTGGGTTAGGAATGAACTCTGTCGGCTTCAGCCTCCCTACCTTGGCTTGGATTGGCATTGTATATGTTTTGTAGAAACATACATGTTTGTGTATTGCTTCTCACCAGTCTAATGTAAGCTTTCACTTTTGTCTTCACCTCCCCAGCACTTAACACTGTCTGTCTTACAATAGGTGCTTAATAAATGCTTATTGACTAACTAGTGAGGAACACTGGCCTCTATTTCAGAAAATATTTGCATTTATCAGAAACGGTGTTTTCTTCTTGAGTCTCAAGGGGGAAACATAAGGCAAAGTCACATAGGTGTAACTGGTGTACTGGGGGACTGGTCATTGAGGACCCAGTCCTGTGGTCATGCTCAATAGGTTCTGCCTGCTGTTAACCTATGTAAAAGCTTGATGAGCTTACTCCTGGAAATGCATGATGACATTGAATGGAAGGACTTCCCTTCATGCTCAGGTGTTGTCACTGTTTTCTTTCTACTTACTTACAGAAGAGAGACATTTTGATTGACTGCTGAGCCAGAAAAGAGAGTGCAAACAAAAGGCTCCAATGGGAAAATGTGCTCTTTTCCTTCCAATTGTCCATGAGGTAAAGGAATGATTCTCTGAGTTCTTGGAGAGCTGGGAGGGAGGAGAGGCGGAGAAGGGTCTTCCCCCAGCCCCACCTCCCAGGGGCCAGCCTTTGAGCACATGGCCTCCTAGGTGAGCCTGTCTGGGGTGGGGCCATGTAAGGTGTGAAGAGCCACCAGAGTTCTAACAACCAAGCCTAGAAAGAAGCTAACCCTAACTCCAAATGGGATCACTAAGAGTTGGATATGACTGGAAAATGACTGAACAACAACAACAAAAATCAAAGAGGGAGATGAGCTGACTGTTGAAGATGTCTAAGGTTTGGATTGGCAGAGTTAAGGGCTAAGGCATTGTATTAGAGAGTAATGGCATGGTTTTGACAATAACATTATGCTGTACTTTTTAAAATAAAAGCCATAATGAGTATAGGCCTGCAAAGACCCTGTCTAACAGCACAGTTACCCAAGCAGCCAAGACAAAGTACCCTTCAAACAAGGGAGAAAATTATCCCCCCCACTATGCTGGATGTAAACTTGGATTATCTGGTAATATTTGTAGCAATTCATGCTTTAAAGCAACCTGTTCTCCCAAGGGACCAGGATAATAGAAGGGAGAGTGTGCTTCTGTCTGGAGAGACATTTTTATACTTTGATTCTAGGTATATCTTTTCAGTAAAAGCTAATTGATTTTAATTGGTTAGATGATATTGGGACATTAATTACTGGCAACTGAAATTGCCAGGGTGATAGATCAGAATGGGGGCTTTGGTGGATAGCATTAAAGAAAACCCTATAACCTATTGGGTTATCCCTAGAAACCTGAGGGGGAGATATAAGCAACTACACTGTAGGGACCTGACCTGCTAGAAGGAGTGGGAGTTGAAATACAAACCTCCAAAGCCTATACTCATTATGGCTTTTATTTTAAAAAGTACAACATAATGTTATTGTCAAAACCATGCCATTACTCTCTAATACAATGCCTTAGCCCTTAACTCTGCCAATCCAAACCTAAGACATCTTCAACAGTCAGCTCATCTCCCTCTTTGATTTTTGTTGTTGTTGTTCAGTCATTTTCTAGTCATATCCAACTCTTAGTGATCCCATTTGGAGTTTTCTTGGCAGAGATACTGGAGTGGTTTGCCATTTCCTCCTCCAGCTCATTTTATAGATGAGGAACTAAAGCAAACAGGGTTAAGTGATTTACCCAGGGCCACACAGCTAGTAAGTGTCTGAGGCTGGATCTGAACTCAGGAAGATGAGTCTTCTTCACTTCAGGGTTAGCACTCTATCCACTGCAACACCTGGTTGCCCTTCAGGTTCAATTTTTATATAGGAGCAATATTTCCTAGGGCCTTGCTGCTCATTAATGTTTGTCCTTTATTCTATAAGAAGATCAATGACATCAGGAGGAGGGTTTCTTGATTTGCCAGTGAATTGGATTTAAGTGAAGCAGACCTGTGCAAAGTCATCACTCTCATTCTTGTAATGCCAAACAAAGGCAACTTCCAAGGCTCAGAATAACAGCACAGTAACTCTCCATTTTATTCAGTGACAAATTAAGGCAAAATATTCACAGAAAAGAGAAAATCAAAATACAGCATTCACCAAGTATGATTCAATAATTTCCAAGTACTACTCCACCCCTGGGCAGTGCATACATTTAGTCAATCACAAAGTCTCTCTTCTCAAATGGAGATTAAGATTAGTTTCCAATCATTAACAAAGTATGTTCATTTGGTCAGTCACAGAGCACAAAAATATCAAGTTTTTTTTTTTTTTATCACAACTGAATTACAATTATCATCAGTTAATACCAAGCACCTTCTCAAAAGGGGCAGTGGAGAGCACAAAGGCCATCTACCCCAGAGCTACAGCAAGGTTAAGATATCATCACAGCATTCAATACCTAGGGAGTATTTTGTATCAGAAAATATCAGAAAATATTTGCATTTATCAAAAACGGTGTTTTCTTCTTGAGTCTCAAGGGGGAAACATAAGGCAAAGTCACATAGGTGTAACTGGTGTACTGGAGGACTGGTCATTGAGGACCCAGTCTTGGGTCTTTTTTTTTCATCTTGACTAGTTCTTAGCAATCTCTGTTCCTGGAGAGACAAAGCTTAACAAAGCCACAAGATACATTACCAGTGTCCTTATCAATTCACTCTCTGCCCGCAGAACAATCTCAGGACCCCTGGAAAAATATCAGCAATACCCTCTTCCAGGATTTCTGTAAACATACAGCAAGAAAATCCTTCTTCAGTGTTTTTGAACCAACAGCAAGGTTCCAGGACCTCTGCAACAACAACACTGTGCTTCACCAGCAGACAAATTTGGCAAAACAACATCAAAACAGACAGACAAAATACCCACATCACAGCCATGTCTCCTCAGTCCTTGGAAGCTCCAGGTGGCAGCTCTCATAAGTCCTGGGCAGCTCGAACTGGCCCTCAGCAATCCTCCACAATGCTGCTCCCAAAAGTTCTTCTGCCTCTCTCTGCTTGGGCCTTCTCTCTGCTTGTGCCTCTCTAAATCCATAGCACAAGCTCCTCCCAGTTCAGCCCTCTCTCTTCATGTCAACAAGTCTATCCCACAAGTAGGATTCACAAGCTCTGGGTTCAACACTCAACCCGAAAACCAAACCAATACAGGGGGATCTTTAAATTCCATTACTATTACAACTCTCTCCTCCAGGGTCATCTGAATCCAATGGCAAGACATAGGTCAAGATGACAAGCAATATTATTGTATTGTCTTTTCCTCAAGAAATATTATAAGTTTGCTGATTTCTGATATGTAAGTGCTCACAATGAAAATTTAACAATCAGCTTTTGAGAGCGGGTTCAAGCCAGTTCCAACCCAACCCTCAACTAGATGACTGATTTTGCTGTCTCAGGAGCTAACTCCATTGGCACTACCTTCAGTTAATGCATTCATTTGTGCCTTTTAATCTATCAGGGTACATGAAATAACAACAAAAATATTAAGTTAACATTTGAATTAAATTTTCAGGTGCTTTACATAAAGAATTTCATTTGGTCCTCACAATAGCCTTGTGAAATAGGTGGCCTTATTATTCCCATTGTACAGAGGCCCCATACAAACACATTTGACCCCATCTTTTCTCATCTTCTGTAGCCGACTGCAACTTCAGAAGGCATTAGGGACTACATTTATGTCAGAATAGGAGCTTAATACATTGCTCTCCTTAATTTCTGAGAACAATTTGCTATACTGTAAGTAACAATTTTTCTTTAAAAATTTGAAAAAATTCGGGGCGGCTAGGTGGCGCAGTGAATAGAGCGCCAGCCCTGGAGTCAGAAGGACCTGAGTTCGGAGCCAGCCTCTGACACTTAATCCACACAAACAAAAAAAAAAAAAACCTAGCTGTGTAACCTTGGGCAAGTTACTTAACCCCAATTGCCCTAAAGGGGCGGCTAGGTGGCGCAGTGAGTAAGAGTGCCGGCCTCGGAGTTGGGATGACCCGAGATCAGATCCGGCCTCAGAAAATGAGCACCCACGCATAAATAATGACTAGCCGTGTAACCTTGAGCAAGTTACTTAACCCCAATTACTTTAAAAAAAAAAATTTGAAAAAATTCTCTGATAAACCCATCAGGACCAAGAGTTTGTTTTCTTTGGTCATTCCTTTGTAATGTGTTATATTTGCTTTTCTGAGACTTAATTATTTAAGATTTCTGTTAGGTGCTTTGTTAGTTTGGGCATTTTCTATTTGTGAAGGTAACCTTTATTTTTTTGGTTGTTGTTTTCTTGGATTTATTAATATAGAACTGTGCATGGTAGGTACTGGTTATTGTCTTTATTTTTTCTGGTTTTCTTGTGAATTCGTTGTACTTTTTTAAATTTTATTTTCTGCCCTCCTCTTTTTAATCAGGTTATAATGATTTATCAATTTTGCTAGCATTTTAAATGCTAGCAAATTTTTGTATTTCAGTTCTAGAATCATTTTTGGTTTCTAATATGAATATCTATCCTCTGCTTTTCAAGATTTTCTCTTTTGTATTTACTTTAGGGGAGGGGTGGGGAACCTGTGGCCTAAAAGCCACATGTGACTTCTAGGTCCTCAAGGGCAGCCCTTTGATTGAATCCACAGAACCCTTCTTTAGGTTTTGTTTATTGGGTTCCTAATTTTTAGTGTATATTTAGTTTATTAACTATCTTTTTTCTATTATTTTTGGAATATAATTTTCCTCTGAGCGTAGCTATATCTCAGAAACTTTGCTTTGCTATCATCATCGTCTTTCACATAATTAAAAATTGCCTCTATGATTTATTTTTTGACCCATTCATTATTTAAGATTCATTATTAAGGGGGTGGCTAGGTGGTGCAGTAAATAGAGCACCAGCCCTGGGGTCAGGAGGACCTGAGTTCAAATTTGGTCTCAGATCCTTAACACCAACTAGCCATGTGACCTTGGGCAAGTCACTTAACCACAAATGCCTATCTTTCCCATTCCAAAAAGAAAAAAAAAAGAAAGAAAGAACAGAAAGAAGATTCTCTTTTTTTTTTTTTTTTTTGCTTTTTGGAGGGCAATTGGGGTTAAGTCACTTGCCCAAGGTTATGGTTTTTTTGTTTGTGTGTGTTAAGTGGTTGAGGCCGGAACCGAACTCAGGTCCTTCTGGCTCCGGGGCCGGCACTCTACTCACTGCACCACCTAGCCGCCCCAAAAGATTCATTATTAAGGTTCCTTTTAGGTCCATATGTTTTGTTTTTACTCCCTAAATTGATTATTATGCTGTTGCATTGTATTCTATAAAAGATATTTTTAGTATTTGTGCCTTTTTACATTTATCTTTGCTTATAACACGTAGCCCTAGGGAATCTGGTCAGTCTAGAAAAAGAAGAGAAAAAAAGTTAAAACTCTAAACTAATGTTCCCAGTCCTTAAACTTTACTTGCCAGCCCTTCATGACAAAGTGTCAGTCAGCAGGGTCTAGTCAGTCAATTAGCTTTTGTTGTTGTTCCAGGATTTCAGTCATGTTTGACTCATCATGACCCGGTTTGGGATTTTCTTAGCAAAGGTACTAGAGTGGTTTGCCATTTCCTTCTCCAGATCATTTTACAGATGAGGAACTGAGGCAAACAGGGTCAAGTGGCTTGCCCAGAGTCATGCAGCTTCTGTGGTCACATTTGAACTCAGGTCTTCCTAACCCTAGGCCTGGCACTCTATCCACACCACCTAGCTGCCTCATATAAACATAGTGAGAGAATCACATACACACATATATATTAATATTTTGATTATTTTAAAGTAGATTCCAAACATTTCAACGGCAGAATTCCCAAATATATCTAATGCCATCAGGGAGAAATAGATTCAATAAAGACTAAGGACTAAGACAGTCCTTAATTTGAGGCTTCCAATCGTTAAATTGCATATCTTTTAACATTTGATTGGGGGGGGGGTGCCCTTTTCTTGGGAAGGCGGAAGGCAGGGCAATTGGGGTTAAGTGGCTTGCCCAAGGTCACACAGCTAGTTAAGTGTTAAGTGTCTAAGGCTGTATTTGAACTCAAGTTCTCCAGACTCCAGGGCTGGTCCTCTTATTCACTGCTCCACATAGCTGCCCCTGAATTGTATATCTTTTGATAACCAAATTATGTGCTTTTCCCTGGGCATCCAGAGGCCATTAAAACACACTATTTTGGTATGCTTTTGTTAAATTACATTACTCTCCTTTGTAGCAGGGGTGGGGGAAGCTCTCTCATTTTAAAACCTGACAAGAAGCAAATGTAGATGTGTATGTGTGTGTATAAATATTTGTATATGTATATACATATATACACAAATGTGTGCATACACACCAGCAGGCTACTTACCCATCCAGCTACATGTGAGGTACAGAGAGATTGTCACTTACCTAACCTAGTTAGTGATACTAAGGCTAGAACTTCGATTCGCTAGTTGAGTGATCTTTCTCCAACAGCATGTTGGCTCTAATGTGGTCATATACAAAACAAACATTTATTAAGCACCTACTGTGTTCTACATTCTAGGAATACAAAGACAAGGAACTTAAATGCTACTAGGAGATATAACAAGCACACTGGCAAATATAAAGTATGCAAAGTAATTTCAAGAGGGAGAGCTGACTGGATGTATAAAGTCATCTGAGCTATACTTTAAAGGAAAATAGGGAATTAAGACACACATTACTTTTGATATTAAACAAGCAGAGCATTGATTTTTATCCTCATTGCAGATCATGAATGATTCTCCTTATGAGGAATACAAATAAATCCTAAAGGGGGATACATTTAAAGCAGTCAAGTCTGAAAGCTACAAGCCCATTTCATGCAAGGATGCTTCAGGCTCCTCTATTGTATATGACTTTTACAGTTGATGTTATAGAAGAAGAGGGTATCTTAATACACTGGCAGTCACCCTATAATTAAATTACAAAATGCTTTCATGTTACATTTGCTCCTTGCCAGGCTTTGAAATGAGAGGGCTGGCTTCCCCCACCCCAAAGGAGAGTAATGTAATCTAACAAAGACACAGCAAAATAGTGTGTTTTAATGGCCTTTGGATGCTCAGGGGAAAACACAGTATTTGATTTCCAAAAGATATGCAATTTAACCACTGGAAGCTTTAAATCAAGACTTCCCTTTCTACATTGAATTTGACAAATGTTGGGGCAGGGGGGGTTCCCCTGATGGCATTACATTTATTTGGGAATTCTGCCTTTGAAGTGGTTGGAATATACTTTAAAAATATCAAAATATTAGTAAGTAATGGGAAGAACAGAACTGGGTAGGGGTCAATGTGTTAGACTGAAAAGAATGCTTCTGGAAGTCAGGAGTCTTGGGTCCTAATTCAAACTCTGCCACCAGCAAAATGATCCTGGAAAGTCATATCATCTCCCTAGGCATCAGTTTCAATTAAAATCAGCAAATATTTATTGGGTCCCTACTATATACAAGAAACTATGCAAAGCACATGTCCCTAATCTGTAAAATGGGAGGTTTAATGTGGAAAGACCTCTAAAGTTGCATAAAGTAATGGATCCTCCACAGGAACTATTCAAGCAGGGGGTGAGTGACCACTTGGGGATGTTGTAGAAAAGATTCATGCTTCAGGTCCAAGTCAGATTAAAGCTATTCATTCAACAATTCAGAAAATATTTATTAATGTTTACTACGTACAAAACACTGGCTTTGAGGGATATATAAAAATTTAATAAGATCCAGTCCCTATAACAGCTAACAAAATAATGAAAGCTAATATTTATATAACACTTACTATGTGCCAAGGATTTTGCTAAGTGATTTACAAATATTATCTCATTTGATCCTCACAACAATACTGAAATATAGGTGCTATAATCTCCATTTATAGATGAGGAAATTTATGCAAATAGAGGTTCAGTGACTTGCCCAGAGCCACACAGTTATCAATCAACCACTAAACATTTATTAAGCATTTACTATGTGCCAGACACTGCAATAAGTACTGGAGATACAAAAAGAGACAAAAGACAATCTCTGACCTCAAGGAGCTTACAATTTAATGGCAGAGACAACATACAAACATATACAAAGCAAGTTATACATAGGATAAATAAGAAATAATTAACAGAGGGAAGGCTTTAGAATTAAGAGGAGTTGGGAAAGACTTCCTCTAGAAGATGGGATTTTAGTTGGGATTTAAAGGAAGCAAGGGTAGTCAGTAGGCAGAATTGAGAAGGGAGAGCATTCCAGGCATGGGAGGTAGAGGGGTAGGAGGCAGCCAGAGAAAATGCCTGGAGCTGGAGTGTCTTATTCCTGGAAAAGCCAGGAGGCCAGTGTGATTGAATCAAAAAGTATGTGGTAGGAATAAGGTAAAAGACTAAAAAGGTAAGAGGGGGCTACATTATGAAGGGCTTTGAATGCTAAACAGGGCATCTTATACTTGGTTCTAGAGGTGATCTGAAGACACTATAATTTATTAGGTAGGAAGATGACATGCTCAAACCTACAATTTAGTGTGATGGAGAATGGATTGGAGTGGGTAAAGATTTGAAGCAGACAGACCCTCCAGCAAGCTATTGCAATAATCAAGGCGTGCCATGAGGAGGGCCCACATTAGAGTGGTGTCAGTGTCAGCAAAGAGAAGGGAATATATTCAAGAGATGTTGCAAAGGTGAAATCAAAAGGCCTTTGGATTGGATGTGGGGGTGAGAGAGTAAAGAATCCAGTATGACTCCTAGGTTGCAAGCCTGAGGGTCTCAGAGGATAGTATTGCCCTCTACAACAATAAAGAAGGGAGGAATTATTAGGGGGAAGGATAATGAAGTCTATTTTGGACATACTGAGTTTGAGATGTATATTGATCATTCACCTTGGAATATTGGAGATAAAATATTAGAGGTCAGCCGTGAGGCTGGGGCAGGATAGGCAGAATTGAGATTCGTAAGCATAGAAATGATTGTTAAATCCATGGGAACCGATGAGTTCACCCAGTGATGTAGTATAGAGCAAGAAGAGAAAAGGGCCCAGATCAGAACCCTGAGGGACATCTATGGTTAGGAGGTGTGATCTGGAGGAAAATTCAGCAAAGGAGACTGAAAAGGAGCAGTCAAACAGGTAGGAGGAGTGGAATCCTGAAAACCTAGAGAGAAGAGAGTGTAAAGCCACACACAAGCAGCTTTCCAGAGAATGTCTGCTGTCAGCAACTTTCAAGGTTCTGATTACACAGTATAGTGAACACTCTGTTTATTCCATAACAAATCAAAGCAAAACATTCACAGAAAATCAAGGCACAGCATTCACAATATTACAGCTTATCACAGAAAATCACAATATAGTATTCACAACAGCTTATCATTAAAATGGCCACATAGTTTTCACCAAAGTACTCACAATATTTAGAACAAAGAACAATCATCTCAAAGTACAGTAGTCAAAGTCTTCCACTCATGGGGCACACTAAATTAATTCAATCAGTCACTTATTCAGCAACTAATTGCTAAGTATCAATCACAAAGTATAATCATTAGAAAATACACAGACCCTCCACCCCTAGGTCACTAGTAAATTACAATTTCTCAGTCAGTACAAAGTATCCAAGTAAAGTCTTCTTTCAGCTTGACTTGGGGTGGTCTCTCAGATTCCCTGGATCCCCTTCCATGGTTCCAACTCCTACCTGAATCCACCAAACAGTCACCTGGGTTCAGTGGCAGACAGCTCCCAATTCTTTATCCAGCTCTCTGGATAGGTCCTGCTCCACACTGAAGTTCACAAGGTCCAGTCCATCTCAAATCCTTCACAATTTCTGTTCCTGGGAATTCAAGGCTCAACTAAGCCACAAACAAAGTCCCTGCATCCTGGTCATGCCTCCTCAGTCTTCTGCAGGTCGTTTAAAAAATCAAAATCACCTTATCCAGCCTGGAGGGAGGAGGCTTCTGGGCTCCTGGCCTCCTGGCCTCCTAGCCTCCTGTCCAGAAGAAGCTCCACCATCACAAGTTCTCGGGAAATTCTGGCTCAGTTCTTCATTCTCTCTTCTGTAGCTGCTCTGCGACCAGATTTTTGTACCAAGAAATTCTGACTGTGCCTCTCTGGGGCTTTTTTTATATACATTCAGCATTAGCTTCATGTTTCAAACAACCCCTTCCTGTTATGTCAGCAATAGGAGACAGGAGTTCGTACCTTCTGTTTGCCCAACAGAGGCTTGATCAATTACTAAGTGCTAAGTTCCTGCTTACTTGCCAATACAAATGGGGTCAATTACGTTACCATTACAGAGAGTGTTGAAGAAGAGAGGGTGATGAACAGTGTCAGAGCCAATAACTGTCTAAGGCTAAATTTAAACTTGGTCTTCCTGACTCCAGGCCCTGAGTCTCTATCTACTGCACCATCTAACTGTCTCAAGGAGCTCACAAACTAGCACTGTAGGAAAATATAACATGAATATTTACTAAAAACAAAAACAACCTATCATCTAAAATAATATATTGATGCATCATCATCATGATGATGTTACAAACCAAGTAAGTGGTATATAAAGTCTAAGGGAGGACGGGGAGGGGGAGTAGGGGGCGGGGGAGGAGCCCCAGAAGCTAGGTGGTACAAAGAATAGAGCACCAGCCCTGGAGTCAGGAGGACATGAGTTCAAATCCCGCCTCAGACACTTAACACTTACTAGCCATGTGACTTAAGTGACTTGGGCAAGTCACTTAACCCCAATTACCCTGCCTTCCCCCGTCCAAAAAAGAAAAAAAAAGTCCAAGGGAAGAAGCATTGTTACCAATTAGGTAGATTAGGGGCACTTTATGGAGGGAGTATATTACAGTGGAAAGAGCATTGGCTGTGGAGTCAGAGACATGAGGCCAAATCCTACCTTTGACCTTGGGAAAGTCACAGCCTCCCTGGCCTTTAGTTGCCTCATCTAAGGGGGATGGCCTGGAAGATCAATGAAGTACCTTGAAGCTCTAAATCTATGATCCACTTAGGATGGGTTTCTCTGATACTGGTTATCTGACCCTAGGTAAGTCCCATAACCTCTCAGCAGTCTAGGCAGCTTTCTAAGTAGGTACCAACTTCTCTAAGACGGTACCAAAGGCTTTGACAGAAGTAGGTTCCTCACTTGGGAGTTCCTTACGCAAACAAAATCACAAGTCCAGTCCCTAATCCTTAAATGCATAGGAAGGCTTTCAATAAGTAAAGGAAATTCTTGGGCAAGAAAGTTTAGTGTAAGTATGAGGAATGGTTAGTAATAATAACTGACATTTATATACATAATCTCACAACAACCCTGTGAGACAGAGTTAACAATGACCCCATTTTACAACTGAGGCTTAGAGACCCATGATCACAGAGCTAGTAAATGTTAGAAGCAAGACTAGCTCTCCTTCAGGTCAAGTCCAGGGTATTAGACACCAAACCATGCTCCGTCTTCAGTCCAGTAGCCAGGAAGAAGCTACAGCATGGTGGCAAAAACACTGGCCATGGAATTAGGAAGCCTGGGTTTGAGTCCTGACACTGAAACATGGGTGACCTTGAACATGTCAACAAACCCCGTAAGGTCCCCAGCTAATCTCTGAGATTTAGTGAATTGAATTGAATCAGCAGATTTGGATTATAAATATGAGTAGTAAATCCTTTGGTTTGTTTTTTATTTTAAACATTTTCCTGGGGAAACTTACACATGACAATATGCATTCAAATTGTATTAAGACTCCTTGTTTTCAAAGTCCTTTCTACTCCTCTCCCAATCCTGCAAATAAAATGTTCAGCATTGATTTAGGAAGGAATGTTTGCATGCAGCACCCCTTAGTGGCCACTACAATAACAACACATTGTTGAAACTATAGCCCTGACAAGCCTTATTTAATAACTGCTTACATTTGCACCCACTTTCTATTTGGTAAAACTCTTTCACTTATATTATCTCCTGGAATCCAGAAAATATGTTCATTAGATATGTACCAAAATCATTGTCATCCCTGTTTCACAAATGGAAAACCTGAAGTTTGAACTTGTACTGTGACTTTTACAAGTCAACTTCATGATGCAGTGACAATGCTGAATTCAAACCCAGGGCTTCTGGCTTCCAGTCCAGCATTATTTCCATTCTACTAGAATCATTGCCAAATAATAAAAAGTTCCATGATGATAAGTAATTTTCTTTTGGAGACAATTGGGGTTAAGTGACTTGACCAGGGTCACACAGCTAGTAAGTGTCTGAGGGCAGATTTGAACTCAGATCCTCCTAACTCCAAGGTTGGCGCTCTATCCACTGCACTACCTGCCCCTCTAAGAAGTTATTTTTGAGAAATGTTTTGATAATAATTCATATCCATATGCAACATCTCAAGTCCCTAACATCATCCCTTATTCCCAGGTCCGCAGCAACTAAAGAGGTCATTAGCTTGCTCAATCCACATTTAGGAGTGCCCACTTCCACTGAATTACCCCAACCAAGCTAGAATAAAACAAATGACATCAAAGCAAAAGCTGCTTTATTACAGGTGCAAAGTAAATAATAAGGAATTAAATCAAGTAGCAATCTGACCACCCATTTCCTAAGAATATCCTCTCCTACAACTCCTCATTCAATCCTGTTGTCATCCCAACATAGCAGGAGAGGAACATTAAGAACAGTAAGAATAATTTTGCTTTTTTTTTTTTTTTGGAGGGCAATTGGGGTTAAGTGACTTGCCCAAGGTCACATGGCTCGGTTTTTGCTTGTGTGTGCATTAAGTGTCTGAGGCCAGATCTGAACTCAGGTCCTTCTGACTCCAGGGCCGACGCTCTACTCACTGCACCACCTAGCTGCCCCAGTAAGAATAATTTTTAAATGATGATAATGAGGAAGAGGAGGAGAAGGAGAAGGATGATTGCATTTATATAGGACTTTAAAAACATTACCTCATTTTATCCTCATAACAACACAAGGTAGATACTATTATTATCCTTATTTTGTAGTTGAAGAAATTGAAACAGATAGAGATTAAGCAACTTGTCCCATGTAATACAGTCAGGAAGAGTTTGAAACAGAATTTGAACTCAGGTCTTCCTGACTTCAGATGCGGCCCTCTATCAACTATACCACCAAACTGCATATTCATGCAAGATATCAAAGAGTATTGTCCATAAGAAGTCTTTGCTGGGTCACTAGTCTCCACCTCAGTGTCATAGCTAATGAGTATTGTCTTCTTGAGAAGTGGAGCTTTGGGGCATCAGCCTAAAGGTAACTCCCACGGCTATGTTGTGTCTGTGCCCAGATCACAACAGCCTGAGTCTCAATGTGAGCCTACCCTTGCCACCTGGTTTCTCCAGTCCCATGTCTCAGCTGTTCCCAGTCTCTGCTCCTGTCTACCTGTCGATGTTGGATCTCTGTTCACCTCTGCTATTCTTTATCATCTTCCTCTAGCCAATGTTAACCCCATATGTCTTAAATACATCCTCCCTGAAAAACTGTCTTTCTAAGTGGCAAAGCCAAGATAGCAGAGTGAAGTCAGAGATTTGCCTGAGCTCTCCCCTCTACATACCTTTGGAAAAAAATGACTCTAAACAAATTCTAGAGGAGAAGAACCCACAAAAAATGGGAGTGAAATAATTTCCCAGCTCAAGTTAGCTTCAGAGGTAGGCAGGAAAAATCTGTTGCACAAGGGTGAGAGAGGAATACAGTCCAGTTCAGGCCACGCCAGCACAGACTAAGAATATCCTAAGAATATCCTAATATCCCACCAAAGTCCAAGCAGGCCTCGAGTGACTAAATCACTGGCAGCAGGGGCGGTTTCCAGACCTCTCAACCCACAGATGCCAAAGACAAATTAGAAAGTCAGCAGGAAAGGTCTGTTGAATCTGGGTGAGAGTGGAGTACAGGCCAGTACAAACCATTACAGGCCAGCAAGCACAGTACCCAACCCCAGCAAACCAGGATCAGGCCTTGAGAGTGAGCAGCTCAGGAACTCTCACCCCACAGATGGTAATGGGGTAGAATAACTGGTCAGAAGGAGATTGCAGGGGTCTCTTTGCTAGCACTGAGGCGGGATTCTATTGCTTTCTCCATACTCAGATCTGGATCACAGTCCTGGGCGTCAGTCTCAGGGCAAGGTAGAGCACTAGGACCACAGAGCTTATGACCACAGTGGAGGAGGGGCACACCTCACAGTTCCAGGGCAGAAAAGAGCTTGTGGTCGCTCACAGACAAGAACATAGGCCAGGAGAGTAGGAAACACCTCTCCTTAGATCATACCACCTTGGAAGAACTGAAAACTTACAGGTCTCTAGGAGTATCTCTGAAAACAGCTGCACAAAACCCCTGAAGCTTGGGACAGTGCACCCTCCACCCTGAAAGCAGAGCCCTACTTTAACAAAGAGTTAAAGAGTCAAGTAATAAGCTAGGAAAATGAGCAAACAATGGGAAGGAACTCTAAGTGGGAAAAAAAACTGCCTCCTCTCTAAGCTGTGTATACTAAAGCATACTTATCTAATTAGAATTTCATCCTAGTTAATATCATGCAGTGAAGCTCATATAGAACCCTTTGGAAGATAAAAGAATTTGAATTGCATCCAATTATAACTTCTTTGGCTTACTGGAACTTTAACATTTACAAAGCACTTTCCTTACAATACCCCCAAGAAATAATAAAGTATCATTCCAAATTTACAAATTTAGAAAAAAAAAACTTTGATTTGGAATCAAGAGCTGGAAAGGACCATGGAGAATGTCCAACTTGACTCAGAATTTTACAAAGGAAGACTCTGAGGTCTAGGGAAGATGACTGACTTTCCCAAGGTCGAGAGTCAGAGGCACAATTCCAATCCAGGCCCACTGACTCCAAGTGCAGCACTCTTTCCACCTCACCACACTTGCAAACAGTCACACAGCTAGGATGACTGAAACTAAAATTCCATGACTCCAAATTCAGGGTTATTTCTCCTTCACCCTACTGCCTCTCAAGGCAACAGAGCCATTCTTTGTGAATTCTAATTTTCTTTTGGATGCCCATCATAGCATTCATCAAGATGGAATTTAATCTTGATCAGACTCCTGCTTTTTAGTTTATTAGTATCTGCTTGTGAGTGGACCCTCAAGAGTGACTGAAGGTTTCTCTGTAGAATTAAATTACACAGTAACTGGGAGGGGAGTGGAGAGAGAAAGGGGGTGGGATGTTTTAAAATTCATTTTGCATTTATTTTTGTGTCATAATTCTTTACATAAATCACTATGGATATCACATTCTTTACATAAATCACTATGGATATCACAATTCTTTATATGGGATTCTTTTGTTCCAGTCATAAACCTTTCAAAGGTACATTGGATAACATGACCTCTAAGGCCCTCTACAATTCAAAACATATTATTCTATGAGTGGAGTGGAGTGGGAGTCAGGGGAAGAAGAATGGAGGAATGTGTTATAGGTGGTGCAGTACATGGAGTGCAAGGTCTGGAGTCAGGAAGATCTGGGTTCAGTTCTGGCCTTCCATGCCTATTAGCTGTGACACCCTGGGCAAGCCACTTAACCTCTGCTTGCCTTAGTCTCCTGATCTGTAACATGGGAATGATAATAGCTCTTTCCTCCCAGCGTTGTTACAAGGATCAAACTAGATGGTTATGTAAAATGCTTAACCTGATGCCTGGCACATAGTAGGTACTATATAAAGCTATTTTTAGTATTATAGAACCACAGAATCTCAAAATTGGAAGGAACCTCAGAGATCATTTAGACTAAACCAGACCTGAGCAAGTTTCTCTTAATAACACCTCTTACAAATGATCATTCAGCCTTCATTTGAAAACTTCCAGAGACGAGGAGCTCAAACATTATGCTCTTGGACAGATCTCAGTCTTTTATTGCATTTCCTTCCATGAAATCAAAGTCTTCCTCTCTGCACCTTCCATCCACTGCTCCTCCTCCAACTCTGGGGGTCTGGCAGAGCAAGTTGAATTACTTTCAGCAACAGGCAGGCAGCTATTATCTACCCCTTTAGTCTTCTCTTCTTCAGAGTAAGTACCCCTGCTTCAGTCAGCAGGTGGTTGTCACATGATACCATTTTTAGACTCTTCACTATCCACCTTGCACAAAATAAAATTATTTATTTATTATAAACCTATTAAATTGAATGTCTCCCTCCTCCAAACTTTGGGTTTGAGCGTTGGTTTTCTAGGTGAGTTTATAGATACTTTAATTTTTTTTTAATTGTAGAATAATTGAGGCTATTATTTATAAAGTAGAAAATGTACTGGAAATTGTGGGGAACAGGTTGCGGTTTTCTCAAGAAATGATAGGAGGCCATCTAGTGGGCATTCTTAGAATTGCTTTTTTTTCTTACCACAGCTATTACAAAACCCTGAAATAAGTAGATTGAATAAAAGTCAGAAAATAATAGAACTTCAAGGATAATGTAGATGTTATCATTTTCAATACACGTAGTTTACACACGTGGCATCTGAGTCCTAAGGAAGGGGAGTTACTTTCTCAAGATCATACAATGAGTTAGGAGCAAGGCTAGAGACAAATTCACTCTTCTTCCAGAGAAGAGTGTGTGCTCTTTCCCCTGCCTCTCCTGAAAGTCTTCTGAGTTAGACTGTGATTGCAATCCTTATGCCAATGGACAGATTGGGAGACAAAAGACATGTTCTGTCTCTCTTGTTTCAGTCCTTTCAACTGATATCCTTTGTAGTCGGACTCTTACTTATGGTCTGGCTACAGATAATGTTCTAATGGGATAGGCTTTGGGATCTTCTCTCCATTGAGGTCAAGTAAAAGGAGTCTCTGCCCTTGGCCTCAATGTTTGTTCTTTTCTATTTAGATAAAAAAAGTAATCTAAAGGTAAATCCACACATACCACAAGAATAGGTGAGTCAGCCTTACTATGTAGGGGTGGCACTAAATGCCTTAGTCACCCCTATTTCCAACACAGAGAATTGTGATTGGGACCACCCAAGGCTCTCCCTTGGGGATGTACAGGGAACAGGTTTCTGCCTCATATCATCCAGCATTCCTTTATCCAGCTCTCAGTATAGCTCAAGTTGTGGGCAAACCCACATGATTCAGGCCTCTAGCTCAGATTACATCCCCTCTCTTCTAGGAGCCTGATGGGCATGCCACAATGGCCTTACCCAGTGTGTCTCTGCTACAGTGTTCCTCAGACAACAACACACTGAGGGCCCCTTGTGTATCCTAGTGGCCATAATTCCCTGGGTCACCCTTCTCCGAGGTGAACAAGGTTGGCATTACTTTTCCCAGAAGGGCAACTGGTCCGCCACCTAAGGCAGACAGTACCACTCCTCATTCCCATCTCAGTGGGCTTGGGCCTTGTGGGTTCTGCAGCGACTGGGATGGCAGCCTTGATTAAGGGGGAGGCCAACAATCAGGCCTTAAGTACACAGGTAAATATTGACCCCTCCCACATAGAGCAGTCCATCTCAGCCCTGGCAAGACAGGTGGACTCTCTGGCAGAGGTGGTTCTTCAGAACCACAGAGGCCTTGACCTTTTTAAACAGGGTGGCCTGTGTGCAGCCCTTGGTGACAACTCTGGAGTGGTGAGGGAGAGTCTGAAGTTGGTAAGCTAGAATATTGCTAATGGACAGAGGGAGCTGGAAAATTCTAAGAATGGGTATCAGTCCCTGTAGGCCTAGAACATCCCCCTAACTCACTAAATTGATATCAGCCTTGGTATTAGTATTGGTATTAGCCTCTCCTCCTCCTGATCATAGGCCTAATTGTAGGACCCTATCTCATTAATTGTTTTCTACAATTTGTCAAATCCAGTGTTAATTCCATTAATATTAATTATCGGGGACCCCCCCCACCATCCTTTAGGAACAGAATTGGGTAATCTAGATGTGACCCCTAGATGTGAACCCTGCCATGTCAAAGGTTTGACATACCTACGAGGAAGAGTAGGGAATGTTGGACACTACTCCACTTTGCCCTTCCCTTCATTGATTTGTAAAGCAGGCAACTCAACCTTCCCTTTCCTTCATTGATTTGTAAAGCAAAGAACTCCATCTTCCTCTCCCTTAATTGATCTGTAAACAGGCAGGACCCCCACCCCTTGCTTTGATCTGTGGGTGGGAGTCCCAGCCTAGGGTTTCTCACTGGTGGGAAATTCAAATGTATACTGACCAATCACTGTAGTTTCAGCTTACATCACTGTAATTTCAGTTTACATAACCTGGCTACGGAACCTCTATAAACTGGCACAATGTCTGTGCCAAAGCACTGTCTGATTTGGGTGACCATGTACCCCAATAGTCCTGAGGTAATAAAATCCACTTTTTAAACTTAAAAAAAAAAAAGAATAGGTGAGTCAGAATCCCAGAAAGCACCAAAAGCAATACACCAGCCCAGCATCAGCACCATAAGAAGCAAGCAATGACCTTCATAAGTGACTTTCTGGACTCAGACCATTGATAGCATTCAGGTCCCAACAGGATATAGGTTTAGTGAGACCAACATTATGAAAGAATTTTTGCTAAGAGTGAGCCTATTGTGCCCCCAAAAAACAATATGCTATAGTGGGAAATATATCCCCAGGAGTTAAAGTGGGGATAGTATTATTTTTGCATATTTGTTCTTGCTATAACTTTAAAGTAAATATCCCTTTCTAGAAGCTAAAAGACAAAAAAATAAAAGACCTGTTTCCTCCCCTCTAAGAAACTAATTAGTTTATGTTCATTAAAATCTAAAACCCAACCCACAACGCAATGACCATCTTTAAATCTTATGATACCACCAATAGGCCAATGAATGAAGTTGGGGCAATACTGACTAGTCCAGTTCTGTCATCTGCAAAATGAAGCTTTTTCAGCTAGGTGATCGATCTCTAAGGTACTTTCCAGATATAAACATTATACTTATCATAGAGGGGAAAAGTCATCAATCACAATTTAATAAGAGAGCAAAATCTCTAGGGATTGAGTAAGTGACCAATATACCTTCCTTGTCAGATCCCAGGTCCACTTTGGTGGCAACACTTTTTACTTGTATTGATAGGCTTGTTTTTATCCGTTTGGAAGCTCCCTCCTCTGTTGCAGATCAGTAAATGCTTTGTAACTTATGGTCCTAGAAAATTCCTTACAATCCCTAAGAAGTAACTTGCTCACAGGCCAGCTAGTATATGTCAGAGGCTGACCCTCAAACTACTGCACCATACTGCCTCTCACTATGAAGATGCACAAAAGGACATAGCAGACACTCTGTGCTGTGAAATCACAAAGCACTTGGCACACACAGCTGCTGTTAGTGGGAAAATAAATTCTGAGCACTTGGCTTTCCTGGCCTCCCATTGGCTTCACACTTCAACTTAGTTCATCCCCTTCAGTTTCATTTTTCTTGGTTTGATTCATCGGAAGTTGCTTAATGGAAGTCTCCCTTAACGTGGCCACCTCTACAATTTAACACTACCAGTCCCAGCATAAGATAGGCAGGTGCCTCTTCACCCTCTCATTCCAGCTCATTCATTCCAACCTGCTTTCACACTAGCAGATCTAGATTCCAAGAAACTGACCACCACCACACAGAAATACTCAGATTCTGTCTTAGGAGGAGCCCTGTTGGGATGAAATTCACTCCCCCATTCACAATTCCAGGCCCTGGGGCCACACTGATGTGTTTCTTTTTGTATAACCAACCACTCACAATAATGATATTATTAGATCTTTAAAAAATCATTTACTTAATAAGGCCAAAGAAATAATAATAACATAACAGTTACACAAATGTTAAAAAAACAAATGCATGAACAATAAAAGACAGCATAATCCACCCATAACCCTAGATCACAGTGCTATTGCTTTTATTGTGTTTTTTGCCTTTGGTGAAGGAATATTGAAGTGGGAATGGACTAAACTGTGACCTGGTGAAGTCTGAAGGGTTAAGAATGCCACCAAAGCTCTAGGGATAGTCCGTGGCAGATTTTGAAGTCCCAAAGAGGGACCAGTAGAACCCAGCCTAGCAGGGAATTAGATCTTGGCAGTTGCTGCTTTCTAAAGTGACTTTGTCTGTTGTCTATGCTACTTTTGATAGCAAACTTGACGGGGTGATGCCCTGTAGAAAATGCCTTAAGTTCAGGCCCACTCTCTTCAGACTGAGGTGATATAGGAGAGAATATGTATGGCTTTAGTTAGGAGGAATGATTCATTCTTCTGTTCTTGATATATCTTCTCTGTAAAGAACCATTTGTCAAAAAACTAATTGATGTGAATTGGTTAAATGAACCTAGTATGCTAATGACTGATTACTGCTTTTAGAGAGAACACATTGAAATAGAGGCTCAATCTAAAACTTTAGAGAAGACACTTCCAGCCTCTCAAGACTATACCTGGAACCCTGAGGGAGAGATGGGATCCCTTACTTTGGGAGCCCAACCTGCTAGTGTACAGGTAGTTTATGAGAGTAAATTTAGAATCTCACTACAACAAAGCAGGAGCAGCACTACCTGTCTTCCCGCCTCCTCTCCCCTTTTTTTTCTTTTCTTTTTGTTTTGTTTTGTTTTTCTCTCTCAAATCAGAAGGGGCAAAAGGGGCAAAAAGGTGCATGTCCCTTTATCAGAAACTTCACCTCTCAAACTGTAGGTGGTGCTAAAGGGCAATAGTTGAAACTACAATCTTCATCCCTGCAACCAAGCACTAGCAGCCAAAGCCTTCACCTAAGTGTTCTTGCTATTTTCTCTTCAGCAATACCAACAAATTGCTTTTCGAAGCTCCTACTGTTTCTTTCTCTTCTACTTGCTATTCTTCGATCTTGAGCACCAGGTTCCTATTTTCCTATGTGCCTATATCTTTCTATAGCTTAAATTTTTTACTTAAAAGGCAAGAATTCACCCAATTTCCCCCTATGAAATCAATCATGGTCTTAAAATTATATTTCAGTCTATAAATTATTTGTGATTTTTCTTTTTTTTAGTTTTACCCTCTTTTGTCACATAACAGTTATATGCAAATGAGGTGAGACCATAATGCCTTGTCCCTCTCAAGTCTTTAACGCATTTTGTGTCCTTAAACTGTGCTTACTGAGTGGGCAGCTCTTTATGTCTCTGTGGTCAGTCTTCTTGGATGCAGCTCCCCTCCCCTTTCTGCCGTATAATGGCAAAGAAATTGCTACAATATCTCAAGCTCTCTAGCACTTAGCACAAGCTGCCCACTAGAAAGATCTAAAGCAAATGTGTCACCAGAAGGGACTCATCTCCAGGGGTAGTACATATGGCATGGAAAGGTCGCCAGCTCCAGACACGGTCCATAATCTATCCATGGGCTGGGGAGATTTACCTAATTATACTCACTGCTCTATTATAATTGACACGGTGCCAACTGAAAAATATCCCATCCCTCCCAATTATACATACCTAAAATGAGGATTCCCCTTCACCTCACTCATACACCAGCCTTTGGCAGCAAGCAAGGTAGGCTGGGAGAGCAGAGAAATGGGAAAGGGCTCCAGCTGGCAGAACCTGGGCGGAAAGACGGCTGTGGTATGAGAGCCAAAAAAGGGAAAAGATTATGAAGAGTTGTGGGGGATATGTTAGGGACTCTATGGCTTTGAGAGTCAAGGGCTGGGTGAGGGAATTAGTCTAACTCCTGGACTGAAGAAAATTAAAAAGAGAACTTGATCAAATTGTCCTGTCCGTGTTGCGTCCTCTGTTCAACAGTAAGTTTTCTCTAAATTAGAAGCCTACACACAGTACTTACATAGCTTAATGAGATTTACTGAATAATAGTTTTTTACAATCAGCAAAAGTTTCAGGAGAACTGGAAAGGAGTATCTTGTGGTTCCTCTGGTATGTATCTCTAATTTCTGGATATCTGGTCCCTACTATTAGGTCACTTACAAAAAAGCCATTATGATTAAGTGAGGGACCACAGTGGGTGAGGCCTGAAAGCACTAGCCTGAAATGTGGTCACTGGAAAGAGAAGGTATGCTATCTAAAGGCTTTATATTTTAGCTAATTGTTCTTGCTATCCATGTTCTAAGGTCAGTCATTTCTTCCTATTCATGAAGTACAGTTGCCATTGGAAGCCTGTAAATTTCAGTGCCTTGGGAAAAGTCCAACTTACCCCACCCTAGTTTCTTTTTTTTTTTAATTTTTTTTTTTTTTTGCTTTTTGGAGGGGCAGTTGGGGTTAAGTGACTTGCCCAAGGTCACGAAGCTAGTTTTTGTGTTATGTGTCCGAGGCTGGATTTGAACTCAGATCCTTCTGACTTCAGGGCCAGTGCTCTATTCACTGTGCCACCTAGCCTCATGCCACCCTCCCCCCACCCTAGTTTCAATTCCACCTCAACTCTAATCCAGCATCCAGCATCACCAACAATCTGCTGGATATGTCCACTTGAATGTTCTATTAGCACCTCAAAGTCACCACATCAACATCCTTGACTCCTTATTTAATGTAAATATTTTTCCCACTCTACTGTTTCTCTTCTAATTCTTCATTGACTTTATTCACACAAACTTGAACTCTCCTAACCTTGATTTACTTGAGAATTTTCAATCTATAGTTTTGAAGGGTACCTGATTTTATTTTCTTTTATTTTTTTATGGTGTAACCTTTCATAATCAGAGTAAGTATTCATTATGAGCCTATTGAGATGTTGCTAATAACCTAATTTCTATTAAACTACTTTTCAAGTTTTCCTAAAAGTTATTTTAGGGAAAAAAAAGTCCTTGCCAGTAATTTATCTTCCTGGGTTATTAAGTAAAATTGTAGTAAAGATATGTTTAATATGAATGTATATGTAGAGCCTATATCAGATTGCATGCTGTCTTGGGGAGGGAGAGGAAAATTTAAAACCCAAAAGCTTATGGAAGTAAATGCTGAAAACTAAAAACAAATTAATGAATTATAAGTAAATAAAAAGCTAAAGAAATGAGTAAATGAATAAAACAATAAAAATCAACAAATGAAGGGATGAATGGATAAATCAATGAATGAATTAATAAAGGGACCAATGAAAAAAGTTGTTTCTGATTCTTCCTTCCCTAGGGTATTTTATAGTTTGTTTTTTAACCAGTACCAAAGAATTTTGATGGCTACTACTATGTACAGTTTGAGACCTGGTAATACTCTGGCCCATTCATTTGCACTTTTTCTCATTATGTTCCTTGAGTTTCTAGATATTTTGTTCTCTGAAATGAATTTGGTTTTTATTTTCTGAAGATCTAAAATTTATATCTTCAGGTGGAACAGTCATGTGATTAACATATAGAGTTTTGTTGTCCTGGAATCAAAATAATGTTGTGACCTAGAGTATCCAAGTAAAACTTTGGGGAAGAAAATGCTCAAAATATAGGGATTTCAGGAGTACCTGGAAGAACTTAAGCAAGAGATTCCAAATGGAAAAGTTAAGGAGGAAAGAATGACAAGAAAAATTGAAACCATAGAATAATCAATGGAAAATCTCATTTAGGAATTACATGCTCTGAAAATTAGAATGGGAAGGGGCGGCTAGGTGGCGCAGTGAGTAAGAGTGCCAGCCTTGGAGTTGGGATGACCCGAGATCGAATCCGGCCTCCGAAAATAAGCACCAACACATAAATAATGACTAGCCATGTAACCTTGAGCAAGTTACTTAACCCCAATTGCTTTAAAAAAAAAGAAAGAAAGAAAGAAAGAAAATTAGAATTTGGACCAGTGGAGGGGGAAAAAGTTTCAATAATACAATAATAAATATTAAAAACAAAACCAAAATGTTTTAAAAGCAGAAGAAAATATAAGAAGAATATCAAAAACAATTGACCTATAAAAATGTAATTGAAGAATTATTGAACTATCTGAAAATAATTATTAGAAGACACTCATGAGCAATGAGTGAACTCAATGAACTCAGTGAACATCATAGCCAAAATCTAGATTTCTAGGTCTAAGAAAAAAATACTACAGGCATCCAAATAAGGAGTTCTAAGAAACCACATAAGGATCACACTAGAATTAGCAGCTGTCACTACTAAGAAAAGAACTTGGAATTTTGATATTCCAAAAGACAAGAGATAAAGGTTTACAACCAAAGATAAGCTGTCAAGGTGAAGTATAAATATTAAGGGGGAAAAAATGAACCTGTGGGGGATTTCCAAGCACTCCTGATGAAAAAGTCAGGACTGAGTATGCGAGTACCAAGAAAAGTACATACAGGTACACATATTTGTTTAATTGAGAGGGAATATGTGATTTACATATTCATAGAGGAATTTTTTAAAGTGTGGGTTTTTTTTTTTTCAAGATCCTTTTAGAAGCATAAAAATGTGATCTTTAAGGGTCATAGAGAGGCTAAAATGACAGCATCTGTGGGTTGCTCTGTCCTGTTTTAATGATCTTAGGAGATAAATAGGAAGAACATGGAGGGGAGAGGAAAAAAAGGAAAGAAAATCACTATGACACAACAGAGGTACACAAGATATATATTATCATAAAGGAACAGGTGAAGGGAATGGGCATCACATGAACCTCACTTTCATCTGGACCAATTATGCCAACATACACATAGGCAGAGATTTTGATACAAAATGCATTAATCTCAAAAAGGAAAATGATAACATATAGACAAGGGAAGAGTAGAGAGGGGTTTTCAGAGGGAGGAGAGGGCACGTAAGAATAGTCATGAAAAAAAGAAAAGTCAATTGTTGGAAAGAGAAATGTGGAGGGAAATTAAAAAAGAAAGAAAGAATAAAAATCTGGGTTCAGGGACAAAGTTAAGAGAAGAAAAAAACTGCCACAGAGAGGAAAAGTTTCCTTTGCTTATAAGATCACAGACTTTTAAGTCAGGCAAATTCCTCTTCTACCTTTTTCTTATTTGTAAAGAGGAAGGTGAGGGCAAAGAAAGGAAAAAGTATAGGAGGACAGTATGGAGTAAAATACTGTACACAATTAACAATCATAACTGTGAATGGGATGAATTTACAGAGAAGGATAGCAGAATGGCTTAGAAAGGAGAATCCACCTATATGTAGTTTACAAGAAACACACTTGTGAAGTGAGTAGAACCAGAGCATCACATAGAGTACAGCAATATTATATGATGATCAGCTATGGATGACTTAGCTATTCTCAGCAATCTAATGACCCAAGACAATTCTGAAGAACTTATGGTGAAAAATTCTATCCATTCTCCAGAGAAAGAACAGATGGAGTCTGAATGTACATCGAAGCATACTTTTTTAAACTTTCTTTTTTCTTGGGGTTTTTTGTCTGTTTTCTATTTCAACATGGCTAATAGGATAATGTGTTTTTCATAACTGCACAGGTATAATTTGAAAGGAGGGGAGGAGATAAGGAGAGAATTTCAAACTCAAATTTTTGAAAAATAAATCATTAAAATTATTTTTACATGTAACAGAAAAAATTTAGTAAACAGAAAAAACACTTAAAACACATAGATTTAAAATAAGAGACTCAAGAAAATTCTGTTATGTTTCAGTTAAATTGAAAAAACAAAGAAGTAATCATGATTTCAGATAACAAGTTATTTAAATAACCCAGTATCAGAAAAAGAAATTAGACAAGTCATAAAGGTACTCCCAAAGGAAAAAAAAATTTCAAGATGAGATGGGTTTATTAGTAAATTCTATCAAATAGTCAAAGAAAAATTAATTCCAATAGTTCGTAAACTGTTTATAAAAATAAGGAAATAAAGAACACAGCTATGAAGGGTTTTATTTGAGATGAGAGGAAGTATTCTTTTTAGTTAGTTGCAGGGTAGGGAGGTGTGCAGAAAAGGGGACAATAGGAGGAATAGATTGATTTTTTTATAAAATAACATAAAAAAAGAATGAAAATGTTATAAAAATTCAAGATACCAATTAATTTTTTTTTCAAAGATAGAGAGACCTAGTGAATATCCCTGACACATTTGGTGGCACCCATTTTGAAAAATGATAAGAAGATTCAATGCTCTATTATGATATTAAAATCTTTCGACTTCATTGAGCCCTCTGAAAAATCAGGGGAAGGGGAGGAATTAATTGTGTGTTTGTAAGGTACATGATCTGAGTCACTTTTCCAGTAGTAGTGATAATTACTAGAGTGGAGGACAAACTCTGTCAGGTCCTACCAAAGTAGAGAAGCTTCAATATGGGCCCTGGAGAGATTCTACTCTAGGATGACTAAGTATGGAGGAACTTCTCATTGGAAGAATAGCCACCAGATGATTTTTTTCATCACAACTTATAAATGGAGCCTGCACTTCAGTTTCTTGGAGACCTGGGTTTGCCCCAAACATTCCTTATCCCTCAATATTATTACTAAGCAATCTGAGCCTCAGTTCCTGTATCTGGGTTTTAGGGATAATAATGCTCACTGAATCTAACAATGGAGGGGGGCAGGACCCAAGATGGTGGAGTAGAAACAGCACTTCCACAGAGCTTTTGCCCACACCACTAACAAATTTATGTAAAAGGGAACTCTGAACGACCTCTGGAGCTCCAGAACCCACAAAATGACACAGAGAAGCTAACCTCCTGCTGAGGACAGCCCAGTAGCCCTGCAGGGAGTGGCCAGCACAGTGCTCTGGGAGCTGAGCCCAGGTCCCCTTGAGTTGGAGGTTTTAGCCCCAGGGTGGCTGGACCAGCAGCCAGCTGGAGAGACTCCAGAACACCAGCAGCTATGGCGTTTCCAGAATTGCCAACACACAGATGCCACAGACAAAGTGAGAGGTTAGTGCCCTATGGACTTTGGGACCAGTACTTGGGAGAATGCGTCAGCTTCTTCCCCTGAGGGCGAGAAGCAGCTGAGGAGCCTGCGCAGCCACGTTGCAGCTTTCAGCTCCTGGCCTGTGAACTGTAGAGGATCAGTCTTGAGGGGTAATTGCTCTTGCTTTAACCTGCTTGTATCTGGATTTCGGTCTGGGGTGGAGGTCTTGGGGTGTGTGACCAGCTTGCCAGAGTGTGTGGAGGCATCAGAGAGGGCACCCAGCTAATACCTCCAGCAGTTGGGAAAACCCCAGCATTTGGGATAGAAGCTCCCCTCACTGGTGGCAGAGTCCTACTGTGGCAATAAACCCAAAAGTCAAGTAATTGAGTGGCAACATGCCCAGGCAAAGGAAAAAAATAAACAGAAAAATTCAACATTAGACTCCTATTTGGGGGGAAAAGAGGATCAAAACATGGAACAGGAGGAGGACTGAGGTCAAAAATCCTGCACCAAAAACCCCAAATGAAAATACAAGCTGGCTAAAGGCCATAGAGGACATTAAGAAGCAGATAAGAGAAGTGGGGGAAAATTTGGGAAGAGAAATGAGAAAGATGCAAGAAAAATATGAAATGAGGGTCAACAGCCTGACTGAGGAAAATAACACCTTAAAAATAGACTAACTCAAATGGCAAAAGAGGCTCAAAAAGGCAATGAGAAGAATGCCTTAAAAATCCAAATTTGCCAGATGGAAAAAGAATCTCAAAAGCTTACTGAGGAGAATCATTCTTTCAGAATTAGACTGGAGCAAATGGAAGCTAGTGACTTTATGAGAAATCAAGATGCTATTAAGCAGATCCAAACAAATGAAAGAATAGAAGGCAATGTGAAATATCTCATGGGAAAAACCACTGACCTGGAAAATAGATCCAGGAGAGATAATCTAAAAATTATCAGACTACCTGAATCTAACAATGGGGTTGTTGTGATGATCAAATGAAATAGAGAGAAAGTGTTTTATCAATCTTAAAGCACTGTATAAATGTTAGACAGGAAGATCATCTGCTAGGCACTACCAGACTTGTGATCTGCACCATCCACACTGATGAAATCATGGGTTCATGATCTATTAACTTATGTTAATTCACTCACCCTCTCCTATCTAGTCTTCCTTGTGACACAGGGTTTAAGGGTCCAGAAATGAAGATCCTATCTAGGGATTAAGCTTGTGATTTAACCTTATTATTAGCAGCAACTGAACAAAGCAGTCAGACTAGTTGTAGCTGCTCATATTCCAATGGAGAGCTTCCCCTTCTTTTTCCTCCTCTTAGACTGATGACACACTCTGTGGGCTTGTCTCTACTTGCCTAAAAGGGGGGGGGGGAGTTAAGAGACTTTTCAAAATTTTGATGACTCAAAATGCTCTGTTAATTCATCCTACCTCCCCACCTTTGCATGAATGGTCCTGCATGGCTGGAACATGCTCCTTCCTCATCCTTACTTTTTTGGCATCCCTCAAGTTTCCCTTAAGGCACAGCTCAAGTACTACCTCCTATATAAGGCCTTTCCTAATTCACTCCACCCTTTTATTGTTAATATTTTCTCCTTCTTAAAGTTACCCTGAGCCATTTTGCTTTTATTTATCAGCATATATGTTCTGTCTCTTACTAGTGTCTAAATTCCTTGAAGGGAGGGACTATTTCATTTTAGTCTGTATTTCTCCAACATTCAGCACAGTGCCTTGATATATTCATTTATTATATATAAATGACTAGTAAATGCTTGTTGAATTGAAGGGTTTGAATACTTGTTAAGGGTTCAGATGTTGCTGTTGTTGTTTCTTTTAAGGAAAGGGACTTAGATGTTGAAATATATTTTAGTATGAGAAAGTAACACTACCTTCAAGGGATAGCATTAAGACACACTTTACCAAGATCATCTTTTCCCCATGAGTTCAAAGTCCTATTTGGAAGAAAGACTTTCCAGTTTACTTTGCTAGTATTTGACATTTGTTAGAAAATTAAGTAAGTAAAATATAGATACCCCTTGAGCCAAGGCTTATACCTCAAAGAAACCATTGATAAGAGGAAATTCCCCATGTACAAAAAATAGTTATAGCAGAACCTTTTGTGATAGCAAAGAATTGGAAACAAAGTAGAAGCCCACCAACTGGAGAAATGGGTAAACAAATAATAGTACATTAATATAATGGAATGATATTGTGCTATAAGAAATTATGTGCGTGATGTACACAGAGAAGCATAGAAAGATCTATAACAACTGATTAATGTAAATAGAACACCAGACCTGGAGCCAAGAGGACCTGAGTTCAAATTTGGCCTCACTCACCTAATAGTTACTAGCCATGTAATTGCCCTGCCTTCCTCCCTCCAAAAAGCAAAACTGATGCAAAGTAAAGTAAGGAGAGCCAAAAAAAAATTAAATACGCAGTGACTACAATATAAATGGAAAGAACCACAAACCAAAAAAATCAAAAGTCAATGTAACAAAATTATAAAGATCAAGAATGATTAGAACGAAGAGATATGACATCTTCAACCCAGACCGTCACAGATGTGAGAGGTCCATAGGGGTTACACACTAAACAGTTCTTTTTTTTAATGTATTGGTCAGTTAGGCTGATTGTTTTTTCCTCTTTCAAAATTACAACTTATTATATGGGATGGCTCTTAGGGAAAGAGGGTGCAATACTGGGGATACCTATAATAGTGTAAAAAAAAACAAAAGACATTAAAAAAATTTAAATAAAGTTAAGTAGATGGGCACTGGGGTTAACTTCTCTAATATCTTGTCATCTCTGATCAGAAGTTAGACTGAGCCTATTTAAAAACGATGTTTAAGGGAGTGGATAAATCTAATTCTAGCCTATTACTGGCTCTCTGAGGAGAGCATGGTGGTGACCAGCCCCTGCCTGCCACCTCCTGCTTTGCCTCCTTGGAGAATTGTGGGAGGAGAAGAAGCTAGAGATATCTATTTTGCCTCCCTTTGAGCCACATAACATTTGCATGCTGCATGAAAGGATGGCCCTTGCTACATAACTATGCACAATCAAGCTATCTGTAGGATAAATTTGAAATAGAGTTCTAAATAGAGAACACTAAAATTAAAGGGGCTTTTAAGAAAGGCTTCCTGTAAAAGATGAGATTTTCTCCAAGACTTGAAAGATGCCAGGGAAGCCAGGAAAGGCAATATAAGTACAGGCAACCAGAATACCATGTGTAACACAGACTCCCCTGGTCTCCCCTTCCTGAAGGTCAGCTGTGTCACATTTCACCCTTCCGCCAAACGTTCTCAGGTACCCTTAAGGAGGTTTGGGAGATGTCTAGGTTCTCTGAAAATGGCTCTAACACACAGCCATAGTGTTCCCTCAAGTGACCTGCACCCCAATTCCATTCAGTTACTAATAGTTGGATTAGTTTTTACAGAGAAATATTTATTTCAAAGGTATGAGAGAGACAGACAGAAACAGAGACAGAGCTTAGCTCAGTTCTAACAGAGCACACACCCAATTCCCACTCCAAAACCTCCTTGGGATTAAGTCTAGGGACAGAACCTTAAGGGTCACCTAATCTTAGTGGATAGAAGAGGAATAATAAACCAGTATAATGATGATTGTCACATGTGCAGAATGAGTGTTTCTCCATGTGGAAAACAGAGAGAACCTATTTCCAGGAGAATCACGATGGCATGTAAGGGAACATGCCTTGGAGAGACAGACTATGGAACATGTGGAGAGACATTCCCTGGCTCGCTAAGACTAGCAAATTACATGTTGAAGAGGAGACTCTTTGATTGGCTACAGAGGTATTCAAGAAAGCACCTGTATAACCAATGTTTAATTGCTTGCCTTATCTATGACCAGGTAGGGAAGGGGGGTAGAGAGAGAATTTGGAACTCAAAGTTTTAAAAAAGGAATGTTTGAAATTGTTTTTACATGTAATTAGGTTGGAAATAAATAAATAACCTTTTATTTTAATCAGTCAAGGGAAGGCTAGGTGGCCCAGTGAATAGAGAGAGCACCAGCCCTGGAGTAAGGAGGACCTGAGTTCAAATCTAGCCTCAGACACTTAACATTTACTAGCCTTGTTGGGCAAGTCACTTAACCCTAATTGCACTGCCTTCCCACCTCCAAAAAAAACCAAAAACAAAAACAGTCAATAAGCATGTATTAAGTGCTTACTATGTACCAGGCACCATGCTAAGCACTGAGGATACAAAGAAAGGTAAAAGACAGTCCTGGCCTTTGAAGAGTTCACAACCAAATGAGGGAGACAACATGCAAACAGATATGTACAAACAAGCCATGTAGGGGATAAATAGAAAATAATCAGCAGAGGAAAGATATTAGAATTGAGAGAGTAAGAAAGGCTTCCTGTAGAAGATGGGATTTGGGTTGGGACTTGAAGGAAGCTAGGGGACAGAAATGAGGAGATACAGCATTCCAAGCATGAGGAATGAGAAAATTTTGTTCATTGGACAGCAAGGAGGCCAATGTCACTGGATCAAAGAAGATATGGCAGGGAAGAAGGTTAAGGTATGAGAAAACTAGAAAAGTAGGAGGAAGGGATCAGTCCATGAAGAGTTTTAATCATCAAACAGAGGATTTTGTGTTTGTTCTTGGAGGTGATAGGGAGCCACCAGAGGTGATAGGGGGCCACTGGAGTAAGGGGGTGACATGAACAGATTGATGCTTTAAGAAAATCACTTTGATAGTGTCTACAGGCAATCATAATTTCACAAAATTTAGGTGAACAATAACTGAGTGGAAAATGGACTGAAGTAATGTGATAGGAAGATCAACCAGCAGGGCCTGCACCAGGTGGTGTCAGTGTCAGAGAGTAGAAGGGAATAAAGGAGAAATGTTTAAACCCATCAGCTTTGACTACTTTTTCTTTGCCTCATTTGGTTCCAGAGAATTTGTGATTCCTTCATTCACTCTCTTTGCCCTTGAAGGAAATGGAGTTTCCCACTTTTGGAGTTTCAAAAGGTCAGGAGAATAAACCATAGGAATCAGTCAGAGCCCAGGCCAAGGACTGCAGCCAGCCTGGCATTGATGCCCTAAAGTGCAAGGAGCAATCTTCAAGAGGACTTTAACTTCTCCATCTAAAGAAAGCTGAGACAAGAATTCATCTGACAGATATGTGCCTTTGAATGTGAACTCAGTGGGACCAACACCATGTAGGAACTGAACTAAGTTAAATCTATTATCCAACAGAAACCAAGATAATGTAGGAGAAAGTTTGATCGTAAGCTGTCAGGACACGAATTTTTAGGTTTACTCTGACCATGTATTTGAAATAAATATCCTCTTGAGAAGCTAAGATGTTAAGTGGTTAAATAGACCTTTGTTTCATTCTATGACCCATCCTCTTTTACCTTCTTTCTCTCTCCTGAGCATTTACAATCCCATTCCATGCCTTTCTTTCTCTTTCTGATGACTCTGGAATGGGCTTTAAAGATGTTGTTAGCCTTGGATTCCTACTTATGAGAGCAGGGAGTAAAGCACTGAATTTATTTAATATATGGGAACAATGGGTATGGGATTGGTGAACTGAAGATGGGAGGAGCTCTTTACTGAGCCAACAAATAAAGGATATAGCTTTGTACTTATATCCCCAGTGCCTAACACAGTATCTGGCACAGAGTTAGGCACTTTAATATTTGCTAATTGATTTTTTAAGATATTTAGAAGAACAGATATTTTTCTAAGTATTCAGTTACCCATATCTCAGTATCTTTTGCTAGTGCAATGTGTATGTTCTTGCTCACTGGAGTAAGGAGATACTTGTGACAGGAAGATCAACCAGCAGGGCCAGGACGATCAGATATCCTAAGGGGTTTAAGAGTAGTATTTTTTTCTACTACCATCTCTTTGGGTCTCACTCCCTTTGTTCCTTTCACTGTTACGGGACCAACAACCAACAACACAGGTTTATTCAGTCAAGTGGTAGGGTCATTGAGAAAATTTTACAGAAAATACTCAAAATTCAAATTCATCAATACATATCTATCTAATCAATACAAATTGACTATGAGTGTTTTGCTTGTTGTTGTTATAAATTGTTGAAATAGTACAGCATCCCAACCAAAGAGGGATTCACAATGGATTATGAGATCCTCTAGATGTTCCTGTTTGGGATAAAATCTGCTGATTAATATCAAGCCCCAGAACAATGCGGAGTATCCTGAAAGAGATTTGTAATCACCCAAAGAAGTTTGACTTGATCTCCTACATAGGAAATATCAAGTAAGAATGTCTATTGTCCATATTTCAACAAGCATTAGTATGCACACCATAAAGAGTCTGCCCATCAAGATGTCTATCCGGGACAGAATGTGCAAATGGACAGTGAGCTGGGTCCAGAGTGGAACATGAGGAGGAAAGCAGGTTGGATTGCTTTGGGGTAAAGACTCCAAACTTCCCACGAAAGCAAAGTCCTGTATTGTAAATGCTCACATTTTACTAATGTAACTATTGGCAGTTGAGATATGCAATATGACTACCGGTGAACAACTAAAAAGGAGAATCACACAGAAGGCAAAGAAGAAGCATATGGTGGGTATGAGCAGGCTGAAACATATGACCTATAAGGAACTCCAAAGAACAGGAGTAAAAGATGCCATCAAACAGTTATATGACAAGAAGGAAAGGTAGTCATCGGCAAAAGGGAAGAATGAGAGGTAGATGAGACAATGCTCTACTGGTAATCTTATAAAGAGGGAGAAAGGAAGGAAGGATTTCTTATTAATATATGTGTACACAATTTGCTTTCCTTGACTTCATCAATGTGTCAGCCATCAATAATGTTCCATCACATAAAAGTGACATTTTGCATTGTTCTCTGAATATCCTAGATATAACTATGAAATGTGTCTATCTAAACAGAATGTATTGCTAGCAAGAAATTATGTTTTATTTAATACAATTTGGCATAATATATATATACACATATGTATGAGTGTATTAAAAAATGTGTGTGTATAAAACAAAGAAATCTTCCAGTGTTTTGGGTGGCCACCCTTGAGTGATCTTTTAGGAGAATATGGACAAAAGTTACAAAGGATGGGAAGGCATGTATATGTTGAAATCTATAATAATGGGGGTAATTCTTCAATTGATGCAATCACACATCCATTGAGTATTATATAAACACATTTTGTCTCTTCCTATAGAATGTAAGTTTCTTAAGGAAAGGGGTTATTTCATTTTTATCTTTGTTATGTCCTGGCATCTAATTCAGTGTCTGGGAAGAAAGGTGGTTAAATTATTGCTGATTGATGGTAAAATCCAAATTGTGAGCATCCTTGTGATGCTCAGAATTGAGCATAACTAATTGAGCATAACTAAGAATGGAGATGAAGGTCATAAGAGGTGAGGAGGAGAATGAAACTGGAGGTGAGGGTGTTTGAGCATGGAGCACTGAAATCTCCAAATGTGAAAGATTTGGGCAGTGAACCCCAGAATTTGTTGCAAAAGGTAGGAGAGTGACCTAAAAGCTGGTTTATGACCCTAGAGGTTATATATAGATGATTGAATTGGAGGAGAGGTCACTAAGAGATAATATCAGAGGCAGGGTCTGAAAAGTAGCAGTGATAAGCATAGAGTATGTTGACACCTCCTCATTAGTTTTGTGACTTGAGAGAAGAAGACCTCTTTGGAGAGGGAAGTCACACAGGTGAAAATGAAAAGTCTCCTAGAAAAAGCCAGTTTTCTTTAAGCACAAGAAGATAGAATATGGGAGGAAGAAACCTGATAAGGAGAGCATACTTGTGATAGAATGGGGGCTCCAACAGAAGAGGAGGAAAGGGGAAGACATAAACTCAAGAAAGGAAAGATTCAATTAGACAGAGATAATAGTTTTATCTGATGTTTACAGAGCACTCCAAAATTTGCAAAGCACTTTACATGTATTATTTCACCCTCACAAGAATCCTGTGAGGGTTACACAAATTATCATCCTCCTTTTACAGATGAGGAAACTGAGGCTCCGAGAAGGTAACTGAAGAAGTCATATGGTTAATAATTGTCAGAGGCATGATTTGAAGCTACTTCTTCCTGACTTTGAGTCTAGCACTCTGCACTTCACTGAGCAAGGGTCCATGAGGTCCAAACCCTCATAAAGCTTATAGCTCAGGAAATGGATTAAAACATCATCACAGGTAACTTTAAAACACAGAATTACATAGTCCTCACCCCCCCCTTCTTTTGTTGGGGGAGAAGGGAATAGACCTATAATTTCATGGAACTCCTGTCTAGAAAATAACTTTTACTACTACCTGATAACCTGAGAGGTTCAGAGACTTGCCTGGGGTTGCATAACCAGTAGGTTATCAGAGGTGAGACTTGAACCCCAGATCTTAACTTTAGGTCTAGGTCCTAATTCACTTTATCTTCCTGCTTCTCAGTAATCACAATACAGAGGTGCAGAACCAAGGATGTAATTGTAAAGAAATTAACTTGTTCAAGAACTTTAGGGAAGTTATTGTTGTTTAGTTATTTTCAGCCAAATCCAACTCTGTGACCTTGTTCAGGGTTTTCTTGCTATTTACTTCTCCAGCTCATTTTACAGATGAGGAAATTGAGGCAAACAGGGTTAAGTGACTTGCCCAAGGTCACACAGTTAGTAAAATATCTGAGGCCATATTTGAATCCAGGTCTTCCTAACTCCAGGACCAGCACTTTATCCACTGAGTCACCTAGCCTTTATGGAACAAGAGTCAGTTAATCTGGACAGGAAACATAGGTAAGAAATTCAATTAGATATTTTCAATGAAAAAAAAAGGATATTTCAAGCAAAGGCATGGAGATGGGAGAGCAAATTGTATGTTATGGAAGTAAAGAGAAATAGAGTTCAGATTCAGGTGTCACTAGTTGCACCAGTTATCCACCATCCGGAAATGAGTCACTTTCTTTGTTTTGGCTTTGCCTAAGAGTCACCATTGCCCTACCTATTGGCTAGTACAGGAGGTAAAGAACTGATAACTCAGAGACCTACAATGAAGCCTGTTACCATAATTTGTTAAGTGAAATATTGGGTGGAGTACAAGACACTAGCGACAGGGGCCATATGCCCTAGTCTTGTTTGTGCTTAAGGGAAGAAATGCTGTAACTATGTTTGGCAATGATCTCCAAAGCTTCGGAAGCTTAACGGTGTTTTGTACTGTTAAGTAGCTTCTTAACAAAGAATGACTGCATAAATCATAGACTTGTACTTTGGGATAATGGAATGATACTGCTTGGTCTCTTGGTCCCCATGATGATGTGGGAAAGGAGTATGCCAAAGAGAATCAGCCATATAGCAGGACCACTTATTGCCATTAAAAAAAAAATAGCAACAACAAACAGCAGTCATTATCTTCTTTATGGTCTCCCTCATCTATCCAGAAGGGAGGGAAGGAGAAGGAAAGTATATTTTTCCTCTCTTCCAACTGTCAACAGTTGGAGTAGCTGATCATATATGGCAAGAAGTACACACACTTGTCTGAACAAACCTGAAACTAAACCTCAAATCTCTGACTGCCTCTTGTACTTTGAGTTTCTTTCCCTGAACACAGGTGACTTCTTGGCAGCAATCTCATAAGTTTGAGAGTTCAGGAGCTCCTGGGTCCCAGATCTTGTTGCTCAGCAGAAGATAATCTCCATATCAACTTCTCATAAAATAAAATGACTACCATCAGGAACATCCTACAGATGCAAGAACTGGACCCAAGCCATGCTCAGGCTTGTCAGAAGGTATGACCCTTGAGTAAGTTGCTCAGGTAGTACAGATCTGAAATCAAAGTGAAATTCCCATTCAGTAATCCCAAAAGCATTTCATATTTTAATGTTTTAAATTGTCAAGCTCCAGAGTATAGTACAATAGCAGTGATCCATTTCACGTGTAATTTATCAATGCATACTTAGGAGTCTTTTGTGTTACCAATATCTCATTTATAATGGAGGAGAAAAATAGCTGTCCTATACATTATCCACAATCCTATAACTATGCATTGAGTGTCTTTCTAGACTGTATCCTCTTAATCCTTTTCAGGGATACCTGAGACATGGGCCCATTCCTAAGCTCTATTTTCAAGATTTTCCCCAGAGTTGTACTCTAGAGTGGGAGGTACAATGAGCCAAAGAGTATGGAAAAGAGAGTTACCCCCTCTTTGGAGGTCAGACTATGTTGACAAGTGAAAATCAGTTTAATTGGTATGGCCTCAGCCCCCCAAGTATACCAAGTATATAAGTATACCAAGGCTAATAAACTCAAAGATCGGACATTAACCCTTCTCAGCCTCTTGCTAAAATGGTGCCATATGGGTTGTAACCTACTTTCCTATTCCTCATTCCTATTTCTCTGTTCTACATTCCTCCTTCTTATTAGATAATTTAGAAAGTGTTCTCTGGGGTGGCTAGGTGGCACAGTGAATAGAGCACTGGCCCTGAAGTCAGGAGGACCTGAGTTCAAATCCAACCTCAGACACTTAACACTTATTGGCCGTGTGACCTTGGGCAAGTTGCTTAACCCCAATTGCCCTCCAAAAAGCAAAACAGAAAAAGAAAATGTTCTCACTTTACTGGTCCTATAGATCAATGCCTCTTACTGAAGGGGTCACCAGTGGAAAAAGTTCAAGCCCTAAATAGATAACAAGGAAGTTCCTGATTGGTATCACATTGGTTCTTTGTTTCAAACAATACATGTGCTCCAAAAGTCTTAGTGTAATTTTATGCCATTAAAATTTAAAAATACACTAAGACTTTTGAGACATTTTATCTAAATTTGATTCTGAAGGAGCTCTGGACTTTCTACCAGAGAATGTGGTATCCACCACCATGTGCTGCCTATTGGTGCTTGGAGAACACATAACTAATACTGACTCGTCTAATAGCTTCCTTTTCCCCTTATGAGTAGCAAGAAAAATGTGTTAGTTATCTCCATGTTGAGATGATGCTTTTCATCTAGACTCCCTATCTTAGAGGCTACCCAAGATTGAATCATGTTTAAGTGAGTCCAGAATTGAAATATTTTTTTTGAAAAAATTTTATTTGAAAAAAAAATTTTTTTTTTTAGCCTTGAATGATGGTGTTTATTTTTGAGTGTTCACGTTAATAAACTCAGATCAGGTGTACCTGAAACTCTCACAGGGAGGCTGGGGGAAGGGGTAGGATCGGGAGAGGCCGCACACTGGCCCTCAGACTCCCCTGCAGCCCACACCCATGCCTGTGGCCCTGCCCACCCCACAGCCTCGCCTCAGTGTAGTCAAACCTCATTTTCTAGAAGGGGGTGTCTAGCACGAGTCACACAGTAACTGGCAGAGCCAGGACTTGACCCTGGGCAGCAACAGATGTCACAGGGAGCAGGGTGGCCGGGCACACAGCTCAGGTGAAATGGGCGCCAGGGACCAGCCTCCTCAGTCCCTCTACTTCTCTTCTCGGTGCTTCTATTTGGGAAAGAACTGTCCCTGTCCTCTCGCCCCTCGTGGCCCCCACGGCCCCCGATGCTCTTTTCTCTTGCTCCTGGGTCCATCCCGGGCCTTCTTGGAGTCGCCCGCCTGCCAGGGTGCCTGTGCTCCCGCTCCCGCTCCCAGGGCCTTCATGGAGCCTCCTCAGCCTCATCTCGGCACGGCCGAGGCCCATGGCCACCTTCCTTCCTCTCCCTCTCCTCTCGGAAGCCCTTCTTGTTCCAGGCCTTCTCCTCCTTCTTGGGCAGTGTGGCCCAGGCCGGCTTCTCCGGCCTGGCTGCTTTGGAGCTGGGTCGGGGGTCCTCAGGCAAGACAGCTGCTTCCAGGGCTGGGGCAGGGCTCAGCTTTCCCTCTGCTTCCTGCTCCTCTGTGTCCATCTCTTTGGGTGGGACCTCCTTGACCTCAGCAGTCTCTGGCCTCTCCTTCACAGGGGGCTTAGGTACTGGAGGTGGGGCTGGTGCTGACGCTTTAGCCCGTTCCTTGGACTTGGGCAGCTTGGGTCTGCTGTCTGTCAGGGAACTGCTACCTGGCCAGGCTCACAGGGCAGGGGTAGCCTCAGGGACCTCCTCCTCACCATCAATGACATCCTGGAACACCTGGAAGGCCATGCTGAGGACAGCTACAACTGAGGCCAGCGCCAGGCACTTGTTGAGGGTGATCTCTCGCCAAGGCAGCTCGTCATACATGGGCCCCAGTGCCCAGGGCTGTGGCTTTACCTGGGGCTGGGACTGGGCCTTGGTTTTCTTCCTAGCCGGGGCACTCTTAGGAGGCCCGTCTCCTTCTCTCCTTTCCTGAGCCCCCCTGGTCGGCCGAGTGCTCCTTCTCTGCCTTCACCTTCATGGGCCTCCAGACACCTTTCCTGCTCCCATGTGGGGCCTGCTCCTCTTCAGCCAGCACCGGCTCCAGGCTGCTCGTCTCTTCTCTACTTTCTGCCTTATCACCACCTTTTGCTTCCTCCTGAGATTCTTTCCTGGATCTCTCCATTGACATGGTCAGCTCCTCAATGGCCTCAGGGCAGCCTAGACCACTGTCCAGCACCTCAAGGTTCCCTGTTGCCATGTTGAGGCCAGACTCCTCAAAAAGCAGGAATTTGTGGCTCAGAAGGGCATCACACGTCTTGGAGGAGGGGGGAGCCCCCTTGGCTATGGATATAGATAAAAAAGGATCTTTGTTATAAGCCACCATAGAAGAAAGTTTCTTATGACAAGAGTCATCTTTCCAAGAGTTCTTACTGATTTTTCTCTCTTCTTCCCCTCCTCCCCCCAACCCTATCAACAATGGCAACTTACAGGAAAAGTACATGACTATACATATACATTTGCCAAGTCAAATGTAGTAGTCAGAGAAAGAAGATGACAGTTCAAAGCATACATCTGGGGAGCTGAAGATAGATAGATGGCAGGCCACATACTTCTGCTACAAGGCACCATTGCTGGTGGCAGCACAGTTGTTATTCTCTAAGAGACATAAGGGTAGATATGAAGAGTTCAATAACTGAGATCTTCCTTCATGAATATCTTGTTTCTCTGATTCTGCAAAGTGATTCCTCTGTTTTTAAAAGTTTCACTAAAGTCAAAGATGTGCCCCAGCCAACTTTAGCTGGCTTGCAGAACTTATTGTTAGATTTTCAGTGTGAGCATTTATATACCTCAGAAATTTGTGGTGGCTACAAATCAGCCCTTGATTTATTGTTTTGTTGATTGTCCAGACTTATGAAAGTGTTAATAATGCAGATTAAATTTAAAAGTGTGGTCTTACATTCCTTCCCTCCTCCCTCACCCCCAACCCAGTAGTTAAATATTTACCAACACAATACTGACTGAGGCAATGGTAAATCCATCATTTCCTGTTGATTCTCAACTCAGCTTCCTGGTCTTTTTTATACAAATAAATCAATCAGAATCTAAAAGGTGCCCATCTTTATAAGGTGAATATGAGCCAAAGTTGCATACCTTTTATAAATGCAAATATGGGCCACTCAAAATCTGAATAAAAGAGCATCTCAAAGTCTTTGCTACCTACCTGCCAATATCCTTGAATTTCATCATCAAATACAGAGGCAGGAGGAGCACTAGGTATTATTGATCTGGAGTCCTCAATACCCCCCCCCCACTTAAAAACCAAAGACTGGCCATACCCCCACAGTAAAGTGCTAGTTAGTACCCCTTGAATTACTGAAAAACCATTGGAGTGGAAAACTGGAGACCTAATAGAGAGCAGATTATATTCTCTGGGAGCCTAGCAGGCAACATGAACTTCCAAAGATAGGGTAGGTCTGACCTAGGATTATAGGATGCACAGGACATGAAAGCCTGTGAGGTAACTGGAGTTAGAAGATCACTGTGGAAGGTTGGAACAGATTTTTAAAGGCTTTAGGGGAATAAGATGTCATAGAAAGATCACTGGGTTGGTAGTCAAAAGATCTGACTCAAGTTCCAAGTTCTGCCACTTACTAGCTTTGTGACTTCGGGTAAAACACCTATGGGGCTCAGTTTCTTCATCTGTAAAAATACAGGGATTGATATAGACTCCAAAGTAGGCACCGAAATGCCCTGCTAGACCATGGAATGTCCTTTGGGGTCATAGTTTAACCTCAAAAGATGTATGATCAACCAATTACAGGGTTAGGGAGATGGGTTGTATGCCACCTTCCCCCTACCCATGACTAATGGTAGGTTTGTCTCAACCATAACTGCAATGCCCTCTTCTATATTACCTTACTCCAAACTCTTACACTGATGGCTTGTCATCATGTCATCATGACATGCCAGGGCATGACTACCCCAGGGAAGTTATTACCTAACCCAATCCAGGTACTGCTATCAGGTATACAGGCAAAATTCCCTATTATTTTATCCTTATTTCATCCACTTAAAATTCATGTTTTTGTGGAAGTTTTATGTGTATTATTTATATAGTACTGTGTAACTTTTAAATAAGTAAATATAAAATATTGAGAATACAAGCTAAACATTTTTACTGATAAGTGTATGTGATCAAAAAAGTTTGGAAGTCATAGGACTAGAAGGTTTTTGTTTGTTTTTTAATTTTTACTCATTTTGAACTTTTTTATTCAATTTCTTTCTTTTATTCTGATCATAAGAAATAAAACAATCATTTCCATAATAAAGAGGGACAGGAAAACAGAACATTGCACCTGAAATTGCAGATCTATGATGTACAACTTGCTATTCTTTTCCAATATATAACAGTTATCATGTGACTTTTTTTCCCTTCACCCTGCCCCACACTTTGAGATGGCTGCCATTAGACACAAACCTGTATGTCTATATATATATATATATATATATATATATATATATATATATATATGTATATATATATATACACATACATACATACATACACATACATATATATGTACATACATACACACATATGTATGTCAATTCTTTCTCTGGATTCAAACAGCATCTTCCTTCATAAGATCTTTGAGAATAATTTTGGTATTTATAATAATCAGAATGACTTGGTTGCTCAAAGTTGTTCTTAAAACAGTAGTGCAATTACTACATATGATGTTCTCTTGGTTCTGCTCATTTCGCTCTTCATTATTTCATGGGCATCTCTCCATAATTTTCCAAAATCATTGAGCTTATAATTTCAACAAGAATATCTCTTGTTTGTTCATAAATTGTTCACCTGTCCATACGTCTGATAGGTAATATGTTCTTTGTTCTTCAAATTTTCTTTTAATATCTCCCTTTATATCTAGGTCATGTATCCATTTTGACCTACCTTAGCTTGGTAATTGGTGTAAGATATTGGTCTATGCTCAATTTCAGCCAGACTACTTTCCAGATTTCCTAACAATTTTTACCAAATAGTGAATTCTTACCCCCCAAATTTAAAGTCTTTATACTTGTCAAATACTAGGTGACTATATTCATTTGCTCCTGTAGATTGTACATCTACTGTTACACTGATCTACCTATTTCTTAGTACCAGTTAGTTTTGATAATTACTACCTTATAATATAGTTTAAGATATGATACTACTAAACCTCCTTCCTTTACATTTTTTTTCCATTAGTTCTTTTGATATTCTTGACCTTTTGGTCTTCCAAACAACTTTGTTACTATTTTTTTCCAGCTCAGTAAAATAATTTTTTGTTAAGTTAATTGGGATGGCATTGAATATATAGATTAATTTTGGTAAAATTGTCATTTTTATTATATTGGCCTTGCCTACCTATGAATAATTATTTCTCCATTTATTTAAACCTGATTTTATTTGTGTACAAAGGTTTTTTATGGTTTTGTTCACATAGATAGTGGGTTTGTTTTGGTAGGTGTATTCCCAGATATTTTATACTGTCTTCAGTTACTTTAAATGGGATATCTCTAGCTGTCTCTTCCTGCAGAGTGATATATAGGAATGCTGGTGATTTATATGGGTTTATTTTATATTCTGCTACTTCACTGAAATTATTTCAATTAACTTTTTAGTTGAGTCTTTAGGATTTTCCAAGTATATCATCATATCATCTGCAAAAAAAGGTAGTTTGGGGGGCAGCTAGGTGGCACAGTGAGTCAGAAGGACCTGAGTTCAGATCCGACCTCAGACACTTAACGCACACACAAACAAAAAACCTAGCCATGTGACCTTGGGCAAGTTACTTAACCCCAATTGCCCTCCAAAAAGCAAAAAAAAAGATGTAGTTTTGTTACCTGATTGCCTACTCTGATTCTTTCTATTCTTTTTCTTCTCTTATTGCTAATCCTAGGATTTCCAATACAATATTGAATAATATTGATGACAATGGGCATCTTTATTTCATGCCTGCTCTTACTGGGAAGGCTTCTAGCTTATCTCCATTACAAATAATGCTTGCTAATAGTTTTAGGTAAATGCTTCTTATCAATTTAAGGAAAAGTTCATTTATGCTTATACTTTCAAGTGTTTTGTTAGAAATGAGTGTTGTACTTTATCAAATGCTTTTTCTGCATCTATTAATATTATCATATGACTTTTGCTATGTTTATTATTGATACAATCAATTAATAGTTTTCCTTATTTAAGTTAAACCATCCCTGCATTCCTGATGTGAGTCCCATTTGGTCATATTGTAAAATATTTGTAATATATTGTTGTAATCTTCTAGCTAGTATTTTATTTAGGATTTTTCCATCCATATTCATTAATGAAATTGGCCTATAATTATCTTTTTCTGTTTTTACTTTTCCTGGTTTAGGTATAAGTATCATAGTTATTCCATAAAAGGATTTTGGTATGATGCCTTCTTTGCTTATTATTCCAAATAATTTATTTAATATTGAAATTGGTTGGTCTTTAAATATTTCATAGAATTCACTTGTAAATCCATCTAACCCTGGTGCTTATTTCATAGGAAGTTCATTTATGGCCTGTTCAATTTCTTTTTCTAAAACAGGTCTATTTAAACATTCTATTTCCTCTTCTGCTAATCTGGGCAGTTTGTATTTTTGTAAATATTCTTCAATTTTGCTATTGGTATAATCAATTACATTAATGGTTTTCCTTATGTTAAATCATCCCTGAATTCCCAATATAAATCCCACTTTGTCATAATAATCTTTGTAATATATTCTTGTAATCTCTTATCTAGTATTTTATTTAGGATTTTTACATCCATATTCATTAATGAAATTGGTCTATAATTTTCTTTCTCTGTTTTTGCTCTGATTTAAGGATCTGATACTGATATATGTTTTATAAAAGGAGTGTGGTAGGACTCTTTTGTTGTCTAGTATTCCAAATAATGTATTTAATATTGGAATTAGCTGATCTTTAAATGTTTGATAAAATTCACTTGTAAAACCATCTGGTCCTGATGCTTTTTTCTTAGGAAGCTTATTTATGGCCTGTTCAATTTCTTTTTCAAAAATAGGTTTATTTAGATATCCTATTTCTCTTCAGCTAATCTAAGCAGTTTACATTTTTGTAGATATTTTTCCATTTCACTTATATTGTTAAATTTATTGGTATATAATTGGACAAAATAACTCCTCATGATTACTTTGATTTCATGTTCATTATTGATATATTCACCCTTTTCATTTTCAATACCAGTGGTTTGGTTTTCTTCTCTCTTTTAAAAAAATCTTACAATCAATGGTTTATCTTTTTTTTTTTTTCATAAAACCAACTCCTAGTTTTATTTATTAATTCATTGGTTTTCTTACACTCAATTTTATTAATCTAATTTTTGAGATTTCCAATTTGGTGTTTAATTGGGAATTTTTAATTTATTCCTTTTCTAGTTTCTTTTTAATTGCATACCCAATGCATTGGTCCCATCTTTCTCTATTTTATTGATATAAGCATTTAGAGATATAAATTTTCCTCTGATTATTGCTTTTGTTGCATCCCATAGGTTTTGATATGTTGTCTCATTATTGTCATTCTCTTTAATGAAATTATTGATTGTTTCCATGACTGGTTCTTTAGTCCACTTATTCTTTAAAATTAGTTTGTTTAGTCTCCAATTAGTTTTTTATGTGTGTTTCCTTATTGAATGTAATTTTTATTTCATTGTGATCTGAAAAGGATACGTTTAATATTTCTGCTTTTCTGCATTTAACTATGTTTTTATTCTCCAATATATGTTCAATCTTTGTAAAGGTACCACGTACCACTGAGAAAGGGGTATTTTCCTTTCTATTCCCATTCCATTCTCTCCAGATAGCTATCATACTTAGTTTATTTAAGATACTTAGTTTATTTAAGATTCTATTCACCTCCTTAACTTCTTTCTTATTTATTTTTTGGTTAGGATTAGATGATTTTTAAAATTCCTTCCAGCTCTGACATTCTGTGATTCTATAACCTAAATTCTAATCCTCATTCTATAATTTACTTTCACTGAGATCTTGGGGAGATCATTTAACCTTTAGTTTTCTAATCTATCAGATAAGAAAATGTGAGTAGATTTCTTCTTGCTGTTGTTTGTCCTTCATTCTTGAAGAGGACCATGACATTGGGAAGATGATGCTATGACTTGCAAGTGAATTCCATTTAAGTGAGGGAGGACTGTGCAAAGTCACCCGCCTCACTTTCTCCTCCAGAGCCATCGCAGTCCAGTGACAAGATATTGATCAGGACAACTGGAGATGGCCTCACATTCAATCTCTTAGACTCCTCCTAAACCCAACATTCTATGATCCTATAATGAAAACTTAACCTAGGACTGACTTACCATGTCTGACATCCAGACTTTGAGGAAAGCAAAGGGAAGATTTTAGCTTTTATATGTTATCCTTATTTCTACTCTGTGGACAGACATTACATTCTAGCTGCCCTAATCCTGCTGCTATAACCCACAAACAGCTTGATTACCCCAGTCTTTGAACTATTTCACCAGCTATTTCACCTTTACCTTATTCAAATAAGAAAGCCCATTATATAGTGTCATCTGAGGAATATGGGAAGGAATCTGGCCAAAGAATATGGTTGTCCCTGAATAGTGTCTCTACCTTAAGATCCCACTATTAGGGAATAGTTCCTTTCATAGAAGAAATCGCTCCTCTTTAAAATGCAAATACCATTGGGAAAAGCTAACCATTATCATTTATTTTTCTCTTGTTGCATATTCTACCATCTCAACCTGGAAGAAACTTTCAGAAACCATCTAGTCCAGCCTCGATCTGAATGGGAATTTACTCTTCAACATCCCTGATGCTGATCATGCAGCCTACAAACAAAGATATTGAATAATGGGAAGTTCACCACTTTCTAAATCTAGAATGTCCCATTCCACTTTCAGATAACTCTAATTATTAGTCAGTTTTTTCTGACGTTGAACCTCAATTCACCTCTTTATAGCTTCTACCCATTACTTCTAGTTCTGCTTTCTGGGGCTAAGAACAAGAAGTCAATTTCTCATCTATATGACCTTTTTTTTTTTCAAATATAACCAATCCTCAGTAATCATAGTTTCCTTATTTGCAAATTTGCCTACTTGTTAAAATTTATTTGTAACCCCAAAATCAATATTTACAGTACTTTCATAGTCATTCAGAGATATGCAAAGTAATGAAAAATTTGAGTTTCTAATTGTAGACATTCCCAGCTGAGGCTGACCAAGGTGAGACTTTGCCTTCTTGTTTCAGCTCCCATAATAGAAACAAATGTTCTTTTTATGGTTTACTTAGTTCCTTAATTTTTTCCCACACTTTTGTGTGCTTTTTAGTGATTTTTGCTATTTAAAATGGTCCCCCAATGCAATACTGATGTACGAATGTTCCTAAATACAAGAAACCTATGATATGCCTTATGGAGAAAATGCATGTGTTAGATAAGTTTTGTTCAGGTGTGAGTTATAGTGCTGTTGACCTCGAGTTGTATGTTAATTAACCAATAATTGTACATCCAGAAAAGGAAAGAGGAAATTAGTCCAATCTGTATGTGAAGTCACTCAGAAAATGCTAAAGCAAATGTTGTGACCAGAGACTCCCAGGAACTTAACCCTGTATTTCCCAAAGAAGCAACGATTCCAATTCACTAATTCAGTATTTAGGGTGACTATAGAAGATAACTACCTCAAATGACAAGAATTAATTGTATTTGAAATCCAATATCATATTTCCCCCTAAGCTTTTTCTTCTCTGGACTGAATGTCCTTATTTCCTTCAACTGACCATTGAAAGACATAATTTCCAGTCTTTTCACTCTCTTGGTCATCTTCCTCTGGAGTACTCCATTTTGTCAATGTCCTCCCTAAAGGAATGAACATAGTACTCTGGATGTAGTCTAACCAGGGCAGAGTGCAATGAGACCATCCTTTTTGTCATTCAGATACAGTGATCCTATTAGCATAGCGAGAGCTGGCAATAACTTCTTCAGCTGCCATGTCATTGTGGTTGTTGTGCTTGTCCTTTGTTCTTAAAGAGGACCATGACATCAGGGAGGTGATGACATGACTTGCAGTTGACTCTGATTTCAGTGAGAGAGGGCTGTGCAAGGTCACCAGTCTCACTTTCTCCTCTAAAGCCATCTGGGTCCAAGGGCCAGAATTGCATCAGGATGACTGGAGATGGCCCAGGATGCAATAGGAGACCCTGGCCCTTTTAGGCTAAGGTCTTTTCAGGTTCTCACTTTGAGCAAGGTAACACACATTCAGTGAATAGGCCTCTTTAAGAAGTAAGTTGGGATGGGATGGAGACCCAAGATGGCAGAGTAAAAGCAGGGCCTTGCCTGAGCTCTCCCCTAAACCCCTCTAAATACCTGTTAAAAATTACTCTAAACAAATTCTAGAGCAACAGAACCCACAAAATGACAGCATGAAACACATTTCCAGCCCAATACAACCTGGAAGGTTGACAGGAAAGGTCTCTTGTAGCAGTCTGAGAGAAGAGCGCAGTCCAGAGTGGGCCACACTGGCACATATTGGGCCAGACCAGGCGTCAAGGGCCTGAATTACTAGCAGCTGTGATGGTTTCCAGACTTTTCAACCCACAAATGTCAAAAACAACTTAGAAGGTCAATAGGAAAGGTCTGTCAGACCTGGATGGGAGAAGAGCAACGTCCAGCCCCACAGTTGTAATGGACAGTTGAGGCAAATACAGGACAGCATAGCCAATTAATATTTTGGGGAGTGCTTTTGTTAATTAAGCCGGCGACCGTCTACCAAAAGGGAAGGCAGCCCTGAGCAATCTGTCCAGCAAGCTTTTATCCAGTAAAAAGTACTTCCTGAAGCAAATAGTGGTCAACAAGGCAACTGTTGCTACATAGGGATGTAAACTAAAGGGGGGGCTTGCAAGCTAATGGGGCAGTTCTTTGTTTTAGTTACATCTTGGTTACAAGACAGGTGCAGGGCAAGGTTTGACAACGGTCATACCTTTACACTAGGTTCTTGGGGCCCCCTGAGGGGCCTTGTGAGAGGCCTTGTGTAGGAGCTAGCTCTATGGGAACCTAACAGCAACTTCACAGTGGGGACTGCAGCAGCAGGGACTGCTTCCAGACCTCTTGACTCACAGACAGTGGAGGGATCAAGCTGCTGATCAGAGGGAGATTGCCAGGATCTCTTTGTTGGTAATAAGGCAGAATTCTCTTGCTTGGACTGTGTTTGGATCTAAGTAGCAGTCCTGGGGCAAGTAAAAAGCACTGGTGTGATGGAGCTTGTGGTAGCAGTAGAGAGGGAATCCTCCTCACAGTTCCAAGGCAAAAAAGAGTGCTTGTGGTCAATCACAGACCAGAGCACAGAGCAGAACACCTCTCCTTTGATCATACAACCTTGGAAGAACTGAAAATTGACAGATGCTAGCAATATCTCTAAAAACAGCGCTGCACAGAACCCCTGAAGCTTGGCACTGGAACCAAAGACCTACCTTAGCAAAGAGCTTAAAAGTCAAGTAATTGGCCAGGAAAATGAGCAAACAGAGGGAAAAACATCAGAACATAGAATCTTACTTTGGTGACAAGGAAGATCAAAACATATAACCAGAAGAAGACAACAAAGTTAAAGCTTCTACATCCAAGGCCTCTAAGAAAAATATGAATTGGTCACAGGCCATGGAAGAGCTCAAGAAGTATTTTGTAAATCAAGTAAGAGAAGTAGAGGAAAAAGTGGAAAGAGAAACAAGAACGATGCAAGAAAATCATGAAAAATGAGTCAACAGCTTGCTAAAGGAGATCCAAAAAAAATGCTGAAGAAAATAACACCTTAAAAAAAAAAAACAAAAGAGATCCAAAAAAAGGAATGAGAAGAATGCCTTAAAAAGCAGATTTGGCCAAATGGAAAAGGAGGTCCAAAAGCTCACTGAAGAAAATAATTCCTTAAAAATTAGAATGGAAAACCCAAAGACCCCAGTTTTTGGGATAAGAATGCACTATTTGACAAAAACTGCTGGGAAAACTGGAATACAGTATGGCAGAAAGTGGGCATAGATCACTATCTAACACCATATACCAAAATCAAGTCTAAATGGGTGCATGATCTAGGTGTAAAGGATGATACTGTAAGCAATCTGGGAAAGCAAGGAACAGTTTACCTGACAGATTTGTGGAGAGGGGAAGACTTTAGGACCAAACAAGAATTAGAGAGCATTATAAAATTCAAAATGGATAATTTTGATTACATTAAATTGAAAAGCTTCTGTACAAACAAAGCCAATGTAACCAAGATCAAGAGGGAGGTGGGAAATTGGGAAAGAATTTTTACAACTTGTGTCTCTGATAAAGGACTCATTTTTAAAATTTATAGAGAATTGAGCCAAATCTATATGAATACAAGTCATTCCCCAATTGAGAAATGGTCAAAGGATATGAATAGGAAGTTTTCAGAGAAAGAAATTAAAGATATCTATAAGCATATGAAGAAATGCTCTAAATCACTATTAATTAGAGAAATGCAAATCAAAACAACTCTGAGATACCACATCTCTCCAGTCAGATTGGCTAAGATGACAAAACAAGAAAGTGACAAATGCTGGAGAGGATGTGGGCAAATTGGAACGCTAATACATTGCTAATGGAGTTGTGAACTTATCCAACCATTCTGGAGAGCAATCTAGAATTATGCCCAAAGGATTATAAATAATTTCATACCCTTTGACCCAGCCATACCACTTCTAGGCTTATATCCCAAAGAGATCATAGAAGTGGGAGGAAGACCCATATGTACAAAAATATTTTTAGCAGCCCTTTTTGTGGTTGCAAAGAATTGGAAACTAAAGGGGTGCCCATCAATTGGGGAATGGCTAAACAAGTTGTGGTATATGAATGTAATGGAATTTTATTGTGCTATAAGAAACGAGGAGGTGACGGATTTCATAATTACCTGGAGAGACGTATACAAACTGATGCTGAGCGAGAAGAGTAGAATCAGAAGAAATTTGTATACAATCACAGACATACCATATCTGTGACGACCAACTATGACAGACTGGACTCTTTTCAGCAATGCAGTGATATAAGTTAATCCCGAATGACTCAAGAAAGTGGGAAATGCTCCATCCAGAGATATAACTAGAAAGAACTGAGCCTGAATCCTGATGGAAGCAAACTAAATGATCTTGTTCTTCTCATTGTTTTGTTTTATTTCTTCCTTACCATCTTTCATCCCACCTAGTACACTATGCCTTTGTAATTGGAATAATGTCTAATATGAATGCATCTGCAGACCCTATACTGTACTATATGCTGTCATGAGGGGAGGGGGAGGGAAGTAAAGGAAATTTGAAAATCAAGGAACTATGGAATTGAATCTTGTTAACTGAAACTAAACTAATAAATTAATTTAAAAAAAATTAGAATGGAAGGGGCAGTTAGGTGGTGCAGTGAGTAGAGCACTGGCCCAGGAGTCAGAAGGACCTGAGTTCAGATCTGGCCTCAGACACTTAACACAAACAAACAAAAACCTAGCCATGTGACCTTGGGCAAGTTACTTAACCCCAATTGCCCTCCAAAAAGAAAAAAAAAATTAGAATGGAGTAAATGGAAGCTAATGACTTTATGAGAAATCAAGAAATTATAAAACAACCAAAAGAATGAAAAAAATTGAAGACAATGTGAAATATATCATTGTAAAAACAACTGACCAAGAAATAAGTCAAGGGATGACCCTTTTAATAAAACAAAAAATTCAAACTAGGAGGGGAAGACCCTCAGGGTTATTGACCAAAAGAGAAAGAGTTATTATTTATATTCACCCTGAGCTAGGAAGGCCCAAAAAATAGCCTTAAGTGGTGCTTGGGCAGGGACCTATTGTCCAATCTATGAGCTCTAGAGTGAAATGGACTTAAGGTTGCCAATAAACCCCAAGTTAACTAGGCAGTTTTCAGCCATCAAAATTTACCTTCCTTTGGCAAAGAGAATGACAAGGAGAGGGAGAAAGAGAGAGAGAGAGATGGGAAAGGGAGAAGAGGGAGGAAGAGGGAGACAGAGAAGGAGACAGAGAGGGAGAGGATGAGTTGAGTTACCCAACTGTCTAGGTCCCGATTCAGGCAGCTCAGACTACTCACAGGTTGTGTTTGTCCTTCATTCTTGAAGAGGATGATGACATCAGGGAGGTGATAAACATGACTTGCAGTTGACTTTGATTTGAGAGAGGGAGGTCTGTTCAAGGTCACCAGCCTCACTCTACCCTCCAGAGCCATCTTGATTCAGTGTCCAGATCTCAAACCACCAATTTTTCCCCACACACAATTTGTTATCTAGTCACATCCCATATTTGCACATCTGATTTTTTTGTAGCCAAATGTTGTCAGCTATAGAGAACTCATGCTGAAATTGCAGCTTATATGTGGGAGATGTGGTTTCTGAGATCTTTCCAGGTAGATTTATTTTTTTCCCTTCCTATTCTCTCCCTCCCTTGCAACCACTTCCCCTTGCTTCTTCTACATGAGATAGTTTACCCTACCCTGTCTTTCCCCATCTCCTCTTGCCACTTTCCTCTCTCACCTCATAATTTCATCCCTTGAGTATTCTCCCTTCCCAACAAATTCAACCTATGCCCTCTATCCATATACATACACATTCACATATGTATTCATATGACCACACCCCCTTCTTCCATTATTTTCATAGTGAGAAAGATATCATCACTCACAGTTATTGTTTTTCCATATAGGAGTGTAAATAGTTCAACTTTGATAAGTTCCTTTTGATTTCTTTTCCCTGATTACCTTCTCAGGCATCTCTTGCTTCTTGTGTCTGGATATCAAATTTTCTATTCAATTCTGGTTTTTTCCTCAAGAATGCTTGAAAGTCCTCTATTCCACTGAATGACCATATTTTCCCCTGAAACAAAATACTCAGTTTTGCTGGGTAGGTGACCCTTGGGTTCATTCCCAGTTCTTTTGCCCTCTGGAATATCATATTCCATGCCCTTCTATCCCTCAGTGTAGAAGCTGCCAGGTCCTGGGCTATTCTGATTGTGTTTCCACAATATTGAAATTGTTTCTTCCTGGCTGCTTGTAGTATTTTCTCCTTGATCTGGGGATTCTGGAACCTGGCTATAATATTCCTGGGAGTTTTCTTTTTGGGATCTTTTTCAGGAGGTGATCTGTGGATTCTTTCAACCTCTATTTTGCCCTCTGGATCTAAAACATCAGGGCAGTTTTCCTTGAGAATTTCTTGAAGGGTGATTTCTAGGTTCTTTCTTTGATCATGGCTTTGAGGTAGTCCAATAATTTTTAAATTGTCTCTCCTGGATCTATTTTCTAAGTCAGTGGTTTTTCCCATGAGATATTTCACATTGCCTTCTAATCTTTCATTTGTTTGGATCTGCTTAACAGCATCTTGATTTCTCATAAAGTCATTAGCTTCCATTTGCTCCAGTCTAACTCTGAAGGAATGAATCTCCTCAGTGAACTTTTGAGATTCTTTTTCCATCTGGCAAATTCGACTTTTTAAGGCATTCTTCTCCTCATTGCCCTTTTGGGCCTCCTTTGCCATTTGAGTCAGTCTATTTTTTTTTTTTTATAATAAATTGGGGTTAAGTAACTTGCTCAAGGTTACACGGCTAGTCATTTGATTTATGCGTGGGTGCTCATTTTCTGAGGCCGGATCTGATCTCGGGTCATCCAAACTCCGAGGCCGGCGCTCTTACTCACTGCGCCACCTAGCCGCCCCTTTAGGGCAATTGGGGTTAAGTAACTTGCCCAAGGTTACACGGCTAGGTTTTTGTTTGTGCGGATTAAGTGTCGGAGGCCGGCTCCGAACTCAGGTCCTTCTGATTCCAGGGCCGGCGCTCTATTCACTGCGCCACCTACGCCCGAGTCTATTTTAAGGTGTTGTTTTCCTCAGTCAGGCTGTTGACCCTCATTTCATACTTTTCCTGCATCCTTCTCATTTCTCTTTCCAATTTTTCCTCCACTTCTCTTATTTGATTTTTAAAGTCCTTCTTAAGGTCCTCTATGGCCTGCAACCCGCTCATGTTTTCCCCTGGGGCTTTTGGAGCAGGACTTCTGACCTCACAGTCCTTTTCCCGCTCTATGCCCCCAAAATAGGAGTCTAGGGTTGCATTTTTCTGTTTCCTTTGCCTTGGCATGTTGCCACTTAATTACTTGACTTTTGGGCTTGTTGCCACACTATGGCTTTAAGGCCAGATAGAGGAATTTTCGTCCCGAACGTGTGGGGGGCAACTTCCGTTTCTGGCAAGCTGTAAACCCACCCACGACTTCCACCCTAGATCACAATCCAGATCCAGGGAGGTTAAAGCAAGAGTGATTACCCCCCAAGACTGATCGCTGGATCTCCCTACAATTAATTGCAGGCTGGGAGCCGGAGCTGCCTCTGAAAACTACCAAATGGAGTGTCTCCTCAGCCTCTTCTAGCCCCCAGGGGAGGGAGCCGACGCATTTCCCCAAATACAGGTCCCAAAGTCCATAGGACACTAACCTCTTACTTTGTCCTAGGCATGTCTATGTTGATAATTCTGGAGTCGCCACAGCTGCTGGTGTTCTGGGGTTCCTCCAGCTGGCTGCGGACCCTGCTGCCCTGGGGCTAAAACCTCGGCTCACGGGGACTTGGGCTCTGCTCGGCTCCGCTTCCTGCGCTCTGCGCATTGCGCGCTGCCGGGTCCCAGACTACTGAGCTGGTCCTTCCTGCAGGGCTGCTGGGCTGTCCTCAGCGGGAGGTTAGCTTCTCTGTGTCGTTCTGTGGGTGCTGGGGCTCCAGAAGTTGTTCAGAGTCCCCTTTTACATAGTTTGGGGGGAATCTGGGGGCAGAGTGGCTTGGATGAGCTGTTTCTACTCCGCCATCTTGGCTCCGCCCTCCCAGGTAGATTTATTTAAGGCTCTCTCAGGCTACTTGCTAATGAGAACAAGAGAAAAAAATTAACATTAACAATCTATGGATTTGAAATAAGCATTAGTAAGAATCAATACTTGTTAGCTGTAAGGTGGTAGGGATATATATCTAAAGCATTACCAATTGAATTTGACAAACATCCAGGAATCATGCCAATAGTATCACAGCATTCAAAGATCTTAGCCATTGTCCTACTCACATATTTTTATTAATGACAGCTAAATTTGAGAAGGTCACTTAACCTTTTCCTGTCTTAAATGTTTAATCTAAAGAAGACACTGAAAAAATTCATGATAGCTGTTTTCAAGCATTTGAAAGATTGTCATGTGGAAGAAGCAGTAGTTTAACCCAAGAAGATGAAACCAGGAACCATAAGAAAAAGTTTTGGAGAGACAAATATAGGTATGTCATTATAACATTTTGAAGGAAAAGCTTCCTAAAATCCTGAGATGTCAAAGTGGAGTAAGCTGCCTAGACAGTCAGTGGGTTCCACATCACTGAAAGTTTACTTGTTGGAGATATTGCAGAAAGATTTCCTGTTCAAGTAGTTCTAGACTGTTTCTAAGATCCTTTCTAACTCTTCACTGCATCAGAATCACAATTGCATCTATCACTAGGCCTTTCCAACTTGGTAAAACCAATCAAAGCTTATATTCTGTTGTCATAATCTTCAAGATCTTGAGTCATGTGCTATGCTATGAACAGATAAAATAATAATAATAATTACAATCCTTTTAATAAGTTTTTATTGATATGTTTTGTTTTTACATCACCATAATTTCCCCATTATCCCTATATAACAAATAGTATTTTAAAGACAAAAAAAATCATACAAAAAGATAAATCAGCATAACCAACCAATATATTAGAAAAGTCCAAAAATATATGCAATGTGCAGCAGTTTGTGGCTCTCCCATCTCCACAAAGGAGTGAGTTAAAAGCATCCTTTCATATCTCTTCTTTTGAGCCCTACTAATTCTTTATAATTTAGCATCATTCACTTTTTATTTATGTGTATATATGGATGTGGTTGTTCTTTCCATTTACATTGTTATAGCCATTGTTTTCTTGATTCTGCTTACTTCGCTCTATATCAATTCATGTAGATTTTTCCATACTTCTCTGTATAGAGCACAACCATCATTTCTCACAGCACAGTAATATTCCATTACATTCACATATCACAATTTGGTGATCCATTCCCCAATTGATGGACATCTACTTTGTTTCCAATTTTATGCTCCCACAGAATGTGCTTCTACAACTATTTTGATGTATATGATGACTTTACTCTTTTTTTTTTTTTTTTTTTTGCTTTTTGGAGGGCAATTGGGGTTAAGTAACTTGCCCAAGGTCACACGGCTAGGTTTTTGTTTGTGTGTGCGTTAAGTGTCTGAGGCCGGATCCGAACTCAGGTCCTTCTGACTCCAGGGCCAGTACTCTCTATTCACTGCGCTACCTAGCCGCCCCCAACTTTACTCTTTATTCTCTGATCAAAGAGTATGGACACATTAGCCATTTTATTTGCATAATTCCACATTATTTTCCAAAATGGTTGCACAAATTCATAGCTCCACAAGCAATATGCCGGTATGCTTATCTTCTCACAACCTAACATTATTGCCATTTTTTATACTCTTTACCAATTTATAGGGAATAAAGTGAAACTTCAGGGTTGTTTTTTATTTTAATTTCTTTTACTTGTAATTTAGAGAATTCTTTCATATGGTTTTCTAAATTTTTTAAAGTATTTTCAATTTATTAGCCAATTTTAAAAAATTTGTTGATATATCTTTATAGGTATATGATTTTTCCCCTTAGGCCTGCTTTAGTTTCATTCCAGAAACTGGTATGTTGTTTTACTATTATCACTTTCTGTCACATAATTATTCATTGTTTCTATGATTTATTCTTTGACCCTCCCATTATTTAGTATTTCATTGAATCTGTGTCTGTCATTCATGTTACCTGAACTGATTACTAATTTTATTGTATTATGCTCTCTAAAGGATGTGTTTATTATTTTTGCCCTTTTTACCTGTGTTTGTCATATCTCTATGGACTAAAGCGTGGTCAATATTTGCAAAAGTCCCACGTGGTACTGAAATATATGGATATTCTTTATCCCATTTAGAAAATGTCATAAATCACTTAGCTCTGGGTCCTGCAATTCGTTTAATTCTGTATTTTCTCTTTTGTTTATCTCTCTGTTAGAGTCATAAAAAACTGGGGGACATTGAAATCTCCTACCAATATCATATTGCTATCTGTGTTTTCTTATATTTTAGTGAATTTTTCCTCTAAGAATTTAGATCCTGAGATATATAAAGCATATTAATTTAATACTGCTATTAGTTTGTTGTTTATGGTTCCTTTCAGCAAAATATAGTTTCCTTATTTGTCTTTTTATTTTGTAAATGTTAATTTTTCCTTTGTTAGGCAGTATGATTTCAACTCTTGCTTTTTTAGATTTCCCTAATGCATAATATATTTTTTTCCAAGCTCTCATTTTTATTCTATGCATATCTTTGGCTTTTAGTTGTGTTTCATGTAAGAGGATTGTGGGGTTTTGTTTTCTTAATCAATTTGTTACTCTTTTTCATATTCTTGACTTGTTTAACCCATTCACCTTTAAATCTGTAAGAGTAAGATTTATATTTTCCTCCACTTATCTCTAATATTGAGGGGTAGGTTTTTTCAGAATTTGAATTTTTTTTCCTTCTTCTTTTGTAAAAACAATATTTTGTCTCTAGTAATTTTACTTAAAAATAAGGCAATTATTTTCACACTGGCTCTTTTGCACTCACCCTCAAATCCCTCCATCCCTTCATTTGTTATCCTTTTCCCTAGTATTTTTTTAAGTTTTAATTGACTTTTCTTTCTTTTTCTTTCTTTCTTTAATCTAGTTATTAAATTTGTCTTCTGTCTTCTGTTCACTTCACTTCTGTTAAATAGCCAAGTAAAATCCCTTTCTCTCTTCTCCTTCAACTTTAATTAATTTTACATTTTCATTTTTTCAATCTTTTTCTCTTCATTTTTTCCCTTCTTCCTCTTATTTTCCCTTTCCGTCTATGCTATGCTTTTATTTCTTTGATTCATGGCCCTTATATTTGTTTAGTTCTTTTTAAATCTCTGTATAGTGATACATAGAATTAAAGCTTCTAAGGTACCTATTTGGGGTACATTCTTCTAAACAGTTTCTAGGTTATTGGCTTGTAGATCTTACTCCCTTATTCCTTTTTCTCTTAAAAATACCAATTTCTACAAGCAATAGAGGGGATAATGCTCCCTTGGTAGCAATTATCTTATGTCCTTGATTGTATAGCTTATTTTTAACCTTTGTACTCTCTAATGTCATTTTGTACTTTCTAGGTCTATGATTTCCCACTCTTCTCTGTGTATCAGTTCCCTACAGGAATTCTGATTCCCCTTCTCCTGAGGCAGGATAAGTGATTGCTCTAAGAAACAAATCCCTGCAGATTATATCTATTGCAAGTCCCCACCTCTCTCTCTCTCTCTCTCTCTCTCTCTCTCTCTCTCTCTCTCTCTCTCTCTCTCTTTCTCTCTCTCTTTCTTTCTCTCTTCCTCAGGGAAAAGAAGGAAATAGTACCTCTTTTTGCCACCGAAACAAGATTTCCTTTACTTCACCCTTTTTCGATCCCTACAATTGCCTCCTCACTGATTTTTCTATAACCTCTCTTCTTACTGAGAGACTACAGGAAATAATTTCCCTGCATTGTTCATCCTTAACTTGATTAGAGTACATCACATATTCCCCTCTATCTTCTTCCTCCCCTCTTCTCTGTTATAGACATTCTTAGTCTATAATTTGTGGTTGTGTTTTTGTTCAGTCATTTCAGTCAGTCCAACTCTTTGTGACCCCATTTGGTGTTTTCTTGGCAGAGATGCTGGAATGGTTTGCCATTTCCTTCTCCAGTTCATTTTATAGATAAGGAAACTGAGGTAGACAGGGTTAAGTGACTTGCCCAGGGTCACAAAGCTAGTAAGTAAGTTTCTTAGGCCAGATTTGAACTCAGGAAGATGAGTATTCCTGACTTCAGGCCCAGCACTCTATCAACTGCACCACCAAGCTCTCTCTTCTGTAATTTCACCCCACCAAAATATATATATATATATTGATTCATATGTGAGCAGATATTATAAAGTTTAACCTATGATATTTCAGACCTGTTTCTCCACAATCACTTCTATTTCACTATTGTTTTCACTCTTCTCTGTTGCATACTGGAGTTGTAAACTGGTCTAGACACATTCTAGAAAACAATTTGGAACTATGCCCAAAAGACTATAAAACTGTGCATACATAAAACCAAGCAATACCACTTCTAGGTCTGTAACCCAAAAAAATCATAAAAATGGGAAAAGGATCCACATGTAGTAAAATATTTATAGCAGCTCTTTTTATGGTAGCAAAAGAATTGGAAACTGAGGGAATGTCCATCAATTGGAGAATGACTGAACAAGTTGTGGTATATGAATGTAATGGAATACTATTATTCCATAAGAAATGATGAGCAAGTAGACTTCAGAAAAACCTGGAAGGACTTACATGAACTAATGCTGAGAGAAGTGAGCAGAACCAGAAGAACACTGCACACAGTAATAGCAACATTATATGATGACAACTTTGATAGACTTAGCTCTTCTCAGTAATGCAAGGATCTAAGACAATTCCAAAAGACCCATGATGGAAAATGCTATTCACATCCAGAGCAAGAGCTGGAGTCTGGATGCAGATGGAACCATACTATTTCTCTTTTTTGTTTGTTTGTTTGTTTGTTTTTTCTTATGGCTTTTCCCTTTGGTTCTGATTCTTCTTTACAACATGACTAATATGGGAATATGTCTAATATGATTGTACATGTATAGCTTATATCAGATTACATGCTATTTTAGAGAGAGCTGAGGGGAGGGAGGGGAAAAAATATAGAACTCAAAATCTTATAAAAGTGAATGTTGAAAACTAAAGATAATTTTTTAAAAAAACAAACCAAAAAAATAAAAATAATATTTATTTCTCTAGTTATTAGTTTATTCTCTAGTGATTTAAGAGCATTTTATATGATTATTGATAACTTGAATTTCTTCCTTTGAAAACTGCTTATTCATATCCTTTGACCATTTCTCAATTGGAGAATGGCTTTTGTGCTCTAATTCTCATAAATTTGTCTACATATATGTATATTAGAAATGAGACCTTTTGGGGCGGCTAGGTGGAGCAGTGAGTAGAGCGTCGGCCCTGGAATCAGAAGGACCTGAGTTTGGATCCGGCCTCAGACACTTAACACACACACAAACAAAAACCTAGCCGTGTGACCTTGGGCAAGTTACTCAACCCCAATTGCCCTCCAAAAAGCAAAAAAAAAAAAAAAAAAAAAAGAGACCTTTTTTTTTCCTACCATCTTACAGCACGGCCACCATGGTGCGCATGAATGTCTTGGCAGATGCTCTCAAAAGCATCAACAATGCAGAAAAGCAAGGAAAACGCCAGCTTCTCATTAGGCCGTGCTCTAAAGTAATTGTCCGGTTCTTAACTGTGATGATGAAGCATGGTTACATTGGTGAATTTGAGATCATTGATGATCACAGAGCAGGAAAAATTGTTGTGAATCTCACTGGCTGATTAAACAAGTATGGTGTAATCAGCCCCAGATTTGATGTTCAATCGAAAGATCTGGAAAAGTGGCAGAATAATGTGCTACTGTCCTGTCAATTTGGGTTTATTGTGCTTATAACCTCAGCTGACATCATGGACCACGAGGAAGCAAGACAGAAACACAGAGGAGGAAAAATCCTGGGATTCTTTTTCTAAGGGTGTAAACATACATACAAATAAAATGCTCCAATGGACAAAAAAAAAAAAAAGAAATGAGATCTTTATTAGAGAAATTTGGCTAAAATTATTATTTTCTTACTTTCCTGCTTTTCTTCCAGTTTTGGCTATATTGGCCTTATTTGATCTACTTTAATTTTGTGTAATCAAAATTGTCCATTTTATTTCCTATGAACCTCTGTAATGTTAATGGGAGTTAAAGATCTTCCTCATCCATTAACAGGCCTCACATGGAGCCCAAAAAGAGAAGCTTGATTAGGGGAGGCTTGTTTGTTCAGGAAGGCCCATACCTCTTCTTACTTTGTAATTAGGCAGTGGGTCATGAGGGTTGTGATGCCCTCTGACCCTGAAGAAGTATACACATTCTCTGAGGTTAGCATTTTACTTTGGGGATCATTCACGGGAAGATAATTTGTATGATTTGGTCAAATGAACTCTGGGTAACCATTAAGGAGCCCTCTGGCTTTGAAAACCCAGATACTGGTGCTTCTCTCTCTGGTAACTATGCAGGTAGGTAATGGTCAGACAGTTGGATCTATCCATTGATGTGTGATATATGTATTATTTGGTTAGATGGTTAGAAGCCCTATTTGTTGGTCTTTATGCTATTATTTCTGCTTGTAATTTCTGTTTGCATTTTCTCTGAAGTTCAGAGTGCTAACTTTTTCCCCCTGAACTAAGTAAATGATACATATGTTCAATTAAACTAAGATTGTTGGCCCCTTTTGAGTTGCTTTCCTATAGAAAAGCAGATCAAAGAACCTATGCTGGCAGCCCTCCTGTATGCTGTTGTTATTGGTCTTACACCCCCACAGTAGCTGCAAGTAGCATTGCTGTTACAACTTCTTTGTATCTCTTTTTGGTTATTGAATGCTTCCAGTTTGGAAAGCTCAGCAATTGTTTACTTTGTTTTTGTGGGGGGGTAGGGTTATGATCCCAAACCTTTGTACAAACAGATTCCTAACAAATCTTGAACCAGTAAGATAAATGATGGCACCTCAGAGGTAGGGAAGAGAATAAGTCTTTAAATAGTGACAGGCAACGTGCTCACCTTGAGAGGCAGGAGGAAGAGGAGGGCTTTTCCTTTGTTTAAGCTGAACCTAAAGTGCTCTTTGGTGACAATTCTATAGACAATGACCTTTTCCTCTTCTTCTGATGTGACAAAAAAGACTAAAAGCAATAGGTTCTATCTTACCCCCATCTGGCTCTGCTTAGGAGTCAGTGAGGTGGGGAAAGACCTGACAATGTGCCATTGATTAGGTATGCTCCAGGGAAGTCCTCTGAGGTACTTAGGAGATGTTGAGATTTTTGAAGTCAAGCAAACTGGTTTATTTAGCACATACTTATGATCAGATAGAAACAGCTCGGTCATGGACTAACATGTCTTCCTCAGATGGAAAGTGGTCCCAGAAGTTGTGGGATTTTTTAGGGGGCTAGGGGTATAGGGGAATCATGTAAGTGAAACCTGAGGTTCAGAGTTCATGTGCATGGGACTCCTCTCATTGGTGGAGATTACTTGACCCTCAATGCTTGCATGAGGAGTAGAATTGTCAGAGCTTGAGGGAGATGAGAGATCTTGATCACCTGGCTTCCAATTTCAACAAAGAAGGTTCACAGGTTCCTAAAGAAAAAGAAAGAAAAAGGAAGAAGTCGTCATATAAAGGACCCAGCACTGCCATCATATCCCTTATCCCTACCTTGCTATGCCAGAGACTTTAGGGACTTTCCCCTTGGGCAAGATCTGGGATTCTCTCTCAGTTAAGCTGTCTCACTCATAGTAAGAAAGTTCATTCACTCAGTATTATCTGATATATTCTCATCTGGATACCTTCTCTGACTTCTGTTTTGCTATTGACTTGGTTAAATGGGTTTTTTTTTACTATTTAAATGGATGCTGTTTATTAATGGTGTTATTTGTGGAACCAGCTTTAGGTGAGAAGGAAGTCAACCCTTGGATATATGGCTTGGGAAACTTCTTTGATCGGGAGCTCATTTGGACTCTACTGGGCCATCAGCAGTCATCTTGACTATTGTCTTGCCACTGGACAGCAATTACTCTGGAGGAGAGAGTGAGGTTGATGACTTTCCACAGCTCTGACTCACTTCAATCCAATCCACATCCAAGTAAAGACATCAGCCTCATGATGTTGTTGGTCCTCTTCAAAAACGAAGGACAAACCATCTTTGAGTAGGACTAGCTGCCTTCTGGGGACCCAACTGGCCAGTTCAAGTAGGGCACTGCTACTATCATCATTTACTTCTTTTTTTTCCTCCTCCTTTTTCTTCTCCTTCTTCTTCCCCTTATATATGGGTGGCTCTGTCCAAAGAAATAATTTTTGGTCACTTATATTTTGAAAGATATCTTGAGGTTTGGGGACTAGATTTTTTTAAATTTACTATTTATCATTATTATTTTCTGGAACAATTAACCTTTTGTACATTTTTCATTTATGAAATATTGCTCTGAAAAAGCAGGCTTTGAAAAAGCCCATTGTTTCATTGAACAGTTAATAAAAAGTCCCAGTTGAAGTCTCTCTTGATCATTGTTGGGGTTTTGATGGCTCAAAGTGATCATAAATAATTATTTTCTGTTCTAGCCAAAAACTTTGAAGTTTTTCCACCTCCCAGATTGATTCTTTTTTGATGGCAAGCCAGGCCATCCTTTGTCTCAGTTCTTACCTAGCTCTTAGCCATTGAATAGGCATTGTCTCAGTCAAACTGAGACCTGGGAAAAGTTGTTGTTTGCCCTTCATTCTCAAAGAAGGCCATGAAGTCAGAGAGGTGATGCCATGACATGCAAGTGAATTAGATTTAAGTGACAGAGGGCTGTGAAAAATCACCAGCCTCACTTTCTCCTCCAGAGCCATCTGGGTTCAGTGGCCAGATAAAGATCAGGACAACTGGAGTTAGCCTAGGATACAGTGGGATCCTTGGACTTTTCAAGCTAAGGTCTTTAACAGGTCTCAGTTTGATTGAGGCAAGGCTCATTTAGTGATTAAGGCAGAGGATGGCCACTTCACCTAGTCAAAAAAATAAATAAATAAAATAAGAAGTGATCTGGGAGGGAAAGACCCTCAGGATTTCTGGCCAAAACAGAAACAATTGCTATTTACATTCATTCTGAGCCAGTCAGGGCCCAAACAATGACCAAATAAGGTTTGATTTGGGACCTATGACCTTAGTTTTAAAAGGCCGGTCACCCATTACATTCTGCATCATTGCCAATTGTCTTAATTTCTGCCTAACTGATGGACTCCAGTGACTCTGGAGAAGAGAATGGGGCTAATGACTTTGCACAACTCTTGTCCACTTTAATCCAATTCACACACAAGTCAAGATATCAGTCTCGTGATGTCATTGGTCCTCTTTGGTAACAAAAGACAAACAACAACAGCATCTTAACTCTAAAAATGATTTCTTCTAGACTAATAATATTTGGGTGTGGAATGAGGAGAACAGATACAATTCTAGTGCAGAACCCTTTGTCTGAGGAGAGCCCGTGGCTAGCCTCTGGCCTCAACCTCTTACTACTCTCCTGGCAGGAATCAAAGATTCCCTTGGAGAAGGGTGGACAGTGATGATTCTAAAGATATCTATTTGAACTTCTGGCCCACATCTAGAAAGACCCATGTGGACAAACATAACCTTCATGAGCAACAAAACACACCACGTATCCCCTTGGGAATGGGATCCAGGTGGTCCCTGCTTTCCCAGAACCTTAGTCCGGGGGGCTAAACATAGTCAGAGTCTAATAGCAAATCAGGTTCACTGTGGCAGGGCTAGAGTGGTACCATTTGTCAATGATAAGGCGGTGAGAGGTTCACATATGTTAAACAACTCCAAGACAGTAAGGAAAAAGGCCAACAATAAAGGCATTTGAGGCTTAGGCTGTTATGGACACCCTGCAGGACATCCTACAGAAGGTGGGACAAAAGGCTCTACAATCACATTAGTTTTTGGTCAACATATGAGAAGTCTAGCACTGTTTATGTCTCTGTCTTAAGGTTTTATTGAAGAATTGATACTCCATTCACTAAAGAAATATTCCTACAAAGAATAGCAAAGTGGGCTAGTGGATAGAGTCAAACTTAGAGACAGGAACCCCTAGCTTGAAGTCCGTCCTCTGAAATTCATTTAATAAATAAATATTTATTAAGCATCTACTATTCGAGAGGCAAATGCACTAAGAAGTGGGATGCAAAAGAGGCAAAAGATGGTCCCTGCCCTCTAGAAGCTGGCTATGTGATCATAGGCTAGTTACTTTGCCTCTCAGTGCCCCTGGGCAATTCTGAGTTTGAATGGTATCTGTATTGGTAGAGGGCATTTATTCCCCAGGAGTTCCCAGAATCAATCAAATCACAGGTCAAGACCACTTGGTGTCCCCCCAAAAAACAAGAACTATGCCTAGAAACATGTTTCTTGAGAGAAAGGACTAAGAATATAATGAATTCTCAATAAGTACTTGAATTCAATAAGTGCTTACTGTGCTTACTCACAATGTGGATACACATAGTCCACTAGTACCTTAGTAGGGGCTAGGAAAGATGCAGAAAATCAATACACTGGTCTCTTCATATTGATCTCTGCCCTCTTGGAACTTACCATTTAGTCAAAGATGAGAAGAATATACAAATGCACATAGAAAATAACTTAAATAGTTTGATTGTTCAGTGCTTTCTCATCTATGTGGGCATTCCTATATATGATGGCGATCACAGCCCCTTCATACCTTCCCATCCAGGGTAATTCTTTTACTATAGAGGTAAATCCTCCACAAAGATGAAATCAAATGTACTGGGGGTCTTCTCTTGATGGTTTGCGGATAACCATAGAGTAACAGGTGTAACTACCTCCCCTTTCCTTTTCTTGTGGTAAATTGCTCTGATGACTTAAAAGAACAAAAAAAGGAAAGGTAGAAAATGCTACAAGAAGTCAGAATAAGAATTGTCATTTCTGGTTGAGGGAATTAGGGAACAATTCAAGGAAGAGGTGCCTCTTGAGCTGTCTTAAATGACAACTGGGAATTTCATAGGTGAGGATGAGGGCAAGGGGCAAGGCTGCAGGGGTGGAAGAAGAGGAACTCCAAGGCATGGAGGGCAAGATATATAAGATATATATAAAAGACAGGCTGTGATAGAGTGCAAGGTAGAGAATAGTGTAAAATTAGATAGATAGATAGATAGATAGATAGATAGATAGATAGATAGATAGATAGATATCTAGCTATATTTATCTAATCCATTAATTTTTTGTTAAGATGTTCTTTGTCATAACATGTGTTTAATCTATGAAATACAATACTTCCTTTAGAAAATTGCTGTTAGAACTGGAATTGGAAATTGTCTAGACTAATCCCCTCATCTTTCAGATAGAGAAACTGAAGCTTAAATGGACTCGATGATTTATCCAATGTCACACAGCCAATAAAAACTTCATCCAAAAATTCTGAGATACTTAACATTTAGTCACTAATAAAGTAATTGGATTCTCCAGGGCCAAAGAAAAACTCATTCTTTCTTAAGAAGAAAAATAGATAAATGTAATGATGTCTGGGTCCTTGTGTCTCCTCTGATACCTCATCATGGGGTGAAGGTGACACACAAGTCTCAAAGGCTATGCCAGCAGAGGGCAAATTCTGGCAGGTCCTCCCAAACTGGAAAGGCTTCAAGTACCAGTCCAGAGACAGAATGTGTATTTGTCCTCAAAATGTCAGGCTGGAAGGGCATGGGAGAAGGCCCATCACCTTAAGGACACATCGGTGGAATCACAGGTCCTTTGTTTCAGCTGAGTTCTGAAGGTTTCATATTAATCTTTTTTTTTCCTTTTTGGAGGGAGCAGGGCAGAGCAATTAGGGTTAAGTGCCCAAAGTCACATGGCTAGTAAGTGTTAAGTGTCTGAGGTCAGATTTGAACTCAGGTCCTCCTGACTCCAGGGCAGGTGCTCTATTCACTGCACCACCTAGCTGCCCCCGTATTAATCATTTCACAATCATTAACCAATGAAATAATATTATAAAGCATTTAGCACAATGCCTGGCACATAGTATGTGTTATGTAAATACTTATTCCCAATCCCCCTTCCTTCCCCTTGTCTTGGAAGACTGGTAAAGCAGGGGATGGATGTCGAGGAAGGTATGGGGAAAGATTCAAGGGAAGTTCCCTGAGAACCAAGACTTCATTCCTTTATTTTCCCAGCATTTATTTAGCACAGTGCCTGGCATAGTCACATAGTGGAAGCTTAATAAGTGCTTGTTGACTGATTTACTTTAGTATTTGTTTCCTGGGAACCTAGTCCAGGGCCTAGCACACTTTATGCTCAAATAAGTTGATTTTAGGTTACCATAAATAGGCTTTGGAACACCGGAAGTATAGAAGCAGAGGCAAAATGGTGTGTTGTCAGCTATGTTTTAGATTTGGGGGAGGGGGGAAAGACGAGGGTCCTGTTCAGGTACACGTTGGATTGGATGGCATCCCCATTCTAATAAAAAGCAGTCACTAACTAGCTGGGCAACCCTGGGCAAATCACTTAACCTGCTTCTTTATCTGTAAAATGAAAATAATAATAGTATATATAGAGCGCACTGAAGAACGTAAGGCGCTACATGAATGCGATATTATAATTACTAATTATTAAAAGGAAGGCAGTCAGAAACATAAAGGCAAAGAGTTGAGTAACTGAGGATAGCAAGAACAAAGTCTAGGGGACAGATGGGATGGTGCGGGGCGGGACTGGGACGACGGGAAGGGGCGGGGCTGAGCCTCTGAACTGAAAAGGACCAGATTCGAAGTAGGCAGGAGGCAGGGTAGTGAAGTTGGGTGCCCTCCCCCACTCACTGTCTATAAAGATGTGATTCTCTACCCGGCCAACTCCCATTGGCTATTCAAATAAGTGAAGAAACCGTGGGCCAATGAGGTGCGGCCACGGCTTGGCGAGCGTTTTCTCGTTCTCCCTCTCCCGCTGCTATTGCAGCTCTCTGGCTTCCCTCCCCGCCCCTCCCGGGCAGAGGGCGGGGTTCGCCGGGCCGGCGGGGCTACTGAGGAGAGAGCTGGCGGGTGGCTGAGGGAGCGGGCGAGCAGGGATTGCTGCGGCGGCTCTTATTGCGGCGGTGCCCCGGGGGCGCTCCTCAACATGACGGGCCTAGGGTTCGGTAAGCGCTAGGCAGGCTGGCGGGCGGGCGCGCGCGCGCGCGCGGAAGCGGCTGTTGGGAAGCGGTGGGGGGATGGGGATGGCGAGAAGCGCTTTCGGACAGCCGGCTTCATCCTCCGCCCCCCCGCGGCCATTGTGGCGGCCGGGCCGGGGAGCGAAGAGGGAGCCCTGAGGAGGGGGTGGGCTCTAGTCGGGGAACGCACTGGGCTGACGTGCCTCCGCGGGTGGGAAGGAGGGGGAAGAGCAGCGTGTTAAGATGAGCTGGGATGGGGGTCTTGATGGGGGTGGGGGCCGTGCGGGGAGTCTTTTGGTGAATAAAAGTGAAAGACTTTGGGATCACTGCTTGGTGACAGAGGGGTCTTGGTAGGCTTGAGTTTGGTGTACTTGGTGGCGGGGAGAGAGAGGAACACGGAGCACCCTGGTGAGGACTAAGCAGGGACGAGCACGGGAGGTCCCTCCATCGGGGCGGGGGCTGCTGCTGTCTAAGCGGGTGTGAGTAGGGGTTAGACTGGGGTGGGGGGGGCTTCGTGTATGCATGCGTGCCGCGCGTGAGTGAGTGTGAATGTGCACTGGGCATGGGGGAGAGGGGTGGGACGCACCAGTGAAGAACCCTGGTGGAGGAAGTTCTTCCTGTAGGGGAGGAAATGATGGAGGTGGGGGGGGGGGGGCTTTCCTGGGCTAAACTTTGAGCTCTCTCTGAACTGGGATGGTGGGAGTGGGGAAAGCCTTGTTACATTTCAGCTTGTGATGTGACTGGCTCGGTAAGGGTGGTTCTTAACATTCTGGCCCCTTCTGACTCGACAAGTCTCTTTTGTGTTTATTGGGGAGGAGTGAAAGCACACTTATTTTGGGCTCAGAGAACCAAACTCTTGCTTGTACACTCAGGCGTGGGAGAGGGACTAATGAGCTCATTCCTCCTTACATCAAGTATTTGGAAGAGTATGATAGAAAGAAAAAGAATTCTCTGTGGGTTCATTTTGTTTATGCTTAATTTTTATGGGTGTACAAAATGGGTTGGGGTACCACATCCCACATAATACTACTCTGAGAGTTTTGTGTGGCACAATGTGAATGATAGGTGTGATGTTTTCTCCTTTCACCTGTCCTATCAGGGGTGCTTTTTCCCCATTTATATCCCTAGATTGTAACAGTACCTAGTACATAGGAATTGCTTTAATAAATACTTGTTGACTGGAGATGGAAGGACCCAACTCCATCATTTACAGTTCAGGAAACTGAGACCCATGAAGGTTAAATGACTTGTCCAGTGTCTCACAAATATACTTAAGTAGTAGATCCTGGGTTTAAACTCAGATTCTCTGATTCCCTTTCCATTCCACTTCTGTATTAATTTAGTAAATTTCCTTGAATATCTAGCTTTCTAGATAAGCAATCATCAAAATATGTATGGTTTTAGAATTCACACTTATTAGCAGTGTGGGACTTAACTTCAGTTAGGCAGCATAGTGACATCGCTGAATGCAGTAGAGAAATAGAAATTACAGATGCCAAATCATCTGCTCACATAGATTCTAGACATTTAGATAATTGAGATATTACTGGTGGCATTCATCAGTGAATAGAAGGATAAAAATAAATTTAGAAAACTAGTATAGGTCAGTTTAGAAATTAACCTATTTTGTCATCTTCTATGGAGATAAATGTGGGATTTTGTCTGGGAGCCTGAAGTTAAGGTCTAGGAATACATAAGTTCTCTCTTATATAACCTTTTAATTTTTTTTTTTATTCTGAACTTAGATACCAAAAAACTTTTTTTATATATGTGATAAAACACACGCAAAAAAGATTGAATATGCAGCTGTGATTCTCCATTCCACTAGCTTTTTAAAAAGTATAGTAAATTACACTTTACTTGTAAAACTATTCTATTAAAAAAATGTTTCATTGGCCTTACCACCCTTTCTAGTCTCCCAACTCCTGGTTCCCTCATTTTAAAAAAAGAGAGAAAGAAGGAAAGGCATTTGTAACAGACATGGTCAAGGAAAAGGAATCCAACAGTGGCCATGTACAAAAATGTAAGTCTCTCTCAACATCACCTTTTCAGGAAGTGAATAACATACTTCATAAATCCGCTGGGGAGTCATGGTTGATCCTTAAATTGATCTGAATGCTTTGTCTTTCACAGTTGTTTTTCTTTTACAGCATTGTTGTATTTGTGTAATTTGTTCCTCTGCTTCTGCTCATTTGAACTCTGTATTAGTTCATAATACCTGGGATTCTCTAAAAGTATCTTTTGTCCTTATTTATGGCACAATAAATTCATATATCATAAATTGTTCAGTCATTGGTAGGTATTCCCTTAAGTTCCAGATCTTTTCCTACTTTTAACTACACCTTCAGAATCAGAAAGTTTGCTTTACGTGTTATTTATTCCCTGGTCCAATTTTCCCTTCTTATTCCTGTTTGTATTCTTCTGTTTTTACACCATACTGTGTATGGATTCAACTTTCCTCTCTACTTTTCAGTTATGAATGAGGTTCTTCTGATACCTTCATTGTCTCCTCTGTTTTTATGTATTCTCCGGTTTTGAGAACTAGCAAATTACACTTCTTTCTTCCTCTCTACACTAGTATATTCTTTTTCTTTTATTTTCTTGCCCCTTTAAAGCCCTCAAAACAGAACCAGTTCACCCCCAAATACTGTTTTTCTTGTTTAACTTCCTTAATTACCTTAGAAATTGTTAAGACTGGGGGCGGCTAGGTGGCCCAGTAAGTAGAGCACCAGCCCTGGAGTCAGAAGGACCTGAGTTCGGATCTGGCCTCAGACACTTAATGCACACACAAACAAAAACCTAGCCGTGTGACCTTGGGCAAGTTACTTAACCCCAGTTGCCCTCCAAAAAGCACGCACACACACACACACACACACACACATAAATATATATATATATATATATAAATATAAAGACTGGAGGAACACTTACTTGTTCCCTCCCTTCCCCTCATCAAACAGCCTTTTCCAATTGCTCAAATAAATTTACCTTTTGGTCTTTTCAGCAGAAGTGATTAAGCATCCTGTCTTCCCTTAAAGATCCACTTTTTCCTCTAAAGGATTATACTTAGATTCCAGGGCAAATTATTCTTGATCATAAGCTTTTATGTTTTGTCCTTTGTGGTACCCTTGAGATCTCGGTGTGGTGTTTTGACTAGTTTGCACAGAACTAGACTTGGAATATTTTTTCTTTGACATGGGAGCTCTTGATTTGGACTGTGGTGGTTCTGGGACTTTGCTATTTGTGTTTTGAGGATATGAAATGATTTCTTTGAATCTTCATTTCACCTACTGGTTCTAATAGATCTGGGTAGTTTTCATTTATGATTTCTTGAAATTCAGTGGCCAGGCTTTTTTTTAATCATTGTTTTCAGAGAATTTAATGATTCTTAAATTATTAGTTTGTCTTTCTTTTTTTCAGGCTTGTCCTAATATTTTTGGCTGTATCATAGAGTCATTGATTTCTGTCTGTTCTAGTTTTCAGGGAGTCTTTCTTGGGTAAGGTTTACCACATCATTTTCTAAGCTATTTATTCTCCTTCCATTTCTTTCCCCCAACCTAAAACCTAGCCGTGTGACCTTGGGCAAGTTACTTAACCCCAATAGCCCTCCAAAAAAAAAAAAAAACAAAAAACCATTTCTTTCCCCCAGAGCTTTTATTTCACTTTTTCTAAGTATTTATGTAGTCCTTATAGAAAATCCATTTTTTCCTTTGAATTTATGCTTGCCATTGTTAAAGTTATTGTCCTTTTTGTACATCTTACCATCTTTCTAGTTGTAGTTCCTTAACTTGGGTTTTGAGCTAGGCTCAGACTTTGCCTCTGCTTTATCTCTCCCTAAGTCATTGGGATTACTTGCACTGACCTCCACCTTCTGGGACCTCTGAGTCTTGAGATTCATAGTATTGACTCTTTAGGTCATCAGTAGCATTTTGGAACAAAGTGATAGGGAACTAGGAGACTGGCCACCTGGACTGCTGTGGTTTTAACACTGCTTCAATTTCCAGGATCTTCACCCTGGGACTTTCAGGGATAAGGGACAGCTGTTGCTATCTCTAGACACAGACTTGTCCCCTACATGTGTTTCTGATTGCAGTATAAAGCTACCAACTTGTTTATCTGTATTGGTACTGGTCTTGGCTTTACTGGCAGCCTCTTTTCCTATTCTTATGGTTGACATTTTGTGTAGAAGAAGTTATAAGTTATAGTTTTATTATTGGATTCATTATTCAGTCTGGTATGAATTTCAGTTTTTGCTAAAGTAGGTGTTAATAAGCTGGTCAGATGCCATTCAAACAGTTATCTTGGCTAGAAGGCCTTGTGTCTAATATCTTGTACATAACACCTTTTAAGTTAGTGTAAACCTCATTAGTTATTATTAAGAATGTAGGCATGGATAGAGGACACAGGTTGAATTTGATGGGAAGGGATGATTTTTTTGGAGGGCAGTTGGGGTTGGGTGACTTGCCCAGGTTTACGTGGCTGGGTTTTTGTTTGTATGTTGGGTGTCTGGGGCCGGATCCGGGCTCTGGTCCTTCTGGCTCTGGGGCTGGTGCTCTGCTCGCCGCACCACCTAGCCGCCCCAAGGAAGGGATGATTCTTAAGGTGTGAAGTCAAGAGGTGAGAGAAGAAAGTGGCAAGAGGAGATGGAGAGAGACAGGGTAGGGTAAATTATCTCATGTAGAAGAGGCAAGGGGAAGTAGTTGCAGGGGAGGGGAAGAACAGGAAAGCAAAAAGGCAAAAGCATATTCTCATTGAAGTTGGCTCAAGGAGAGAATCACATACATACTAAATGGAATATCTTACCCTCACTCACTCTCCCTCTCCTGAGTAGGGGAAAGAGGGATGAGAGGGGGGATGATGGAGGGGAGGGCATTCTGGGGGGAGGGGAGGTTGGAAGTACCGACTATCAAAGAGGGACAGGATCAAAGTAGGGAATGGACCAGGTGGGAGGTGAGACAGTTAGGAGGGAAATATAAGCAGTCTTTTACAATATATCTACTATGGTAATGTTTTGCATAGCTATACATGTACAACACATACTGAATTGCTTATCTTCTTAGAGGGAGTGGGTGACAAGGGAGGAAGGGAATGGATCTGAAAATCGAAGTTGTAAAATTAAATGTTTCATAAGATGTCCAGGCATTGGGGCCCAGAGATTCACCTTGCCCTAATGGCAAAGTCAAAGGGGATGTGGGAGAAGATATGGGAGAGAGCAGATTGGATAAGGGGATATCTAGTGGGACTGCTATTCTGGGGTGGTGGGTAGGGAAAAAATGTAACTCATAATCTGGTGGAAATGAATGATGTAAACCAGAAGTTAATAAAGCATTTGTTTAATTTAAAAAAAAAAAGAATGTAGAGATCATTTGAAAGAGGAATCAGAAGGGGGCAGCTAGGTGGCACAGTGAATAGAGCACTGGCCCTGGGGTCAGGAGGACCTGAGTTCAAATTCGACCTCAGACACTTAACACACCCCAAAAAACTAGCCTTGTGACCTTAGGCAAGTTACTTAACCCCAATTGCCCCTTCAAAAAAAAAAGAAAGAAAGGGGAATCAGAAAAATGCCATCTACTAATGCTAAAATAGCTACTCTCCTGAAATTATGTCATTAGTATAGCATGACTAGAAAGGCTAGTCTGTGGAGCACCTTCAAAAGGATAGTCCATGGACTATAAGAATTTACTCCTAAGGGTAAGAGTGGAGAGGAGACCTTCAGTTTTCTACCACCTACTTAAGCCTAGAGATATTCTTTGAATGGGGATATGTATGTCACCATGGCTTCTAATCCAGAGAGTAGATGATTAAGCTTACGTCTAGCTTGAAAATAGAACAGGAGTCCAAAGAGGTTTATATATAAAGTACATCTTGCTTTGGGGTATATTTATCTCAGGAGCTTGACATATTTTAGTGATAGTTTGAGAAAACGCAGCTTTAAGCTAGTGCTGAGATAGAGTTAAGAAAAGCTGTTCTCAGGCATTTACTTTGTAAACATCAGGCTTTATATACAAATCCTTGGAAAACAGTTTAGTTGGGATAAAGTTCGAAGATCACAGTACTGTACAAGTACATTGAAGAGATGAAAAATAAAGGTTTCATGAAGAAAATGGCATTTGAAGTAGACTTCAAGAGGATACCTTTATTAAGGAAATATACATACATGCTATGAAATTCATCTTTCCTATTTCATACCTCAAAACCCCTCTACATCTTTACCTATTCTCTATTCCTGTCTTGGAGAAAGAGGGGCCAACACCTCTCCCTGACTCCTAGGTCCTTTCTCCAGGAATTTTTCCTGTGGATTATCTCTTTCTTGCTGCCAATGTCAGTAATCAGATTTACTTCATTCTTTAAAAACCTTCAGTTGGGGGTGGAGCCAAAATGGCAGAGTAGAAACAGCTCATCCAAGCCACTCTGCCCCCAGATTCCCCCCAAACTATGTAAAAGGGGACTCTGAACAACTTCTGAAGCCCCAGCACCCACAGAACGACACAGAGAAGCTAGCCTTCCGCTAAGGACAGCCCAGCAGCCCTGCAGGAAGGACCAGCGCAGCGCTCTGGGAGCCGAGCCAAGCAGAGCCCAGGTCCCCGTGAGCTGAGGTTTTAGCCCCAGGGTAGCAGGGCCTGCGGCTGGCTGGAGAGACCCCAGAACACCAGCAGCTGTGGCGACTCCAGAATTATCAACATAGATATGCCTAGGACAAAGTAAGAGGTTAGTGCCCTATGGACTTTGGGACCAGTATTTGGGGAACGCGTCGGCTTCCTCCCCTGGGGGCTAGAAGAGGCTGAGGAGACACGCCATTTTGTAGTTTTCAGAGGCAGCTCTAGCTCCTGGCCTGCGAATTGCAGGGAGATCCAGCGATCAGTCTTGGGGGGTAATTGCTCTTGCTTTAACCTCCCTGGATCTGGATTGTGATCTGGGGTGGGTTTACAGCTTGCCAGAAACGGAAATTGCCCTCCCACGCATTCGGGACGAAAATTCCCCTATCTGTCAAAAGACATACTGTGGCAACAAGCCCAAAAGTCAAGTAATTAAGTGGCAACATGCCAAGGCAAAGGAAACAGAAAAATGCAACCCTAGACTCCTATTTTTGGGGGCATAGAGCGGGAAAAGGACTGTGAGGTCAGAAGTCCTGCTCCAAAAGCCCCAGGGGAAAACATGAGCGGGTTGCAGGCCATAGAGGACCTTAAGAAGGACTTTAAAAATCAGATAAGAGAAGTGGAGGAAAAATTGGAAAGAGAAATGAGAAGGATGCAGGAAAAGTATGAAATGAGGGTCAACAGCCTGACTGAGGAAAACAACACCTTAAAAAATAGACTAACTCAAATGGCAAAGGAGGCCCAAAAGGGCAATGAGGAGAAGAATGCCTTAAAAAGTCGAATTTGCCAGATGGAAAAAGAATCTCAAAAGTTCACTGAGGAGATTCATTCCTTCAGAGTTAGACTGGAGCAAATGGAAGCTAATGACTTTATGAGAAATCAAGATGCTGTTAAGCAGATCCAAACAAATGAAAGATTAGAAGGCAGTGTGAAATATCTCATGGGAAAAACCACTGACCTGGAAAATAGATCCAGGAGAGACAATTTAAAAATTATTGGACTACCTCAAAGCCATGATCAAAGAAAGAACCTAGAAATCACCCTTAAAAAATTCTCAAGGAAAACTGCCCTGATGTTTTAGATCCAGAGGGCAAAATAGAGGTTGAAAAAAATCCACCAATCACCTCCTGAAAAAGATCCCAAAAAGAAAACTCCCAGGAATATTATAGCCAGGTTCCAGAATCCCCAGATCAAGGAGAAAATACTACAAGCAGCCAGGAAGAAACAATTTCAATATTGTGGAAACACAATCAGAATAACCCAGGACCTGGCAGCTTCTACACTGAGGGATTGAAGGGCATGGAATATGATATTCCAGAGGGCAAAAGAGCTGGGAATGAACCCAAGGGTCACCTACCCAGCAAAACTGAGTATTTTGTTTCAGGGGAAAATATCGTCATTCAGTGGAATAGAGGACTTTCAAGCATTCTTGAGGAAAAAACCAGAATTGAATAGAAAATTTGACATCCAGACACAAGAAGCAAGAGATGCCTGAGAAGGTAATCAGGGAAAAGAAATCAAAAGGAACTTATCAAAGTTGAACTATTTACATTCCTATATGGAAAAACAATAACTGTGACTGATGATATCTTTCTCACTATGAAAATAATGGAAGAAGGGTGTGTGGTCATATGAATACATATGTGAATGTGTGTGTATGTGGTTACAGTTATATATGGATAGAGGGCATAGGTTGAATTTGTTGGGAAGGAGGATACTCAAGGGATGAAATTATGAGGTGAGAGAGGAAAGTGGCAAGAGGAGATGGGGAGAGACAGGGTAGGGTAAACTATCTCATGTAGAAGAAGCAAGGGGAAGTGGTTGCAAGGGAGGGGGAGAATAGGAAGGCTAAAAAGGCAAAACCACATTCACATTGAATTTGGTTCAGGGAGAAAATGACATACATACTAAATGGGATATCTCAACCTGCAGCAGGATAGGGGGAAGGGGGATGAGAGGAGGGATAATGGATGGGAGGGCATCCTTGGGGGGAGGGGAGGTTGGAAGTACCCACTATAGAAGAGGGACAGGATCATGTAGGGAATGGACCAGGTGGGGGGGTGGGATGAGTGGGAGGGAATTATAAGCAGCCTTGTACAATATATCTACTATGATAATGTTTTGCATAGCTAGACATGTACAACATATACTGAATTACTTATCTCCCCAGAGGGAATGGGTGACAAGGGAGGAAGGGAATGGATCTGAAATTCAAGGTCTTAAAATTAAATGTTTCAAATATATATAAATACTGTTATTAATACTCTTTTGCTTGTAATTGGGAGATAAGATGTGCAGGCATTGGGACACAAAGATTCACCTTCCTCTAATGGAAAAATGGAAGGGGGTATGGGAGAGAGCAGATTGGAGGAAGCGATACCTTGCGGGACTGCTATTGTGGGAGGGTGGGTAGGGGAACAACACGGGGGGGAAATGATTGTAACTCAAAATCTGGCAGAAATGAATGCTGTAAAACAGAAGTTAATAAAGCATTTGTTTAAAAAAAATAAAGAAAAAAACCTTCAGTTGCCACACTATCCCCTCAAGTTATCCTATGTTTCCTTTTCATTACTAAAGTCATAGAATTGTTAGCTCTCTATTCTCTCTACTTTCTCATTACCTAGTCTTCAGTCCCTACTGGTCTGACTTCTGGTCCCCACTACTCTACTAAAATGATCTTTTAATTGTTTGATCTGATGGTTTTTTAATCCTTATGGACTCTGACCTCACTAGAGCTTTTATATACTGTTGACTTACCCTTTTTGGACACTTTCTTTGGTTGTCTTCCTGTCTGGCTGTATATACTTTGTTGGATCTTCATCTGTCTCTTGCCCTCTTAAGTGTTTCTTAGGTCCCTGTCTTCTCTCAGATAATTCGTATGTATATGACTCTCAAATCTACATATCCGTTGCTAATCCTTGTGCTGGGTTTCAGCCACAGTTCTTCAACTGATCAGTTATCTCTTCTGGGATGTCCTGTAGTCATCTCTGCCTCAGGGTATCAGAAGTAGAACTCATCTTCTTCCCATCTAAACTCATCCTTCCAAGCTCTTTCCTGTTTCTGTTGAAGGTACTATCATTCTTTCAGTCATCTCAGAATTATCCTTAACTGTTCTTTCTCCCTCACATCCAATCTCTGATTATCATATTGCCAATTTTTTTGATTCTACCTCCATAACTTCTCTCTCATCTGCATCAGTTTCCCTTCTCTTGCTTGACTCTCAAAGTTCCAATTCTCATCATCATTGGCCTCTACTACTATAATATGCTATTTGTTTCCCTTCTTCTAGTCTCCAATGTCTCCTGCATAGCCAATAATATTTTTAATACGTGTCATTTCCCCTGCTCAAAATCACCTATGACATCCACCCCCACTGCCTATGGGATCAAATAGAAATGCCTCACCTAGTGTTTAAGACTCTAATATGTCCCCATCCTCCTTTCCAGACTTATTTTATACTACTACCCTTCACTTGCTTTACATTCCAGTCATTACTAGCAAATTAGCTATTATTCTAACTTCACACTTAGTCTCTCACATCTATTCATTCTCAGTCCATTCCAATACCTGGAATGCATTGCCTCATCTATATTCAGAATTCTTCAAGTCTCAACTTAGTTGCTGCTTCCTAGTTTGAAGCTTTCCTTGATTTCTCTCCAACCTCCTCCCCCAAGTTGTTCAGTGTTTTCTTTAGACTTTTGTGTTTTTTTTTTTATTCTAATTCTTGGTGCAAGCACCTAGAAGACAGAGACTTTACTTCTGTATACCACTAATGCCTAGCATTGTACCTTAATATTTTTGTTGAGAGAGTTGGAAGGAAGGCATTCTAAGTGTAGAGAATGAACCTGATTAGAGGAATGGAAGGAGCTAGGTGGATAGCAGGGTGTAGACAGTGTTGTAGTCAAGAAGACCTGAGTTCAACTTTGACCTCAAGATATTAACTGTGTGAGTCTGGGCAAATTACTTAACCTCTGTCTGTCTGACTTTGCTCATCTGCAAAATGGGGGTAATAATAGCAACTATCTCCCAGAGTTGTCATGAGGATAAAATGTGATAATTTTGTAAAGTGCTTTGCAGACCTTAAAGCCCTATATAATTTGCACAGAAGGAAATGGTATATAGAACAATCTTAGCTTCTGAATATCTAAAAGGGCTTTGAAGCCAGTTGTTCAGCATTTGAGTCTTTTGCTATAAAGATATAAGTGGTGATGTGATGTTGGTTCCTAAGATAAGTCAGGAGCCAATTTAGCCTGTAACATACCTGTAAAATTTATTGCCTTTTGTAGTGTTTATTTTTGAAAACTCCTTGCAGGGTTGTTCTAGAAGTAAGCAGGCAGGGATCTTCTAACTGTATGGAGCCAATACTGGGGGGAATGGTCAGTAGAAGATTAATCCCTCCCCACGTTTTTGATGGTATGGTTGTGTTTTTGTTGTAGGACTGATAAGCTGTGCCTTAATTCTGGGTGTGAGTAGCTTATATTCCTCTAGTGATGATGTGATAGAACTGACTCCTTCCAATTTCAACCGAGAAGTTATTCAGAGTAACAGTTTGTGGCTTATAGAATTCTATGCTCCTTGGTAAGTACTTATATTGTAGTTTTAAGCACTATGATATCAAAGTATAGATATGTACTCAGGTATAAACTTGAGAAAATTATTAGTCCAATAAAAGAAAATTGAAGTAGGATTATTTGCTTTCTTACCTAATGAGAAACTAATGGAAGGTATTTGGGGAAACTGAGTAAAGTAATTAAATGGTTAAAGATACTGGAGAACATTACAGAGAAAAAGTAGTAAAAATGAGTGTTTATTTTAGAGGAAGTTTTTTTTTTTTAAACCAACAATTGGGAAATACTTTAATGTTGCGATGAGAACTTGAACTATGTTACATAAAAATTTATAATAGTAACTGCGTTCATTATGGCCAAATGTTTATGGACAAAATAAAATCAAGAATTTTTTTTTCTATTTAAGGAAATTGTTTACTAAAATACACTTTCTAGTTGCTTTTCTTCATCTTAATATGTGGTTGGTGTGAGTTGAAAGTAACTGGAACTGAAGGTTTTTATTTTAGATAAAAATTAACAATTTACCTAAAATAACCTCTGGAAGGGAGGTAGAAAACATTTAATTAAAAGCTTGTCTTCAGCAGTGTAGTGGATAGACAATTAGCCTTAGAATTGGGAAAGTCTATATTAAAATTCCATTTTTTTTTTTTTTTTTTTTTTTTTTAAGCAATTGGGGTTAAGTAACTTGCTCAAGGTTACACGGCTAGTCATTTGATTTATGCGTGGGTGCTCATTTTCTGAGGCCGGATCTGATCTCGGGTCATCCAAACTCCGAGGCCGGCGCTCTTACTCACTGCGCCACCTAGCCGCCCCTTTAGGGCAATTGGGGTTAAGTAACTTGCCCAAGGTTACACGGCTAGGTTTTTGTTTGTGAGGATTAAGTGTCGGAGGCGGGCTCCGAACTCAGGTCCTTCTGATTCCAGGGCCGGCGCTCTATTCACTGCGCCACCTAGCCGCCCCGTAAAATTCCATTTCTAATATATATTATGTGTCCAAAGGCAAATCACTTAACCTCTTATTGTGTCCCCAGGTAATTCTCTAAATTGGAGACAGCTGCATATTTCCAATAGTAGGAGTTTACTTACCAAGAAGTGTTCTGTATTAATGAAATCATCAGTCTAAATGAAGAAAGAAAGAAAGAAAAAAAAGCTTTTGCTCACAAACTCTGGTCAAATGTCCATTTAGTATAACACTATACTAGTTGATAATTTAACTTTTTGAGGGGTGGGATATACTTTTTAAAGGGGTCTTTTGGAATATATTATAAAAGAAAATATCAGTGTATTTAAAAGTAAAAATCGCAGGTCTTTAATATTTATCAGTGGAAACATTAAAATTGCTTTTTAAGGAACTTGTGTAATTAAAAATTTGGAAGGATGGAAACTATAGACATCAATTGAAATACATTTTATTTAATGAATTAAAACAACATGGTTAATAGTTACATATAAAGTACATGGATTGCCCTTTTGAAGAATGTGTATTTTAACAAATGACTTAACATTAACACTCTGTAGTAATATATGAGAAAGGAACTTCAGTGCTGCAGAAGGAATATTATTATTTTTAGACAAATATAGGAGGCTTTGTGATTTCACCTTTAAAGGAACTATTTGTGCAAGAATTCCTCTCTGGAGTCATTTATGACTGTACAAAAGTCTTAGTGCTGGAGGCAAATAGAAGTTAAGAAATTTATTTTTCTGGAAGTTAAGAATCACATAGCTGTTATGTCTTGTGTTCTGGAGGTGGGATTTGAACAGACCCTAAAATCTGAGCCTATGACTAACCACTCTGCCAAGCTGCCTTTATAATAGTAGTGTTAAAATAATCTGACATTTTATTCACAAAGCATATTTTAAGAGACATTTGAGTAACTGTCAAGCTAGAGGTTTTGCTATTCACATACATTGCACATTATAACATCTTGATGTGCACAACTAATAGAATCTTAACAGCTAGAGATACAGTGATCCTATTTAGACAAAGGTGTTTACATAAATCACACATAATTTTATAAAAATCTGACCCCTAATGTGACTGTTTATATAGCAAAAGTATATTATTTGTAAATACATAAAGCCTCATCCCAAGATATCTTTAGATACCTAGGATTTTAGATTATTGTTATGCTCAGTGCTCATCGATAAAGTATAACCTTGTATGTCTGGGTCAGTGATTGCAAATAACTAAAAGATTAGGATTGAAGAACACAAATGATTCCGATTACATTATACATGTTTCTGGTCTGAGGTTTGGTTTTTTAAATTTATAACTTTTGAAATGCGAGGTCTGAATGCAGATTGAGACAAACTACTTGCTGTGTTTCTTTTTCATGTTTTGTTTTGTTTCCTCTTTCCCACTGGTCATTCCATAAGTTATAATCCTTCTTTATAACCTAATGATTAATGTGAAGATATTTGTAGATCCTATATTCAAGTGCATTCCATCATAATGGGGGGGGGGGGTTTGAAACTCAAGGAACTGTGGAACTGAATGTTGTAAACTAAAAATAAACAAATCAATTTAATTAATAAAAAAAAGAAATTACTACTTATATTTCAGGTGAACATCACATATTTTTGTTTCAAATATTATTTGACTAATGTAATTTTTAAAAGCTTAATCCTCACTCATTCTCCCCAACTCCGCCAAAACCTACTAGTTATAAAATACTAGCCTGAGATAAGGAGTTTCTTCTCTGCAGTTCAGATTTCTAGTTCTTTGATGCTTATTCAAACCATTTAGACAGAATTTAGCTTTTTTTTTTAAATTGAAGTGTTAACCAAAAATTCCTAAAAATCTTAATTTGTTTCTGTGATTATAAGTAGAGGTTTAAGTAATTTAATCATTGACATTTGTTTCCCTAACCTTCAACCCTATCTTCTCTCCCCTCCATAAAGGTGTGGTCATTGCCAAAGGTTAGCACCAGAATGGAAGAAAGCAGCAACTGCCTTAAAGGTAAATTTCAGCCATTCTCAAAAATGTCTAAATATTCTTTCTGTGCTTTTGCACTCAAAAATAAACAAGATTATATGGGTTTAGTCTGATAGGAAATTTTGCAGTAGCTAATGAATTTGGTTTTCATAGTCTCACAGTTTAAATATTATTGAAATGTCAAGTCTGTGTAGAATTCCTTAGTAATTATATTTTGTTTTCCATTCTGCCTTCGATTATTGTTTATTTATCCCTCATTTCTTCTCACCTTATAATTCACTTAGTATTAATTCTCTTCAAAATCTTGGCATCCATACCCTCCTTTTCTTTCTTGCCTAGTTTTGCTTCTCGGCACCTATTACTTGGACTTCTACAGTATTTTCCTAACCATTCTTTCTTTTTCTGTTTTAATTAAATATGTGATGGGTATAAATTAATATTCTAGTAGTCTGGTTAAAGTTATCCTCCTAATGTACAAATTGAATAAATACTTTTCGTGCCTTTCCGCTATCTGCAGGATAAAAAAGAAACTCCTTAATCAGGTATCCAAGGCTGTCATGATGTGGCATCAGCCACCTTTTTGGCTTTATTTCACGTTACTCCTCTTCATGTTATGTTCTCTTGTCTTCTAGTTAAACTGGAACATAGCTTTCCTCTGAGTTTTTTTTTTCTTCCATATTTGTGATCACTATCCCCAATCTCTGAAGTTTATATCCCCAATACCCCCCTATACTTGTTAAGCTTTTTTTTTTTCCTGAAGGTTAGGTGCCACCTATATCATGAAATTAAGCTTTCCTTGATCTTCCCTCCTTAAGTCAGTTTGTCAGTCCATGATCTCTCTTACACCATTATCATATGTATTCTATTCTTGTGATGTTGTGGGACAAAAAACATTTAAAGTCAGATGACCTAGTTAGTATCCTGGCTAGGATACTTCCTAGCTGTGTGACTTTGGGCAAACCATTTTTTTCTTAGCTCTCATCTCCTGATTTCTACAACAGGGATCATTGTAATGATTACAACATCTTCAAGGTTTTTGTGAGGAAAATTCTTTTAAACCATAAAGACCTGTCATTGTTGTACCTATTTTTGTTCATCTTAACCATTGATAAACTTCTTGAGGACAAGTACTGTCGTGTTTTAATCCAAGCATATGTAGCATTGTACCTTGCATATATTGAGTCTTAGATTTATTTAACTGAATTAAATTATTTGAACTGTAGAATCTCCTATAGCTATGTGTAATGTTAATGAGAGTTGAAGATCTTCCCTGCCCATTAATAGGCCTCATGTGAAGCCCAACAAGAGAAGCTTGACTATGGGAGGCTTGTTTGTCAGGAAGGCCCACACCTTTTGTTACTTTGTAATTAAGTAGTAGGTCACTAGGGTTGTGGTGCCCTCTGACCCAGAAGAAGGGTATATATATATATATACTCTGAAGTGAGGTTTATGAGGAAAGTGTTCGAGTGATATAGCCAGAGAGACTCTGGGTAGTCATTAAGGATCCCCCCATTGAAAACCCAGATGTTGGTGCTTCTCTCTCTGGTATATATAGCTTTGGTCAGACAGCTAGAAGCCCTGTCTTTTTATTTATGTTATTTTCTCTGTCTGCATTTGTTCTGCTTGTAATTTGTTTGTATCTTCTCTGAAATTCAGGGTGCTGACTTTTATGAAAGAACCTATACTAGCAGCCGTCCTGGGTATGCTGGGGTGCTTGCTATTATACTATGTCACTAAGTTATGGCAGGGGAAAATTGAAATAATTTCCAGATTTACCTCTGGACCTCCTTATGGTTCCCACAGCTCACTTCTGTTATGTCTACTAATCCATTTTTGACTCTCTTCCTCGTTTACTCAAGTGCAGATTCTTTTTTGATAATTCTATTTCATTCTCCTCACTTGTGGAGTTTTCCACTATTTTTGATTCTTTTTTTTATCCCAGAATGCTCCTGATGGACCAGATCTCCACATGGGTAGGGAATGTTACACAGTGATTTGCAATTCTAAGAAATTTGACCAGGTGAAAAATATTAATGTGGGGAGTTTTTAATGTAATTATAGTCAACTTAGAGCCCCAATATCACTATTTCTTTTTAAACTTTTTTATTTAAGCAGTTCTGAAATTTATATGAAAAACATTCAGTTTTGAACGAGATAGTGAACTCTCGCCTAGGAGTACAAAATCATGTTTATTTGAATTTCAATAGGATATAGTGAGAGTTGGTGCAGTTGATGCAGATAAACATCAGTCCCTAGGTGGGCAATATGGAGTCCAAGGATTTCCCACCATTAAGATCTTTGGATCCAACAAAAACAGACCAGAAGATTACCAGGGTAAGAATATATTTTCTTATGTCTCCTTCTTTCTGGCTTTGCTGTATAGTGCTATTTCTTTGTTTCAATTTAAACCACATATTTAAATAACCATTACATTATCTCTAGAAAATTCATGGCATTAGATTGCCAAGTGCTTCCTACATATCCCTCTACTGATGCCCTCTATATGACAATCTTGTTCCTCCCCCTACTGGGGACAAAAGGAATAGCATATGGATAAAAGAGCATTTCATTTCAAAGGCCTAGAGAGCTTACAGTCTAGACAACCACACAGACAGGTCTAAAAAAATACACAATACACAGGTATATTTTAAGTGTTTACTTTCTGCTGGGAATACAATGAAGAATTGAAACATTTCCTGCCTTTTACAAGCTTATGTTCTGTAGAGTAGAAATAGATGAATTAAATATAAAACGTATGCAGAATAATTGGGGTGGGAAGGGGACTAGTAATTTCTAAGAGTCAAAAGGACCTTTTGCAGAAGATTACACTTCATCTTGTCTGTTTTTAGACAAGACCATTATAGGAATTCGTTCTGCTTGATTGTATGTATTTGTCATGAGGGTTTTGTTTTCAGATTTCTTTCTTTTTTTGTTTTTATCTCCAGTGAGGTGAGTGTCAAGGGGTGGGGGAAGTTGGAAGGGGGAAAATTATTGCTTGATCGCTAAGAAAAAGAAGTAAGAAACTTTTTAAACTTTTTTCATTTTCTTTGACCATGTATTATTGAAATGGCTCCTTTCTTCTCTCTTGTGACTTTTTCTTTTGAAAGGATAGGAAGAAAATAGGGGAAAGAACAATACTTTTCTTAGCATTTTTTACAAAAATACAAATACAGTAGATAGGATTGTTATTTTTATTAATAATATTTTTGGTTTTGTTAGGAGTAGACCCTGCACAGGGCCTTAAAGAATTTAGCATCTTGTAGTTTTTCTACTTCAGAAAAATTAGATAAAAATGTAAAATCAGATAAAATATAGGGGAAAAACTACTTGGTGTTATTATTGAAGAAATCAGAAAAGGAACTTAGAAAGGTAAGAGATGTGCTCAGCATTGATTAGTTGAAATAAGAGTAGTTTATGAAACAAGAAACTTTTGAGTTATAATCCTAGGTCTCCCAATAACTTTTGCCCACATCTCAATTTCCTTGGTTTATTGGGTTTTTATGTTTCTTTGGTTTTTGTTTTGTTTTTTTAATTTCCTCGGTTTTTAAATATAAGGAATTTGGAATTGATGATGTAAGATTTGTTATGTTTCCTTGTAACACAAAGATTCAGCGAAACTTTTGTCTCATTACTTTTTCTAATTCTCATTTTGAGCTAGCTCTATCTTTGGATTTCATTAGTGTGTTGTTGTTTTTTTTAATCAGTTTCTGCATTGTAGCCTTCTACAAGCCCTTTTTATTTTTCATTTTTAAAAGTTTAAAATCTCCAGAGAGTTTAGTAGTTGTAGCTAAAAGTCGTCCTCATAATTATCATCATCATTCTTGCTCTTTAAGTTAAGCCCTTAAGTGAACTATAGTCCTTAAATGAATTAGTTTATTTTACAGTCTTATAGTAGAACAATTTCTATTTTAGAATCAAAGAACTTAGGTTCAGATCCAGGCTTGTAACTTAACTGCATGTATGACTTTGGGCAAATTCTTTATTCTGGGCTGTAGTTTCCTTGTCTGTAAAATGAGAGTCTTGGATGAAAATTATGTAAAGTCCCAACTATAAATTTGCGATTCTATAAAATAATAGTTTGGTGGACCTTATATTCTGAGTTCCTCTATTTGACAACTAAAAAACTAACTCTTGTGTTTGTTCCTCTTTCCGTAGTTATTTTAAAAACTGAGTGAAATTAATACTAGGTTTGATTCTTTTCCCCATCTATAAGTATTACAAATGACATGGTATTCTTCAGAATTTTGAAACTTTATTACTAGACTGTAATTTTCAATTATTGAGTATGTTCTTCCCCTAAAACATAACTGCTTCTGTAACAGTTTGGTCAGTTTCTTCTTGATATTCAGGTGTATACCCTAGAAGACTGGGACCCATACCTAAGTTTAGTCTCCATTAAAAATTATAGAAATTGGGGCGGCTAGGTGGCACAGTGAATAGAGCGCCGGCCCTGGAATCAGAAGGACCTGAGTTCAGAGCCGGCCTCTGACACTTAATCCCTAGCCGTGTAACCTTGGGCAAGTTACTTAACCCCAATTGCCCTAAAGGGGCGACTAGGTGGAGCAGTGAGTAAGAGCGCCAGCCTCGGAGTTTGGATGACCCGAGATCAGATCCAGCCTCAGAAAATGAGCACCCACGCATAAATAATGACTAGCCGTGTAACCTTGAGCAAGTTACTTAACCCCAATTGCTTTTTAAAAAAAAAAAAATTATAGAAATTAAAGCTGGAATAAATCTTAGGAAAGCCATGTTTTGGGCAATATCTTTGCTTTTTATATGAGAAAGCAACTCAGTGATACTGCAACAAGTCCATTTTCAAGTTGTCAGAAGGATACCAGCTTGTTTTTATATGACACATTAACCATTTTACATTTATTTTCCTTTTAGGTGGTAGAACTGGTGAAGCTATAGTAGATGCTGCTCTTAATTCTTTACGACAGCTGGTAAAGGAACGCCTTGGTGGAAGAAGTGGTGGATATAGTTCTGTAAGGCTTTCTAGTTATTTTTGATGTCACTTCCAGATAGTTCTTCATCTCTTCTCTCACTAAACCAGCCTTCAATCCTTTTTAGTTTTCTTGATTACCAAAAAAAACCCACTTTTCGTATTGACACTGTTACATGAATAATTTTCTAATTCTTATCTTTAAATGATTTAGCAGTACTTCTTGGTCAACCATATCTAGTAACATATTCAGTATTCCATACCCATGATCTCCTATCCCTCCATCAGAAGTTAGGAGTGCATTTCCTTATCTCTTCTGACTCTCAAATCAGTCAAAATAAGTGTTCAAGGTTCCAGGTTTTAGCTTCATGTATTTGTTTCATACACATTGCTGTAGGGGTGGCTAGGTGGCGCAGTGAGTAGAGCATTGGCCCTGGAGTCAGAAGGACCTGAGTTCGGATCCGGCCTCAGACACTTAACACACACAAACAAAAACCTAGCCATGTGACCTTGGGCAAGTTACTTAACCCCAATTGCCCTCAAAAAAAAAAAAAGCACATTGCTGTAGTCATTGTGTTGTTCATTGTTTTTCTATTCACTGCATTTTGGATCACTTCATACAGGTCTTCTGTGTTTCTTTAAATTCCTCATTTCATCACTTCTTAGAGTGAAATTATATCACACTATATTCATATACCACAGTTCATGTAACCAAAGATGGGTAGCCATTTTAAAATTGTCTTTTTTTTTTAATTGTTTTTTAAGTTTTTAAATTGTCTTTGTTCCAAGAGTGTGTGAGAGTGTTGAAACTTCAGCTTCTAATGTGTATGAGAGAGTATTGTGTGTATACATTTCTAAGATAGAGAGTATATGTGCAGTTACTTTAAAATTTGTATTCCATCAAGTTTTTAATACACTTGGAAACCCTTTTATTATTGATTTTGCACTGAAATTGTAGAAATTACAGAACAAACAAAGGTTTCAGGAGTGTGTGAACATTTCTTAAATTTAGATATGCAATTATATTTATTGCTCCTAAGTTATAACTGAGGTTTGGATGTATTTTAATTATAGAGTCGAAGTGAAGGTTCAGGCAAGAAGGATGTGATTGAACTGACAGATGACACTTTTGATAAAAATGTGCTTGACAGTGATGATGTTTGGTTGGTGGAATTTTATGCTCCTTGGTGTGGACACTGCAAAAAGTAAGTTGGACAATTGGTTTTTACCCTCTTTTTATTTCATGTTTATTATAATCTACTCAGCTAGCTCAGGTCTAAAATTTCTTACTCAAATAAATTTAGAACTATAGTGATAGAGAACTTAGTCTATCATCAGACTTTCAAACATTAGCTAGTAAAATGGACCTGAGGTATATAGGGAGTGGCGTGGCACATATTTATGGAATATGGAATTTGAAGGAAAAGGAATCCACTTAATGCCCTTTTTATTTTGTATATTTCATGTTTTCTTTCAGGGGGACTTAGAAAATAAGGTTTATCTGGGGGAAAGAATAACTTAAAAGGGTCAAGGTCTGTACCATCTGAATTGTATAAAGCGAGTAATAAAAGCAAATATAGTTCATCATTGAGAATGAGGTATAATCTAAAGATGTTTTATTCTTATAGCTTAGAACCAGAATGGGCAGCTGCAGCCACAGAAGTAAAGGAACAGACAAAAGGAAAAGTGAAGCTGGCTGCTGTAGATGCTACAGTAAATCAGGCTTTGACTAGCCGATATGGGGTAAGTATATTTTAAATTTTAAGGCTGATTCCAGAATCATTAAATATTAAGCATTAGAAAGGACATTTAAAACCATGTATTCCAGATCCTTCATTTTAAGGGTGAAGAAACTGAAACCTAAAGATTCATGATGTCCCTTGCTTAGTAAGGGCTGAGACTTGAAATCCAAGTCTTCTAACTTAAGTCTAGTATTTTCACCATGCGTTCAACTTCACTTTTTATGTAGCATATTTGCAAATAAAAGATGGAAAATATCTATAAAGGTGATTTTTTTGTTGTTTTTGTTTTTAAGTAAATATTTACTGATGCCTTTTTTTTTACATTACATTTCCTTCTATACTAAAACATTAGGAAGATCTTTCAGCAAGTTGGGTGGAGGCCCCATATCTAATTTGTGGGAAAGATGTTGAACAAGAGTTGAATGGATGGGTTAATCTGTATTGTTGGAAGGGATATTCATGTTGATAAAAATCACAAAGTCATTGGTATATCGGAATATTGACTTCCATAAATACTCCCCTCATCCAGACTGGGAGATTTTTTTTCTAGTGCTGTCACCTATCATATGTAGTTTTTTTTACACCTGTAAATGGTCCAGGGGAATCTGCCTTCAGTCCACAGCACTTGAAGTTCAGGGGCCTTTCAACTTTCTTCTATCCTGTCTACACACATAGAATTACTGAATAAGAATCCTTTCTACAGTATCCCCAACTTGTCATCTAGCTCTTGCTTGATGACCTACAGTGGGGGGTAACTTACTGCAACATGAAGACATCTGTAATAGACATCTCTAATTTTTCTGTGTATTTAACCTAAATTTATCTCTTTGAAACTTGTATCCATTGTTCTTAGTTCTGTCTCTTAGGCCAATCAGAGTAAGTCTAATCTCACCTCCAACAGATAGCCCATAAGATATTTAAAGATAGATCTATGTCTCCCCCTTAGGCTGTACACCAAGTTCTTGTAGTCTTGATGTATCATGACTTTGAAGCTCTTCACTGTCCTGGCTTTCTTCTTAATGTCTTCTTTTATGTTGCCCAGAATTGAACACAGAACTCTTATTTGTGGTTTGATCAAGGCGATCTGATGAAGACTTCTGTTGTCTAGAAGCCTAACAAATTGCTTTCTAACAATGCCTTTTCCACCTTCACCAAGATGGCACAATGCATAGAATGCTGGGCCTGGAGTCAAGAGGATCTGAGATCAAATCTGGCGTCAGACTTATTAGTTGTGTGACCCTGGGCAAATGACTTAACTGCTGCCTACCTTAGTTTCCTAAACTGTAAAATGAGGATGATAAAAGCACCTACCTCACAAGGTTTTGAGGATCAAACGAGATAATATCTGTAACATGCTTAGCACAGTGCCTAGTACACGATGGGGTTTAGTAAATACTTTACTGATGACCTCCATCCAACTTAATATTGGAAAATCATCACTACTCTAGCCTTTCACCAGTTCCACATCTCTGTAATTGTTATATCATTTAGCCCAAATTTTTTTGTGCTTTCCATAAGAATTTCATCAGACTTTAGCAAAATAAACACAGTGGGCAGCAGCATCCTCTGAGTTCTGTGTTAATTAACCTTCTCAGGATATAAGATTAATCTGAAATGCCTTCTGACCCACAAGGATTTGGAAATTAATGAGGAGTTAGAAGCTGAAAATTCAGCAGTTAAATAGGTTAATTAGCCATGTCGGATAGTGTGTAAGCTATGGTTTCTAACATAATCCTTAATGGTGGCTCAAGGCCTGACCTGACCTGACCCAAGCTTGTCTCTAGCCCTAAACTTACCCACAATCCCATTTTTTGATCTTCATGTCACCTAATACCCAGCAACACTCCTAGCCAGTTCATAAACCTTTGAATGGCAGTGTTGTGGTACCTCATTCATATTGCTACTCTTAATTAAGACACCGTTCTTCTTTAAGGAATGTTAACTGAAATTCCTACCTCCCTTTCCCTTCTCTTCCTCTCTACCCCATCAAATTTTGAACTAGATAAACTTGCTGCCAGAATAAGTGGTTAAGTCAAATTGTCCTAACTAGTGTAGGAAAAAGTCAATTTAAAGGAACAGTTAACTGCTTGACAGTAGTAGGGGATGGAGTGAGCTTGAGTTTGTTAGCATTTTCCTTCTTTTAAATCTTGGTATTTAGGGATTTAGACACCTCTTAAATTATCTCTCCTTGACTGGTTTTCCAGGTCATCTGTCTTGGATATCAGATATTCTCCTGTTTGGTTTTTTGTTTTTTTTTTTTCAGTCTTAATTTTTGTCCTCATTATTTCATACTGTCTCATGGAGTCGTTGATTTCCATGTCATCTATTCTAGTTTTCAAGGAGTCCTTAACTTACATCAGACTTAGCCTGTTCTCTTCTAAATTATTTATTCTCCTTCCAAGAACTTTTATTTCATCTTTTAACTTTTCGCTTCATTTTTAGTCTTTGTATAGTCCTTGTAGAAAATCTTTTTTTTTTTAATCTTTTAGTCTCTGCTTGCAGTTATTAGAGTTATACCTCCTTTTGCAACATTCTGGATTTGCAGTAATTGTGATTGTAGAAAGCTACCCTGTTCTAGCCCTAGTTTTGCTAGCAGGGGCCCCTTTTCTTTTCCTGGCCTGATTTTTTTTTTTTTTGGTTCAGTTCTAGAATGGAAAAAGTCACTGTCATTTCTCATTGGGTTTCTGATCATTGTTCAGTTTGCTATGAACTTCTGGGTTTTGCTGGATTTAGATATCTAGGGTCCAGGCAGTTTGCTTCTCATTCAAACATTCATCTTCCCTGAAGTTCAGTGCTTCTCTCTATTCTTCCCCCACTCTCTGCAGTGGTCAGATTTAAGAAGTGACCCAGGAACCCCAACACCTTCCATAACTATGGCCACTGGCATTTCTTAGAAACTTAGAGTCACCAAAGGAGAGAAAGAAAACTGGAAGATCTAGGTTCTAATGACCTTTAACCACTGATTAATGTGTAGTACTAGGGTAAATCACCATTCTTCAGTCAAAAGTGAAAAATTCAAAGATAGATGGAACTTGTTGAGGGTAAGAATAGAATCAGATATTTAAATCTTCCTCTTACATATGGAAGTACTGGGGGAAATATGAGCTATGTAATAATTGCTAAGCAATATTCATATTTTTCCTGATTTCAGTATTTTGTATTGAAATGGCAAGCAGCCTTAGGACCACTGTTACTTTCCAACTTATCTGTGTACAGTTTGGTGTCAAAGTTGATGGAACAGTAGATGGATGGTTCAGTACAAAAAACTAATTGCCAATGTTGAAGTGCTGAAACAAAAAAAAAATTAAGGTCAATTTTTATAAAACTCAGGTAGCATTTGTTTATGTCTGACTTTTTAGCTGAAGGAGTGAAATTCTCATGGAGGTTCTTTATTAAAATCCAGGTACTATTAACGTGAGTGTTAAGATTTGTATAGAGAGTTATTGATGATTGTGATCAGCTTTGATTTATGCTTAGAAATGAATGTGTGTTTTGTAGACCTTTATCCCACACTTCCATTTCCCCAACCTATGCATTTAGATGCTTTCAAACACATAGATCAGTAGCAAAGTTTTGAGGACTGTACTACATTGAATAATACATTGCCAGTTTAATTGATTCATTTAGTTTTTAAAATTATTATATTCAGTTAATATTGAAAATTCCAAAGGAAAAAAGTTTGGTTGAGCCTAAAGGAAGTCATTCAAAAGAACAATTTAGACTGAATCATAGCAGTATTTGACTTATATATTGGCGTTTTGTGGATTCTTTGATATGAAATGAAGGTAAAAAACTGGTTCATTTTTTCTTTTAGTAAGGTACAAAGCAGTTTTAGAAATTTTGAAATGCAACTTTTATCTTATTCTGGTTAAAAAATTAATATTCTACATTTTATTATAGATTGGAGGATTTCCCACAATCAAGATTTTCCAGAGAGGAGAGCCACCTATGGATTACAATGGTGGGAGGACAAGATCTGACATAGTTTCCAGAGCACTAGATTTATTTTCTGATAATGCCCCACCACCTGAGCTCCTTGAGGTATATCACTTTTTAAAAAATTCTACCTCCCTTTATTAATACAGAATATTGTATACTAACTTCCCTATTTCCATTGAGTTCATCACTATATTCTCTCATTGTGCAAGTTTGCAATCTCACTCTTAACTTGGCACTTTCCTTCCCCTTTATTTAGTTATTTGGTAAATCCTGTCAGTCCCATGTACATAACATCTCCCATATCCATCCTTTCCTCTCAGCTCACAAATCTACCAAAATTCAAGTATGCATCACTTCTTTTCTGAACTGTTGAAGTAGCTTCCTAATCTCCGTGTCTTCACTATCCCTTCTGCAACCTATCTTAAACACAGCCACCAAATTGTTATTCTCAAGCATAGTTCTGATAATGCCATCCTCCTGTTCAAAAAGCTTCATTGGTTCCTGTTCTTCCAAAAGGATTCTATGTCACTCCTCTTCAGGCATATTATGTGTTCTGACCAAACTAGCCTACTTGCTGCTTGCTATCTGTAACATTCTCTACTCCTGCCCACTTGGGTTTGTACAGATTGTCTCCTATACTTTGCTTCTCACCTCTGTTTCATGGAATCCTTAGTTTCCTTCAAATTACAGCTGAAGTACCACCCCCTGTATCAGGCCTGCACAAGCTGCTATCAATCAAAGGATTTCCTCTACATACAAAGGATGTTTTCCTCTATGGTTTTTGCAGACAGCCCAAATTCCCTTTGGCATGCCACAAGCCATAATAGGCCCTCGGACTGCAGGTTATACAGGCCTGTCCTATGTGAACTGTTTTTTTTTTTTTAATTTACTCAAGTTGTTAGTGTTCCCCTCATGCCCTTTGAAATTACTTCTTCATTGACTCTGTTTTCTGTTTCACTTTGTACATGCTGTTGCCCCTCAATAGAACATCTCCACAAGGACCATTTTGTTTTCTTCCTAGCATAGTGCCTGGCACATAATAGGCACTTAAATGTTTGCTTGGTAAATTTAAATGTTGAAGGAAGTTGTCATATAGAGTACTTTTAATTCTGAAGTTTGAGAAATTAATTTCCAGTCTTGTATGTGGCAAATATGAAACTGAATTAAGTGCCTTTAAGTTGTTAACCTTTTTATTCTACACTGGCTCTTAACCTTTTTGACAGACAATGGTGTTCCATTGCTCTTAGGTGCACAATCTTCTTTGAATGCTTCATTTAACTTTTCTGCACTAAAATAATTGATAAGGGGACGGGTAGGTGGCACAACGAATAGAGCACTGGCCCTGGAGTCAGGAGGACCTGAGTTCAAATGCAGCCTCAGACAGTTCTCTCTCTCACACACACACACACACACACACACACAAAACCTAGCCGTGTGACCTTGGGCGAGTCACTTAATCCCAGTTGCCCTCCAAAAATTAAATAAATAAATAAAGCAATTGATAGAGACAAGATTGTGCCAAAAGATCACAAATAGAACATTTTATTAGGTTTTATACGAGCATCATCATTAGATACATTCCTTAAAGCAGCAAAAGAACTTAACATATTTAATAACCTAAATGATGGGTTGCCTTTTTGAGTAATCTTATTTTTTTGACTGTTCATCTTTCGGCTTCCTAAATATTAACTGCCAGCTTCCATGTTAATATTCACAGATTGTTGATGAAGCAGTAGCAAAGAAAACTTGTGAAGACCACCAGCTCTGTGTAGTTGCTGTATTGCCTCATATCCTTGATACTGGTAAGAGGAATATCCTTGGTCAGTTTTTCTTCTGATGCTAACATATCCTGTAATTAGCTTTTAAGTAGAGGGGAAAAAATTGCTCCCTCTCTAACTAAAATTTTGTCTGTCTAAAACAGGAGCAGCAGGCAGAAATTCTTACTTAGAAGTTTTACTGAAGTTAGCAGAGAAATACAAAAAGAAATTGTGGGGGTAAGTTATTGAGCATTTTATCTTAACAGTCTTCACATTTCAGAAGGTACAGGATTTTTGGACATTGTCTTCCCATTAGCTATCTGGAATAGTTAAGATCTTATTGTTTCTCATAGTGTTTTAGATCTGTCTTTAGAAGGTGTATATTCTATTAGGATATACTAGAACCTTTTCCAGTAAATATAGGAGTGAAGCAAGGATATCCACTCTCCCCACTACTAGACGATTAATAGCTTCAGCAGACTTGCAGGCAACAGAATAAATGAGCAAAAAAAATTTTAAATTCATACTCCCATAAATGACCTTAGGATTCTACAGAATATATATAGGATAATTATTAAATGCAAAAGGTGAAGATGTCCAGTGTACCAAACTTTTAAGTTAGGAACAGATTAAAACAAAACATAAAGCTGTATGATTCTCCTCAGTCCCTAAATCCAGGGGAGATGGTAGTGGTGATGGTTGTTATTAGAGTGCTGAATGACTTCTATAGAGATAGAAAACAATTTACCCATTAAGTAAAAGAGTTTAAATTGAGAGAGAGGTTCATTGGGCTTAAGGAAGAATCTCTTGACTAAGTGAAAGGCTGCTAAAGACCATAGAATCTACCTTCTATAGATATTTCTGAGACTAGACAAGTTTTATGAATGATAATTATGTTTTGTTGATATGAGGATCTCCAGAAAGAGGCAAGATTGTATAGTGGGAAAAGCTTTGAGTTTAGTCATTAGAAGGCAAGGTTGAGTCCTCATTCTGACACTGAGCAGATATGCTACTAGCAGCAAATAAGTTAACTTTTAAGTTTCATTTTTCATTAGTAAAATGAGCTTAGGAGTATTGACACTTCTTTCTTGTCAGCATTGAAGAGATATATAAAGAATTTTGGTAGTCCTATAAGCATCCATTTTTCTTTACGTAGTAATAGCTTGTTTTTAAATGGTGCTTTAAATTTTACAAAATATATTCCTTATACTCTATGAGGTAAGTAATAAGTAATATTATCATTCATGTGTAGATACAATCCTTTATCTCTTCCATTTTGTGACTGTTCTACTTGGGAAAGCAATCTGTAATTAGTGCTTCTATTTTTTCTCACTAACACTGTAGTCACAGCCAGCCTTGTCATTCAACTGAAAATTGCACTCCAAAGTTACCAGTGGTCCCATAATTGCAAGATCTAAGTTCACTCTTTAATGTTTTCATGGTGCTTCTAGGTCCTAGTTCTCCTGACCTATCTGATTGCTTCTTTTAAGTCTCCTTTGCTTCTTCCAATCTTCATCCAAGTTACAGCCTTGAGGTTCTGTCCTGATCTTGTCCTCTATATTTTATATACTAGTGTGTGTTTGTTTGTTTCTGCAGAATTTATTTCTTTTTTTGTTTGCAGTATTCATTTCCACAAGATTTTTGAGTTCCAAATTTTCTCCCCATCTTTGCCCTGTCCCCAACCCCAAGATAGCAAGCATACTGATTACTCCTTCTACCTGTCTTCCCTCTCTTATATCTCCCCCTCCTCCTTACTTTCTTGTAGGGCTAGATGGATTTCTATTCCCTATTGCCTGTATATCTTAATTCCCAGTTGCATGTAACAACAGTTTTTTAACATTTGTTTTTAAAACTTTGGGAAGACAAGCAATTCAGTATAGGTTATATATACATGTTGGGCTTTGCAAAACATTTCTATAGTAGTCCCTATCCCACTCCCCCATTTATTCTCTTTTCTCCTTTGACCCTGTCCCTTTTCAAAAGTGTTTGCTTCTGACTACCCCCACCCCCAATTTGCCCTCTCTTCTGTCATCCCCCCTCTTATCACCTTTCCCACTACTTTCCTACTTACCCTACAGGGTAAGATACCTAATTGAGTGTGTATGTTATTGCCTTCTTAAGCCAAATCCAGTGAGAGTAAGGTTGACTCATGCCCTTTCACCTCCCTGCTCTTCCCCTCCATTGTAATAGCTTTCTCTTGCCTTTTTTTATGTGAGGTAATTTACCCTATTCTATCTCTTCCTTTCTCTTTCTCCCAACATATTCCTCTCTCACCTCTTAATTTTATTTTTTAGATGTCATCCCTTCGTATTCATCTCACTCTGTGTCCTCTGTCTATGTATACATATACACACACATACACCCACTTATACGTATATATATTCCCTTCAATTAGCCTAATACTGAGAAAAGTCTCATGAGTTACAAATATCATCTTTCCATATAGAAACATAAAAAAAAGATTTCTCTTTCCTGTTTACCTTTTCATGCTTCTCTTACTTCTTGTATTTGAAAGTCAGATTTTCTATTCTGTTTTGGTTTTTTTATCAAGAATGCTTGAAAGTCCTCTGTTTTGCTGGATAGGTGATTCTTGGTTTTAATCCTAGTTCCTTTGACTTCCAGATTATCATATTTCAAGCTCTTTGATCCCTTATGTAGAAGCTGCTAGATCTTGTATTATCCTGATTGTGTTTCCAAAATTCTCAAATTGTCTCTTCCTGACTGCTTGTAATATTTTCTCCTTGACCTGGGAACTCTGAAATTTGGCTATGATATTTCTAGATGTCTTCTTTTTGGGATCTTTTTCAAGAGGTGATTGGTGAATTCTTTCAATTACTGTTTTGCCCTCTGGTTCTAGAATATCAGGGCAATTTTCCGTGATAATTTCTTGAAGAATGATGTCTAGGCTCTTTTTTTTATCATAGCTTTCAGGTAATACAATAATTTTTAAATTGTCTCTTCTGGATCTATTTTCCAGGTCAGTTATTTTTCCTGTGAGATTATTTCACATTGCCTTCTATTTTTTTCATTCTTTTGGATCTCTTTTATGCTTATAAAGTCCTTAGCTTCCTTTTGCTCCAATCTTATTTTGAAGGAATTATTTTCTTCAGTGAGCTTTTGAGCTTCCTTTTCCGTCTGACCAGTTCTGCTTTTTAAAGTATTCTTCTCTTTTTTTTTTTTTACCTCTTTTGCCATTTGAGTTAGTTTATTTTTGAGGTGTTATTTTCTTCAGTATTTGGGGAGGGGGTCTCCTTTAGCAAGCTTTTGACTTGTTTTTCATTATTTTCTTGCATCATTCTCATTTCTCTTCCCAATTTTTCCTCTACTTCTCTTACTTGGTTTCTAATTTTTATTTTATTTTATTTTATTTTATTTTGCTTTTTGAAGTGGGAAAGGCAGGGCAGTTGGGGTTAAGTGACTTGCCCAAAGTCACACAGCTATTAAGTGTTAAGTGTCTGAGGCCAAATTTGAACTCAGGTCCTCCTGACTACAGGGTCAGTGCTCTATTCACTACACCACCTCGCCACACCTCTTACTTGATTTTTAAAATCCTTCTTGAACTCCTCTAGGGCCTGTGACCAATTATTATTTTTCTTGGAGGCTTTTGATGCAGGAGTTTTGACTTTGTTGTCTTCTTCTGGTTCTATGTTTTGATCTTTGTGACCAAAGAACAATTCTGTAGTCTGATTTCTCTTCCCCTGTTTGCTGTTCTTACCAGCTAATTACTTGACTTTTAAGCTTTGCCACAGATCTGCTTCCAGAGTGGAGAGTGCTTTGTCCCAAATTTCTGAAGTTTTGTGCAGCTGTTGTCAGACCCCCAGTTCTGCCACGCCAGAGCTCTCCCTCACCCCAGGACCACCACCCAGATCCAAGCAGGGCAAAGCAAGAGAATCCTGCCTTAGTGCCAGCAAAGAGATTCCTGCATTTGCCCTCTGATCAACTGCTTGGTCCCCTCACCATCTCTGGGCCTAGGGACCCTGAAAGTAGCCACCCCAATACCATAGCCACTGCTACATCAACTACCCCAGAGGCAGTTGCCATCCAAACCGTGCTCTTCTCTCATCTAGGTCCAACAGAATTTCCCCACTGACCTTCTACTTTCTCTTTGGCATTTATGGGTTGAGAAGTCTGAAAACCACCACAGCTGCCAGTGATTCACTCTCCTGAGCCAGCATGGCTCAAGAAGGACTGCACTCTGTTCCCAGCCCTGTGTGATAGATCCTTTCAGCTTGGCAGGCCGACTTCAGCTGAAATACTTCCCAGTATTTCACTCTGTCATTTTGTGGATGAGCTCTAAAATTTGTTTTAGAGTCATTTTTTACATGTGTTAGAGGCAATTGGGGGACTAGCTTAAGTTAGCTCCTGCTTTTACTCTGCCATCTTGGCTCCACCCCCTCTATATACTGTTTCACTTGGTGATCTCTTCAGCTCCCATGGATTCAATTGTCATTTCTGTGTTGGTGATTTTCAGATCAGTAAAACTGAGGAAATCAGAAAAGATCTCTTGATATTTGTTTTTAATATATCCTATTTTTTTTTTGGTCTATTTCATGTTTTGTTTACTTTTGGGAGTGGAAAAATGACCAGTCTTTTATTCTTGATATAGTGAGGACCCTGAGAAATTGTAAAGCTACTCTTTTCTAGATGGCTGTGGACAGAAGCTGGAGCTCAACATGAACTTGAAAGTGCATTGGGAATTGGAGGTTTTGGGTACCCTGCAATGGCAGCTGTCAATACACGGAAGATGAAATTTGCTCTTTTAAAAGGATCTTTCAGTGAACAAGGAATCAATGAATTTCTCAGGTAAGGGGGGGCGGTGCGGTACATAGGAGGATTTAAATTTTGAGATAAGCCAATTTTGTAGGTGACTGAAATAAACTTTTCAACCCATATTTAAATTAGTTGGTGCTTTAATTTGTTGCATTTTGATTGCCTTTTCCTCTTAAATAATATTGATGATTCTTTTTTTTCCCCCTTTTGGAGGGCAATTGGGGTTAAGTAATTTGCCCAAGGTCACACGACTAGGTTTTCGTTTATGTGTGTGTTGTGTCTGAGGCTGGATCCGAACTCGGGTGCTTCTGACTCCAGGGCCGATGCTCTACTCACTGTGCCACCTAGCCACCCCCATATTGATAATTCTAAAGTGGTAAATAATAGAGAAGCAGCTAGGTGACAGTGGGATAGTCAGGAAGACCTGCGTTCAAATCCAGCCTCAGACACTTACTAGCTGTGTAACCTTGGGCAAGTCACCCTTTTTGCCTGTTTCCTCCACTGTAAAATGGGTATAATAATAGTACTTACCTCACTGGTGTTAAGTTTGTGAGAGAATACTTTTAAATTGTTTAGCACAATTGTAGACATTATATAAATGCTAACCTTTTATTATCATCATTAATGATAATATATAATAATTTGTATGTGTTTTGTATTGAATCCTTTCATAGTCAAGAGTTCTCAGACTTTCTGTTCATTCCTACCTTAGCAACAGGTTTTGTTTTGATTTTATTTTTGTTTTTTAAAGATATTTTTAGCTATATTCTGAGCTAGGGACCCAGAAGGTCCAGAGCTGGCTAGTCAAGATTCCACTGTACTTGGCTTTAGACTCTAGTTATTTGAATATGGGTGTGTCTGACCAGGGAATTCACAGTTCTTCAAATAACATAATGAATCCATTCTAGGAAATGTTAAAAAGTTTGCTAGCTTTCCTATCCTTGTTACCTACTCATATCCATGCCTTCCATACTATATTGGAGTTTGACCTTGTTCCTCATTTTGAGAAAAATACCCATCCCCTTATTCCCAGCCTAAAGAGAAGCAGCCTTCCACACAATTCTGCCTCTGCTTCCAGTTACACCTTCCCTGAGGTAGGGAAAGTAATTGTCTAATTGAAAAAAGCTACCATCTCATCTCTCTTTCTGGGTACAAAGATATTTAATTTAAAGTGGTAACAATCAAAGGACTTAGCCTAGCAGCTTACTAATATCCATAATAACTTTAAAACAAGATTTTACCAAATTCTGCAGAAGCTGACTGTGAGTAATTGAGTTTACTTTATATCTGAATATATGAAGAAATCTTTACAAGTATATGGAGTATTTTCGGACAAGTATAGTAAAAGTAAATGTTCCATAATTTAAGAAAGGAAGCTGAAATTAAAATTTAGATTGATCATAGGAATAGACACAGATTACCAAGTCATTGGTTTAGTTTCCATGTAGTAACCAAGAGAAGCAATGTGGCATAGTAGATAGATACAGTATCATCATCCACAGTACTCCCCAAATAACTGCCATGCCCCAGGCTTTTTTTTTTTTTTTATCAATTTTCATTTGTAAGCTGAAACTAGCCCACATAAACAAAAGTTCTTTGGGGTCCTCAGTCATTTTTAAGAGGTCCTAAAACCAAAAAGTTTGTTAACTGCTGATGTAGAGTAGTTTTAGGAGTAGGAGTCATAGTAAAACATTATCATAGTAGATATATTGTACAAGGCTGCTTATAATTCCCTCCCACTCATCCCACCCCCCACCTGGTCCATTCCCTACTTGATCCTGTCCCTCTTCTATAGTGGGTACTTCCAACCTCCCCTCCCCCCAAGGATGCCCTCCCATCCATCATCCCTCCTCTCATCCCCCTTCCCCCTATTCTGCTGCAGGTTGAGATATCCCATTTAGTATGTATGTCATTCTCTCCTTGAGCCAAATTCAATGAGAATGTGGTTTTGCCTTTTTGCCTTCCTGTTCTTCCCCTCCCTTGCGACCACTTCCCTTTGCTTCTTCTACATGAGATAGTTTACCCTACCCTGTCTCTCCCCATCTCCTCTTGCCACTTTCCTCTCTCACCTCTTAACTTCACCCCTTGTCTATCATCCCTTCCCAACAAATTCAACCTGTGACCTCTATCCATGTCACTTTTTCTATGTAGGAATGTAAATATGAACCTATTTATTGTATAATTGTGCTTCTATGATAATATAATGTAAAGAGCCCTGGGTTTTTAGTCAGGAGAACTAGATCCCCATCTCAATTTAATACTTAACTTGCTTTCATCGTCTGTAAAATGAGGACATTCTCCAATTTATGATTCTTTTACTTTGTCATATTTTTGCCAGTGAATACAAAAAAATGATTAATGAATAATGGTTATTTTAGTAGAGATCACTTTGCTGATGAGATCTTTTCATGCTTGCATTACCCCTTTTCACCAGGTGAACCTTCTAATACTCAGTACTTCAGAATACTTTGTTGTGGAGAATGATAGATAAAATGCCTGAGTAGCAATAAGGACAATGACTGTGTTCCAGCCAGAGTTTTCATTAAGAGCTGCCTCCTGTTAGGGTGGAACGGCGCTATAGTCCTTGAAAGAGGACAGCCATACACCATTTCTCATGCAGTATATGGACAGTTCATGTCTAGGACAGGAGCCCTTAAGGAAAACTGCATGTGATAACAAAAAGCAGATGCATAAAAGTCAATTCCTAGCAGATTCTTTTATGGTTTGGATTGTATTGAAATCTCTAGAAACATTCCCCCAAAGCACTAGCTTATATTGATGGAATAATTAAAGGCTAAAATTGCAATAACCCTTAATAATTGACTAGATTTACTTACACTTCAAAAAAGCATGTTTAAGATGGCTACAGGTTTTGTCATAGTACACAGTGATTAAAGTAACAATAATAATAATAATAAGCTAGCATTTATATAATGCTTTATATATATATATATATTTTGCAAACCTTAGTTTGCAAAGCGCTTTAACAATAGTTAACATGTATATTGCACTTACTATGTGCCAACAATTTTGAAACACTTTAGAATTATGAATTCAGTGATAAACCATGAGTGCGGAATACTGAAGGTGAATCACACTGCCTTCATCCTGACAGAGAAGCAATGGACAAAGAACAGCAAGGGAAAGGAATAAGCATTTATAATAGTAACTACTATAAGCTAAGCACTTCTTAACCAAATATTATCTCATTTGATCTTCAAAACAACTCTGCAGAGTAGGTACTTTTACCATCTCCATTTTACAAATGAAGAACCTGAGACAAACAGCTTAAGTGCTTACCCAGAGTCACACAGCTAGTAAGTTTCTGGTACAGAATTTGAACACAGGTCTTCCAGACACCAGGTTCAGTGTTCTACCCACCTAATGGGCTATGTTTACAAAGTACTAAACCATAGTAGTAGTTTAGTATGAAAGACCCAATTTGAAAAAGGAAAAAGAAAACATTGAAATATTTTTAAATTCAGTTAAAATATTTTGGAAGAGATATTCTTGACAACTTTTGAATGGAATAGAGCATTTGGACTCTAGATGCTCTAGGTTTGGATCTTGACCATTGTCACAAGTTTCAATGACTTTGTCTCATTTTCCTTAGGTGAAAAAGGAGGTAGGGTTGGTTTAGATTTTTAAAGTTGCTTTTTTGTCTTAAAAATCTTTTTTTTTTTAATAGGGAAAGTGGGTCTGTTTCTGTCATTTCAGCTGTGCAAAGGAACTCCCCAGTATTAAAATTCCCTCCTCTTATGGAGATCAGCAACTGTAACAATCTTAGAAAATTTCTTCATGCAGTTGTCAGACTCAAAAAGAAACTAACCCATGAGGATCCTTGCCAGCCACATGTTGATTTAACGTTTTAAAATGCAGCATTACCTGTTTTATTTTATTAAATATTTTCCGATTACATTTTAATCTGGCTCGGCCCCACTGGGGAGTGTTGTAGGCCTCATGTTTGACACCTTTGACCTAGAACACTCAGAGGTTGTGACCTTCCTGGGATCACAGAGGCAAGACTTGAAGCTCAGGCAGGTTTTCCTGACTTCGATGTCAGCTCTCCGTCCACTATATTACATTGCCATAAGCTATACATTTGCTAAAGTCTCTAGATTTGCCTTCAAGTCTGTGCATTCCCTGAAGTAAATTTCTTCTGAATATCTTATTTAGATTCGGGAGCTCCAGAGTCCTGGCTCTAATATACTCTTTTACCCTGAACAAGTCATTTACCTTCTCTGAGGATTTAGTTCATTTTAAAATGGAGAGTTTAGACAAGGCTACTAAGTGGTTTGGTGGCTAGAGAGCTAACTTAGAATCAGGAAAACAGAAGTTCAAAACCAGTCTTGGACACTTAGTTGTATGACCCTGGACAAATCAGTTAACTTCTGTCCATCTCAGTTTCATCTATAAAATGGGGATAATAGTGCCTACTTCCTATGATTGTTCTGAGGATCAAGTGAGATATTTGTAAAGTGCTTTGTAGACCTTGGATCACTATATCACTATATAAATGCTCTTATTATCTAAAATTTTAAGTATTTTCCTTTGCATCGATATTGTGAACTTTTAATTTGTTCAGCTTATATATCTAGAATTTCCAGTCAGATCTTTTTATTTCTGATTCTTTTGGAATCACTAAATAGGATAGGTTATGATTTATTGACACTGTGATTCACATTTACTCCCTACCCTGTAACAGTAAGGATCTTATAGACTCTTAAATAAATTACCTTCCTTGGCCCTTAGAAAATGGGAGAAAACAAACTATCTATGTAACTTTCTGCTTGAGATCATTTAATGGGTTTTCTTAAATATCATAGGTATTTCATGATTTGGTGAGGATAGTGTTTTTGGGAAAGCTCACTGGGACGCTGTTATTTAAGATATGTCTATATAGCATGTAAAGAGTTACCATAAGAGGAAGACCCATATGTACAAAAATATTTATAGCAGCTCTTTTTGTGGTTGCAAAGAATTGGAAATTAAAGGAGTGCCCATCAATTGGGGAATGGCTCAGCAAGTTGTGTATGCATGTAATGAAATATTATTGTGCTATAATAAACGAGGAGGAGGTGGTTTTCATATTTACCTGGAGAGGCTTATACAAATGCTGAGTGAGGAAGAGTAGAACCAGGAGAAATTTGTATACAATCACAGACACAACATATGTGTGATGACCAACTATGACAGACTGGACTCTTCTCAGCAATGCAGTGATTTAAGTCAATCCCTAAAGACTCATGAAGGAGACAGATGCGACATCCAGAGAAATAACTAGAAATAACTGAGCTTGAATACTGATGGAAGCAAACTAATTGATCTTTTTCTTTTCATTGTTTGGTTTTATTTCTTCTTTACCATTTTTCATCCCACCTAGTACAATACGCCTTTTTGTAACTTGACTAATGTCTAATATGAAAATATTTGTATATCCTATACTGGACTATATGCTGTTGGGGGGGGTAAGGAAATTTGAAAATAAAGGAACTATGGAATTGAATCTTGTTAACTAAAAATAAATTAATTAATTTTTTAAAAAAAGGTACCATAAGACTAGTTCTTAACCTCAGCATTTAGATTGATAATGGAGAAATTTTCAGGAGGCAGAATTGAGAAAATGTCATTTCTCTTGAGCTGAGAGTTGTGGTGATTTAATATTTTATTTTTACCCCACTTAAATAAAAAAAATTTTTTTAATTTTGAGTTCCAATTTCCTTCCTTCCCCCCCCTCATCATTGAGAATGCAAGCGATTTGTATAGATTATGCATGTGCAATGTTGTAAAACATTTACATATTTGGCATGTTGTGAAAAAAACACAAAAAGAAAAAAGTATGCTTCAGTCTGCATTCAGACTCCCATCAGTTCTTTCTCTGGAGAGGGATAACATTTTTCATCCTAATCCATTGTCTTGCTATTACTGTGTACAGTTCTATCAGTTCGTGTAAGCCTTTTCAGGTTTTTCTGAGCGCATCCTGCTCGTTTCTTACAGCACAAAAGTGTTTAATTATGTTGATAAGTGACAGTTTGTTCAACCATTTCCCATTTGATGGACATCCTCAAAATTTCCAACTTTTTGCCACCATAAAAAGTTACTTATATTTTTGTATAGATAAGTCCATTTCTTTTTTGTTACTTTTTTATTTCTTTGGGATATAGACCTATTAGTATTGCTTGATCAAATGGTATATGTGGTTTTATAGCCGTTTAGGGCTGTTTTCCTTTTTTTTTTTTTAATCATGGCTTTCAGGTAGTCAGATACTTAATTATTTCCTGGATCTGTTTTCCAGTGAGATGTTTCACATCTTATAATTTTTTTTTTCCCATTCTTTTGACTTTGATTGTTTCTTGAGGTTTTGGCACACTTTCCCAAGCTTCAGGGTTTTTGTGCAGCTGTTTCCAGAGGCAGTTCTGGAGATCTATAAGCTCTCAATTCTTCTAAGGAGAAGTGTTTACTACTCTCATAGTCTTCTGCCCTGGAGTTGTGACCAGAGTCCCCACTCCCCTGCAGCTACAAGCTGATTGTGTTAGTGTTTCTCCTCACCCCAGGACAGCAACCTGGATCTCTAGGAGCAGTACCCCTGTAATCTCTTTCTGACCAATTGCCCCTGTAATCTCTTTCTTTGCCATCTATGGACTAAGAGCTCCAGAAGCAGCCACTGCTGATTCAGCCGTGCCCTAAGCCTAGTTGGCTGGGGCTATTTCACCCCATGAGGGTTCTGCCACTCCAGAATTTGCTTTGAGGCATTATTTTAAAGGTATTTGGAGGGGAATCTAAGAGAGCTAAGGCAAGTCCCTGACTTCTTCACTATCTTGGCTATCACCTCCAGAGTTATGCATTCATTCTAGATGCCTAGAGGCTAAAGGGGCCAAAGAGCCAGAACTAAAATTATAGCCAGCTATGATCCTTGCAGTTACTTGTTAAAATGAAATAAAGGGTTGATAACTTGAGAAGAGGCAAGAGAAAAATGGAGATTATAAGAGGCTACACAGGATCTAAGGATTCAGGAAGTAGAAGCCAACAGCTTGTTTGATGTGCAGAATATCTTGTTGCTGGGCATCATCTAAATTTAGCATTCAGTTGACCTGGGGATACTGGCATACCCTAGTGCCCCAGCTAATATGATTCAGGAAAAGGAGTTTGGTTTGTTTTTTCACGAAACATGCCACTGCTTAATAAAATGTAACATGTTTCTTGATTATGCTTTCCAGTGAAGTATGTTGCTTATATAGCTCTTCACAAGTAATTGAGTTGGCAAAACTAAAACTAACATTAAGTAACAAACCAAGGTTTCCTTTTAATCAGTTGTTTGAGAATCTTAACTGCGGCCCCAAGTTTGAAGGTAAAATCATTCTTTTCAGAAGAGTTATCACACTAAAATAATGAGAAGACCAAATACCTGGAATTGTATGATCTTAAATGAAAAAAAGAATGGGATGTTTTTTTATTTGTATAATTGCACTTAAATGTAATTGGGGAAATTGACTTGAAATGTATTATTTGCCGGTCATTAAGAATGTTGAAATCACATTGTGCATTAGCTTACCATATATGTATATGATTCAGAGATGTTTTCCATTTGTGTATTTTACAGAGAGCTTTCTGTTGGCCGTGGCTCTACAGCACCAGTAGGTGGTGGCGTTTTCCCTAAAATAAGCACAGTAGCCCCCTGGGATGGCAAAGATGGTGAGGTAAGGAAGGTATTGCCTACTCTGGGCCAGGCACTTTACAATAATTTATCTCATTTGATTCCCACAACAACCCTGCCAAGTCGATGCTGTTTCACAGTTGAGGAAACTTAGGTTAAGGTTGCTTTCTATCATATGCTGGGAGACTTATAATTTTACTATGATCTTTTTTGCATACTTGCATTTACTCCGGTCATTCTTTGAATTTTTATTCACTCCATCATTCAACACTTAACCCAATCCAGAAACTTTTGTTTTCTCATGAGAAGTAACATCACTCTCAAATAAAGAGGACATTTCATACCCTTCCACCTCTCATATTTTCCTTGGCACCAGTTCATCTCTAAACTGAGGAAATTGAACCACATGACCGCTGAGATTTTATACACTATGGCAGGGAATATTATGGTCATTGTGTCATTTGTTGCTAATAGTTATTAAGCTACTACTTTTGAGCTTAAAAGGGATAGAGCATCTTTGAGTTGTGTGGATCAGTATATTGTTTCTCCATGACTGACATATATTTAAGAAACGGTGATAGGGGTCAAATATTACTTTGCTGCCTTCACTAAAATCTCATTTACTGTTTCACAGCTTCCCATCGAAGATGACATTGACCTCAGTGATGTAGAACTTGATGACTTAGGAAAAGATGAGTTGTGAGATATGACAAATAACTTCTTGGGAGCGGATTTTTCCAGCAGTGGTGGAACATCCTTTGCAATCAAATGGATATACCAGTGGCCTTTTTAAAAACTGAAGCAGCATTGTTTGGTCATTTGAAACACTGTAACAGTGAACTGTTTGCATCTCAAGAAAAACATTGAAAAATTCTATGAATTGTTGTTAACCAGTGAATTTGATTGTATTCTGTCAAATAATATTTTGAAGATAATTGATTTTTTTGTTACTGTTAAAAAAACCATCTTTTCCCATCCCAAGTGTGCTGTTTGTAGGTTCTTTAAGGCTGTTACTAAACTGTTAAGTTTTTAACTGTGATTTTTTTTCTTCATTTGAACACAATGCTTTGTTCCAGTTAAAGAATAAAAACAAAGTATTTTTGACAGTGCCTATCATGTATGAAAACAAGTCCACATCACACAAAGGGTGTGTGATTCAGGGTTTGAGGGTTGTGACTAGCAACTGTCCTCGCGTAAGAAACATGGGTTTCTTTTCTCCATTCTGTGGGTGAACATTTTTATTTTTGTTTTCCCTGGGTCTATTTTTAATCATAATATCTCCTTGCTTGTAGCACTATTTTATTTTTACATTGTATAAAGTTAGTTTCAGTTTTGAGAACCCAGACAAAACTTAAGTGGAATATACTCTTGAGCAGAATTAGGAACAAAACAATTGTGAAAGCCAGGCAGAACTTATCACATACTGTTTTTAAAGTGCTTCTTGTGCCTGAAGCAGCCTCATATCACTATTATTTGAGAGTAGGTTTTAATCAATTGCTGGTTCAGGGCTTCATTTCCAATCTACTGCTCTCGGTCCTCTTTTTAGGCCTCATCAAATGAATATCAGGGAACTGAACCCAGGTATATAGCCAGGCAATAATAAGTTTCCAAATGTTTGTTAAATGGCATGATGTACCCCATTTGTAACAGTCTTTTTCAGACTTCTGTGTAGGGCATGGAACTGATAACTTAGGCCCTATTTACTTAGGACCTGGACTATTCAACCTTGGCAAATTGTTCTTTGGGGCAGGGAATAGAACTATAAGACTAAGTACAAAACAATTGTAATTATTTTACATGTTTGTACATATAATGCCTTGAATTTGTGTAAAATTATCTTTACAAAAGGGTGACTAGGTGTTTAGTATTATCTTAGTTTTTAATTATGTTTCAATTGAAGTCAAGAAAAAATACTTCAGAGTTCAAAGACTATGGGAGCTTTTCTTTATTGTAACTTACAAAAAATAAATACAACCATAACTAATTTTTGTGAGTAATTTTTGTGAGTAACATTCTAAATTCTAGGCCATTTTTAAAAAAATTAATTTCTATTCTGAAGGTTAACTGTGTGTAAAAATTCTCTAACTTAGAGAAGACAACATGTGCAGTTTAATTTGATTATGTAAAGACATGAAATAAGGCTATTTCTAGAGTTACTCAGGGTTACTGGACTCTTAAAAAGCTAGTCAAGAAGACTAAGGTCAATGTGAAAGTAGACATAAGGAAAATAATCTTGATTATTTAGTTGTAATCCAGGAATATCCACAGATGCCTAGAAAAGTGAAAAAAAAAGACTAATTAAGTAACATTCTTGAAAGATCAGGGTTTTTAACATTGTTCATATTTTCAGTGTTCCCAATATTTGAAAATACTGCTCAACTTACAGAACTTATCCTTCACATTAATCTATTTCCTATATACATAGGTACACACATGCACTCAGTTTTGCAATGGAAATAAAACACAATTACATTTTGTCATAGATGATATACATACATCCAGTATACTTGCTGCTGCTACTTCATCCAGGTGTTTGAAGACTGAGTTTAGAACCTCTCTTAAACGTTTTGTGGCCTTCTTATGGGGTTGTAAAAGCACTGCCTGAAAATTCACGGGTAGTCCATACCTTTTTCAAATGCATAAAACATTACTGACTGAGTGTAAAGATCAAGACCCCCTTAAGATATATAGTAAAACTTGCTTTGAGAACTTAAAAAGTAAATTGAATATATAGTCAGTAGGCTATAAGCAAAATTCTAAACATCAGTGATAATGGAATAGTGCTGAAAGTAGATGGACAAGTCCAACAGCTAGGTGCAGTTGATAGAGAACCAGCCCTGGAATCAGATGTGGTCATAGACCCAATTGCCTTTCCCCCCCCAATAAAGGTGTCAGAATTCTGGAACATGAAGGACTTTTTGTTCAGTTGAGCTCAGGATAATCAGTATATGCCTAGTGCTTTCTAAAGTTCCTAGCATAAGGATGGGGAGGAAGAATGAAAAAAAGAACCTCAGCCAGGGGCCTTTAGAATCAAATTACTCTAAAAAGTAAATGTTGGCTAAAAAAATGGAAGTTATTCCTGAACAAAAGATGTATCCTAAAGAAATTAGTATTTATACCAAAATATATTTCTAAGGCATAAAATACCTTTATGGTCATTGGTTTAAAAAAAGGGGGGGGGGGTGCCCAATGGCTTCAAGTGTCATTTTTATAGTCATTCTTTTCTCAGAACTGAAGGCTAAAAGTAAAAATTTTTTCCCTTTTTGACCATGAACATGCTCAGGGTAGACACCCCTCCCAACTCTCTGACCCTGTTGACCTGGTTTAGCCCGTTGACCAAAACCGTTTTACTAACTCATGGCCACCGTGCATGCTACAGCTTCTTGGAGCCACAGGTGAGAGTCAGCTGGGTCAGATGGGACACCAAAGGTGGAAAGCAGCCCTTAACACCAGAGGCAATCTTCCCTGAACATGACCTATACCCTTAGAACTTAAAAGATTTTATATCCAAGTCACTCCAAATTATGTGGCAAGGGGAGAGATTCACTAGGGCTTTCCCAAGTATAAAACGGAGCAAAATTTTTTTTGGCTATTGTATCATTAGGTATTAAAAACATTGGAGGCAGGGTGGCTAGGTGATGCAGTGAATAGAGCACTGGCCCTGGAGTCTGAGTTCAAATCTAGCCTCAGACACTTAACACAAAAACTAGCCGTGTGACCTTGAACAAGTCACTTAACCCCAATTGCCCTCCACAAAGAAAAAAAATTAAAAAAAAAAAACATTGGAGGTGAGAACTTTAGGTTTATAAAAGCATAACCCTAATTAAAGCCCTCATGTTTTTTCCTACTCTTTTCTGTTGCTGGTTGGCCATGCTCTTTCTAGTGGTAATTAGCTAATTAACATTTTTGTGCCTTCTCCCTCTTAGCCCCCTCCCAAAAAAACCACTATACATAACTTATTTTTATGCATATTCTCCAGATAAAATAGATGGCCCTAGAGAGCAAGGACTGTTTGTTTTTTATTTTTGTATCCCCTAGCACCTGGGACATAGTAGGTATCTAATACATAATTGCTGATTGATTGTAGAGATGGGAGACTACTGCACATACATATATAGACTTGGTATGTTAGTTCTGCTGAATTCTGCTGAACTGTTTTTTTTCCTTATTTTATTGTAAAGGATGGTTCTGGAAGGGATCTATTGGGAAAGAAAGTGAAATGATAATAAGCAATGTTTTTTCTAAGAGAAGGCAACATTTCCTTAAATCACTCCTAATTCCTAAACCACATAAAGATCTTCAGGAGATAATTATCTGCATTTTTATTACATTGTATTTATATGAATTAATATGAATAAAAATAATACAATATTGTCAGCATCAGAGGTTAATATAAAATCTGCCACCAATTGGGTTGACTCTCTAAGAAGTTACTGTCTTAGAACATTTCTCAAAATCCTGTTCTCCCTTAAAAATTGGCAACCTAGGGGGGAGTGAGGGTGGGGAGGGGATGAGGCAGCTAGGTAGTGCACCTGAGTTCAAATCCCACCTCGGACACAACACTTACTAATCGTGTGACCTTAGGCAAGTCAACTTTACCCCAATTGCCCAGCCTTCCCCCCCTCTAAAATGAAAAAAAAAAAAAAAAGTTGGCAACCTCTGGAAGGTAGCCACAGAAACGTGTCAGGATAGAACGGGAAAATTCAAAGTATTTTGATAGCAAATGGGCACCAACTCCCAACATGTAGAAGCTTGGATTTTGAAAGATATTTTTGTTACCTTTTCATTCAAAGCAAATGGGATCATGAGGTAGATCTTTTCTTCACCCCTCTCTCCTCTACCCCACCCTACTGTCTCATTTCTTCTTCTCTCTCCCCTCTCCTTCTTCTTTTCCCTCCCCTCCTATCTTCTCTACCTTCCATTCCCCACTTCCTCTTCTTTCTCTCCCTCCTCTATCCTCTCTTCTCCCTCTCCCTTTCCTCTCTATAGTAGTCCTTGGTTGCAACATAGGACTCCCCCGCCCCATGCAGCCCTGTAGCTTTTCCTCCTGTTGTCTTGTCCATCTCATTTGTGGAGATTTGTCCAAGAATATCCTGATCAACTTTCTGCCACATAACAGTAATATTATTTCTTTAGTCTTAAAATTTGCAGTTTTCCTAAGAAAAAAAAGGCAATCTCCATTTTATGGATGAGTAAACGGAGCTTCTGAGCCAAGATGAGCTGTGTGTTGGTTGCACAGATGGTGTCAGAGATGGGTCTTGAGCCCTTGGTCTTCCTAGTCCAGGTTTAGTGCTTGCCCCACTATCTCACATCATCATCATCATCATCAATAATAATAATAATAATAAGGCAAAGTAGTTGAAGAATAATAGTTATACTAATTAATGCTACCTAAAAATAGTAAGTAAAATATTAATTAAAAATAAAATGTTAATCAATGACTAGCATTTATATAGCACCTTCCATGTACAAGGCACTAGTGGTGTTAGCACTTTACAAATACAAATGTCTCTTAACAACCTTAGAGGGAAGGTGCTATTATACTCATTTTGCAAACAAGTGAAAGGATTTGCCCAGGGTCACAAATGTTAACTCCTCTTCTTGATTCTAGACCAAGCCCCACCTAGCCTGGGTTCACTTACCTTAGCACAGATTCAACAAATACTCTCAAAGCCTTTAGATGAATCCAGGCAATAAATGCTTCACTGAAGTTCACCTTGAGCCAGCGCAAAAGGGGACCCTTGAAAAGAAATCAGGTTATCACCTTTCTCTTCTGCCTCCAGACACATGTTAAAGAAACTTCATTATGACAGAATGCTGACATTGATAAGAACAAGAAGCTTGCAAAAGCCAAAAAAGGTGGAGAAGCCACCCAGAAGTCCACCTTCCAGCAAGAGAAACCAGTCCCAACTATATTATGGGGGCTGATGGATGTCAGATTCCAGACTCCATTAAGTAGAGTTGAAGGAAATTAGCAGCTCAACCACCCAGCACATGCAAACCATCTATACCAGTGTCTGGAAAAACTAGGGAACCCATCTTAAAGTAAGTTCTGATACTAGGCATATTTCAAGCTTTTGTCTGACAACAGTTTCCAACTCGGGATCCCTTATGGTCTGTTATTGCAAGCTATCATATCCACAGTGCTAAGGCTGACAAGTGCTACCAACATTCAAAAGACTACATTTCAGACCAGTTAAAGCCCCAACCCTGCTTGGCAGGGGAAATGCTGCAGAGATTTCAATAGCGCTTCCCTTGATGTAGATAGTGACAAAACTAATGATAATCAGCACAAACTACAGATTCTTCTCAGGAATCTCAAAAGTACTTCACAGACAATAGTACGTGAATCCTCCCCAGCACCTCAAGATCTGTTGGTAAGTGGATGAGTACCACTCCATTTGTACAGATGGGGAAACCAAGAGAGCACAGATGAGCTGCCCAACATCCAAGTGAGTTAGTGGCAAAACCCGTCATAAAGCCAAGGACTCGTGTCTCCCAATCAGCTCCATCCACTAGAATCCTGGGATAACCTAGCCCACCTGACCAAGAAGCACATTCATTTAGGTATTAGGGCAAAGAGGTAGCAGTTAACAAAAAGTCCTACAGATTAGGAAAAGGCATTATTGGCAAGGGAAGGGGCCCCTTTTTCATCACTTTTATTAATTTGTCTAGTGAAAGCCTCACTAGATGATGAAAATAGTGGGGAGAGATTCATTTTATCAAAAGTTAAAGACCTTTCAGCCTGGAGAGGGAATAGAGAAGCTCCTCAGGCAGAAATGCTTACCTCACCCTCGCCCTCACTCTCTTTTTCTTTCTCCGTCTGCCCCGTAGTGGGCCTACCAGGGTTCCCTATCGGGGTTACCTTAACCATGTGATCCGGGAAGGTAGATGATCTCTTTTTAAGAGCAACAGGTGAAGTTTGCTATAAGCATAGAAATGATTTATTAATCTTTCAGCAAACATGCATCAGAACACAAACTAACATTAAATCAATGAAAAGCATCTAAAAGCAAGCAAGTGAATGATGAAATTTAACATTAATCCTAGAGATTGAGCATACAAGTTAGATCTGTCATCTAACCTGGGGAAACTGAAAATAGCCTGTGCCTGGCTTGGTGCATTTCCTTGCTCACAAATCCAGGACCAAAGCTAATCACTGAAAGAGGGATTAAGATCATATACCATGCTTGGAACATATACAGCCTCTGCCTATATTTTATGCCTTCCCTCACAGAGCAACACAGAAAGTTATTGGAATGATCCAGGTCCTCCCCAAATCTTGAAGAAATTCAGGGAAATTGAGGTAAGGGGGCAGAACTTTCCAGTCATGAGACAGTCACTACAAAAGCATGGAGATGGGAGATTGAGAGTCCTCTCTGAGAACCTGCAAGACCAGCAAAGCTATACTGTAGAATGTGTGTGTCGGGGGGGGGGAGACTAAGTGAAAAAAGACTGGAAGATGATGAAGAGACAGTTGCTAGTAGCTCAGGAAAGACAAGGACTGAATTTGCATTTCTGAGATTTCATCTCCCTGTAAACAAAGGCTGAAATGAAGGATCACAATGAAAGCAGAAATAGAGCTTTTTTCTCCGTGATCAAGAATAAAAGAAGGATGAAATTACTAGTTCTTAATGTATAATGTAAGATTTAAATGGGATTAAGACTGAAAATGGGTTCTGACCTATAAACCCAACACTGTAACACACCCCAAATCGACCCCACCCCTACCCCCACCTAAAGGCTAGTAAGCAGTATGCTACTTTCCCCATATAAAAAGATGAGAAGGTTGAAAGCTATTAAATGTTTAAAAGTTGGATGCCTGTTACAGAGCTCCATTTCCCTTCTTAAAGAAGCCTTGGCCTCACTCCCTGAGGCAGGGGAGGGGGAAGGGAGGGATGTGCAGAAGTAGAATACCATGTAAAATTCTAGACCAGCAGTCTGATAAGCCAGATGGCTGGTGTGATGCTCTTGTATAACACACTGATAAACGGGGTGGTCTCAGGTTGGCTTGTGATGATACAGAGGGTAGTGCCAAGAGCCCCACTTTACCCCTCCTCCTCAGCACAGCCTTCTAAAAAGTTTCTCTGGAAATAAAAATGACTCCTAGATAGTCCAGGTCCTGGAAACTCAATGAAATTCGCAGGTAAAGCATTAGGAAACAAAGATGGTTTCCAAGTCAGGAAGAAATAGTGCATTGGTTCCTTGAGGGGGAGGGTGAAAGGGGGGGAAGTAGTGCTTTCATTTTTATTCTTTGAAAAATGTGGATAAACAGGAATGCTCAGGAAATCGATGGGAGAGGTGCTTCTGGGTAACAAGATTTTCTAGTTAGCTCAAAGTTAACAGAATCATAGACTTAGCAGTGGAAGGAACCTCGGAAATCATTTACTCCCACTCTTCCCTCTTTCCCAATTTAAAAAAAAAAAGGAAAACTTTATGTTTTAGCTCTTACTTACTATTATTTGGCAATGTCCCACTGAGACCTGCCTCAATAAAGTAAAGTCCATTGACCAGAATTGATTGACTCTTTGAGGGCTGAGGATCCTAGAGATCAGCATTACACAGAACGAAAACTCAGCTGTCATTGCTCAAGACTGTGAAGGCTGTGGGTAACTGAACACCACTAGGTAACTGAACAAGGCCACAAGTGTGGAGTTTTTTCATATGAATTTCTGACATCTTTTCTTTCTTGTCATATCTCTTATTGCTAAAAATAGGGAGTAACAAAATTCCAGTTAATGGACGTTCCAGGTAATTTATTTATAGTAGTGATAGTTTACTATGTTTTTTGCTTTTACCTGATATACATGGAAAAGGGTTATCAAAGCACAAACTGCAGCATATTCAGGATTCTATGAATTATGGAAACATTTGACATTAAACTTTGGCCAAAACACAGAGCACAGGATAATATATTCACAAATACCCTTCCATACAAATAACAATTCTAAAACTTCCACTGTTTTTAGAATAAACACATTTTCCCTAACTTTAGCAGAAAGCATGACATACTTTTTTTTTAAGTGGGATTTTGCATAAATTTGCATTAAAGCCTTTCCCCAAGAAAGAAGAGGGGCTTTCTGGACTTGTTCTCCATTTTCATGACCAGTCCTTAAATCAGTAGATTGACAAGGATGTCAGAACCAGACCCCTTCATGGTAAGCATGGTAATAAAAGATTCACCGGACTCTCTGAGGAAAAGAGCAAGAGGAGATAGGCCCTCCGGCTTCCAAAAACCTAACTATGATTTGAGTATATTTATTATTGAGCATATGTATTAAACCCACTTTAGAGAGAAGCAAACTAAGGTACAGAAAGAAAAACTTATTTGCCCAAAGGCCATGTAGATCATCTTTAATAATAGAAAAGAGTGTTGTTTTCATTATCTGCTAAACTAAGCTTCCTTCACATGGTTTAAAGCTCACATGATACTATTGCTGGAGGACACCTTTTCAGGCAATCGCCTTGCTTTACATGGGTAGGTAAAGAAGAGGTAGTTGTTTGATACACCTGGACACCAAGCACCACTGCCTTGAAACTATTCTGTCAAGAGTGGTCTGACCAGGTTCATTCCACACAACTGCATTATTGCCATCAACACAGGGACTATGTTGGTCCCTCTGGACAAGCTCTGAATTCCATTGGCCTCAGCGGTGGGTACCTGAAGATCCCTTTCAAGGGGAAACTGAGCTCATGTTCATTATCGATGCCTGTGCCTGCCATTTGGCAAAAGCTCCTGGGAGATCAGATGGTCCTGCTTGACGGAAGTACATGGGAATGAAGAGAAGACAGGCTTCCCCAAGATCTATCTCTCAGAGAGTCGGGGCCCTAATCAGGGAAACTTCCAAGCTTCAAACAAAGGACCTCTTCTAGCTAAGACATCTGCCCCCTAGTAAAAGGATAAATGCAGGGTGGGGCAGCAAAGTTTAGATATTCAGTACAAAAATCCATCAGGAGCAAGTACTTACATACTGTTGCTTCTTTTCAGAAAGCAATTTAGTCATTTCTTCCCTTTCAGTTTTAATTTCTTTTTCATCATAGAAAAATTCACGGACAATGAACCTTAAAAGAAGCAACATGGAAATGTTTTATATGATTAGATATGTATCACCTATGTCTGATTGCTTACCATCCCAGGGAGAGGGAAGGGGAAGAAGAGATTGAGGGACAGGAACTTAAAAACTTAAAAAAAAAAAGTTAAAAATTGTTTTAATGTGTAATTGGGGAAAAAATAAAATATTTTTTAAAAGAAGTAATATGTTAGCTAATTGGGGAAAGGGTTCAAATCCCAACTTTCCCATTAATTAAATGGCATAGTTAGGATAGAGGCACTGCAGGGAGGAACATTTTCAAGTTTGAGCTTTGAAATTTCAAAAAGGAAAACAATATAAATTAATAAAAGTAAATAAACAAATAACTGGGTGGGGATATAATAAAGTTGTAGCTCCAAATTCTTACTTGTTTTCTTTGGCTTTGGCTTTGAAATCATTTATCACCCTTCGAAACATCGTGACTGTAAAAAGGCCTCCCTCGTTGTCCTCAGCAATCAGTCTGTGGAAGACAAGACCCCACTTGTGACCTTGCTCAGACTGAAAGTCATTAGCATTGCTCTTCTCCAGGATTTGACACCTTCTTTTTGGCATCTCAGAAAGCTACAGGTCAAGGATCCATGAGTCTGGAAGGTTTCCAAATTCTGACCCTTGTCGTCTTCACTCTGCCAGTTTCTGGATCCTCCCAACAAGATTGTAGTAGCTAAGAGATTTCAGGGATCGCTAATGATACCTGGGGATACTCCACATGTGGTCTAAAGGTTGGTCCTTTTGAAGGGGAAAGTGTGCTGGACTAGGAGTTAGAAGAACTGGATTTGAATTCTGACTTTGCAACTAACTGGGTGAAGACTCAAATGGTATCTCTGGCACTTGACAGGAAGTTGGGTGGAAGACTAAAGACACTGGATGAATTAGAATTCAGCAAGCTCTTAACAAACTAGAAGGATAATATCTACTTTTACATTGCTTCAATACCTAAAAATCAGTGATTTCATCACTGTAAATACTTTTCCTACTTGATAAGTCCACTGGGGACAATCAGATGACAAACAAAATGAATTTACCTGGGTTAGAACACAGACTATAAACATAGATACCATTACTAGCCCTGCACCTAAAGTATTTCCATCTTGGTAAACTCTGACAGAGCCTTTGAGAACTCAAGATCACCTCTATACCAAGATGTCTTGTGAACTGGCACCTTCAATAGTTCTGGAGTCAGAATATCTGGGTATGTATGAATTCTATGTGACCACAGTTGAGTCACTTAACTCCAATGGGAAATAAGGGTTTGATTCAATGAAGGCTGAGATGATGATGATATATCTACATATCATGCATTAAGATTTGCAGAACACTTTACATATATTATCTCACTTTATCTTCAGTAATATTTGAGATTGGGGGATGGCTAGGTGGTGCAGAGAGTAAAGCATTGGCCCTGGAGTCAGAAGGACCTGAGTTCGGATCTGGCCTCAGACACTTAACACACACAAACAAAAACCTAGCCGTGTGACCTTGGGCAAGTTACTTAACCCCAATTGCCCTCCAAAAAAAAAAAAGCAAATATCTGAGATCACTGCTATTGTTGTCTCCATATTACAGAAGAGGAAATAGAGTGGCAGAGGTTTAATCCCAAGGCCACAGAGCTGCTAAATATATAAGGAAGGTTTTAAACTCATCTTCCTGACCCCAGATCCAGCACTCTATCCCTTATGCCAAGTACAACCCATTTGGCTCTAAATCTTGGATTCTGTGGCTTCATCTGGAACCAAGTTCTTAGTTCACAACAAGCAAACAGTAAATCACTTAATTATGTTTGCTTTCTCATTATTATTTTTATACATATGTACTCATCTTCCAATGCTCATTTCAAACATCACCTTAATATGTGATGCTCAGAATATATTCTAAGACTGCGGCTGTGTCTGAAGCCCCTAGGGAATTCCTTCCTCTTTCGGTCCTATTAGAGCTAGGAAAACCATTCTTCTGCCTTGTATCACAGGTAAATTTGTTTTTCCCTGCCTATGAGACTGATAGCAAACTCCCTGAGGACAAGGGCTATCTTTTTTAAATCTGACTATCCTTTCATAATACTTAGAGATGCTTGATCATGATGCAGTTTTCACAAAGGATGTGCCAGGAAAGTACAAGTTAAAAGAGTTTCAAATAACAACAGCGCAGCAATGGACTAGATGATTGTCCATTAGACCTAAGGTCCAATTGGGCCTAAGGTCCAATTCAGCAAAGAAGCAAAGAAGTTCATCAAGTAAATTATATTCCCTCTCATCAGAGCAACTCATGAAACCATATTGTAGATTCTAGGGTCTAGAGCAGCCACTGGCAGAAAGACTGCCCACACCAAAGAAATTATAGATCCTGGAAGTATGGAAGAAATATTTTGCACATATGCATCACATAGAGAATCCATTTTTAAATATTATGCATCAAAGAGAGCCTGTGGCTCCATGGTGAGTCCCTAGAGTGACAGCCTTCTAATAAAAAACACTTCCTCCTCTGTGATCTAGTCCAAGTTCCCTCACATTTTACAGAGGAGGAAGGCCCAGAAAAGAAGGATGATTTATCTAACGTTGTGCAGGAGAAACATTTTTCTGTTTATGGCAGAGGTAGGCCTAGGATCAAAGTTCGTGGCCACCAGTTCAATGCTCCCCTCAGTCCCATAGTTTGCCTTTTCAATTAACTACACTTTCTGAAACACACAAACTGTAACAGTCTCTCCTTGCAGAAAATGCTGTCTCTAAATACAAGAAGTGCAGAACCCACTGGAAACAAATGCCCTGACAGGTCAAGGACCTAGTACAAGAGTTTGACTTACTTGGTTGATCGAGGTACCACCATGTCTGAGAGAGATTCATATCTTTTTTGCCACTGTGAATAGTTTGGCCTTCAAACAACAGAACAGAACTTCAGTTAGCAACAGCAAAAACGACAATAACGTGCATTGTAAAAAAAAAAAAAATGAAAGTTCACAAGAGCATTTTCCTCACAAGAACCCTGTGAAGTAAGTGTGCTATTATCTCCATATGAAAGATAAGGAACTATGTAGTCTTTAGAGAACAACTGACTTCCCCAAGACTTTTTAACTATTAAGTATCAGAGTCACAACTTTCTCTGGGGGAATCCATCAGGTCCCTAGGCACATGGGATGGGAGGCTCTTGCCTGACCCAGATCATCACTGCTAGAAGCTTCCTACTTCAGGGATTGATTAAAATTGTCCAACCTACAATAAAAGAGACTGAGGCAGAGCTCTATGCCAATAGCACTTTATTAAGAGGGTCTGTGGGCCCCTCTAATGAAATGGACTTCAGATCTTCCTCACAATCAAAAATGCCCCCTTCTTCCAGGGCCCTATTTTCATAAGGTTTGACACCAAATTTGATATCTGAACATTCTAAAGGGGTTATATAAAGTATAGAACCACATTGGTTGATAGATTTTGTTTCACAGGACAAAAAATGATGCATCAGCTAGAAATGGTGTCATCAGCAGGGGAGTCTTGGATTGGGCAAAGTATAGGGTATTATCCACTGGTCATAAGATGGTCACCTGCTCATGTTGGACAAGAAAAAATGGTCTGGAAATGCAAAAATATGTTGGGCATTTCCCATGTCATTGAGTGACCCCTGCCACACTGGGCTTGGTCACTATAACAACAACAACAAAAAACCAAACCAAGAGTGGAGGGCCTCTAGTTGACTTCCTATGATTAAGCAAATGAACTTACAATCTTCAGCTCAAAACTCTGAGGTCAAACATACAGAACTTATACTCACTACCCCTGTGAAATCATATCAAATGAATAGGGTCCAAATGAATTATTTTTCACTCTACCTGCCCCTCTCAGATGGCTCTTCTGATGCAGCTTTACATCCTTAAAACCTAGTGGCCAAAAAGCTTTCCCTTGGCTCCCTCAGTCTACCGGACAAAGAGAAATCCCCCAAAGAGAAACTGAAGCCACTCAATATTGGGGGTCACTTAACAATGCTCTTACTTTGGAACTATCACCAGAAGAGTGATGAGATATTCTGAATCCAGAACAAAATCTTCTTTGTTCACAATATCAGCTAATGTCCTAGTGAAGAGATTTCCCCTGAAATGCAAAAGCAAAAAAGATGTGAGCTTAATGAAAAGGACCATCACAGTCCTATGTGAGCGCCTATTCTTTTACTTAGCCTTATATATATAACACATACAAGCTGACAACAAGAGATCTCAGCTACAAAACGGTCACATTCAGTCAGTCAACAAGCATTATTGAGTGTTTTTCAAAGCACTGTGCTGGGCAGTCTAAGAAACAGTTTAGATCAGGGGTTCTTGAGATTAATGTTATTTCAATAACTGGTTTTCTTTACAATTTTCTTTTATACATTTAAAAACATTATTCCAAAAGGGGATCCATAGGCTTCACCAGAATGCCAAAGGAATCCCTGCGGGAGAACAAAGTTAAGAATCCTAGATTTAGATAAAACACAGTCCTTGACCTCAGGAGTTTACCATGAAATATGACACAAACACAGATAACTAAATAATGTTACATGATGACTGCATTGCATTAGAGTATTACAAAGTGCTTTCTAGCATATTACCAGGAACAACACTGAGCTGAATGAGAGGATCTAGGAAGCCTCCTTGGAGGAAGTAGTATTTGAGCAGGACTTTATCATGCCACAGACATCTTTTAAGCACCTACTTTGTACTAAGTCCTGTGTTGTGCCCAGGGGAGATCCAGTTTGAATTAGGGTCAATACCAGCAAGGAGTTTGTACCCTTTAAATGCAAGTTTTAAAATGACACCAAAAAGATTCCCCAAACATTCTAACATACAATGAATTATTACACAGACAATTATGAATAACTTTTCTGTCAGCTGGTCAACTAATTTGATTGCTTTAGTCACATTTTCTAGGGATAAATTCACCTTGATTCTGTGGATAAAGCATTAGGGTAAGGATGGGGAACCTGCGGCCATTTGACTGAATCCAAACTTCACAGAACAAAGTCCCTTAAAAGGATTTACTCTGTAAAACTTGGACTCAGTCAAAAGGCCACATCCATGTGACCTTGAGGTCAAAGGGACCCACCCTTGTATTAGGGCACAGTTGGGGAAGAAAAGAAGCTTCATAAATTTCAAATCAGATAGGCCCTCTAAGAACACCTGGCAGTATCCCCTCATCTTACAAATGAGTGAATTAACGTCCCAAAACAAATGACTTGCCCATGGTAGTAAAAGTTGTAAGCTAAAGATTTGAACCTAAGTCCTCTGTCTATAAATTGGGTGATCCTTCCACTTTTTATTCTGCTGTCTTCTCCAGAGAAGGAAAGTCGGGAGCCACTGGTGAAGGTCTATTACTGATGGGGGGTAAGGGAGGCATCATGGATGAAGTGCCATTTAAGCTGGGTTTTAAAAGTAAAAATAGGGATGGATAGTTCATCCATAGAATATAAAAAGGTGTTATTTCTTTTTCTTTCTTTTTTTTTTTTAATCTCCATCATGTAGCATAGTGTCTGGCACTGAGATAAACACTTAAGAATTGCTTATTGATTAATTCCAGGCATAGGGGACTGTGTGAGCCAGTGCAAGGACAGTGCAGAGTTGTCCAACTGACCTAGAACATGAACTGTAGGGAATGGAATGATTGAGATAAGACTGGAAAAGTAGGGAAGGGGCCATGTCATAGAGAAGATGCCACACCATAGCTACAGATCTGGGCAAGTACCCTAGAGGCACCCTGGGACAAGGGGAGGAAGGAGTTTTGCCCACTGTTTGAAAAATGTTTCTTATTCATCTTGCTCCCTGGCCATTCACACGTTCTTCTTCTATTTCCTGGCATCCAGAGCACTAAAGCTGGCACCCCTTCCCTTCCCCAGGAGACATGGCAAACTTGGCTCATTAACCCAATGGTGTTCTCACCAGTCTGCCAACGTGGCTAAACTCTAGCTGCCTGAATTCCACACCTCAGTGACCTGGGCTCCCCTCCCTACCTCCATCCTTTCCATCTATGTTACTCTGCCAGATTAATCACCTTAATGCACTATTTGGATCGTGTGGCTTCTCTGCTCAAAAGCTCAGCCCCAGCACATTCCCATTGCCCACTAAATCAAGTCCAATTTCCTGGTTATTCAAAGCCCTCCAGGATCTGGCCATAACCTACTTATCTAGTCTTATTTCCCTCTCATGAAATGTTTGATGCCATTAGAACATAGCACCTTTCGATGGCTATTACCAAAGTCTCCAATTTACCTTCCCAATCATGCCTCCTTCTAAAAAAATTTGATCACTTCTATATCTGGAATCCCACAAAAATACTCACATTTCTGCATTTTTAAAAGCATTTTCCAACCAATAATAACTTTATGAAATGGGTCTTGCAAGTATTAATCTTCTGCTTTCTAGATAAAGAAATTGATTTCAGAAAGGCTGTAATTCATCTAATGCAGCACAGTACAAGTTCCAGGATGTGAACCCAAGAGACTACTGACAGGGCAGCTAGGTGGCGCAGTGAATAGAGCACAGGCCCCCGAGTTCAAATAGGACTTCAGACGTAACTTAACCCTAACTGCCTGGCCTTCCCCTCTCCAAAAAAATCAAAAACAAAAACTAAGAGACTACTAACTCCAATAACTTCTACACCGTGAAGCTTCCCTACACTAAAAGATTGAGAATTCATTTATTTATTTATTTATTTATTTATTTATTTATTTATTATTATTATTACAGAGGAAGGAAGAAAAGGCCTACTAAGTGCCAGGCAATCACTGCTAAGTGGTTTACAAATACTATTTCATTTGACCTTTATAATAACCTTAGGAGAGAGGTGCTATTATTATTCTCATTTTATAGTTCAGATTAGGAAGGAAGGCAGAAATTATGTGACAACCTGGGTCACACAACTATTAAGTGTCAGAAGCTCAATTTGAACTTATTAAAAGTATTAGGTCTTTCTGGCTCTAGGTCCAGCACTCTTATCCACTGTCTCCTGCCAGCCTCTAATCAAAAGATCAAGAGCTGAAAGGATCAAAAATTACTTCCTTACTTTAAGAAGATGGAACTGAGACCCAGGGAGTGAAAGGAGCATGTCAAAATCACCAGGAAGTCAGTAGCAGTCAGGATTCAAACCCAAATCCTGATTCCAAGCCTGAGGCAGCCTCGCCAGCAACACCTGCCTTCCCCCAAGCTCTCCTATCACCTTCTGGAGGGTGGAAGCTGCTTCACATGGAACAGGGGAAATTCCCTGGGCCCCCCCTCACCCTCCTGACCCCAGAAGCTCACCACCAGCAGAGGAGGAGGAGCTGGTTCAAGTAACCCTGGGGGAAATTGCTCAAGATAGAGGCTTTCAGCTCAAACAATCTAGTTGACTTGTACCCGAGGGGAAAGAGCTTTTTTAAAAAATTCAAAAAAACCTCATCCTGGATATTAGCATATGATTCAGGAACAAAAAGTGACGGGATGAGCACAGAGGCATACCCTGTGAGTTTATGCTAAGTACTTTTCCTGTAACAAAAGGTCATCCCTTAGTTAGCAAATAAATTGGTTTGCAAAGGACTTTGCAAATCTTACCTCCTTTGATCCAAGTATCAAGGGAGGTAGGTGCTTTTATTATTCCCACTTTTGTTGGGATGATTGAGGTTGAGTCCCCTGCTACTCTTCCTGACCTCATTTTGGCATTTTCTAAGATACTGGAGTGGTTTGCCATTTCCTACTCCAGTTCATTTTACAGATAAGGAAACTGAGGCAGACAGGGTTAAGTGATTTACCTATCCATAGTCCCATAACTAGTAAGTGTCTAAGGTCATATCTGAGCTCATAAATGAGTTTTCCTGACTCTAGGACCAGCACTCGACTAACCCCACCCAGCTGCCCCCATTTTACAGATGAGGAATAATCTCTGGCAGGATAATCTCTGACTGCCCACAGTAACACTGTCTGAGGTCAGGGCAGGAACAACAACAAATGAGAAAATAGCTGTTTTTCTGAGCCTTGAAGGTTAGGCAGGATTTTATCAGTCAAGAATGGGGATAAAGGACATCATTTTTGATTGAGAAAGTTGTTCCAGAGGGATGGTAGAGAATGTGGTAGACAGAACACTAGATTTAAAGCTAGAAGACCTGGGTTTGAATCCTGCCTCTTTTCTCCCTATTGTTATGACCTTAAGCAGGTCACTTCACCTGGGGACCACAGTGCTTCTAGAAAATGAAGAGGTTGTAACAGATGGTATGGAAGGTCCTTTCCTATGCAGGGCCCTTTGATCTTGGGATTTTTACTCACTCTGATGTGGGACAGAACAAGAAAACTGAGAAGCAGAATCAACAGCATCTTCCTTCCTGAATCTTTTATTTAACAACAATGGCATAAAAGAATGACAGTTTTACTGCCATGTTACTGTTTTTGATGTGCTCTGCTGTGTTGCTCAACCCTGCTTCGATGACTACATTCTGGGCATAAGCATTTTATTGACAGGCTAACAATTACCCAGAGGAGGGAGATCAGAAGGACTGAGAAACTCAAAAACATGAGGACCAGTTAAGGGAGTTGGGAATGGTTGGGATGCTCAGTGGGTTGGATGTCTTTGGAATTTCCTCCCTCCTCCTCTCTGCCTCTCCTGGCTCCTGAAAAGTATCCCCTGATATCCCAGTTGTGTTTGCTCTCTATCCCTCCTTAAGAAAGAAAGCTAACCTTGGAGCCAAGAAGGCCCAGTCAAGTCCACCTGTGACACATACTGGAGCTCTGTGACTTGGGCAAGTCACACCTAATTTCTTTGTCCTCTAAGACTGTAATTTGCAGAGAAGGTATTGATCTGTATTGGTAGAAGTACCACTATTTGCTCATTGGGAGCTGTCTTTACTAATGAAATCACTAGAATGGCTAAACAAGTTGTGGTATATGAATGTAATGGAATAACTACTGTTCCCTATCAAAAAAGGAGCTGGTAGATTTCAGAAAAAAAATAGACTTACATGAACTGATGCTGAGTGAAGTGAGCAGAACCAGGAGAATATTGTACACAGCAACACTGTATGATAACTAACTTGGATAACACTTAACTTTCCTCAGCAATGCCAGGATCTAGGACAACTCCAAAAGACTCCACATCCAGAGAAAGAACTATGGAGTTAAATGCAGATCAAAGCATAAGATTTGCTCTTTGTTTTGTTTCTTCTTTCTTGCGGTTCCTCCCATTGGTTATAATCTTTCTTTACAACATGACTAATGTGAAAATATGTTCAATATGAATGTATATGTAGAGTTAATATCAGATTGCAGTCTTAGGGAGGGGAAAGAAGAGGGAGAAAAAATTTAGAATTCAAAATCTTATGCAAGTGAAAGTTGAAAACTAAAAGTAAATTAATTTTTAAAAAAGAAAATGAAGGACAAACAACAACAACAACAAAAACAAATCACAAGCCCAGTCCTCAAATCTAGTGGGGACTCTTAATTTTTTAACTTTACATCTTCTCCACCCAGAAAACTGCCCCATTATAATAAATGTTTGTAGAATTGAGTTGAAAATATGGTAATATTGGCAAAACACTTCAGTATCTTCACCAAGAAAATACCAGAATGAGGTCAGAAAGAATAAATAATCACCACAACAAAAATGGGAATAATGAAAGCACCTACCACCCAAGGTACTTATGAGGATCAAAGATAAGAAAAGTGCTCTGCAAACCAACTTATGGCTAATTAGATGTGAACTTCAGGAACAGTACTTAACCTAAACTAACTGGGAATGTGCCACAGTGCTAATCTCAACACCCTTTTTTCTGGTCAGTGTTATCACATGCTAAAATCCAGGATGAGGTTTCTTTAAATTTTTTAAAAAGCCTTTCCCCCCTGGTGCAAGTCAACTAGATATTTTGAACTGAAAGCTCTGTAAAATCCTACTGAGTAACCTTTGTTACAGTTGCTGTTGTTGATGAGGATGATGATGATGATGAGATCCAATCACGTAAAACTCTTCGTGATCCTATTTGGGTTTTGGGGCTGGGGTGAAAGGGTTGGCAAAGATACTGGAATGGTTTGCCATTTCCTTCTCCAGATCATTTTACAGATGGGGAAAGTGAGGCATGCAGGGTTAAGTGATTTGCCCAAGGTCACATAGCTAGGAAGTGTCTGAGGCCAGACTGCATCTTATTAAGAGGAGTTTTCCTGAGTACAAGCCTAGCAGTCTACCCACTGCACCACCTAATTTCCCCCTATATGCCACCTTAGTCACCATCTAATTTGATACCTCCATATGATCATTGCCTTCACATATTTAAAGAGCTATCCTATAGGCAGATTTGTTCTGGGTTGTGCCAGCAGACAGAAATGGAAACAAATAATCTAAATAACAATTTGCATTTCTATCGTTACTTAAGGGTTTTCCTCATAATTAATCCCATATCATCAGGTCAAAATTCTTTACCAGCCTGATTTGAGACTTTACAACATCTCCTGAAATACCAGAGAAATAGGTAGGTAGAATAGCAGGTTCCTTATTATCCCTCTTTACAGATAAGAAAAATGAAACTCAGAAGGATTAAGTGACTTGCCTAAGGTTGCATAGTCAGTAAGTGGTAGACCCAGGATCTGATTCCTAAATCCAATGTTTTTTCTATTATCTCATAGTAGAACTTTCTAACAGTTAGCACTGGGATGTATAAGTAGGTGCTTGAGAAAGTAGATGCTTGTCAAAGACAATGCAGGGTAGATTACTATATTGTGTAGGAACCTTGAGCAGGTGACTTCTAAGCCTTCTGAGAATCAGAGTGTAGGCATAATAACCATCTGATTCAGGGGAATGACTCCCTTGAATAAATAATTGGGGCTTATGGATTTCATCTCTTTTGCTTGTCCTTTTCCACTGCCAGTAGGGTTGTCTATAAAACCCTAAAAGATTTTCATAGAAAGAAGGAGGAACAAGACTTGGGTTTGAGTTCTGCCTGTGTGACTTAACTAGAGCTCTGGCCCTGGGCAAGTCACCAGTAAAATAAGGAACGTACTATTGTAACTTAATACATTATACTTGATTCTTTCACAGGATATTTGGGAAATACAAAGTACTTTAATAATGTAGAAGTGAGGACAGCTAGGTAGCTCAGTCAGGAAGTTTGTTGTGGAGTGTATCAGTCATGTCTGACTTCTCCATGACCCTATTTGGGGTTTTCTTTGCTGAGGTATCAGAGTGGTTTGGCATTTCCTTCTCCAGCTCATTTTGCAGATGAAGAAACTGAGGCTAATGGCATTAAGTGACCTGCCTGGGGTCACACAGCTAGTGTCTGTGGCCAGATTTGAACTCAGGAGGATGAGTGCTCCCTAAGCCAAGCCCTACACTCTACCCACTGGGCCACCTGTAGCTCAGAGCAGCTCTTTTCTGTAAACTCTCATCCTCCTACTCTCCTCCAAGTCTTTTACACTCCTTTTCCTCCAGTCTCTTCTCCAAGAAAGCCCTGAAGAAGCAAGTGGATGAGGATCAGTTAGGAGGCAAGGTCAAAACGTGCAAATTTCATGATCCTAAACTCTAAAGTCCCGTCTAACTGTAATCTGCTGCCTTCCATGTCTTTTTGTTTGTTTGTTTTTTGGGGTTTGGGTTTTTGTTTTTGCAGTGGGAAGGTAGGGCAATTGGGGTTAAGTAAGTTGCCCAAAGTCACAGGGCTAGTAAGTGTTAAGTGCCTGAGGCCATTTGAACTCAGGTCCTCTAGACTCCTGGGCTGGTGCTCTATTGACTGCACCACCTAGCTGCACCCAGCCTTCCATTTCAAAAACTCAACACTCCCATTCTCATTTCGATCTCCAGTCCCCCCAACATTCCCTGTTTGTTCAATCCATCCCTCTTACTCAGACCTTACTTCAATCTTAAATCTAAAGTGAACCAAAATATAACTTTAAGGTGCCTCTTTTCAACTTTTCATTCTCCTTGCCAAATCCTTAACTGGTCTTCTCTCTTCAGTCCCTATAGCCAATCACTTGCCTTTTGGTTTTCCTCCCACATATTTCACATCTGTCCTCATTTTTAACACTCGAAATGTCAGGCTCACTTTCATTTATCCCCTCTTACCTGAACTATTCCAATTGCTTCCAGTCTCTACAGTCTCCAACCATCTTCAGTGGCCAAAATAATATTCCTATGGCACAGAACCGACCGTGTAATTTGGTGGTTCAAAAACTTCAAGAGGCTCTTTAAGGTCCTCCATAATCCCACTAACCATATTTCCTGGACTTATTTTATAATATCCTCCTTCAAGAACATTCCATTTGGCACTAGGCATTTGCATAATCCTTCCCAGAAGCACGGAATACACACACACATACACTCTCTCCTCACAGAATCCAGGTCCTCTTTCCATACTCAAACCAGCTGCCATCAGGTGTGGAAGAGGTTTTTTTCACTCCATCCACTCTAGTTACCATTTATTTACTCATCTATTTATACTGCATTCTTTTTTTGGCAGGTGGTAAATTCCCTGAGAAGAGGAATTCTCTTTCAATATCTCAAGCCCACCCTTGCACATCATAGACCACAAATGCTAGCTGAATTGAATTGAGGAGAAGTGAGGGAAGTACTGGGGGGTAGGGCAAAGAACTAAGCCATTCTAACTCCTAGTAGGCCTCACAAGAAGCACAAGGTTATAAATCTGTAAAGGAGCATAAACAAAGCTGGAGGGTGGGAAGGTGTCAGAGAGGGAAAGGGGTAAAAGGAAGGTGAATGGGTTACATGGGCCTGGTTACTTTAGCAGAACCTGTAGAAACAGATCTTATGAATGAGCAAGAGCAAAGTTACTTACGTGGATTTCTTTTCCAGATTCTCCAGGTTTCCTTTCAGAGTGTTGTAGGCAGCTGTTCGAGCTTTCAGGTCTGTTTCTATTTGTGCCAGTTGCTGTGTATAAAAACAAAAGTTAACTTTGCTTAATTAACAAGTTAGGACTTTCTACAAAACTGCCTCAGTTTGGTTGAACTTTAAGGACAACCCAAATGACAAGAAGTTGGGTTTCACCCTAAGGACCTATGCAGCAGAATAGTGTGGTAGGGGGCACCTATGTTTGACTTCAGGGTCCACAACTTACCAGTTTTGTAATAGCTTTGTAAATATGGGCAACATCTCCCCACTCTGAGATTCAGTTTCTCCATCTGTAAAGTGGAGATAATCTTTGCACTCCTTTCCTAGACAGAATTCTTTTTTTTTGCTTTTTGGAGGGGGGAACGCAGGACAGTTGAAGTTAAGTGATTTGCCCAAAGTCACACAGCTAGTAAATATTAAGTGTCTGAAGCCACATTTGAACTCAGGTCCAGGGAGTTGGGGGCGGGGGCCAGGGCCAGTGCTCTCTTCAAGCATCAGATGAAAGAATGTCTATGAAGACTGATGCAAATGTAAATAAATCACTGTTCCTATTAAAGTCACCATCTGTTTCCTCATTGTTCTGGGAACACATTTCCAGTACAACCTAAGCTCTGGTAAATCTTACCAAGCAGGAAACAACAATTGCAGCTGACATTTAAACATTTCTGATCCTTAAGGCAATCTTGTTCCTAGCATCATTAGCCCCATTTTACTGATGAGGAAATTGAGGCTTAGAGAATTAAAATTGTCTTATGGTCTCATAGCTAGTAAGTGTCAGAGGCAGGAAAGCCTTTAAGGATATGTTTGAAATATTTATCATACTGACTATAGCTCTGGACTGGGAGGCAGCAAAAACTGGGTTTGAACATCTTCCTGGGCCCCCAAAATCTGTGGCCAAGGGCAAGTCTCACAAAATGAGGAATCCCATCTAAATGACTTACCTCAAAGGGTTATTATTAGACTCCAATGAAACAATGAAAAGTACTTTGTAAAATAACACAATATAAACATGACCTATAATTATCACAACAGGTATTTAGCTAGCTGATCTCGACCTTCAGGGAAGTTATTTGTTTTTATCTGCCTCTTGTGCTTCTTGGAGTAAAAACAAATTCCATAACATGTCTTACCAATGTTATAACTCATTTGTCCCCAAATGGTCACAGTTTTAGACTCTTGCACAAAAGACTTCCCTAGTTTCTTATGGAATCTCCTTACTCTACTGCTCAAAGTCCTTAAGATGGCAGGCCCTGACCTCAGACTACCCTTTACTTTCTACCTTCACACCAGTGCTCCAGCCACTGACACCTACTGGAATTCCCTCCTGACCCCATAGCTAAAACTTAAAATTTTATCCATTTTTCATAGGCCCAATATTTCTCTTGATTTCTCTAGTCAGGAGTTTTCCCTCCCTCCTCCAGGGCTTGGTCCCCACCCACCCAAGGCAGTTCTAGCACAAGCTGGTTAACTCTTATCTCATTTTCTAGGCCACTTGTACAAGGAGGGATTCTTGTACTAGACTTGTTATCAGTGACTTATCTCAGCTCTATACTAGAGCAGAAACTGGTTCTCAAACCTTAATCTGTTCCATTAGGTAGCAGACTCAAAGAGGGTAGGGACATATTTATCCTAATATCCCCCACAGCACCCAGCCTAGGACCTTAAATTTAGGAATCAAAGAATAGAATATAAATGTCGTGGCATAGAATATACATTTCTGTATAGTCAGTATGGAATATATATTCTGAATATTTAACCTGTTTATTATATCACCAATGGGTTAGAGAAAGTAGTAACTGGCAGTCAACTTCTAGAATAAATGCCAATAGGTTCGGTCCCTGCCATGAAGATGGTCAATACCTGCTCTAGAAAAGATGGGCATTCAGACACTGTCTCTAGAGAGGAACTCTTCATTACACATCTAAAGAATGCATTAGGGGCAGCTAGATGGCACAGTGAATAGAGCACCAGTCCTGGAGTCAGAAGGACCTGAGTTCAGATCCGGCCTCAGACACTTAACACACACAAACAAAAAAACCTAGCCTTGTAACCTTGGGCAAGTTACTTAACCCCAACTGCCCTCCAAAAGGCAAAAAAAAAAAAAAAAGAATCATAGAATTTAGAACTGGAAGGAGACTCCCTAGTACTATCTCTTCATTGTATAGAGAACATGACCAATCATTACTCAACTTTCCTGGACAGCACTTTCCTTATCTATAAACAGAGATAAGGTCCCAAATAGCTCTAAGTCCTAAAGACACCAGGGCCCAGAGAAAGAGCCTGTATTAGTGGAAAGAGTCCAAGGACCAGAATTCAAATCTCTCTTACTTTGTAAGTCACCTTGGAGCAAGACACATCATGTCTTAGCCTCAGTTTGCCCATTTATAGGAAATGAGGTATATAGCACCTATTATGTGCCTGAAACTGTGCAAAGAGCTTTTTTTTTTTACAAGTATTATCTCATTTGATCCTAACAACCCTGCAAAGTGGGTGCTATTGTTATCCCTATTTTACAGGTGAGAAAACTGAAGATGGAGGTTAATTAACTTTCCAGGATCACACAGCTAACAAGAATCTGAGTTCAGATTTGAACTGGGGTTTTCCTGACTCAAGTTCTATTGTGCCACCTAGTTCCCTCGGTAAAATGATAGGGTTGAATTAGATAAGACCACCCCTAAAGTCCCCTCTAACCTTGGATGGCAGAGTATATGTGTATGTAGAAGGGAGGAAGGGGGAGAGTGTGAGCTAAGCTCAATAGGTGGAGACAGTGGACTCCATACCCCCCAGAAGGACTGCCACTCATATCAAAGCAGGAACTGAATGTGCTATCAGGTTTCTCTAATTGCCTGAGGACATCAAGGCTTTGTGATGCTTGTAGAGAAGCCCCACCTGGATTCCCAAATGCCCTTAGGCTTCCAAAGGGCCACCCATTTATGGGAAGGAAAGATGATTTAAAGTATAATAGCAGCCCACAAACTAGAGAGGCATGATGGATTGTGTGGACAGAATAGCTCCTTTCCAAGACCATTCTAAGGGTCATGGAGAGAAATAAGCCCTTTAAATGGAGTCAGGAGCCCAGGATTGGAACCTTGAACCCTAACACTCCTTTAGCTCTGTGACTGTGAACTAATCCCACAAGGTTACTGAACCTCAGTTCCCTCACCTATAAAATAGGTACAATAATGCATCCACTAAAGGCCCAGGTCAATGCTTCATTCCAGTGAAGGTAACTTTGGGGGTCTGGAGGGTGCACCAGCACAGAGCATAGCAAGTCCAACATTTCCAGAAGGTTTCTGGCTTGAGAGGCTGATCACCAGATTGAATGTAGGGTAGATAATTCAGGATTAGCAACCTTTGAAAATCATTTCGTTTGGGATCCAAGGGAAAGAGCCTTGGATTTGGTACCAGAGAACCTGAAATCCAATCCTAGCTCTTCCATTGCCCACCTGCTTGACCATGGCAAGCCACTCATTTTCTCTGGGTGGGCCCTTCTGACTCTTGATGATCCAATGAGCTACTAAGTTTTAATGGGGCCATGCATAGCATTGCAGAGAATAACCATATTGTCAAATCAGATCTTGAAGATCTTGAACATATATATATATTATACACACACACACACACACACACACACACACACACACACACACACACATATACTGAATGCTGTGGAAAAACCCCTTGACACAACTACATAATTTTTTAATGATCTGTTCATTAGGAATCAAGACCAGACTGAATTCTGCCAGAGATGGCAGACAGTGAGATATAGCAGAACAAGAATTTGATTGGCAGCCAGGAGCCTTACATTTAAATCCTGGCCCTACTGTTTATGAGCTATAGGAATTTAGTGGCATTCCTTCCCTTTTGTGAGCCTCAGGTTTTTACTCTGCAAAATAAGGGAATTACATTCAATGGGTAATGGTCAAAGAAATTACATTATAGCTGTAATAGAATATTATTGTATTATAAGGGGTGGCAGATATGACAGATTCTGAGAAACCTAGGAAGACATGTATGAACTGAGGCAGAGAATGAGTGAATAGCCAGGTACCAAAGTAGAGAGAGCACCTGGCCTGGAGTCAGGAAGACTCATCTTCCTGAATTCAAATCCATCCTAATAGACAACTAGCTGTGTGACCCTGGGCAAGTCCCTTAACCCTGTCTGCCTCGGTTTCCTCACCTGTAAAATGACCTGGAGAAGGAACTGGCAAGCCACTCCAATTATCTTTGCCAAGAAAACCCTAAATGGGGTCATGAAGAGTTGTATATAACTGAAAGCATGACTGAAAGAGTATCAGTACAATCAGAACTATTTATACAATCAATACAATAGTGTAAAGGAAGGCAACTTTGAAAGACTTAAGAACCATTATCAATGCAAAGGTTGCTTCAGAAGACTACCGATGAATCATGCTTACCATCTGTTGGTACAGAAGTAATGGCCAGAGGTATAGAATGAGATGAAACATACATTTAATATTATTACTGAATTTATTTTGTTTGACTATACTTTACAAAGGATAATTTCTTTAGTAGAAGTAGGGAGAGAGGAATTATGAAGGGGAGTTGGTGGATAATGAGAGTGATTCAAACAGAATAAAAGAGTGTCAACTAAACATTTTTTTTAAATTACACAATAAAGAACAGAAGGAAGTTCAAAAGGAGAAATGGACAAGCAGGACAGTCGTTATGTAATAAACTGAATATATACGCTCTGAAAAGCGTATATAAGAGTTCACAATTTCCTATAAAATCTTCTTCTATTATTTGTATATTGAAAATGTTCATATTTAAGTTGATCATAAAAAAGAAAAAAAATTAAATAAGGGAGTTGTACTAAATTATCTGAGTCCTCTTCCAGTTCCTAAGTCTTATAAAAACTATAAAATGTCATTAACAGCCTTGTCCCTGCCTCGCCTAGGTAGCCAAATACAGTATTTCAATAAATGGCTCATAAGAGCACATTACGATCCCTCCCCTCCACTGGTTTGCACAGTGAGGACTTCAAAGAGACGGAAAATATGCCAGCCAGCCCTGTGTTCCCTGGACAGAATGTTCCCCAATTCTCCATGGTGTGGAGTGCATGCTCTCACTTCTCTTTGGACAGAGATTTCATAATCATTCTCATTCAGAAGTTATTTCTTAGGGTTAGCCAAAACCGCAGACAAAACTGTTTGATCAGACCTCAGAGGACATGAGTGGATGGAAATGGACCTATTGGGTAGATGGATGCCAAGGAGTATGCACTCTGACACCTGTTTTTTCATAGTAGCTACGTCACAAATTATTTATTTCACACCCATACAAAGGCTTTACCGCAAGTAATAGTCACTATGCAAGGCTTCCTAGGGCTCATTTATTCATTAACAAATGTTAATGGAATGGAATCAATGATGGGACTTAGGAGCCCCAGGAGCCCAGACTGACAATTCTTCCCTGTGAAGCAGTAGGCAAGTTCCTTCTCTTGGTTTAAATTTCCCCATTTGTAAAAGGGTGATATTAATACTGGCCCTCAGGAATTTTTTTTTTTTGAGACTGGGTTTCCCTATGCTACCCAGGTTGGAAGTTCAAGGGCCTGATCCCACTGATTGACATAGGAACTTTGATCTCTTCTGTTTCCAAGCTGGGCCAGTTCACCTCTCCTTTGGCAACCTGGTGCCACCCCCCCTCACCCCCTGCTTCTGAGGGGCTTATCACATTGATGCTGAACTTAGTGAGGACACTTGATCAGTTTAGCCCACTATAACTCAGAACTCTTGAAGTCAAAATCTGCCAGCCTTAGACACCCCATTAGCAAGATTACAGGTGTGTATCACCACACCTGCCATCTTGGGACTGTAGGATGAATACTTCACACACCTAGAAGCACTACTGAAATGAGTTATTCAATGAGAAAAAGCTCAATAGGGCATATAATATAAATATCTGTAAATAGCAGTTATCATCACAATTCATTTATTCCTTTATTCAATAACCCCATTATTTATTAAGCTTTCAAATTACTGAATTATAAGCCTCCCATTAAGTCTTCCTCTGATGTTTAATCATGGTATGAATGTGCATGTGAGTTCACAAAAAGTTTGCCAGTGAAGTATAAGGTCTGCCATGGTCTACTAAGTGAGAAAGGCTTTTAAGATTGCAGGTAATGACATGACAATTCATGTGCTGAACAAGGAATGCCTGGCTAAGATCAGAAAAGTTCATCATTGGGTTTCAGCAAGATGAATGGTTCCACCACAGAAACTCTCAAAGACTGTCTACTAGGTTGTGGGGGACTAGATAATCTACATAGGAAGGAGGGGTACCCCCATTAAGGAAATACAAGTCCTTGAAGTATTTGAACATAATCAACCTTAGATGTAAATGTTCAAATGTTACAGAAATGTGAATTATTATCATCATTTTATCTTACTTCCTCAAAAACCTGTTTAGAGAGGGGCAGGCTACACTCCTACATCCAGACTGACAAGGTAGGTGGGGAGGACAAGTATCTGAGCCTACAGTCTAATGGGAGAGAACAGGGTGACCCTGATCATGACCACAAAAGCCCATGGTATTGGAGAGTAAAGTAATACAGGTTGGGGAACATACCCACTGCTACCATCAAAAAAACTGAGGAATTGGGGAGGCAGTCAGTGCACTGAAACTCATAGGATTTTGCTTCCTGATACCATACTGACTGCCCTGACCTGAACCTCCACTCCTGAATATTACATTCTGTTTCCTTCTCAAAGGCTTGGAGGTTGATACTACTCAAGACATCCTGGTATCAAACCCAGCTGTTCAGTTTGAGAAGTGGATTTGTAACCTCCCTTTACTCCACCAGTGGGTGGGTACTACTACCCCCGCCTGTCCTCGTTCCAAGAAGCTTCTTCTCATGAAGAACATGACCGCCAGGGCAAGGAGAGGCCTCAGTTAAGGAAAACACAAATCCAGTCATGCATGGAGAAGCATAAACCACAGAATCTGAGGATAGTAAGGCAAAAGAGGTGTTTCAAACAGAGAACATAAAATGAGAGTGACTTCATTTTATAGAAGACTTGAGATCCAGAAGTGAAATTTTTTTTTTTTAAATATCCCTAGTATTTAGTATAGTGCCTGGCAAATAATACATCCAGAAGTGAAATGACTTGTCCTAGGTGGCTTTTTCAAAGGTAAAGGAATTAGATAAAACACAAGTTTCCTGTCCCCAGGTGTAGTGCCTTTATCACTATATCAAAATGTAAAATGGGGAATCTCGTAAGTGGGATGTGGAAGGGGAGATAAGAGAACACAGTTTAGAAGGCTCACACACCCTTTCCCTGAGATCCCTCAAATCCCAGAGGGGTAACTATTCTCAAACACAGCTCTGTCCCCTTTACCTTTGCTAATGTGTCCACTACAGCCACAAGCGGCTGCTTGGCAGGATACTTGGCCATGTCCCATTCAAAGCGGGTCACAAAAGAAGTTAAGTCAACTGAAAAGACATGAATATAGTCAGTTTAGCAACAAGAAAAGAAAATCCAGCCTTTCAGTATGTGCAACGTGGGGCAATGAAAGACTGCCACCAGATAGTATAATGATAGCAATAAAACACCACACACACACACACACACACACACACACACACACACACACACACACACTCTATCTCTCTCTCTAGACCTTTAATGTTTACAAAATAAATTCTTCCCAATAGCCTTGAGATGAAAGTATTATATCCATTTTACCTATGAATAAATCAAAGCCCAGAGTGGTTTAAAAAAAAGTCTTCTCCTTTGAGGGCTCCTTGCCATTTGAATTCATGCATAGACTCATAGCTTGTTTGATCTGGAGGGGAGCTTGAGATCACCTAATCCAGGGATGGGGAATCTGTGTCCCTGAGGCCACATGTGGCCTTCTAGGTCCTAGAGTGCGGCCCTTTGACTAAATCCAAACTTCACAGAACAAATCCCCTTAATAAATTTGTTCTGTAAAACTTGGACTAACTCAAAAGGCCACACTTGAGGACCGAGAAGGTCACATGTGGCCTTGAGGCCACCAGTTCCCCACCCCATCCAACCACTCCATCTTACAGAGGAGATTTGAGGCCCAACATGATAAAGCGATTTGTCCAGGTCTCTTGACTTAAGGTTCAATGCTCTCTCCAATATATTAGGTATTTACATCAGTGTTGCAGCTAGAAAAACTGAGCCATTTAGACTGATCTGCTCTGAGAAAGACACATGCAACATGGGAATCTAAATATCTGCATCCATATCATTAATATTTTAACTGTCACTTGAAAGTCATGTACAGCTGGATGACATAATCAAATGAATTAATATACACAAAGCACTTTGCAAACCTTAAAGCCGTCACTCTCCCCCCAAAAAATATCCTATTCTCATTATGTCAAGCCATCTGAGAAAGCTTCGTCACAGAAATATACCTTTTGGTCACACTGATTTGCAGAAAATTGCCATCATTTAAAAATAATAGCTTACATTTCCATGGCATTTGAAATATATCCAAATTGTTTTCCTGGCAATGACCCAACGAGGTAGATAATGCTTATTATTCCCCTTTTACAGATAAGGAAACTGAGGTTCAGAGTGGTAAAACAACTTGGGACCATAGCCTCAAAGGAATCACCACTGGAAAGGACCTTAAAGGTGATCCAGTCCCACCTTCTTATTTTACAGATGAGTTAAGGAAGTGAGGTGAAATAAATTATTCAAGACTGCAGAGATTATATACTTGCAGATGCAAGACTGGAACCAAGATCATCTGACTCCATAAATCAAGTACTTTCACCTCTGTCCCACCCAAATTCCCATAGATAGCAGCTGACAGATGAGATCTAAGATTCCCTTCTAGGTTTCTTCCTTTAATTCCCTCTCTCCACTCTGATAAAGGAACTGCTGTGCCCTTTGGGCTCTCTAAAGAAGCAAAGCAAAACAGCATGTTTTCACCCTCTTTTGTCAAAACTCACTGATTTTTCAAGGCACATTAAATGCTTCTACCTCTTACCCAGGAAACTTTCCCTGATCTTTCCAAGCAGAAATTGTGTCCGTTTACCCCAAACCAAATCTTAAAACTCTCACAGGACTGCTTTTGCTCTGAACCTTGGAATGTAGTCTTTGTTCCCATGTAATCCACTACATAGCAAGTTAAGTCTTATCTGTATCCTCCACAGCACCAAGCACAGGCCTTACCTGGATTAGATACTTTAAAAAATAATTGTTTAACGTATTAACAAATGTTTCTGGGGATAATGGACAAGTAGAATTTAGGGGTAATTTTTCTCCCAAGCTCTTATTTTTTCATAGAATCAGGAAATGTCAGAGATGGAAAGAACCTCAGAGCTCATCTAGTCCAACTTAGGCCAGGAAAAAAAATATTTTCTATAACATCCCCAAAGGGGAAAACCCAGGCTTTGTTTGAACGTCTTTAGTGAGAAGAGTTACCAGCTCTTAAAGCAGCCCATTCCAGTCTGTGACAGATACTAGGAATTATTGCTGTTATTATGATTATTAATACTCTAAGTATGATCTGACTAGGGCAGAGCATAATGGGATTATTAACTTTCCTAATCCTTGATATTTTGCCTCCCTTAATGCAGCCTAAGATTTCATTAGCTTTTCGAGTACCCCCTCACACTGTTGACTCATGGCTCTTATAGTGCACCAAATTCTCCATATCTTTTTTTTTTGGGGGGGGGGGGGTGGGTTAGCAGGTGGTGGTGGTAGTGGCGCAGCTAGGCAATCATAGTTAAGTGACTTGCCCAGGGTACACACCTAGTAAGTCTGAGGTTGGACTCAAGTCTTCCTGACTCCAGGGCCAGTCTGGGACACACTCTTCCTTAAATACATATAAAGTTCAGAAGGAAATAATCTCAACCTTAAAAAGCTCATGTGGGGGGAGGCTAGGTGGCGCAGTGAGTAGAGCGTTGGCCCTGGAGTCAGAAAGACCTGAGTTCAGACACTTAAGGTACACACAAACAAAAACCTAGCTGTGTGACCTTGGGCAAGTTACTTAACCCCAATTGCCCTCCAAAAAAAAAAAAAGTTCCTGCTTACTAGAAGTCCTTTTCTTCATTTGGGGATACCTCACTCTATTTCCTTAGGTATGACATAATTTCTGGAGGACTGCTTATAGAGCCCTGAAGCTAACACATTGATGAAAATCAATGTGTCTAGTTAATTCTTACAATTTCCAATGTTGACATTACTGTCAACTACTTATGTTTCAGACAGTACAAGACATGTGTAAAGTCCAAAATCTTCTGCCTTTTTGAAGTTCACAAGATCAAATTCAACTTCACTTTCTTGGTCTATCAGGCTAGCACTACTATTAAAAAAAAAAACTAGTCATGCACAACCTATTCTTCATGAAGTCACCCTGACTCTTGGAGATCACTATTTCCTTTTCTAGATATTCAGTAACCATCCCTTTAATATAGTCTAGAATTATTCCAGGAATTGAAACAATTATCATTGGTCTACAGTTGGCAAACTCTACTGGTAATCTCTTTTTTGCAAATCAATAAAATATTTACTGTCAGCCAGTCCAGCTATTAGCCACTCCCCTTTTCTATGATCTTTCAAACATCCCTGACAGTAACTGGGTAATTATATTTGCCAGTACTTTCAGTGCCTTGGGATATAGTTTGTCTGGCCCTGGAAACCTGAAGACACCAAGGGCAGCTAGATGCCATTCTCTTCTGTTTATTTGCTTTTCTTGGGTTTCAGTTCCTTATGGGCCTTTTGTGTTCTGTCCTTTCCAGTCTAAAGCCTGTTTTCCTTACCAGATAAGAGGCAAAATAGGAATCTGATGGAACAGTGCTATCTCTTAAATCTTCTTTTACCCAGTAAAATGAAGGAAAAAATAAAATCCACCTTCTAGTTATCTTCAGCATTGCTGACTTAGGTTTACTTATAACAACCTTCACACTATCCTTACAGGACTTTTATGATCTTCCATTACCTAACCTTAGTTCCAAAATTTTTTTTATACTGAACTTAACACTAAAAAAAACCAAACTCTTTTCATATATATAGTAGAAGAGAAAAGAATACAGCACAGGAAACTGCAGATATCTTTTAAGCATAGCATGCTTTTCTTTTAAAATATAATGAATACTGGGGCGGCTAGGTGGTGCAGTGAGTAGAGCACAGGCCCTGGAGTCAGAAGGACCTGAGTTCGGATCCGGCCTCAGACACTTAACACACAAACAACAACAACAAAAAACCTAGCCGAGTAACCTTGGGCAAGTTACTTAACCCCAATTGCCCTCCAAAAAAAAGCAAAAAAAATTTAAAAATAAAATAAAATATAATGAATACAAAATATAGTTTTGAAATCTGTTCTGCTGGTCTGTACTTTCTTAATAGAAGATCTTTTTCTCCTATTCTCTTCTAAAGATGCTTCAATGATCTTTTCTTTCTTCTTTTTTTTTCCTCTCCTCTCCTTTCCCTCCCTCTCCCTCTTGATCTCTCTCCTTTCTCTCCCTCATGCCCTCTAACCTATTGGGAAAAAAAATCAAAACTACTGTCTTGTAACAAAAATTCATAGTCAATAAAAACAAACTCCTGAATCAACCATGTCCAAAAAATACATCTTTCATCCTGCATCCTGAGTCCATTCCTTCTCTGTCAGGAGGTAAATAATAGCTCATGCCATCATGAGTCCTCCGGAATCATGGTTGGTCATTGTATTGTTTAGAGGTCTCAAGTCTTCCAAAGTTGTTAATATTTAGTGTTATGGTTCTCCTGTTTCTGTTCACTCTGAATCAGTTCATATAAGTGTTGCCAGGTTTCTCTGAAATCTTCTCTTTCATCACTTTATATGGTACGATAATATATTACATTTATATTCCATAATTTGTCTAGTCATTCTCCAATTGATGGGTACCCCCTTAGTTTGCATTTCTTTACCATCATGAAATGAACTGCTATAAATATTTTTGCTATACATGTCTTTTTAAAACCTAAATTGCTTGATAAGTACCAATTTTTTTTTACTGCTTCCCTTTTCTTCTTCAAAAGTATTCTTTGCAGCTTCACAAATTCATTCTTGAAAGTATCTCATGCCTCCTTGACTGATTTCTCCTATAGCATTTTCTAGGAGAAAACTATCCTTTCTATACTTATAGCTAGCTGTTCTCTGATCCCTTTGAAATATGTTTTCCCCCAAACAAGGAGACATGTCAGACCATACTTGACTTTCCTCTCCTTCTCTATAACAGATTTTGAAATGGAGTGGTCACTTCCCCACTAAGACAGACTGGATATCTTCTTCAACAGTCAGTTTTTCCTCTGTGAGAATCAGGTCCAGAATGGTAATCCTCTTTAATTCCTTTAATTTTTGAAAGATTGCTCATTTGTATTCAACTCTTTATGACCCCATTTAGGTTTTCCTGGCAAAGATACCAGAATGGTTTTGCCATTTCCTTCTCAGATCATATTACACATGAGGAAACTGAAGCAAACAGGGTTAAGTGACTTGTCCAGAATCACACAGCTACTAAGTGTTTCAGGAAGATTTGAACTCCTTCCTAATTCTAGATATGGCACTCTATCCACTGCATCACCTAGCTACCCTTTGAAAGATGAGCATTTCTATATTTAAGTGAAGAAATTAGCAGTTGATCTGGTTTTTTGGCATACAGAGAACATAGGAGAGTTTCCATGACAGTGACAATTAACTCTTATGTATTCTTGTCTTATGCCTCATTTGATAATTAAAAAATCATTTGACAAAGTATTCCATGTCAGCAGCATAGTACAATGTGTGAAAAGGGCAGTATAGTGCCTCATGTCAGAGGACCTGTGTTTGAATCCTGGTTCTGTCACTTACTACCTCTATGACAAGTAGGACTGATTTGAAAACTTTATGTTGAATTTATTGTCTTTTTTATTTTCACAGGAAAGCAATCTATACTTAGTAGATATCTGCAGTTTCACACAAAATTCTTTTCTGTTCAACTATGTATATGGAAATGTAAAGCATTTAACCTCCTTGAGCTTTAAGTACCTCTATCAATAAAATGAGGGAATTAATGAAGTGACCTCATAGATCAATCTCCAAATCTAGGATCTTATGATTCATCAAGAAATCTTATGTGATTATAATATGTCCTTTGATACGATCATATTGTGTCATTTGATAACAGTGAAGATGTTGTTTGCTGCAGAAAGTTGTCTACAAAAGCCTGCCTGTCCATTCCTTCCACAGACCTTCAGAATGTCCATAGAATATTCTCATAAAACTGTTACAGAGTTGAGAAAGTGGATATGTGTATCTGTAGTCACCAGTGCCTTTGGGCTTTATGAGGGTTAACATGCAAATGGAGTTTATAAAATGAGTTCAAAGAACATGCTCTCTGAACTTGTTTTCATCATTAAGTTATACTCCATAGGAAGAAAAACTTTTCTAAGCAAAGGTTCACTTCCCCCTCCTCAGAATATCAGAAATCTCAATGGAGCTATTGCCATCAGAACATAGCATTATCTATAGTTCCCAACGGAAGGGCAAATCAAAGATTTCTGAACTCTGAATACATGTAACTTAAACCCCATGTCTTACTTTAAGAGCAGAAAAAGTCAAGCAAAATCCCAATTTTTCAACTACAGACTTTTTATTCTTATCACTATCAGATGAGAAAATCCCATAGGACTAGCCGAGGACCATTGTCTTAAGAAAAGAGCACTGGATTTGGAGTCAAAGCACCTCCTATCTCTTACAGCTCGTGTGACCTTGGGCAAGTCACTTCAGTGACTTATGGCTCCAGTTTTCTCAGATGTCAGATAGAGGGACTGAATTATATAATATCTAAATTAGTCCTTCAACAAGTATTTATTAAGGGTCTACTCCAAAGTAGTACTAGGTGCTGAAAACACCAAGACAAAAAGGAGACAACCTAGCCCTTGAGGAGCTGTTGTTCCTATCAGAGGGGAATAACATGAACACATAGAATAATGTAGATAATATTCGGTATACAAGGTAATAGAGGAGGGAAGGTATAAGACACTAACAGCTGGGGCCCTTTCCAGCTCTAAAGTCTCTTTAGCCTTGTATCACTTTCTCCCCTTTCCACTGGGCAAAGTAAGGATTCTTGCCAATTGCCTTCAGTGATGGTATTTGCCTTGAATCCCTGCCTCGCTGAGGGGGAAAGGATGGTAAAACATGAGTGAGGGTGAAGCATGACTACTTTGCTTTGCAAGGTATGTAATATTTCTATATTAGATCCAAAGCACTATTGGCAGGGAATTAAACCAATCAACTCTGTAATCATACCACAGGGACACTTAAACTTACGTCACAGAGCCAGAACCAAGATTATGGATTAAGGATCACTTATTCGCTTGGCTCTAACAAATGTTCACCCCGTTCCCACCATATATATCCTAAAGCTTGGCTTAGACATCTGTTTTTCAAACAGTTCTTCCTGCAACCTAATATACACATGTTTGTCCAAGTATGACTATAAAATTGAAGCCAACACAAATACCTATGAGACCAAGCCAAAAAAAAAAGTCAACAAATCATGAAATAGAGGTATAGGTGCTTCTATTACCAAGACAAATTGTGTGTCTGTATAATGCAAGACGTTCTACTCTCATCATTTAGGGTCTTTTTCCATCCTATCTCCCCTGCCCCAGGTCACCTAGAACACATACATGACACCAGGGATCCCCTTTCCACTTTTCCCTTTCCCTTTAATGGTGTGACATGAAGAATCACAAGGCCTTACTGTCTGCCCCGCTGCACCTTCCTAAGCTCCTCCAGATGTCACCATTTGCCCTGCATTCAAGTTATTCAATGTCTTCTAGACAATCTGGATCATTGTTATAAATTTTAATTGTTACACTATTTTATGATACTCAGGTACTATTAAGCTGCTTAAGACAGTTTGTCCTTGCACTAAATGACTCCAGGCTTCTATGCTTTCTAAGTTCTATCATCTACTTCTCACTTTCTTTTGCTTCTTCTGTGATCAGGATATCATCTGTTCCTATCTCAAGCAGCCCTTCCTCCCTCCCTTTAATATGAAGCACCTAAGCTCTTCGGGGCTCCTAAGCCATATGGAAAACAGTATGGTGAAGTAGAAAGGGTACCAGATGTAGAGGACCTTGGCTCAGATCCTGCCTCTGAGAATTAAAAACTCTAGGGAATAGGATTATTCAGAGGTAACCTCCATGGATCATGGCTTAATTAAATAGTGAATGAAGTCGATGAGGTATTTTGAAATGAATGGGTATCCATATTAGGTGTGCTGTTGGCATGGAGATGAGAACTACTATCATATTTAAGAGTTCTAGTTCTCAATTCTAAAATATTATAAGTTAATTGTAACAAGAACTTGAGATATTAAAAATAATCATCAAAAGGGTTCAGAGTTTTCTTTTCTGAAGACTTGAAAGAATATGTTTCTGAGCTGGTTTGATTCCAGTCTTGCCTTATTTAAAAAGATACTATGAGGGCGGCTAGGTGGTACAGTGAATAGAGCACCGGCCCTGGAGTCAGGAGGACCTGACTTCAAATCTGGCCTCAGACACTTAACACTTACTAGCCATGTGACCTTGAGCAAGTCACTTAACCCCAATTGCCTTGCCTTCCCCCATCCAAAAAGCTGAAAAACCAAACCAAAACAAAACAAAAACAAAAACAAAAACAAAAAACCCCACAAAAAGATACTATGCTTTAGAACTTGATAACTAGAAGGGATTTGAGAGGTCAATTCACTCCCTCCCTCTCCCTACATATACCTAACTCACACCATACCCTTCCAATTTCATAGACAAAGAAACTGAGATCCGGAGGAGGTGACATGGAGAGGGGTCTTCAAGCTAAGGCCATATCACTACTTGTTAAAGTATAGTACAGGGAGATTGTTTTTCCATGTATTAGTTAGACAAGATGGCCTCCAAGGTCCCTTACAGCCCACTCTGAAATTTCACAATTCTGTAACTTTCTCAGATTCACACAGGTAAATAAGTGGCAGAACTAGGATTTTAAAACAGCCCTTCCAACTCCAGGTAATAAGAGGTAATATACAAGTAGTACTTTAAGGCCTGCAAAGCACTTTACATGATATTTCATTGATTCTCATAACAACCCTAAAAGGTATAGGTGCTATAATTATCACCATTTTAAAGAGGAGGAAACTAAGTTTGAGAATGATTAAAAGTGACTCTCCAATGAACACACAGCTAGTGTCTGAGACAGGATTTTAACTCAGGGCTTCTTGACTCTATTTCCAATACTCTATCTACTACACCACCTCTAGGGCTCTTTCTAACCAGGCTTCAAGGTAAATGGAATGGGCCTTCAAGGTTCTTGACTATCATGATTTCACAAACCAATAACTTAATTTCTTTTAAGACGCAAAACAAATTTAGTAAAAATTCAATCAATCAAAAAACTCTGTGCCAGGAATTGCACCAGAAGTACAAATACAGTAAGTGAAACAGTCCCTATTTACAACAAGCTTACAGTAATGACAACTGAAGGGTTGTTCTGAGACCTTTCCCCTTAAAACAAGGTTTCTCCTAAGGTTGGGTCTTTAGTGAGCCAGTTACTTGCCTTTCAACCTCTCAGGTTACTGGTGAGTCTAGTCTGATTGTCTACACAGGCAAGAAGAGGTAATCCAATACAAAAGATGACTGAAGCCATCAGATTGGTTTACCAATCTAACAAAAAGGAAATTAGCAAATAACTTCTTTTAGGGTCTGTTAGTGCAACTGTACAAGACAGATATGTTTTGGAAAGTCTTTGATGTATTTTAAAACCCCTTTAAAAATTCTATATAGGCAACTAGATGGTATCATGGACAGTGTTGGACCTGAAGCCAAAAGACTTGAGTTTGGATCCTGCTTCAGCCTCTAGCTCTTTGACTCTGAAGTACTCTCTGCCTCACTTTCCTCATCTGCAAAATGGGGATAATAGCACCTGTTTCCTGAGGTTGTTTAAGGTTCAAATGAAATAATATATGAAAAGCACTTTGGAACCTTAAAGCACCATATAAAGGCTAGCTAGAACTACCAGTTCTTTGAGAGCATTTGATTGTCTTTCCCAAAATATATTTGCCCTAGGATAAGCACAGGACTTGGCGGACAGTACTTAATAAATGTTTTAACTCAAATGTTACCTTCCTACAGGAAGCTTTGATCCTTGAAACCCACTCCCCCTCCTCAATTAAGAATCTCCCCTTATCTCATCCCCTTTGTTTGTCCCTTGCAAATGCAATTGTCACACACACAGTGTTAAAGTCTACTATACTTGTGTCTTATCCCTCACTAGACTCTAATTCTAAGGCCCACAAGGGCATGAACTGTTTTGTATCTAAATTACATATCTCAGGCAACTCCCAATCTGGTGCTCTGTGCCTAGGAAGAACCTCATAAATGTTTGTTGAACTGAATTGAAAATTGGATTTGACTGACACTGAAGATTACATCTTTAAAGCCCTCTTGCCTACCTGGGTGGAGAAAAACCAAAATCTCCTTCTCTCTCATCAAAAACAGATCCAGCATATTTGAACACAAAGGCTCCAAGGTAGAAACCAGAAGGACATTAAAAAGTAAATGGCCTGAGGGTGTGTCAGAGAACTCTCAACACAAACAAAAACAAAGTAAGTTCATTTCTTATGGACAATCTTTCCACAGACATGTCTGGAATGGAGAGCAGGTGAGCACTGTGATCCAACAGAAAAAAACAATTAATAGAGGAAAACAACCATATTTCTGAGCGCAGCAATGTACACAGGGAGTCATTTAGGGCTCAGAAAGAGAAGCAGGGCCCTATAGGGAACAGAGAGCTAAACTTAGGGTCAGAGGACATGAGTATTTACAGTGAGGTGAGTCAACCTCTAGAAGCCTCAGTTCCCTTTTCTGTAAAAAAGGATTAGTAATCTTTGTGCAATTAAAATGCTTGTACAGTTAACACCTGCTTAGAGATGGTTAGGTGATATAGTAGGTAGAACTCAAGAGTCAGAAGACTTGAGTTCAGATTCAACCTCAACACTCACTAGTTCAATTAAACTGTTTGCCTCAGTTTCTTCAAACCAAAAAATGAAGGAAATCACAACACCTACCTCAGAGTTGTGAGGACCAAATAAGGTAATACTTACAAAACCCTTAGTATAGCACCAGACACATATATAAATGCTGTTAATTCTCATTATCATCAGTCTGTTTTCTGAACAGCCTGGTGATGAGTTAGTCGACCCCAACAACTTTTTTAAAGCCTATCCACCCAGTAGAAGTGCTCTGATAGGAGTCAATGAAGGAAGTGGCCACACAAACATCTCAGTGATTTACATTCACAGGAGTAATGCTCACCTCCACTGACCTTGCAAGGGTAACAGAGAAGAATAAATAAGATAAAGCATACAAAGCCCTTGGTAAACCTTAAAGCATTATGCACACGTTAGCAGTAAGCCTCCTTCTAAAGCATTGCCCCCTCCTACATGACATAGAGATCAGTTATTTAGCAAGGAACAAGTAACACAGGAAATAAGACAAAAGTCTAAAACTGTGACCATCTGAGTCATACGGATATCGTGACCGAGCTACGAGGTGATTACTTGAGAAATCCTTCATAACCCGGTCACTGTACCCCTACAACCAGACCAAGATTCCTCCCTCTGGGTAGCATGCACACATCACGAGATCATGAGAATAGCAAACCATGCTCAACCTACTTTTGAGGTATTTCATTTTTTCCTTCAACCCTGCAACATAGGAAGGTGGATTATTATGAGTTATATGAAGGTACTAGAGTAGGGCTCAAATCTTGAGGGTACAAGGATTTCAAAGTCTCATTCGGAAGTAAGAAGGCTTGTTTTAAGTACACAAATATGTACACACATACACACACACGTGCACATGCACATACATGCAATATTTTAATATTTGAGTACTTGGAGATTTGATGAGATTTGATAAGTGGGGACAGTCTCCTCTACTGACACAGATCACAACCTTTGTACATTTTGATAAATGGTCATCTCAGAGATACTATGGCTGAAAACAAGTCAAGCTTCTGGCCAACTTGCTGACAAACGTCCATCTCTCTCTTAACATACACTAGAAAACAGATCCACAGTCAGTCTTCAGGCTTGTACTCAAGTCTTTGAAAGCTGGGAGGCCTTGCCAAAGTTTATGGCATACTGGCACAGTCTTAGGAAGCCTCTTGCTTCCTCTAAGCCCTGATATGATGAGGCCATCTATGAACCTTGAGACATTTTTTAAAAAGAAAACAAAACATTTCTAGCAAGTTTTTAAAAATCATTAGTCTTGAGAAACTATTAGTTCAACATAAAATAAAGGCTTTTAATATATAACATGCCATAATTCTGTCATGCAAAGAACAGGACATTTTCAAGCTGTTCCAAATATCCATTTTAGATTCTAACAGGCATACTTTGAGCAGCCAGATGGCATACCAGAAGTATGGAATGTGTACTTAGTAGGTTATGTTCTACTTAGAGGCTGGACCTGCCCAAGACATCTGCAAGCCCTTCCTCAAGCCCCATGCCCCAAAGCACACTGGGAGCATGCATGTTACCTACCTCCATTGGCCAACAGGTTCTCATGAACTCTGCCCTTTGCATCTTCCATAACTTCCACTACACTCTGAGCCATCTTCTTTATAAGGCTTTGAATGAAGTTGAGAAGAAAAATATAATGAGTAGCAGAAAAATATCCTAGGAAAGTATACAGACATACAAGGTAGTAAGAAACTTGTCCTAAAGAAGGTATAGCAGAAAGACAAGAGACTGGGGCTCTACTTCCAACCTATACTAGTCATGTGATCAGGGGTAAGACATGTAACCTTTCTGATCCTCAGTTTCCCCATTTGTAAACTAGGGGTTAAGTCACAGAACTGTGGCAAGGAGCATATGATATATGAAAACTATTTTTCAGCACTCAAAGCGCTTTGTCAATGACATTATGACTATGATGATGTTGATGACAACAGCAATGATGATGATGGTGATGATGGGAGACAACTACTCAATTAGGACTTCACTGGACAGGGGCGGCTAGGTGGTGCAGTGAATAGAGCACCAGCCCTGGAGTCAGGAGGACCTGAGTTCAAATCCAGCCTCAGATACTTAACACTTACTAGCCATGAGACCTTGGGCAAGTCACTTAACTCCAATTGCTCTGCACTCCCCCCTCCAAAAAGAAAAAAAAAATCACTGGACAAACTAAGATCAGGTACTATCAGAGCATATTAATGATCTGACTCTCTGATCTACTTCTGTTGGTATGCATTCTGGGAGGTCAGGGCTATGACCAGGGGAGCACAGAGGAAGGCCATTTACCCCTCAGTGAAGCACATGGCCTTCTGCACTCACTAGGCATCCAGTCATAAGAGGTAGTTTTATGTAGTAAATAGCATGCCACACTCAGAGGCAAGAAGAATTCTTAATGCTAATGTATACTTTTAAATTCACCCTTTATTTATTGGGCTTTTCTGGCATAAAAGGTAAAACTTTTTTTTCTTACTGGGAGGAAGAGGGGGAGAGGCAGCTTGTGGTACAGAGCACAAGGCCTGAAAACAGGAAAACTTGAATTCAAATTTGGTTTTAGATACTTCTTAGCAGTGTGACTCTGTTCAAGTCACTTAACCTCTGTCTGCCTTCATATCCACAATGGTAAATGAGGTTCAAAGAGAACCTACTTCTTAGGGTTGTTGTGGAGATCAAATTTGATTTTTTCTTAAAAGTCTCACTCCTGGGCAGCTAGGTGGCTCAGTGAATAGAGCGCCAGCCCTGGAGTCAGAAGGACCTGAGTTCGGAGCCGGCCTCTGACACTTAATCCACACAAACAAAAAAAAAAACCTAGCCGTGTAACCTTGGGCAAGTTACTTAACCCCAATTGCCCTAAAGGGGCGGCTAGGTGGCGCAGTGAGTAAGAGCGCCGGCCTCGGAGTTGGGATGACCCGAGATCAGATCCGGCCTCAGAAAATGAGCACCCACGCATAAATAATGACTAGCCGTGTAACCTTGAGCAAGTTACTTAACCCCAATTGCTTTAAAAAAAAAAAAGTCTCACTCCTGATACTTAATAGCTGTGTGACTGTAAGGAAAATCACTTAAACTTTCTGAGCCTGAGTTTTTTCATCTACAAAATAAGCGGTATAATTGACATAGTTATTATTAGACACTAAAGTTTGCAAAGCAAAGTAATATATAATCTCTTTAAGCCTTGCACCCCAGTGAAACAAGTACTATGTTTCCCCATTTTGGGGGGTTTTTTTGCTTTTTTTTTTTTTTTTTGGAGGGGGAAAGTTAGGGCAATTGGGGTTAAGTAACTTGCCCAAGGTCACAAAGCTAGTTTTTGTGGATTTGAGGCTGGATTTGAACTCAGGTAATTGTCTGAGTTGATGACCAGACCTATGGCATTGACATGAGCTGGAGGTTTCTGACTTCATTAGAGTTCTTAAATGCTGGTTTTCAGTTTTAATTTTAAAAGGTCATTTCCATTAGATTCAACAAACGTTTTAAAAATGCCTATTATTGGTCTTCTCAAGCTTGCAATTTGTCTTGAGGCTGGATTTGCATTCAGGTCCTCCTAACTTCAGGGCTGGTGCTCTATTCACCGCGCCACCTATAGCCACCCCACTTCCCCATTTTTTTTCTTTTGCTTTTTTTTGGAGGGCAATTGGGGTTAAGTAACTTGCCCAAGGTCACATGGCTAGGTTTTTGTTTGTGTGTGCGTTGTCTGAGGCCGGATCCGAACTCAGGTCCTTCTGACTCCAGGGCCGACGTTCTACTCACTGCGACACCTAGCTGCCCCTCCCCATTTTTTTAGATACAGAAACTGAGGCTTAGAGGAGTGAAGTGATTTCTATGAAGTAACAAAGATAGTAACTATCAGAAATGGAATTCTTACTAGGATTTCCTGATGTCTACTATTATAACGTGTTCTTGCAAGCTTTAAAGCAATTATATTATATATATTATATTAAATTATAAAGTCACTAATAACTAACACCTATATAGTGCTTTAAAGATGGCGATCTTTTGACACCATGTTAAAAGATCTAAGGGAAGACTCCAGGTAATTGAGTGGGCCCCCTGTGGTGGGATTATAGGAGAACAGAATAATAGTAGCCTAGGATGAGAAATCATGGATCAATTGCTATCTACACCCCTGGAGGGTATAACAACAGTGATAAAACCATACATTCATTCAAGTGTTGTTGTTGTTGTTGGGATACCAACAGCATTTGCTACCATCTAAACCAGAGGTCCAGGAAGAAATCCACTATGCTAAAGTGTGCTGTAGGACTGGTCATCAAGGATTACTCCATTGACATGAGCTGGCAGTTTCTGACTTCATTATGGTTCTTAAAGGAGATCAACTGATTTTCAGTTTTAATTTTAAAAGATCATTTCCATTAGATTCAACAAGCATTTTAAAAATGCCTATTATTGGTCTTCCCAAGCTTGCATCACTAACTGATTATTGGACATTTTGAATTGGATGTATCCAGTAGACATTTCAAACTCAACATTTCTAAAACATAACTATGGTAGGAACTGAGGAGATAAGAAAGACGTAAAAACCTTTGAGAGAGATACCATAATAACCACCATATGGAAACCTATATTTGAATTTCTATTTTGACATTTGGTAACTATGTAACCTTGGACAAGTCACTTTAACTGAACCTCAGTTTCTTCACATGAAATATGAAGACTATAATTCATATGCTATCTACCTCATAGGGTTGTTGTGAAAACTACAGATAAACCTTAAAGTGCTCTAGAAATGGGAGTTGTCATGGCTATTACTCAAAAATAATGACAAATAACAGACTCAAAAGAAAAATGAGACTCTGTTCCTTTCTTCAAGAACTTATAGGTCTAGCAAAGGAGACTGCGGATAAATTAGAGCTTTAGGACAATTTCACAGCAAAAGCTGTGGTTTGGACATACTGGGGACCTGGAATCAGGAAAATCTGAGCTCAAATTTGGCCTCAGCTCCTTACTAGCTGTATGACTCCTGGCAAATCTCTAAATCTCTCCATGCCTAAGTTTCTGTAAAACAGAGATAACACCAGGGCGGGTAGGTGGCATGGTGAGTAGAGCACCAGCCCTGAAGTCAGGAGGACCTGAGATCAAATTCGACCTCAGACACTTAAAAAAAAATTAACCATGTGACCTTGGGCAAGTCACTTAACCCCAGTTGCCCTACCTTCCCCCCTCCAAAAAAAAAAAAAAGAATAGCACCTACCTCCCAGGCTTGTAGTGAGGATCTAATAAGATTACTTATAACAAGTATGGTGCCTGGTGCACTAGGTGCTTAACATAACCATTTTTTCCTTCTTCCTTCCTTCCCAACATCTCATAATTAGTAAATGATAGAGTCTAAACCAGGCCCTCCAAATCCAGCACTCTCTCCACTATACCTAACTGCTCTTCTCCACTGCCATCTTCTTAATCAGATGTTCACTCCTCATACCCTACTCTAGTGCTTTGCAAACCTTAAAACACTACAGAAATGAGTTATTACATTTGAAAATGAAAGAGCGAATACAGGCTAAAACCAAATACATTAGGTGTCTCTAAAGCAGTCATAAGCAAGTCACCAAGCAATGTGTCCTAAGCAGAAGTTCTGGAGTCAGAAGACCTGAGTTCCAATCCCAACTCTGATACTTATATTATGCGATCTAGGAAATTCCCTTGCCCTCTCAGGGCCACAGACCTCTCATTTGTAAAATGAAAGGTTAGGATTAGATACTTTTCTCTCTAAGGCCCTTTCCAATTCTGAATCCTGTGAACCACTATCAAATTTCATTAGGTTAATAAGCCAGGCAATAAGTCAATAAGCACTGAACATTATAGAGAAGTTAGGAAAGGGGAGAGGTCGAAGCAGAAGCACAGAGTAGGCATTCACCTCTGAGGTTTGCTATAAGGCCTTCTTGTACCCCTCAAAACATTTCTCTATCAGTTTCTGATGCCAACAATTCTTGCCAAGGAGATCATTCTTTGGAGTTAAAGAATACCAGAGGAGTCTCAGTTAAAAATGCAAAAGTGTGACTGGGGCTAGACCTCATTATAACATTAGGAACATTAAGGGCCTCAAGGGAATAAGACAAATAGAGATTTTTAAAAATAATAATAAATGAGAATGCATAGACAAAAGGGTTCAGTGTAATCTGGCCTCAGACACTTAACAAAAAAACTAGCCATGTGACCTTGGGCAAGTCACTTAACCCCAATTGCCCTCCAAAAAAAAAAAATTCAGTGTTTTTAATTCCTATCCAAATAGAAAATTTGGCTAAGGCACCACAAGGCAAGGCAGAATACAAAGGAAGGTGTCATAGAGGACACTTGAAACTCCCCTGTGGAAGGGGTCCCCAAAAGTGAATAAGACCACCCCCTTCCTAATTCATACTCAAGGCCAGACAGCCCAAGAAATAACAAGGTTTATTGCTCTCAGAAGGCAATATTTTGCTTCTGGAACAAACACAAAGTCACAAACCTAATCTTATAATTGGAAAAGAATTCAAAGAAAGCCAGTAGACACAATGACTACAATAATATAAATAGCCCTAACACACAACAGAAATCAGATTAATTAATTAATTAATCACACCCAATCTTGGTGCTAAAGAACAGATGATTAAACACACCTTCATCATCTTAGTATATAGGTAAGACTACAGGTGTAACTTGTAATATGCCATATCAGAACATCTTTGTTTTTATTGGTTTTGCTTAATTGTTTTTCTTGGTTAGAAGGAATGGTTGGGGGAGGACTATGATGTAAGATATTCAGAAATTACTATCCTGCAAACAAAAGCAATCAATAAAAATTTTAAAAGTTAACATATACTTTTTAAAAAACAAATTATAAATCATTTTGAATTTATAGTTTTATGTACAGTCATGTTTTATTTAGTGTGTCACTGGAGGGCAAGGAATGTCCTCTTTTGTACCTGTAGAGTTACCCTAGCTGCTTTTTTGACACCTGGCATATAGCAAGCCTCAATAAATCCTAGTATATTACCAAGTGAGTCCAGTATTTCTTTTGCCAGTGGTTGTTTACAGCCACTTTACACCTACAGCAGGTAGATGGAGCAAGTCTCAAAAAAATATACAAGGACTGCCTTAGCAGATTCCCAGGTGAGTTAAGTAAGACACTTTAGGGAAGGATGGCCTAGGTATTTTAAAAACTAAGGTCTGACTTTCCTTCCTCTTCATCATAGTAAAAGTCTGAAGTGAGAGAAGTTTGGCCCAGAGGTATAAAAAGCACCAAACAGGGGAGTCTGTTCTGATCGAGTCCCATCAGATGACTCACTGAACCCCTGGGCAAGTCACCCAGCTTCTTTGTTTTAGTGTTTTCTCCTCAGCCAATAGCGATAATGGAACCAAACTACCCTGGAGCAAAGCAGCAGGAATAGGAAGGAAAGTCTACAAAGGGAGGAGGCTGAACTGGTTTTTTTTAAGACTATAATGGAAAATCCTAGAATGAAAATATCAGGGTTCAAAATATTTTTAAATTATCCTTCTTACTATTATTAACTTTACTAATATCAACAAATATGAACATTTCCCTGTACAAATAACAGAAAAGGGGGACCGATTATGAAACTGTGAACCTCCATTATGTACAACTTTTTTTTAAAAAAAAGTTTATTTCTTATTGAAATTCAGGCTCTGCTACTTACTAGCCCTGTGACTATGGGCAAGCCACCTTCTCTGGGCCTCAGTTTCTTCCTCTGTAAAATGAAGAGGTTGGAAAATATTGTCCTTTCCAAAACTATGTGTTTTTATTCAAGAGCAGTCGTCATCTATTCCAACCCAGTATTGTTACAGATGGGCAAGCTGAGGTTCAGAGTAATTACTCAAAGTTACAAAGGTCAGAAGCAGTTGATTGAGGGCTCAAATTCAAGCTTCTCTAAGAATCTAAGGTTCTTTCCACCACATTTATTTCCATTACTACTATGGTAATGATCCAACTCAGTCACCCACTTTATTTGCCAAACTGAATTCTAAATAACTTTTGGCTGTTTCTAAAACTTATCTGGGGCAGCTAAGGTGGCACAGTAAATAGAGAGCCAAGTCTAGAGTCAGGAGTATTCAAGTTCAAATCCAGCCTCAGATATTTGCTAGCTATGACTTTGGGCAAGTCATTTCACCCAGTTTGCCTCAGTTTCCTCATTTCTAAAATGAGCTGGAGAATGAAAAAACAAACCACTCCAATATCTTTGCCAAGAAAACCCCAAATGGGATCCTGAAGACTCACACAACTGAAAATGTCTCAACAACAACAAAAAATGCTAGTTGACTACCAAATGGAGGAACTTGTATCTAGTTCAGAGAAAGGAGGGTGGTAATAGCAATTCACATGTCTAAAGTTCTTCAAAGACTACAAAATACTTTCCTCACAACATCTTTATGAAGCAGGTAGTCCAAGTATTATCCCCATCTTACAGATGAAGAAGTAGAGGTTTTCTGGAAGTTAAATAATTTGCCTAAGGTCACATAGCAGGTTAAGCTTATCAAAACCTTGGTCTCCTGACTCCTTCCCAATACAGTGTTCTTTCCCTGACATCATGCCACCAATGATGGTACTTATAGTTACAGATTTGGATGTTTGGCTAAGTTGCCCAGTAAGCAGGACCACAAAGCCCAATTGGGCATTCATTGGCAAGACTCCTTTGAAAAGTCTATTGAAAGACTACTGCAATATATTAAACAGTAAGACCATAGAGTAGGTAGAAGGAAGAAAATAATGTGGAAAAAGACTGGAAAAACAGGAAAGGGTCAAGTTGTGAAGAACTTTAAAAAGAACTTTAAACTTTAAACTTTCTTTAAAAGAACTTTAAACACAAGAATTTGTACTTGATCCTAGGAAGCAGTAGAGAACCACTGGGATTGGGGAGTGCTGGGAAGAGTGTTTAACTATCTGACCAGATCTAGACTTTAGAATAATCAATCACTCTGACAACTATATGAAGGATCACACAATCAAAAGTGATAAGAGCCAGAACTAGGGAGGTGGTTGTGGGAGTAGAAAGGAGACAACCTTTGCAAGAAATGTTGTATAGGTGAAAATGGTAAGATTTGGCAAATGACTGCATATATGGGGAAAGGGCAATTAAGGAGTCAAGAATGATACTGAGGTTACAAATCTGCATGACTAGGAGAATGGTTATATCCTGGGCAATGGTAGTGAAGTATTAGTAAAAGTAGCTAGGTGGTGCAGTGGATAGAGCACTGAGTTTGGAATCAGTAAGACTTCACAAGTTCAAATCTGACTTCAGACACTTACTAGCTGTGTGACCCAGGGCAAGGCATTTAACCCTGTTTGCCTCAGTTTCTGCATCTGTAAAATGAGCTAGAAAAGGAAATGGTAAACCACTCCAGTATCTCTGCCAAGAAAACCTCAAATGGGGTCACAAAGAATCAGACACAATTGAAACAACTCAACCACAAAGTAGTGAAGTTCAGTATGTGGGTGAGTTTAGGGGGAAAAGATAATGAGTTAAAATTTGAAAAATTGCCTTGAACTTCTAGAAGAAGAGGGCAAAATACAAATAGAAAAAATCACCACCTAAAAGATATCCCAAGATAACTCATAGGAACATCATAGCCAAGTTTCAAAGCTCCCATGTTAAGAAGAAAAAAAACTATAAGCAACAAGGAAAAAAAATTTTAATACTATGAGCAATAGTGAGAATAACACAAGATCTAGCAGCTCCTATATTAAAAGACTGAAAGGCTTGGAACATTATATTTCAAAGAGCAAAGAAACTGGGTTTGAAACCAAGAATAACTTACCCAGTAAAGCTGAATGAAAAATGAAAATGGACATTAAATGAATTGAAAGATTTTGGGGTATTTGTGACAAAGACTAGAACTCAATAGAAAATTTGACATCTAAGATCTAGAAGAAATGTAAGGTAAATTTTAAAGACCAATGATGGTATAAGGACTCAAGAAGGTCAAACTGTTTACTTCTTATATGGGAAAATGTCATCTGTACTGTGGAGTTGAGTTGAGTATAATGGAATGATTCTAAAAAATAAAACTGGGCAGGAGAAATAAAATGGAACAATGATTTCATTCAAACAAGGGGTGAATGAAAGAAATGTTACAGTGGAAGCAGGTTGGTAGTGCTAGGTGCTAGTTGAACTGAGTTTAAAAGGGAATAACATGTTTAGAAAGGTTTGAAAGTCTTCTACATTTATAAAGAAATAGGAGGGGAGGAGACAGGATAAGGGAGGGAATTTTGGAAAGCTGTATAAATCTAGAAGTATGAGGATGGGGGGAGAGCATAAGAGCATAATTCTTATAAGAACCAGGTAGATTAAGAACTATCAGGGTAAGGGAGAAAAGGATAAAGAAGGGATTCTTTAAAATTATGGATCAGGGAGGTAATTGTTAGAAGTAAATTATATGTGTGAGGAGAGATAGGATAAAAAGAGAGGGTGAGAATGATAAGAGAGGAAAAAGTAGGATGGAAAAAAAACAACTAGTAATCATAACTTTGAATGTGAATCGAATGAATTCACCCATAAAATGCAAATGGATAACAGAATGGATTAAAAATCAGAATTTGACAATATGTTGTTTATAAGAAACATTTAAAAATGAAAGCTAAAAAATGGCAATTCTACCTAAATTAATTTACTTATTTAAAGAGCTAAAAAAAAAATAATAATAACAAAATTCATCTGGAAGACCAAAAGGTCCAGAATATCAAGGGAATTAATGAAAAGAAAAGCTAAGGAAAGTGACCTAGATCTTAAATTGTATTATAAAGCAACAATCATCAAAACTACTTGGTATTAGCTAAGAAATAAGAGTGGTGGATCAGTGGTTTTGGATGCACAAGACACAGTAGTCAATGGCTATAGTGATCTACTGTTTGATAAACCCAAAGAAACCATCTTCTGGGATAAGAACTCGCTATTTGACAAAAACTTCTGGGAAAACTGGAAAATAGTATGGCAAAAACTGGACATAGAACAATATCTTATACCATGTACCAAAATAAAGTCAAAATGGATACACAATTTAGATATAAAGGCTGATACTACAAGCAAACTGGGAGAGCAAGGAATAGTTTACCTGTTGGATTTATGGAGAATGTAAGAATTTATCATCAAACAAGAGATACAGAACATTATGTAATGCAAAATGGATAATTTTGATTACATTAAATTGAAAAGCTTCTGTACAAACAAAGCCAATGTAACCAAGATCAAGAGGGAGGTGGGAAATTGGGAAAGAATTTTTAAAACCAGTGTCTCTGATAAAGGCCTCATGTCTAAAATATAGAGAGAACTGAGTCAAATTTATAAGAATACAAGTCATCCCCCAATTGATAAATGGTCAAAGGATACGAAAAGGTAGTTTATTAAAGCTATCTATAGTCATTTGAAAAAAATGCTCTGAATCAAAATGTAAATAAAAACAATTCTTAAGTACCACATCACACCTCTCAGATTGGCTAACATGACATTAACAGGAAAATCATAAATGCTGGAGAGATGTGAGGAAATTGGAACACTAATGCATTGTTGGTAGAGTTGTGAACTGATCCAAACATTTTGGAGAGCAATTTGGAACTATGCCCAAAAGGCTATAAAAATGTATATACCCTTTGACCTAGCAATACTACTTCTAGGATTATATCCCAAAGAGATCATAAAAATGGGAAAAGGAAAAAAAATTTTTAAATGGGAAAAGGACCCACATGTACAAAAATATTTATAGCAGCTCTTTTTGTTGTGACAAAGAACTGGAAATTGAGGGGATACCCATCAATTAGGGAATGACTGAACAAGTTGTAGTATATGAATACAATGGAATACTATTGTGCTATAATAAATGAGGAGCAGGCCAACTTCAGAAAAACCTGGACAGACTTATAGGAAATGATGCTGAGTGAGGGGAGCAGAACCAGGAGAACATTATATACAGGTATAGTCACATTGTGGGATAACTAACTTTGATAAACTTGGCTCTTCTCAGCAATTCAAGGTTCTAAGACAACTCCAAAAGGCTCATGATGGAAAATGCTATCCACATCCAGAGAAAGAATTATGCAGTCTGAATGCAGATCAAAGCATACTATTTTCTCTCTCTCCTTTTTGTTTTGTTTTGTTTCTTCTTTCTCATGATTCATTCCATTTATTATAATTCTTCTTTACAACATGACTAAAGTAAATATGCTTAATATGAATATACATATAGAGCCTATTATCAGATTGCATGCCATCTTGGGGAGGAGGGAAAAGGAAAAGGAAGGGAGGAGAAGAAAATTTTAAATTTAAAAGCTTGTAGAACTGAATACTCTCAACTAAAAATAAATTGATTTAAAAAAAAAAGAAAGCTATACAAAGTTATAATAAATGTCTGGAGTAGAATTCTACTTCAGTTGAAGTAAAAAAATCAGGAGTAGCATTCACGATCTCAGACAAAATTAAAGCTAAAATAGACTTAATTAAAAGAGATAGGTAGGGAGACTACATTTTCTAATAATACTATACCTATATGCACCAAATACTATAGTATTTAACTTTTTAAAGGAAAAATTAAATGAATTACGGGTGTAAATAGGTAACACTACAATAGTGGAGGACTTTAACCTTCCCTTCTCAGAACTAGATAAATCTAACCAAAAAATAAATTAGAAAGAAGTTAAGGAGGTGAATAGAATCTCAGATAAGCTAGATGATATATATCTGGAGAGAAATTAATAAAAATAGAATCTAACCAAAAAATAAATAAGAAAGAAGTTAAGGAGGTGAATAGAATCTCAGATAAGCTAGATATGATATATATCTGGAGAGAAATTAATAAAAATAGAAACAAATATACCTTTTTCTCAGTGGCACATGGTATCTTTACAAGAATTGACCATATTTTACAGCATAAAAACTTCAAAATTTGGAGAAAAATTTTAGTCAGTTTCTCAGATAAAGGTGTCATATCTTAAATATATTTTAAAAACTTTGTCAAATTTATAAGACTTATGAGTCATTTCCAAATTGATGAATGGTCAAAAAATATGTATGAAAGGGCAGTTTTTTGATGAAGAAAACAAAACTATATATAGTTATATAAAAATGCTCTAAATCTCTGATTAGAGAAATGCAAAATAAAACAACTTTGAGATATCATCTTATACCTAAATTAGCTAAAATGATAGAAGGGGAAAGTGACAAATATTAGAGGGTATGTGGAAAAACTGGAACTGTGTACTGATCTAACCATTTTGGAAAGCAATCTAAAATTATTCCCAAAGAATTATAAAACTATATATACCCTTTGACTCAGCCATACCACTATCAGGTCTGTTTATTTCCCAAGTTGATTAGGCAAAAAGAAAAAGACCTTATATGTTCTAAAATATTTATAGCAGCTCTCTTTGTGGTGGCAAAGAACTGAAAATTGAGGGGATGCCCATCAGCTAAGGAATAGCTAAACAAGCTGTGGTATGTGATTGTGAAAGAATACTATAAAAATGATGAGCTGGTTGATTTTAGAAAAACATGGATTTACATGAAATAATAAAGGGCAAAAGGAGCAGAACCAAGAGAATGATGTACACAGTAATAGCAATATTGTTCTATAAACACTCAAATTATCTACAAGGACCTACTGTGAAGAAGATGCTATCCACATCCTGAGAAAAAACTGATAAATATAACTATGTATAATATGGTTTTGCACGTGCATGCGCGTGCACACACACACTTTTGTGTCTAATGGTAGGTAGCCTTCTCTATGGTAGTGTGGGGAGGGAAGGAGAAAAAGTGCAGAGAACAAAAGAAAACTTAAAAGAAAGTACATAAAAGCTGGATAGCTTTGAAAATTATATACAATATTTATTACATAGTTTTCCAAAAAAAGTAAATAATGTGAAATAGAAACTCTTGGTTTTATATTGAATCCTCTTTTTATGTTGTGCTATGTACATGGAAATATTGGGGGGTTTGCCTTTCTATATTTAAGTTAAAAATGAATTTTTTTAAAAAGAAAATAGGGAAAAATATGTTTTTTGACTGACTATGTACAAAGCACTAGGAATACAAGGATGAAAGATATATTATAGACCAAGGGTGGGGAACCTGCAGCCTTGAGGCCACACATGGCTCTCTAAGGCCTCAAATCAGCCCTTTGACTGGCCCCAAACTTGGTCAATGGGCCATAGTTCAGGACCTAGAGGGCCACATGTGGCCTCAAGGTCACAGGTTACCCATCACTGGTATAGATCCTGCCTTCAAGGAAGTTATCTTCATAATACAAACTATATAATGATCACTAAACAAAAATATCTAACATCCTAGTAGTATATTTTGAATGAAATAATTTGACAATTTTATATAAAAATAAAACATTAATGCTATTCAACAAATTTTTAATATCTGCTTGGTAGTAGTGATTCAAAGAAAAAAATAGTCCCTACCCTCAAGGAGTTTACATTCTCCTACGGACTAGATGTAATTATAATAGAAGTCACAGTCTGTTAAATCATTTGTTGTTGTTTCCTTTATTTCCTTGATTTTTTTAGTTTGCAACTATACAGCCTCTGACAAATCTGGGCCTCAGTTTCTTTGCTGGCAAACCAAGGTGTTTAAACAAGATGATCTCAAAAATGCTTTCTATTTTTAAAATCTTTATCTTAAATTAAGCAATTTTTGCTACTGTTAAATTCAACCCAGACCATTTAGAGCTTCTTTAAACACAAGAAACATGTGATGAAAAACATTCTCTTTTGCCATTATTCTTCCTTTTATATTGTAACCCTTTGAGGGTAGAGACCATGAGGCTTTTCACCTTCCTCTCATAATGTATCATTTAATAAACATTTGTTGTATTTAACAGAATTCTCAAATTCTTTCACAATACACCTGTTCCATTACATACAGTACTACAATACTATTCCCTGGGGATTCTGCTTTATACTCATCTTTTCTACTTTCTTGATTGATTACTCATTCCCTTTCTCACTTCTTCACTACTTATCTCTTCTTCCTTCTCCAATTCTTCCTTTACACAGCTGCCAAAGTAAAAATTTCTAAAACTCAGCTTTAACCATGTCACTGGCCTGCCTCTAAATTAAAACACAAACTCCTTCCTGTGCAAGGTGGCATTTGAGATTGATCTGAAGACTTGGTTTGGTGATTCAAACTCCTTCACAATCCAGCTCTTCAGTAGACCTTTGCAGGTGTGTTATGCTTGACTCCCTAGTATGCAGCCTACAACACAGCCTGCAACCAGTCTACCCTGCTGGGGCTCACACACAACATTCCATCTCAAGTTTCCATACCTGTCCCCCACATCTGGAATGCCCTTGTCTCTCCTCTACTTCTTAAGACTCCTGATTCTTTCAAAGCTCATCCCATGTACTACCTCCTACATGAGGCCTTTGCTGATCCTTCCCATTCCCCACCAGGTCCTAATGTTCCCTGCAGCTCCTAAAACTGCCTTAATTTTACTTTTTGTATCTTCTTATACTTGAACCTTATCTGCCTAATAACACAGCATAGTGGATAGAGAAATCACCTCTAAGGTAGGTAGTTCATTTCCCCCCTGGGACATCCTGGCTGTGTAACCCTGGGCAACTGGCTAGGAATACAAGTTGCAAAGAAGGTACAGACTTTCATAGACAGAGGAAGTTTCCCCTTGTAGGAGTGCTCTAAACCAATGATATCATAGATCCAGTCCATATCCTCCATACTGTACACCCAGAGATATAGGAGGCAGGTAGATGGTGTCAAGATCCAAGTTCAAATCTGGCCTCAGAAACTTATTATGTGACCCTGGGCAAGTCACTTCTGCTTGCCACTGGAGAAGGAAATAGCACACCACTCTAGTACCTTTGACCAGAAAACCCCATCTATAGTACTGGTATACTATGATCTACAGTGTAGAGATGAGATATGGAATATTGCATGTAAGAAACAGGAAGAAGGTCATTTTGGCTAGGCAATAAAGTACGTGAAGAGGACTAACATATAAGAGGTTTGGAGCTAGTTTGTAAAGGGCTTTAAATGCCAAGGTACCCCATCACTGTTATCTACTATCTCACACAGCCTCAGCTCAGCCTTACCTCCAGCAGCCTGGAACCCAAGTGAGGAATAGAAGAAAGGAAATAATTTTAGATGAGGAACCAAAAGGCCTTAGAGTCCAAGATTTGCCCATTTTAAGCTGTGTAACCTTGGAAAATCACTTCCTCTTTTGGGGCCTCAGTTTCCTCAGTCATACAATAAAAGGGATAGACTAGATGAATCTCTAAATTCCTCCCTCTAAGATTTTTTTTCAGTTATGAATAATCTATTCATGGATAACTGAGCATTTTTGATTGCATGCCCATGCTGTGCTGGGTGGGTCACTTCCACTTAGCTAAATTTTGGGACTTTGGTTTCCTCACTTATAAAATGAGGAGGTTAAATTCTAAAATCTTCAAATCCTATCTTCTTGATGGTGGATTTTATTAGTTTATAAATGAGTAAAGGTGGGCTTAACTAGATAATGTTTGTGTTGTCCATTCTTTGTTCTCCTTCATTAATTCAAGTTTCATCCTAAGAAAGCTCTCAGGACATGTGATGTTTCCACCAGCAGTTGTTAACCTGATTAAGATCACTTAAAGGGCTCAAATACTCAGAAAAGGAAGGAATGAGTTGCTTTCTAAGCCAAAAGTATTGATTCCTCAGATGCCAATGCACTGAAACAAAAATAATTAGCAGATCCCCCCCTAGAACTGCTGGGGAATAAACCAAAAATAGATGAAAAGCTCCGAGAGCCAAAAGTTGCCTCACCAGCAACATGGAAAAACACTCAGTCTAGCCGAGTAAATAAATAATAAAAGGATATGGAAACAATACACCCTGAAAACTCTTGTACTTTCTCTACTCTCCTGACCAGAGGCAGTGCTGACAGGTTTGTGCTGCCTAGGTTACAAGCACAGCGAGTATTTATTTATCTAATAACACTTACGCACTTTTCTGAGAACCCAGTAGTCCTTTTCAAAGAACCAAAGCTGGGTATGAGCAGTTTCTTTGAATATTCTATTCCTTATAAGCATCCTCTACATTATTTACTCCCACTGAGCAGGCAGGGGTGGCTGGTAGATTAACTACGCTTTGGCTATACTGCAATTGAGTTTGAACTGACTCTTTGGAGTAGTCAAAACAGACCATATCTATCTTATGGAAGCAATGATGTCCAAGGACAAGAGTGCCAGATTTACAGACAAAAGACCTGGGTTTGAATCCTGCTACCACTTACTAGCTATATTACTTTAGAAAGCTATTTAACAAATCTGGGCCAGCTTTCTCATCTGTAACAGTGAGGGGTGGAGGGGATGGTGGGGTACAGTTGGCCTAGGTGATCTTCAGGGCTCTTTCCAACTCAAATCTTAATTTTCTTCTCTGATCATGGGCCTTGACACAGTATCTACTCATTGTTTCTGTTTTGGTCAGAAACCCTGAGGGTCTTCCCCTCCCAGACTAATTTTGGTTTGGGGGGGCTTTTTCTTGACCAGTTAAAAGAGAGCATCCTTTGCCTCATTTTTACCTAGTCTTAATCACTGAACGGGCTTTGCTTCAGACAAACTGAGACCTGGGAAAGACCTTAGCTTAAAAAGGCCAAAGCCTCCCACTATATCAACACCATCTTTAGTCTTCCTGATCTATTGCTTGCCAATAGACCCAGATGGCTCTGATGGAGAGAGTGAGACCATTGACCTGCCCTGCAGCCTGCCTAACTCAAATCCAATTCACTTGCAAATCATGACACCTCCTTCCAGATGTCATGAAGGACAAACAACTACTGAAAATTAAGACAAGTCAGATGGTTTATTTTCTTTTGGATCTCAATGCTTCCATAAATCAGGAATGATTTGTATTGACTGCTACAAATAATCAGTTCTAGCCACTATCTCATGTAGCCAAATGCACTTATTTTCTTTTTTATGAATTTTTTTGATCCTGAATGTAGGGTATTATGATGGAAAGAGCAATCACAAACTCTAAATGGGACCTTAGAGATAATGATTAATGACATAAATAGTGCTTTAAGTATATTATCTCACGTATGATCCTCACAACAAACCTGAGATAAGTCCTAAAGTAGGTATTATACTCATATTACAAATGGGGAAACTGAGGCTGAGGAAAGTAGAGTGATTGCCTATGGCTAGTTAGTATATAAGTGATGATCTGAACCCAGACCTTCTTGATGCCATGTCCCACATTTTATCCTCTATGCCATGCTGTCTTCTCTTTCTGATTTGAGATCAGTTTGTTAGAGAGGGTGGGGGCACAGCAAGAACCAAAATCCAAGTGTCCTGACTCCCCAAGTCCAGTGCTCCTTCCACTAAGTAAGTTATAGATGAAGGCTCTGCTTTTTGGTGAGCTAGCCTCTTATATCTAGACTCTAGTCCTGACTCTGTTGTCAGTAATTCACTGTGTGACCTTGGTCAAGCCATCTACCTCACAGGGTCCCAATTTCCTTTCTTAAAATGAAAGAGATTAACTAGCCAGCTCTCTATAACTCCTTCAAGCTCTTAATAATCTTCAATTCTAATTATACTATACAGTATTTACACACAAACATGCTCACATACTTCTATCTAGGTAGGTTTTATTAGTATGTTTGCACATTTTCTTCATATTTGACATATCACAAGCAACCTAGATGACAAACTCACATACAGGAAGAAGCTTCTTCTGTAGGCTGGAGACAACAAAACAATACTTCATTGGTACATTGAACATACTACTCAGAATTGTAGCCAATTGCCACAGAACCTCTTAAGGTAACATTAGTACCTATCAACCATTAGGCAGTATAATATAGTAAAAATGAGCCCAGAGATGACAATCAAATGATCCCAGTTTGAATCTCAGTTCGTTACTTTAAATGAATAAATGGATGGATGAATGGACCAATGAACAAATGAGAAAAATTTATTAAGCATTTACTACACATTTAATTCTCATCTGTAAAATGAGTTGGCTGTATTATAACATTTCTATGGTCCCATGCACCCACAAATAAATAGGTCTAGAGCAGGGACTGTTTCGTTTTTGTGTCTTTATCCCCAGCAGTGTGACATAATGAATCTCGAACCAGTCTCCATGCCAGAAGACACGGGTCTCACATATACTAGGTGTGTAACTGTGGGCAAGTGACTCAACCTCTCAATGTTCAAGATGACTGAGTTGCAGAGAAGGTGTCAACCTGAATTGATAGGTGGAGCTTTCTCACCAGAATCTCTCCATACTAATGACATCATAGCCCTATCCCAGCTCCTAGCACAGTGACTCAAACATAAAATATACTTAATATTTGCTTAATTGAGTTTAATTCTGGCTTTAAATCCTATGAACTATGCCAGGGGATCATTCTGCCCCTCCCCAAATGATAGAAAATGTGGTTCATTTCTCCTTAGAACTTCCCAAAGCATCTTATCACCTCAGCCTCACAATATCTCACTAAACATTTAGACCAGAAACTAAATCATATCACACAATTTTACAGATAAGAAAAGTGCAAAAAAATTTATTGATTCAATAAACAATTAACAATAACATAATGCAATGTTATCCATGCAAAGCAATATTTTTCCAGATTTCATAAATTAAAAAATCAAGATTAGGGCTATTATATATAGTATCCCACATTCAGCAAACAGGTAAATATTACTTATTAAATATACTTACCATCATTGTTACAAATAACACTATTAGGCAATTGGTATGGAGGTAAAGGGGTTTCCCAATACCTATCATATAACAGCAACCATAAATACTAGTCATTTTTCAACTATGTTCCCTGGCACCCCAAGATTTTCACATTTCAAAGCTTGCATCCACGGTCTCCCTTTTAGACTGTTGCTCACGAAGCATTTGGGACTTGGGATTGTGTCCTAAGAGAAATGCAGGAGGTTTCACAACCTCAAAAAGGAGGAAAACTACAGTTCTAAACAATGCTTGGGGCAATTTCTAGAAGGAAAGAAAACTTCTTGATTCCCAGAGCTTAATACTGAGTCCTACTTTTATTTCAGCATAATTGCCTAGAATATGGTGGTCTTCTTTAGCAGCATGCTTAGCTAAGCAATGAGCTACTAGGGCAACCTGCAGCTCTTAGAAAAAGGTTATAAACCTCCTCCATTCACTATATTGGTGTACTACCACCAGATTTAGACAGGTATGGGTTCAGTTAATTCAAGAACATTGTGTCCTCTAAAAACAATGTCAGATTCTCATTTGTATGTAGTAAATAAGAACTATTTTACCTTTCAGCAAAGCTATCAAGTTTCCCCAACTCATCTGAGAGACCAACAAGAGAATCCAAGGTCCCCACCTGTAAAGAGTATAAATAAATTAAACATATAAAAGCTTTATGGGAAAGATGCTTTGTGAATTTTTTTTTTTAACAGAACAGCTTCTAATGAGAAATTCTATGGTAGCCTACTTGGGAGAGTCATTCATTGTTATATAAATTCATCCAGGGTCTAGAAATTTGGTTAGAATTCCTTAATAATGGAAACTTGGGACTTTAGGTTCTCCTGTCATACCTTTCCTGTCACATTTTTCCCATAGGAAAAATTGCATGTTATCTTGTGGTAGGATCCTACTCTTCATTTTCTTCACTGAATAGAAAATAGCAATTTTGGGGGCGGCTAGGTGGCGCAGTGAGTAAGAGCACCGGCCTCAGAGTTGGGATGACCCGGGATCGAAACCAGCCTCAGAAAATGAGCACCCACACATAAATAATGACTAGCCCTGTAACCTTGAGCAAGTTACTTAACCCCAATTGCTTAAAAAAAAAAAATAGCAATTTTGCAATTTGTTTGATTTCAGCAAGAGATATCTGTGGAAGCAAACTTGAAAGCTTAGTAGAATGTCAACTCCTTGCAGGAACTATTTCTACTTTCATCTTTGTATAGTCAGAAACTAGCATAGTGCATTACACACAGTAGGCACTTATTGTTTATTAACTGAATCAAATCGAAAAGTTAAATTTTAAAAAGCATTCTCTGCACCTTCTCAAGTTTTCTTGGTTGCTACAGATAAAGGATCTGGTTTGGGTGGAGCTCCTTTAGGGTCATCCTTGGGGCAGCCATATTCTTAGATCTTGGAGAGTTTACAAACATTCCCACTAAAAGGGATTAGAGAAGGAATAGAAATATGCACAACAATGCACAAAAATCTCTGATGAAATTAAAGAACTGGTTTCTCTTCCCCAAGGATCCTCCTCATTCCCCCAAGACAGGCATTCTATTAAAAAAGACAGCCAGATATTAAATAAGATTTTTTTTAAAAAAGGAAAAAAAGAGTGGTAGTGGGAAGTGTCAGATCTTTCTATTCCACAGCTCGGGAAGGCACAGGAAAGGGAAAACCAGGTGGCCTAAGTCACACCTAAATGATAGTCAATATCTGAAATGTGTAAGTTATTTTAAAAGAAGTACATAGAATACAAAATTCCAGGTACAATAATTATGATGATAACAAATCATAATTACATACAAACTTCCTTCAAATGAGTCCTCCAACATTTTGATTCTTGACATTTTAAAGATCCTACCAGTATATCCTATGGTGCAAGATTCAGAAGACTAAGTTATTAAGAATGGACTGCTAGGTACTGTGAAAGCACACAAATAATAAAAGCCATCTACTTAAAAAAAAAAAAAGATAGCCAGGTAGATTGGAAAGAGCCCAGAATCAAGGCCTTCAGGGCTTCTACTTATGTGACCTCAGGTATGTATCTCTGGTTCCTGGGCTTCCAAATCTACAGAATGGCAGGAATATTGGGCTAGGGACCTTCAAGGTCTTAAATCTATACTCTTCCTCTATAAAATGAAATTAATAGTATATGAAGGGATTTCCTTCGTTTATCCCTATTTTTGCAGTAAAGGAAGATTGAGCTCTGGCAGAAGTTAGAACAAGGATGCTTAACCTAGGGTCCTGGAACCTCTTCTATATATTGGGGGGGAAAATGTAGTTCAATATAATTGTCTCCTTTGTAATTCTATATATTTTGTTTTATGCAGTAAAACTGTATTCTGAGGCACCTATAAGCTTTACTAGACTACCAAAGGGAGCCATGATATACAAATAAAAAACTTAAGAACCCTTGATCTAAGAGCAGTTGGTATACACATCATTATTTTAAACATCTGGATCATTCTTTCTACAGAAAGTCTTTCTTCTTCCCCCACCTGCTAGTGGCCTATCTCTCAAAACTACATTGTACTTATTTTGTATGTAATTATACATATATATATATATATAAATTAATGTATGGACATGTAAGCTCACATAGTGAGTTCATAATGTTAATTGAGGAAAGAACTGTCTTCCTTTTCTCTTCATTAAAATTTCACAGCGCCTAATCTGTATTAGGCATTTAATTAATGTTTGCTTGGTTGACTCCAGATGTTTATTTACTATTTCTCAAGCATCCATAGCTCTTATTTCTATGGTGCTTTTTCCTGACTACAAAATCCTGTGAGGTAAGGAGCATAATCGATTAGGTATAGGCTCTGGGAACCCCCTTGAACTCTGAATCTTCCTATTTGATGAGTCATTTGTCTGAGCCATAAGCCTTTTCACTGTGGCTCAGCCCAAACCTCAGTTACTAGCCTAGCCCTTCCCACCCTAGATCCTCCCAAAATATCTATACACCTTAAACTAGCCTAGCCCTCCCAGGTCTCATCTCCAGGCAGCCTCCAGCTACTTCCCACCCTTAATCCCTCATCAAGGGAGTCAGACTTCATTTGACTCCTCTTGAAGACCCTCCCCAAACTCCTCCTCTAGACAACCCCTGATTCCTCCCACAACCTTTCTGTATATAAGACCCCATCTGGCCTCCATGAGAGAAGGCAGGAGAAATGATCTAGCACAGATTCACTCTGGGTCAGATTATTCTGGCCCATTTATCTAGTACAAGCACCACAGATATCCAGGCTCCTTAAGAGTCTACCCATTAGGGATGGCTAGGTGGTGCAGTGAATAGAGCACCCGCCCTGGAGTCAGGAGGACCTGAATTCAAATCTGGTCTCAGATACTTGACATACTTACTATGTGACTTTGGGAAAGTCACTTAATTGCCCTCCAAAAAGCAAAAAAAAAAAAAAAAATCTACCCATTATGGTGAACCTTTAATAAACTTTGCTTTTCTTTGGCTGAGAGAAGATTTGAGCCAAATTCAATGGGCAGGACCTGGTGGGTTGGTATTTTGGGGTCTTGTCAACCCCAAACCTCAATATAATCATACTAAATGTGGATATCCTGTGCCCAGTAATCTGCCTTCTAAGGCAGTGTTACATATAAATAGACCTGCTTTCAAGATAAAACTATTGTACTAATATATATTGATCTTAAATTTTACTTTGGTAATGTGATATGGTGGAAAGGGTGATGTACTTACAGTTGGGAAAGAACTGGGGCTCAGGTGCAGGCTTTGATATTCATTACCTGTGTAATGCTAGGCAAGCCAGTACCTTCTTAAGCTTCAGTTTCTTCTTCAATATAATGGAGACATTAAGGGCTACTCTATTGACTTAAGCTTTGTAAACCTTAACAGCACTATATAAATGGGAGTTTTTATTTCCCACTGCTAGTGACTCCAATCTCTCTGGTTCTCACTTTCATTCTGGGAAGGAATACATACAGCTAGTCCTAGTTGGTGTAAGAAGTCAGTCGAGGAAGGAATTAACTAATTTTGCAAAACTATTTCTGCCAGGACAGGGTGATGCATACTTTGTACTAATGGAGAGGCTGAGGCTGGTGGATCACATGAGCTCTGGAGTTCTGAGTCAGAATAGGGCTAAAACCATCCAGTGCCTATTCTAAGTCAAACACCAGTATGTCGAACTCCAAAGAGCTACCTAAGGAACCCAGGTCAGAAACAGAACAGATTCTGAAAAAAAAAAAAGCTTCAGAACTGATCAGTAGTGGGTCAGTGAGTGGCCTCTGTACTTACAGCCTGGGTGTGACAGGGAGAGACCTGGTCTCAAAAAAAAAAAAAAAAAGTCTTATGCAATTAAGCATTGTGAATTCAAGAATGTTTCCCTTTTCATATTGAATAAGGGGTATGGTAAAGTTTACTCAATGCCAAGACATGGGAACCAAAAAGTGATCTTGGGCATGAACACTGAATTTCTTTCCCTTCATACCTTCCCTAAAGTGGGTCAAAAGTACACTTAAGGATGGAGACAAACAAGGCAAATTCCAAACTATAGCATATTGTTAGTCCTTACCAGAAAGCATTAGAATGGGAATTTAAGATAAGATCGGAGTTTAACTCTGACAGTCATTCAGCAGACTTCTGAAAAACTTTCAACTGGGAAGAATCAAGTCTTTTCAAACAAAGATGGAACTGGCTAGTTCCATCTTTAATGGGACCCACCCACAACTAGGAGATACTGCTCTCTCCTTATTCAAGTTTGCTAGCTATTGTGCAGAAATAGTTTCTCTGATCTCTGTTATCCATTCCTTTCCATGATACCACAATTAATCTGAAGACTTCTCCTGTTCCTAGTTCTGCAAAACCAGACATTTCTACCACCCACTATTTGGCATATGTGATATAGGAGAAAATTTGATGATTCTGGGTTAAAATCTTGCCTTTGATGCACACTACCCGTGTAACCCTTTCATTTAAACTTCTTGGGTCTCTGTTTAGCCACCTACAAAAATGAGCTGGTTAGTCAGTGGCCTCTGAGGTCCATTCTAGCTCAAGATCTCAGATCCTAAGGCCATTTAATACTTTTCATTTTTCCAAAGGACCATTCATGATAGATGGCCTTCACAGCACCACCTCACTTTTTATAGGATCATAAGTTTAGAGTGGGAAAGTCATCTAGTCTAACCCTCTCACTTCACAGATGAGGAAACTGAGGCAGTTATGTCAAAATACTTGCTTAAATAACAACTCAGATCCTCTTACACTACAATACAGCACTCTTTCCAAAAACCAAACTCTCTTCTTCCTGGATGCTAAAATGAGGAGCAGTTTTCCCCTCCCTCTCCTTAATTATTGCTTTTTTTCTTTTCTCCCTCCAACCCCTTCCCGAGATGCTCCATTTTCTAGGATTTTACCTTGAAGTCAGGAATGGCAAATTTGGTGTTGTGGGACAGATTAGACTTGGAGGTTACTGTGTTCATCCGTTCCAGAGCCTGCAAATTCTCCTTATCTCCTGGGGCAGAAATTAGCCAAAATTCTGACGACATGCTTGAAATCTTGCCTTTGAGTCAAGGTTACTGAGCAAACATACAAAAAAGAAAACCAACATATAAAAGAAAAAAGTGTAAGGACCTTCCTACCTGCTTTTTCTCTTCCTAGAACCAACCTGTCACAGATAAATATGGTATAGTACAGGGAGAAATAGACTCAGATTGGATTTGGATTCAAATCTTTGGAGGCAGCCAGGGTTAGAATCATTGCTGAGACTTCGGGCAAGTCACTTTCTCTCTCTGGGTCACAGGGCTTACCACTGTAAAATGATGGAATTCAACTACAGATTAGTATTGATTTTGATAAATTGTAAAGAGTTTAAAGGAGAACAACCAGGATGGTGAAAGGCCATGAGTTTAAGGCATATATTTTGGTTGAAGGAAATGGGGAAATTTAGCTCAGAGAACAGAAGACTCAGGAGGACAAGGTAACAAATAATTGAAACCTTTAGCACACCGCCTGGCACACAGCAAGTACTTAATAAATGTTTACTAATTGATTTACTGATTGAAGTAGAAGGTGAATTAAACTTGTTTGGTTTGGCCTCTGAAGGCAGAATCAGGAACAATGGGTGGAAGTTGTAAAGCAAATTTAGGCTTGCTATAAGGAAAAACCTGCAAGTGATTAAAACTGCTCAAGGGTATAATCAGCTGTCTTAAGAAACAACAGGATCCCCCCTCCACAGGTCTTCAAGGAAAGACTAGGGGACCACTTTTCAGGCATATTGTAGTAGGTACTGCTCTTTGGTATGGATTGAACTAGATAGGCACTGAGGTCCCTTTCACCTCTAAATTTTGTGATATTAAAAACTCCTTTCCACTTTAAATTCCATGGTCCTAAAGCAGTCCCGCTTACTTAAAGATAGGAAGTATCTAGTACCAAGGGCTGTGAGCCCTGAGACTAGTTAGGAGCTTGGCCTCCGGAATGTCAAAGAAAGGCTTTAGCGTTGCCTTCTTTCTTGAGGTTGTTCCAACTGGTTCCTGGGGAGAAGGAAGAGGAGTAGGTGGTGTGGAGGTGGAAGAGCAGAAGGTGGTTTTCCATTTCCTTTCCCTCCACCCCATTCCAGTGACAAATCCCCATATGACCTCATAAAAACCTGTAATAATCAGGAGGCCTAGCTTGGGAACTTGCCATTCCTTTAATACAATATCCACCTTTTGAATAGACTTCATGGACTTCCAGAAAAACTAATTTCGGGGAGGGAAGGGTGCGATATCAAGGTAGGGGGAGAAGGGGAGTAATAGAGATAGGATTTTCCTCCTTTGGGAAAGAAAACCTTAGTGGCATAATTATTGGATTTGGAGTCAAAAGGCCTGGGTTTGAATTCTGGCTCTATTTAGTAATTTTTTTTTTGTTGTTTAATTTGAACAAGTCATTCTCCCTCTGTGCTTCAAATTCCTCGTTTCTAAAGTTAAAGGAATGAGAATACATAATCTTCTATGCATCCTTGCAGTTCTAACATCAAAGATTAACTACGGACCCACAGAAATGAACAAACTTAAAATCTGGTCTTCAGAGGATGGGGCACATCTTCCCTTCAGAGAAGTAGCTTATAGGCAGCCTGGTTTCTAACTCCTGGTACCTAGGAATTTCTATCCAAGTGTTCTTACCACTAAAACCTATTAGTTCTGCTCATTCGAACACAAATACACCCACACACATTTCTTCTTCCCATTGTCTCCCCTCCCTCTAGGTGTTTATCTGTCTTTCCTTTCCTTCAAGTACCTCCTCCTTCTAATACCGGTTTAGATGACCAAAGCAGGAGGTAAGATGACTCTACTATGTGGACTTAAAATAAAAAAACAAAACAGAAAACAAAACAAAAAACCCTGAATTTTACTAAAAGAAATTATCTAATTCTTTGAGTCAGTTTTGTCGGCCAACCCCAATTGTTTTTAAATCCATTAAAAACAGCAAAAATTTCAATCTGTCTTTATTGCAGAGAATCTGGGGATGGATTGTCCCTATTCTCATGGAACTGAAGAGGTGCCACCTGCAAATTTAATTGCCTGACGTTGAAGTGACAACTCAAAAGATTGTCTGCTGTAAAGGAACTTAGGAGTTGCCTCATAGTTCCCTATGAGAAGCAGGCAGATGTAGTGGTCTTGGTTGGCAGACGGGGTTCCCGTTTGAACTCTGACCCTTACCAGTGTTGTGACCTTCACCTCCGAACTTAAGTTTCCCCGCCAGTCAAAAACGGGTAATACTACCTGTGCTCAATGCCCTGAAGAAGTGTATTGAGGGAAGCAACTGCTAAACCTGAAAAAGCTGTAGAAATGTGAGCTCCCTGGATCCTGGGCTTCCCATTCAGAAACGACGGAGAACCAGTCCCCAGAGTAAAACTGAAGCCAATATAAGTGTGGGTGGAAGTTTCCTTTCCTCCTTTTCCCGGTCTCCGGATCGCAACTGTTCTGGCTTCTCCCGACTCGCTGGCTCCTTTCTTTACCCACCCTCTCTCGGCAACACTTTTCCAAATTTCTTCCGGCACTTACCTGGCGTAGAATGAGGGGGGCTCGCATGCCAGGGTGCGTGGGAAGGACTGAGGGCAGAGAGACTGGAGGCTGGAGGTGGACGGGAGCTCCGGTTCTGGACGATGCGTTCGATCTGCCTGGGCAGTCTTGGGGTGGGGGTACCTCCGGCCCTGCTGGGAGTCACTTCGGGCACTGTTGGAGGCGGGGGGAGCGGGGAGGACTGGGGCGTGCTGGGCTGCCTCCCGCAACTGGCTGCCGGGGTGGCTAGAGGGCAGGTGCTACCCCCTTCACCCAGATCAGTCCCCCTGTGCGCGCGAGCCCCGGCTCCCAGGCGGTTGCAGCTCCAGCTGATCCCGCCGGCCCCGCCCCGACCGCCTGGCGTTTTATCCAGGAGCAGCCGCTCGGGAGGTGGCTCGACTGCCCCACCAGCTTGCGGATTTGCATACGGTAACAGGTCGCCTGGCGCAGAGCCCCTGCAGGCTCTTTCCGACTCACCTGGACTCTCCCCCTTCCATCCTAGGTGCCTATGCCACCGGACTCTGAGGACATCATCAGAATAACAGCAGCTGGCATTTATAGAGCTAGTGAAGATTTGCAAAGTGTTTTCTATAGAATAGCTCATTTAAACTTCACAACTACTCTATGAAGATATTATTGCCCCTTGTTTTACAAGTGAGGAAACTAAAGCTAAGAAAACTTAAGTGATTTCCTCAGGGTCACAGAGCTGTCAGAGGTAGGATCATTTTACACACACACACACACACACACACACACACACACACACACACACACACACACCCCACTCCTATTAAAGAAGCCATCGTGATAATAATGCCATGGGATTTTGTTGTTCAATCTTGTCCCACTCTTCAAGACCCCTTTGGGGTTTTCTTTGAAAAGATACTGGAGTTTGCCATTTCCTTCTCCAGCGCATTTTACAGGGAAGGAAGGAAGGAAGGAAGGAAGGAAGGAAGGAAGGAAGGAAGGAAGGAAGAGAGACAGAGAGAGAGAAAAGAAAACTGCAAGTCATGTCATCAACTTAATATCTTTTAAAATATATAATTTTTAAAATATATCTTTTAAAACCAAGGACAAACACAACCAGTGAGTAGACCAAGATGCCTGAATGGGCCGCAGCCAGTTGGGTAACTGCTTAGCTCGTCCTCTCCCTCTCCTCCAAAGGAAGGTAAATTTTGATGCCCAGAAGCTGTCTAGTCATCTTGGGGTATACTAGTTAGATATCTCTCTCTCTCTCTCTCTCTCTCTCTCTCTCTCTCTCTCTCTCTCTCTCTCCCCCCCTCCCTCCCTCCCTCCCTTTCTTTGTCTCTGTCGGTCATTCTCTGTCTCTCTCTGTCTCTCTCCCTTTCCCCTCCCACTCTCCCCCTGCCCCCACACTTATTTCTTTTTTTTTTTTACAAAATTTTAAACCCACTTCACTCAGGAGCTCAAAGATTGGACCACAATAGGTCTCTGCCCAAGCTTCACTTATCGTCTGTATTTTGGGCTCTCCAGGCTTAGAGTGAATGTCAATGAAAACTGTTTATTTAAAACAGCAACCCTGAGGGTCTTCCCTTTCCCAGAATGTTTTTTTTTCTTTTTCTAATTAAAGGGGCCATCCTTTGACTCACTTCTTAAAGAGGCCCATCCAGTGAATGGGCATTACCTCTCAGTGAGTACCTAAAAGGGCCAGGGTCTCACTTTGCTTCTTGGGCCATCTCCAGTCATCCTAATGAGTATCTTGCCACTGGACCCACATGGCTCTGGAGGAGAAAATGAGGCTGTTGACCTCGCACAGCCCTCCTTCACTCAAATCACAGTCAACTGCAAGTCACACCATCATTTCCCTGATGTCATGTCTTCAAAAACAAAGGACAAACACAACAACCTTATGGAAGAGGAAACTGAGGCAAACAGGGTTAAGTGACTTGTCCAGGGTCACACAACTAGGAAGTATCTGCAGCTGCATTTGAATTAAGGTCTTACTTATTCCAAGCCCAGTGCCCTATCCACTGTGCCACCTAGCTGCCCTAACTATAGAATTTACATGGGACTTAAATGTTCTGTAAGAACTGAAGGGGAACTTAGAAGGTCATCCAATTGAGCTCCTTTATTTCATAAATGAGGAAACAACCTCATCCGGACAAGTTTCGAACACAGGTCCAGAGACTCCAAAGGATTATTTTTACTGAAACTGCCCCTACCCTGCCCTCAAAGCATTTTGCACTAATCTATTTTTTTCATTGTTATCTTTAAAGGTGGCTAGGTGGCACAGTGATAGAGCACTCACCTTGCAGTCAGAAGAGCCTGCATTCAAATCTGGCCTCAGACACTTAATACTTACTAGCTGTATGACCTTGGGCAAGTCACTTAACCCCAATTGCCCTGCCTTCCCCCTCCAAAAAAAAAAAAGAGAATTTTAATTGTTAGCTTTAGTTTTTAGCATCAATGTCATTTCTGAATATATTCCTTCACCCTCCTCTACACAGGAAATCAAGAAGTCAACATGCATTTATTAAGCTCATTACTTGCCAGGCTCTGTACTAAGCACTAGGGATATAAATAAATGTAAATATAAAAACAAACAGACCCAATCCTCAAAAAGTTTATATTCTAAGGCAACATGCAAACAATTATGTTGAGACAAGATATATACAAATTAAACTGGAAGTAAACTTAAAGGGAAAGCTAGCTTAGGCAGTGAGGGGGGATAGACAAGAGTGGGAGGGAGCTGGGTTATAGGAAAACACTTTTAGCCCTAGGTAGGATTTGACCTAAGTCTAGAAGGAAGCCCGGAGAGTCAGGAGGTGGAGCCAAGAAGGTAGAACATTCCAAGCATAGCAAGCTATCCCATTTAATGAGACAGAGACAGAGGAGAGAAACAGAGACAGACAGAGAAATGCAGCCCAGCAAAACTAACCCAACTACGAACATAGCACTTTATATTAAGTGATCCTCACAACTGTGTGAAGTTGCAGGGATTATTTCCCCCTATTTTGGAAATGAGAAAACTAAAGCCTGGAGAAGGCATATCTTCACATGTGTAGGGGTCACCTGTGGTATTCCAAGAGCTCCATTGTGTCCTACTCAACATTAATAAAGTTCCCCTAAATCTTGCTTGCCTTAGCTATTTTACAGTTTAATTCAGCTTAAATCAATTCAACAAACAAATATTAAATGCCTAATGACTGGTGTGTGAAGATTGGACCACAACAGGTCCCTGCCCAAGCTCCATTTAATGGCTGTATTTTGGGCCCCCTTGGCCAAATGTGAATGTCAATGATAACTGTTTCTCTTTGGAACACAAATGCTGAGGGTCTTTCCCTCCCAGCATGATTTTTTCTTTTTTTTTTTTTCTAATTAAAGGGTCCATACCTTGACTCACTTCTTAAAGAGGCCTATTCACTGAATGAGCCTTTACCTCACTTCCAATTTGAAAAGACTGTAGCCTAAAAGGGCCAGGGTCTCCCATTGCATCCTGTGCCAACTCCAGTCATCCTTGTGAATATCTGGTCACTGGATGCAGATGGCTCTGGAGGAGAAAGTCAGGCTGTAGTCCTTGCACAGCCCTCCCTCACTCAAACCAAAATCAACGGAAAGTCATGTCATCATTTTCCTGATGCCATGTCAAAGGACAAATACAACAACTTATGCTTATTCTTGGGGGAGTTAGAAAGAGGAGACAAAATACTGATAAGTATAATTCACAATTAGAACAACTTTGTTATTCATTCAGAAACATTTACTAAGTACCTACAGTGTGGAAAACACAAAATTCAAAGATATTTGTTCAAGGAATCACAGAATCTCAGAGTTAGAAGAGACCTCAGAGGTCATCTACTCCACTTCCCACCTGACCAGGAATCCCTCTCATCTTCAGCAGATGCTCATCCTTTCATACCTAGAATAATTATAGTGAGGAAGAACTCAGTACCCCCTGAGGCATCACATTCCACTTTTCAATAGCTCTAATTGTTAGAACATTTTTCCTTAGATCAAACCTAAATCTACCTTTTGCCACCTTTGACCCGTTGCTTCCATGTCTGCCTTCTGGAATGAAGAACAACAATAATTCTCTAATTCTTATTCTTGCCTGACCTCAGGCAAACCTCTTAAACTCCATGGGTTTCAGTTTCCTCATCTATAAAAAGAGAGGGTTGGTCCAGATGACCTCAAAAGTCTTCTTCAAGTCTAGATCTATGATTCCATAATCTTAAATCTAATCATCCCCTTTCCAAATATTAATTCTCCAAAATACTTGAAGATGGCTAATAGCCTTCAATCTCTTTATGCAGTCCTCATATGATATTGATTCTAATCCCTTCACCAGCCTGGTTACCTTCTGAACAACTTTCTCTGAAAGTCCTTTTCTTTAGCTTATCAATGTTCTAACTAAAATGTAGCACCCAGAACTGAATGTAGTAGTCCAGGTATGGTCTAATCAGGGCAAGGTACAATGAGACTGTCACCTCCTGTTTTCTGGATGCTGTGTTTGACTAATGCAACTTAAGATAGCATTAGCTTTTTTGGCTACCATAATTCGCTACCAACTCACATTGAATTTGCAGTTCACTAACAACCTCTGATCTTTTTTTCATATGAATTACTGTTTAGCTATGCCTCCCCCAGACAAAACATTGCATCTTATATACATAGGCCCTCAATAAATTCTTCTCGAATTGGGTAGAGAGCTGTAAAACCCTGTAACAAGTGAACTCTAAGATTTATTGTTGTTCAGTCATTTTTAATTATATCTGACTCTTCATGACTTGATTTGGGTTTTTCTTGGCAGAGATGCTTGAGTGGTTTGCCATTTCCTCTCCAGCTCATTTTACAGATGACGAAACTGAGGCAAACAGGGTTAAGTGACTTGTCCAGGATTACATAGCTTGTCAGTGTCTGAGGATGAATTTGAACTCAGGAAGATGAGTCTTCCTTCCTCCAGGTCTAATACTCTATCCAGGGATGGGAAATCTTTGACCTCAAGGTCCCATGTGGCCCTCTAGGTCCTCAAGTGTGACCCTTTGACTGAATTCAAACCTCACCAAATAAATCTCCTTAATAAAAGGATTTGTTGTGTAAAACTTGGACTCAGTTGAAAGGCCTTTCTGAAGGCCATATGTGATCTAGGCACTGCAGGTTCCCTACCCTATCCAATGTGCCACCTAGCTGCTCTAAGCTCTGAGACAGAGAATCACTATTATTTGGGGAATCTGGGAAGACTTCCTGGATAAGGTGTCACAAAGGCTTTTAAGGATGGGTACTAATAGGTGATAGCAAATCACTCCAGTATCTTTGCCAAGAAAACCTCACAAGTGGTGACAAAAAGTAGAACATGACTGAGAAAACTACCAGGTGAAGATGAGAAAGGAAGACATTCCACATAATAAGAAACAACTTAAAAGACTTGTAGAAGGAGGAAAAAGGAGAACAAAGACTGGTCCAATTCGGCTAGAGCATAGTGAGTGGAGATAAGTAATATGCAATGTTCGGGAAAATAGGTAACATTAGATTTTGGAGGTCCTTGCATGACCTAAAAAGGTGTTTAGCAGTGCTCATCCTCCTTATCCTTTCAATTATGTCTGCAGAGAAGAAATTTGACATAAGGGGAAAGGGATATCATCTCTGCTTTTAAACTTCTCTACCCATTATGATTAGCATCTATATCTTCTAGTTCGATAGGAAGAGCACCAACGCTGGAGTCATACAGAGGACTGACCTCTGACGCACAGGAGACCTTGGACCAGTTGCTTAACTGCCCTGGACTCCATTTCCTTCATCTGTTAAGAGAGGAGGTTGAGCTAGAAATCCTCTGAGACTCCTTCCATAAAATTCTAGGATCCCCCCTAAAAGATTAACTTTCTTGTCACAGAATATAAAATACTTTCTGGTTCTCTCTCTGTCTCTCCCTTTCTCTCTCATTTTTTCCCCCCATTTATGGCCTAGGAAGAGAAATAACAAAAATAGTATATAGGGGAAAAGGGTAAAGAACTATGAGTGTTTTTTCATTTTATGGACTTATTTGCGCTCAGCAATGGACCATCACCTGAAGAACATTCAAGTTAGTGAAATTCAGAAAGATTTACCAAACTGAAGAGTTGATCAGCTGGTCAGGAATGTCTTTGGACATCACAATTCATGAAGATTGCCAATTAAGGTGTGGAGGGATTCAGAGCTCCATCTCAGGAGGGAATAATGGATCCTTGAACTCTTAAAAACATTTTTACCTGCAACATTGACATTGCTACGATTAGAGTTCATGGTACTGAAACAAAGTGTCTTGAAGAGATACATAAATTAACCTCACTTACCCTCCTGCAATTCATAAGATTTATAAAGTACAGATCACCACTGGTCTGTGACTTAGAAGATAAGTCCTAAGGAGTTATCTAAGCACATTGAGTTTAACTGACTTGTCCAGGTTACACAGTTAAATGTTATTTAATTATTAAATGTCAGAAGCAGAATTTGAATCCAATTCTTCCTGACTCCAAGGCTCATCTCCTATCATTATGCCAAGCTACCTATCTGTATATTAAAATAGTATACTTAACATATCTGCTAAAATATCACTGACTAATGATAACAGTTAACACTTAGATACTATCAAACAGTTCATGTGATCCTTTAGGTACAATTTTCAAGTACAGTACTCTACCCATTTTATCTTATTGCCTATAAGTGAATATATATAAACAAAAATAAATTTGCTATCCTAAATGAAGGATATTTGTTGTATTAATGTGGTTTCTGAGTTTATTTCTAGTTCATCTAGACCAGAGCTTCTTCACCATTTTTTGTGTTATGGATTCCTTTGCAATCTGGTGAAGCCTTATGCACCACTTCTTAGAATATTGTTTTTAAATACATAAAATAAAATACTAGGATTACAAAGGAAGACGATTACACTGAAATACTGATATGGCAAAATTCTTTTTTTTTTTTTTGCTCTTTTTGGGAGAGCAATTGGTGTTAAGCTATTTGCCATAGCTAGTGTTAAGTGTCTGAATTCCTATTCAAACTCAGGTCCTCCTGATTCCAGGGCCGATGCTCTACTCACTGCACCCTCTAGCTGACCCTGCAATATTTTTTTAAAAAGAAGTTCATGGTCCCCAGGTTAAATACTTCTAAAAGGTTTCATAACCTTGCTCCCTAACCCCACATCCACCCTTTTTGAAGTTTCTGGTCTGATTATTCTTTTCTCTTTAGGCTAAACTCAGGTGCCACCTCTTTCAAGAAATCTTCCCTGGAAGACTTCTTTCTCCCCTAAAAGAACGTTATTTCTCTGCCTCAAAATTTCTCATAACACTTTACCTGGATTTCTCTTTTGAACTTAACATGTTATATCTTATGTCATATTTATACCTTGTATAAATTTTTCCTTTCTATTAGATTGTAAATTCCTTCAGAGAACAGGGATGTATCAATTCTTTTTTTTTGTTATCTTCAGTCAATGTACTGCACATAGTAGGACCTTAAAAGACATTTATTAAAAAATTCTATTACTTGCATTTTAATTACTTCTTTGTAATTTGATCACTGCCAAGCATATTCAAAAGCCCAACAGACCATCTCAGGAATGTTCCCAGTGATAGCTTAGGAAAAAAAGTAGAAATCATAGATAATGCATTTTCTCAAGAATTATCTCAGAAACCTAAGAGAACCAATAAATACCAGGGCTTCACACTGAGGGAAGTATTTCCATTGCTTTTATTTGGGGGCAGCAGGGGTTGGGAGGGTAGACAGAACAAGAGAGGCTTTAGATTATATTTGACACTTTATTGAAGATAGACTCCCCTTGAAAATAAAAATAGCTGCTTTGCAGAATTATCTAGGTTTTCTTTTTATTCAGTTTTCAAAGCCCTCTAAAGGTAGGAGAGGAGAAATGCATAGTGCTGGGAAAAGTGCCCTGGACTTGGAGTCAGAAAGCTTAGGCTCTCACCTTGACAGGACTACTTACTAGCTGTCTGACCCACATTGTATAGTCTCTCTTGATCTCCATTTCTTTTATGGTACAATGAAAAAGTTGGACTATGGCATCTTTCATTCTGACATGTTGTATGTCCTAAGATCCGTTCCAGTTCTGATATTCTCCATGTTCTACAGATGCCAAAATGTCTTTCCAAAGGCACAGTCCTGACCATGTTGCTCTAATACTGAAAAAATCTCTAATGCCTCTAATGTCATTGTCTATAGGATAAAATGTAAAATTTCTCCTCTAACATTTAAGGTCCTCAATAATTTGGTTTTTGCCTAGCTCTTTCAGACATTTCAAATGAATCCCTTTTATAAAGCAGCTCAGAGAAACTAATTGCACTAGCACGGGACTAAGGAAGACCTAAGCTCAAATTTGACTTCAGATACTTATTAGCTGTGTTACCCTGGACAAGTCACCTAACTTCCCTCAGACTCGGTTTCCTCATGTGTCAAAAGGAAATAATAATACCTACCTTCCAGTTTTGTTATGAAAATAAAATGAGATATTTGTAAAGCACTTTGAAAACTTTAAGGTATTGTATAAATGCTAGCTAAAAATTTTATTAATATATATATATTTTTAAAGCAATTGGGGTTAAGTAACTTGCTCAAGGTTACATGGCCAGTCATTATTTATGTGTGGGTGCTCATTTTCTGAGGCCGGATCCCGGGTCATCCCAACTCCGAGGCTGGTGCTCTTACTCACTGCGACACCTAGCCGCCCCTAATTTTATTAATATTAATAATTTTTAAAACTACATTTCAATTAAAAGGGACTACAAATTGTTTCCTGAGCATGATACTCCATCTCCCATTTTTGTATATTTCCACAAACCATACAGTAATGGAAATGCAGATTTAAAGATCTTCCCTGCCCCTAGGCCCTTCGATTGGCTTAAGAGACTTTGATTGGCTTTAAGAGACTTTGAAAACCTTCCTTGATTTGAAAATATGCTCTGCCTCCTAATAGGCTGAATGTGGTCACATGGAGCCTGTGGTGGGAGGCTTGGTTTTCAGGAATGACCGCACCTTGATGCTGTGTGATTGGGCAATGGATCAAAAGGGTGGTTACATTCTCTGAGCCAGGAGAAGACTATATAATCCCTGATTTGAGGCTTTGCTTTGGGGCTCACTTTGAGAAGTGTTGTGTGATTTGACCAGATGAGACTCTGGGAAGCCGTTGTTGAGAGCCCCCCGGCTTTGAAAACCCAGATGTTGATGCTTCCCTCTCTGGTAACTGTGATTTGGTATTGATATAATGGTTGGACAGTTTGGAAGCCTGTTTGATCTGTAAGTTCTGTAACTCTGAAGTTTGGGGTGCTGACCTTTTTCCCCTGAACTAGGTAATGTATGTTTGTTTGATTAAAGTAAGCTTGTTAACCCATTTTGAGTTGCTTTCCTTTTGAAAAGCAGATCTAAGAACCTGTGTTGGCAGTCACCCTGGGAATATTGGGGTGCTTGCCGCTACACATACCCCAACACCTGGAATTTGTTTTCTCTTCATTCCCAGGACTCATAATCCTTTTCTTTCAAAGCTCTATCCAGATGCCACCTCTACCATAAAACTTTCCTTTATTTCATCCCTTCTCCTTCTATTTTTAGTACTGTATTTATTTTTTTAAACTTTTTGTTATCTCTCAGTTGAATGAAAGCTCCTTGTAAGCAGGGACTCTTTTTTTAAAAATTATTTATTTATTTTTACTTTTCAACATTCACTTTTATAAGATTTTGAGTTCTAAGTTTCCCTCCCCCGCCCCATGGCATACAATCGGATATAAGTTATACACATGAAATCATATTAAACATATTCCCACATTAGTCATGTTGTAAAAGAAGAATCAAAATAAAAGGGGAAAATCATGAGAAAAAACAACAACAAAAAAGAAAAAAATAGTATGTTTCAATCCGTGTTCAGACTCCACAATTCTTTCTCTGGATGTGGATAGCATTTTCCATCTTGAGTCTTTTGGAATTGTCTTAGATGATTGCATTACTGAGAAGAGCTAAGTCTATCATAGATGGTTATATAATGTTGCAATTACTGTATACAACATTCTCTTGGTTCTACTCACTTCACTCAGCATTAGTTCGTGTCTTTCCAGGTTTTTCTGAAATCTGCCTGTCCATTTTTTTTTTTTTTTTGCTTTTTGGAGGGCAATTGGGGTTAAGTGACTCACCCAAGGTCATGCAGCTAGTTTTGTGTGTGTGTGTGTGTGTGTGTGTGTGTGTGTGTGTGTGTGTGTGTGTGTGTGTTAAGTGTCTGAGGCCGGATTTGAACTCAGGTCCTCCTGACTCCAGGGCCGGTGCTCTATTCACTGTGCCACCTAGCCACGCCTTGTCCATCATTTCTTATGAATAATAGCATTCCATCACATTCATATCCCATAACTTGTTCAGTCATTCTCCAATTGATGGGTATCCCCTCAATTTCCAATTCTTGGCCACCACAAAAAGAGCTGCTATAAATATTTTTGCACACATGGGTCCTTTTCTCTTTTTTATGATCTCTTTGGGATATAGAACAAGTATTGCTGGATCAAAGGATATGAACAATTTTATAGCCCTTTGGTCATAGTTCCAAATTGCTTTCCAGAACTGTTGGATCAGTTCATAACTCCCCCAACAATGCATTAGTGTCCCAATTTTCCCACATCTTCTCCAACATTTAGCATTTTTCTGTTTTCTCATGTTAGTCAATCTGATAGGTGTGAGGTAGTACTTCAAAAGTTGTTTTAATTTGTATTTCTCTAATCCATAGTGATTTAGAGCATTTTTTCATATGACTATAGATAGCTTTAATTTCTTCCTCTGAAAACTGCCTGTTCACATCCTTCAGCCATTTATCCATTGGGGAATGACTTGTATTCTTATAAATTTGACTCAATTCTCTGTATATATTTTAGAAATGAGGCCAAGGGGCGGCTAGGCGGTGCAGTGAGTAAAGACGGCCCTGGAGTCAGAAGGACCAGAGTTCGGATTCGACCTCAGACACTTAACACACACAAACAAAAACCTAGCCCTGTGACCTTGGGCAAGTTACTTAACCCCAATTGCCCACCAAAAGGCAAAAAAAAAAAAAAAAAAAAAGAAATGAGGCCTTGTTATAGGAATGTAAATTTTTAAGATCTTCCCTGCCCCTAGGCCATTTGATAGGCTTAAATGCACCTGAAGTCTGTGCTGGGAGGCTTGTTTTTCAGGAGATACTTTGTGATTGGGCAGTGGGTCAATAGGGTTGTTACATTCTCTGACTCAGGAGAAGACTTTATAAGTCCTGATGGGAGGCTTTGTTTTGAGGCTCATTTTGAGAGGTGTTGTGTGATTTGACCAGATGAGACTCTGGGCAGCTGTTAAGAGCCCCCCAGCTTTGAAAAACTCAGATGTTGATGCTTCCCTCTCTGGTAACTGACTAGGTATGGCTGGACAGTTGGAGGCCTGTCTGCTTGAAATGTTTCTCTGTCTTGTAACTTCTGCTGGTAACCTGTCTGTGTACTCTGAAGTTTGGGGTGCTGACCTTTTCCCTGAACTAGGTAAATGATATGTTTGATTGATTAAAACAAGATTGTTAACCCATTTTGAGTTGCTTTCCTTAGAAAAGCAGATCTAAGAACCTGTGTGGGCAGCCACTCTGGGGATGCTGTGTTGCTTGCTGCAACAGGCCTTTATCAGAGACACTGGCCATAAAAATTATTTCCCAGCTTTCTGCTTCCCTTGGCATGGATTCTTGTTCCTATATTTCTAACTTCACTACCTAGCAAAGTGCTTTGAATAGAGTGGGTACTTAAAATGTACTTGTTTAATTGAATAAAATCCCAACTCTGTGACATTCTATATTTCTAGAATTGAAGCTACTAATAAGTGGAGATATGCTCCACTTTCAGTTTCAATCTGTATTTGGTTGAACAGGCTGCTTAACTCGACTATGCCTCAGTTACTCCACTCTCAAAAGAAGCTATGATACATAATACTTTATTATGTATTATTATTATTATTCAGTATTATACTTAATCTTCCTTAGTTGGAAGTTGTAAAAATGTTTTAATCTTTCATAAGACAGATTTATATAATACAAGTTCTATGTAATGCTGAATATAATTCTTCTCACTTGGGACAAGAGAGAATGTAAGGCACACTGAGTACTGAGAGGTAGCTTTTGGTTCACACTCATCCTTATATTATGAGGCCATTCATGGGTTCTGGATTGTCATAGTAGAAGGGATATTCCCAGCACCTGCACTCTTTGCTTCATTATTATTGAGACACTAACTAATTTGAATTAGTCAGTTCTTGCAACATCTTCATGAGGGAGGACACCCTGAAACTTAGAGATGAGGAAACCAAGGTACAAAAAGAGGATAATTGGCTTCTAGGATCACCCAGAAATAGTGATATGACTACTTATTTGGTCTCCCTCTAATCCCACGCTTTGCCCAGCCACCTGTGGTAGGACTAGAGGACTGTGACATCATTCAGGAGGGATCAATGTGTTTTCCTTTTAGTTTCAGCTGTGGGCACATTTTCCCTAATTGTCTTTCCATTTTTCCCCCTCAGTTAGCAAGCAACATGTTTAGAAGTGATTCCCCATATACTTGCTGCCCTATTTCTACTGACACCCTGACTTCCTTTAAACTAGTTTGTTTTAACATCATAAAAGCAGAATCAGGCACAAATTACTTAATTGTAATATATAATTAATGAAATGACAGAAGCATCAGGGAGAGGTGATGTCCCTTTCCCTATCAAGGAACAACACCCAAGACTTTGCAGTGGGGGTGGGGGTGAGGTAGTCCTTCTGGCATGTAAAAAAGGAATGCAATGTTTGAGAACTTTGGGGGTTCAGCTAGTAATGGGTTACACTAATCTTTGTGTGATGAGTAGCTTTAGGTTAGCAAACCTTATATTTGTATGTGTGGGTGGAGTGCCAGGGCCAGGTGGGTGTTGGGGTGACTTCTCCTTGGGCTGGGAGTGTGGCACTAATTATAAACCTACCAGTGGGCTGAACCTGGGGAACTGTAAGCTAGGTGGAACCAAGGCCCTTGGCCCAGCCTCCTGAAATGGTTACTAGTCCTGGTCTGGGAACTCGTTGGTGTTGGGCATACCAGTAGAAAGAGAAAATATGAGATGGCATAGTGGAAAGAGTACTGGATTTAGAGCCAGAAGACCCAGGCTCTAACTTATGTCTGCCAATTACTATCTGTGTAAACTTGGACAAGTAAATTTCTTTCTCTGAGTCTAGTTTCTTCACATGTAAAATGAGAGCATTAGTTTAGATTAACTCTCATGTCCCTTTTAGTTTTAAATCTCTAATCCAAACATGAAGGCATCTGCCCTATGCCAGGGATATAGCCTAGGAAATGTTATCTTAGAATGAGAAAGCTTTAGTGATATCTAGCTATTCAGTGGTCACTTATTAGCATTCTCATAAATCTCTGTATAATTTCTGAGTTTTCCTCATCAATAAATATGACTGCATAGAATCTCAAGGTACTGTGTAATTTGCTTTAAAAAAAAGGACGGAAGTTCTAGAGGCCTGCCATGTTTTGCTGAAAGCACAGACTAGAAAGATTACAAAGCTCATGCTTTTTTGTACAAGTAATAGCACTGAGAGAAGAGAAGGGAAGACTTATTAAGAGGGGAATAACTGAAGTACAGTCAAGTTAAGCAACCTGTCCAACCAAGTCCAGATTTAAACTGAAAGTGGAGCATATCTCCACTTATTAGCAGTTTCAATTCTAGAAACATAGAATGTCAGAGAGTTGGAACTTTATTCAATTAAACAAATACATTTTAAGTACCTACTCTATGCAAAGCACTTTGCTAGGTGGTGAGGTTAGAAAGATAAAAAGAAAAGAGTTCCAACCCAAAAGAGGCCTTCATTCAACTCAGAGATTACAAAAAGTATACAAAATTAAAAGTACAGTAATAAGAAAAGGGATAAAATCAAGGAAGGCTTCATGGTGGAGTTGGCATCTGAATAGCGCTTCAAAAAAAAAAAAAAAAGATTGAGTCCTGGGAGTAAATTCCAGGTATTAGGGTATGGTTTGTGGAAATATGCAAAAGTGAGAGATGAAGTTTAGGAGTTCTAGCTAACACCTTTTGTGTTATTAGAGATTATCACAATTTTTCATAGGACCATATATAGATCCCTGGGTCTAGAACTGGAAGAGAATGCAAAGAACATCTTTTCACAGATGAGGAAATTCAGGCTCAATAGCTTGACTCCCAAAATCATGCAGGTACACCTGTAAGGCAGTAGAGAAGTAAGTTAAAAGAGATAAGGAGTAAAGTGTAGTGAAAAAAACACTGGACCAGAGGACCCAGATTTGATTCCTGGCTTTCTGACTAATTCTAAGTGACTGGTCAAGCCATTTAACCTTCCTAAGCCTCAGTTTCCTCATTTATAAAATGGGATTAGAGGTACTAGATGAGAGCCTCTTCTTGCTCTCAATTCAAGAATCCTATAATTTGTTCTGTTTTCATGATCTATGGACCCTTCTTGGTTAGGTTGGGAGAAACAACACAGAGTCTCATGTGGAAGTCTGTCATAGTCCTAGGATGACTTTCCTGTAAGCATATCTATTTTATAGCAACTGATGACAGCTACAGAGATGATGTGATTGCATATAGAGTCAAAGTAATTAGTGTCTGAATATAAATACCTCTTGTTGATAAAGAACCAAAGGCAAGAAATGATTTCTCAAAGCTCAAGCCCTGAGTAACTTTATTTGCTCTTAAAAACAAATAAAGTTACTATTGTGCTATAAGAAATGAGGAGCAGACGGACTTCATAATAACCTGGAGAGACTTATATAAACTGATGCTTAGCGAGAAGAGCAGAACCAGGAGAAATGTGTACACAATCACAGACACAATGTATGTGTGATGACTAATTTTGATAGACTGGGCTCCTCTCAGCAATGTAAGGTTATAAGACAACAACTCCAAAGGACTCATGATGGAAAGAGATATCCACATCCAGAGAAAGAACTACACAGTCTGAATACAGATTGAAGCCAACTACTTGCTCTCTTTCTTTTTCTTGTTTTGTTGTGATTTTTCTTTCCCATTGTTCATTTGTTCATTCCATTGGTTATAATTCTTCTTTACAACCTGATAATGTTTAATGTGAAGGTATTTATAGATCCTGTATTTGATTGCATGCTGCCAGGGTGGGGAGGAGGGGGAAGATGGAGAGAGAGGGGGAGAAAATTTGAAACTCAAGGGATTGTGGAACTGAATGTTGTAAACTAAAAGTAAATAAATTAATTAATTTAAAAAAATAAAGTTTAATATGATTGTAGATGTATAGCTTATATCAGATCGCTTGCCATCTTGCAAAGAGGGAAAGGAGGGAGGGAGAAAAAAATTTGGAACTCAAAATCTTATAAAAGTGAATGTTGAAAACTCTCTTTACATGTAATTGGAAAAACTAAAATACTATTAAGTGGGGGGAAAACAAATAAAGACCACAAAGCAACTGATATCTTGATAAACTTATCTGGATCAAATATTGGTTTAAAAAAATTAAACAAAAACATGAATTCCTCTAAAGGCTTTAAACCTCCTTTCCTGTCTCTCCCTCCTTGTTCTCCGGTTTGCAGACCTGTGTTAGTTATACTGAGGTATTCTCCCCCACCCCCATTCAACAAGCATGGTAATGGAATCAGGTCAGAGGACCTGGGTTCAAACCTTGCTACTGATACTACCAGTGTGACTTTGGGTATTTAAATGGGTCTCAGTTTCCTCACCTGAAGAATGGATGGATTGGATCCTATTGTATGCTGGGTACTGGGAATACAAAGACCAAAATGAAATAGTCCCTACCCTAAAGAAACACATATTCTACTTGGGTGGCAGAATATACTATATACAAAAATAAATATCAAAATATTTGTTTTTAAATGTTGGCTAGACTCCCTGAACTTTTTTGCTTGTTTCACTTTTTAATTCTTGGTTATAAGAGATGGTCCTCTGAGGAGGAATTTTATTAGAAAGTGGAGATGATATAAAAACAAAAGATGCCAACAAATAGATAAAAAGACCTAGGCAAAAGGATAGATGAATTAATTAATTGATGGATGGATGGATGGTTAGTAATATGGTTGGGGAGGGGGCAAGAGAACCAGTTCATTTCCTATGGGGAAATGGGATAATATCATAGTAGTCATGAGTCCTGCCCAGCTCTATGGTAGCCTCAGGGAGTGGTGGCCACACTCCAGTCTCCACCTCCACCCCCACCCTTCAAATGAGACAGAATATTTTTCCTGCCTGTTTGAAAGGTCTTCCAAAGCAGGCTACCAGCAGAGGAGTAGAACCTCTCCAACATTAATTGTATATGTCTTTGACACTGTTTTCATTCATACCTTACAGACATACAGTCATATTATTTAATTTACATTAAGTAGAGCTCTGTATGTATACATGTATATGTGTTTGAACAGATTTCTACTAAATCCCTAAAATATTTTTTTCCTGAAATAACCCTTCCTCCTGAGGAGGAAAGGCAGACCACCTTTTCTGGGAGGGAAATCAAAGCTGGTAAGAAGGTACCAATAGTCTTTTATTATCATCAGTATGGTTGCAAATACTGCCTTGGCCAGATGTCCCAGAATTGCATGTGTAGTTGGCACTGGCCATGCATTCCCTTTAGAGAGATGGCATGGGGCCAGCAAAAATCTATGCAAGATCGAACTGTCCCATCTGGTTTGAGAACTAGAACGACGAGATTAAGCTAGTCGGTGTGTTGTTCTTCAACCGCTCCCAGGTGGTTTATTTTCTGGACCTCTTTAACTATTACTTAATAGAGACAAACCTTCAGGCATCAATAAGACTCCCTCTCCAGATTAGCACGAGAGCCCAGCTGAAGCTAGAGATGAATGAAGATGATTTCTTCCCTCTTCCGTCCAAGTCTTGCTGGAAAGTTACCAGATAAGTCTTTCTAGTGGGACACGTAGGAGAGAAGAGTGTATAGGAACTAGCATCTTTGTCTAGCTTAGAGTTCTCTGGGGGTTGACAATTCTCAAATTTTCACCTAGATCACCCGAATAGAGTTTCCATATCATAATGTAGTTTTAAGGCATGAATGTGGTACATAGGTACAATACTAACATTTTTGTAACATTTTAAGGCTTGTAAAGTGCTTTTCTTATAACAACTCTGTGAGATAAGTGGGACAAAATATTATCACTCCCATGACAGACAGGAAAATTAAGACTTTGAAAAGCTAAATCACTCACTCACAGAGTTAGCAAATATATGACTGACTGATCTAGGGGCAGCTAGATGGTGCAGTGGATAGAGTTCCAGGCCTAGAGTTAGGAAGACTCATTTTCCTTAATTCAAATCTGACCTCAGACACTTAAGAGCTGTGTGACTCTGGGCAAGTCACTTAACCCTGTTTGCCTCAGTTGCCTAATCTGTGAAATGAACTTGAGAAGGGAAGGGCAAACCCCTCCACATCTTTGCCAAGAAAACCCCAAATGCAGTCATGAAGAATCAGATAGGACTAAAAAGTGACTGAACAACAACAAAGTGAAATCTGAGCTCTAGTATCTTGGACCTGGGTACAAACCCTGCTTGATATACTTCTTAGCTGTGTGATGGGGAAGCCAATTAAAAGCTACTATCATACTTTAAGGTTTGCAAAGCATGTTAGACATGCTTGTTATTTGATCCTCACACAGCACTTTGAGATCAGTACTGCTATCCCAGTTTTACAGATGATGCCAAGAATGGTTAAATAACTTGCCCAAGGTCACACAGTATCTGAGGCAAGATTGAAATCTGTTCTTCCTAACTCCAAGACTCTTTCCACTGTGTCACCTAGTCGCCTCACTTAAATTCTCTGGGCCTATAGTCATTTGTAAAATTATAAGGGTTGCACTTGCCCTCTGAAGTCCATTTCAGTTTTAAATCAATGATCCCATTTGAAAACCAAGTACATTACCCAGCTACTATGTTATTCTGCCTTTCATGGGCTCCAGGTAATTTAAATATGGCATCTCAATGATCTACTCTATATCCTTATGAGTTAAGAACAAATATTCTCATTTTATATCCAGCAAAGATAAACTAAAACAGAGGACTTTCCTCCTTAATTTACACAGTATCTTGAATACAAATCACCTTTGAGCAGCTAAGCAACATAGTAGATAGAGGGCTGAGCCTGGAGCCAGTAAGACTGGAGTTCAAATTTGTCTTCATTATTATAATATGAGCTGTGTGATCTTGGGCACGTCACTTAACCTCTGTTTGCCTCAATTTCTTCAAGTGCAAAAATGGGGAAAATACCAGAACTTACTTCCCAGGGTTGTTGGAAGGATCAAATGAGATACTATTTGTAAAGTGCTTAGCACAGTTCTAGCATGTTAGGTTCTATATTAATGCTTATTCCCTTTCCCTCCCTTCCCAATTCCCCCTCCCCTTTTAATTCATTAATCTATCATTCTTAGAGCTGGGACTTTTCTCTGCTCCCATGTCTACCTTAAAAGGCAATAAATATAATAGAAAGAGTATTATTTTTGGAGCCAGAAAATCAAGTTTCCAATCTCAGCTCTTGCTACTTACTAGCTTTGTAGCTTTGGGAAAGTCACTTTATTTTTCTAGCTTCAGTTTCCTTAACTGTTAAATGAAGGAGTTGCATGATCAGTGGTTCTCACTGTTTTCGAGTTTTAAGGACTGATTTTTTTATTTAAAACAATTTTGAGGATCCCCCTGTAATGATAATGTAATTTGAATTTGAAGATCCCTTTGTGTTGGCAAAGGTAGCAGGTACTTAGCTCTTAGTAACTGATCAAGCCTCTGTTGGGAAAACAGAAGGTATGAACTCCTGTCTCCTGTTACTGATGTAACAGGAAGGGGTTGGCTCAAACAGGAAGTAGCTAATGCTGTGTGTATATAAGAAAAGCCCCAGAGAGGCACAGTCAGAATTTCTTGGGACCAGCATCTGGTGGCAGAACAGCTACAGAAGAGAAAATGGAGAACTGAGCCAGAATTTCCTGAGAACTTGTGGTGGAGCTTCTTCTGAACAGGAGCTCAGAGCCCTGAGTGGGCAGCCTGGAGCCAGGAGCCCAGGTGACTGAGGAAGCATGACTGGGATGCTGAAACTTTCTCTGTTTGTGGCTTGGTTGAGCCTTGAACTCCCTGGAGCAGAAATGGTGAAGGATCTGACATGGACCAGACCCTGTGAACTTCAGTGTGGAGCAAGACCTACCCACAGAGCTGGACAAGGAACTGGGAGCTGTCTGCCATTGAACCCAGGTGATAGTCTGGTGAATCCAGGTAGAATCTGGGACCATGGAAGGGGATCCAGAGAATCTGAGAACCAGCTCAAGTCAAGATGAAAAGACCTCTCCGTGGGTACTGAGTAATTATGGAATTATAGTTTACTAGTGACCTAGGGGTGGAGGGTTTTGTGTATGATACTTAGTAATTGACTGGTGGATAAGTGACTGATTGAGTTAGTCAAGACTTTGCCCCATGAGTGGAAGACTTTGCTGAATAAGTGACTGAGTTAAGAGTGCCCTATGTGTGAGAGACTTTGACTATTGTACTTTGAGACTATAATATTGTGATACTGACTGAGTTAACTTAAGACTTTGCTCCACGAGTGGAAGACTCTGACTATTGTACTTTGAGACTATATTGTGATCTTATTATATTGTGATTTTCTGTGATACTTTGCCCCATGAATGGAAGACTTTGTGACTATTGTACTTTGAGAAGTTGTAAATTGTGAATGCTGTACCTTGATTTTCTGTGAAAGTTTTGCTTTGATTTGTTATGGAATACAGTGTTCACTATACTGTGTAATAAGAACCTTAAAAGCTGTTCACAGTAACAGTCTTCTGGAAAGCTTCTCTGCATGGCATTACACCCCCACCAAAAAATAGTAAATATGCTATTAGTATGTATTGATTAAGAAAATATATATTGACAAAAAAACCACTTTAATTTAGTAATACTTTTAAATAAGTTTGTTTTTATTCATCCCAATAGCATACATTCAAACAATAGTAATATATAAATAGTAATATATGAATAACATATAAATGTGTATATTTATATACATGGTTAAGAGATATTATATATGTAGTATACAGAAGCTATGTTTGCCTATTCTTTGTATTGACTCCTTAAATGAGATGGTCCCTTTATAATAGCTCTATCACCCTGCAAGGGGTCCAAGTTCAAGAGGTCCAGAACTACTTTGGCTGGATTAGATGATTTCTGAGATCCTTTTTAGCTCTAAGTGTTTCTTTCCTTTGAGATTCAACTCAGGAATCAGTTCTTCAATGAAACCTTCATTGATCACCTTTCCCTACCCCCTCAAAATGATAATCAATTAGGTAATTAACAAGCATTTACTAAGTGACTCTAATATGCCAGGAACTATGCTAAATACTAGATGTAATAAAAACAAAAATTAAATAGTCCCTACCTTTAGGAAGCTTACTATCAAGGGAAAAATTATAATAGCCAACATAGATATAGCGATTTAAGGTTTACAAAGTTATTTCATTTGATTTTCATGACAACCCTGTGAAAATATCGTTATACTTATTTTGCAGATGAAGAAACCTAGGCTTAGAGAGGTTAAGTGATGTACCAATGAGCACACAAAATTCAAAAAGCACAAGTTAAACTCAAGTCTCTCCTGACTCCCAGGACAGTGTTTTCATGACACCACAGTGAACTCACCTCACTTCCCCTACAACACTTTGTCTTGACTTCAGTTTTGCCTCTACCACACTCTCCGTCATATCATAATTATTGTTGTAGCTATTATTTCTACCCTGGTGGATTTTAAGCTTCATGAGAGCAGGACTGTCTTGTACTGATCTATATACCCACAATGCCAAAATCTATGCCTTGAATATAGCAGGTGCCTAAAAATATTTGTAGAATGTATTTGGCATTTATTTAAGAAATCTTTATTGAGTGAGAAAGATATTCTGCTGTGAATTGTGGGAACACAAGGACAAATAAGATGTGGTCCCTGTTCTCGAAGCTAGTCAATTAAGGGAAGAAAAATAGGTCCACACATAATAATATCTAACATTTTAATTGTACTTTAAGATTTAAAGATGCTGTCTCATTTGATCCTCACAACATCCTCGTATAAGTATTATTATCCTTGTTTTGCATTTGAGAAAACCAAAGTCGATAGAGCCCAAAGTCCCACAAATAGTAAGGGTAAAAGTAAGGATTCAAACTCAGGTCTTTCTGATTCCAAGTCCAGTACAATATCCACTGCCCACCTAACTGCCTAAGACACTGATAAATATGAATGGTAAAAATATGGGCCTATAGGAGTTGACAAGGGCAGGAAATCTCTTTGGGTTCAGTGATAAAGAATAGTTTCATAGAGGCGGTCTCATTTGAGTTGATCCTTGGGTGATAGGTAGAATTCCAATCGATTGTCAGATCCCATGAATTTTGCCACTACTCTATCTGGAGACCTATGCCATCTGGAGGTGACCCTAGATTCTCAAAGTGTGTATCAGTTCAGGGACAAGAGTTGACAGGTTCTATCATGTTGGAAAGGCTTCCAGTACAGCCCTGGCAACAAAATGAACCTGCTTTCCAAGAACCAGACAGCTAAGTACAAAGAGGTGCCTCACCATAAGGCTGGTCATTTGAGTATGAATTCTTTGGCTATGGCAATCCAGGAAATAGGAAAAAATGCAAAATGGCCCTCAGTCTTCTGCAACTCTGTTTTACTTTGCAGTTGTAATGGTTGAGTTGTAGAAAACTGGTAGAGGGAGATGTAGAATTTCCATAAACTTTAATTTAGTTATTCTTCATCTAAATAGAAAGTCCTTGTTTAGCGACTTAGTGGACAAATGATTAAAGGAATTGAATTATCCCAATTTTGACATTCTTGCTCTAAACAAAATTAAAAGAAAGAAAAAAATTGCAGCTAAATAGAAGGATGGTTCATAGGAAAAGACAACTAAAGGACTTGGCAGAGTTGACTTTGCCATGCGTCTAAAAACCACAAGAAACATCATTTCACAAGATATTTGCTCATCTCATATTGGAGTGTTCATGATAGAGCAAAAAAAAATAAAAAAACAAAACCCCCAAAACCAACAATGAAAATAATTGCAACTTATTATATCAACATGTATTGCAGAGGATAAGGAAGCAGAGAAATTCTATGAGGAATTTGGTGACCTTTAAAATTCAATCAATATTTACCTTACTTCTTAAAGCAATAACGGGAATAGGTAAAGTTGATGGGTAAATATTGGAAAATATGGGTCAAAAATAAGAAAAGAAAAAGGCAAAGACTTGTAGACTTGTAGAAGCCTCAGGCCTACGAATGTATGAAAGGATCAGGAAATGTGGCTGAGGATTTGTGTAGAAGATATGCTTGCTCTTGACTGTGGCTAGCCTCAGTGTCTTTTTTCTGTCTATTCATTTATGGAAGCACCAGGAGAATCTGAGAGTTTAAAAACAGAGGGATGGACTTTGGATGGGGTTTTGGAAGAAAGAGCTTGGCCCCTGGAGTGGGGATGCTGCTGTGACTCCAGAGGAATAGAACTAAGGATACTTCCAACCAGTGTTAGGTGAAGACTCTGGTTCTCTCTGGCAGAGGAGATTCTGGCATGCCCCTAGCCAAGAATTTTGGCTGAGACAGAAAATAGAGGTGGTAGAGAATATGGCCATGCAGGGAGCCCAGGAGAGTGAATCCCCCAGAAAAGATGCTACACTCTGTGAGAAGCCCCATGTAATCATTACAAAAATATGTGGGTGCCTTTCAATTTCAGAGGCATAAATTGCCCCTTCTTACACCCCTGTACAGTGGTCATGTGTTTTCTCTGTTCATATCTCTCTCTACTTCTGAACTCTATGTCTCTCTACTCTCCCTGCTAATGCCAGGTTTATTTGTGGAAGAATATACCACAGATTTATGGAATATACATATACATATATATGTATTTATAAAAAATTTTTACTGTGTTATTTCTGTGAAATGACTTCACTTTTAGTTCATTGTTTCCTCTGGCCAACTATTGAAAATTAAGCATATCTGTGAGAGCTCATAAGCTGCATATTAGGAGTGTAAATCCACAAAGAACCTTGAGCCCAAGGATAGTCATCCTCTGGGGAACCCAATCTTTGAGTAAGAGTTGGGGGAGTAGCCTAAAGGGATCCTATATCTATATATCATAAATATTTTATTTGAAAAAAATAGGTAGATTCTGGAAATTGTGAGCACTGAATGGGAGGAAGGAAAGAGAATAAGCATTTATTAAGTGCCTATTATGTGTGAAGCACTTTACAAATATTACCTTATTTGATCCTCACAACAACCCTAGGAGGTAGGTGCTATTCAGGGAGGTATATGCTATTGTGATACTCATTTTATAGCTGAGGAAACTGAGGCAAAAAGAGGGTAAGAGATTTCAGATCTTCTGACTTTAAGGCCAGTACTCTAACCACTGCAGCACCTAGATGGCATCACCAAAAAAAAAGAAAATTATTATATTTGACAGAAAACAACTTGTTATTAATGTGAGTCACTTCTGAATGAGTTATCTATGTCAGTCAGACCACCAATTTAAGATCAAAATAAGACAAAGCTAGAAGAATAAAAATGAGAAAAAAGATGTGATATTTAATTGAAATAACATAATCCTAACCTGTTTAAGCTAGTTATTGACGATGAAAAATAAAATATCAACAAGGGAAAGGATACAGACATAGACTGCAATAATTTCTTACTGACATTTAACAAAAATAAATCAATCGTCATTATAAAGAGACCAAACAGGCCTGAAAAACTCTTTAGTAAGTAAATACTTGATTTATTTGCCAAGCAGAAAGATATAGTAGCAAAAACAACACTGGATTAGAATATAACCTTGTTTATATGAAGAAGATGATGGAAGGCAATGAGCAGTATTGCTTCATAAACTAGAGAGAGGAAGTGGAAACTAAAACCAGTTTAAAGGAAAATGAGAAACTCAACAAAGCAAAAGCACTTAAGGATCAAAATAGAAGAACAACAAACAAGAAAAATGGAAAAGATCTTCAAGGGTTTTTATAACAAACGTTTTTTTTGGATATCAAAGATAATAGAGCCACCATACTTAGACTTTAACATTACATTGTCTTTGATGGTTAAAAAAAAAGTCTTTGGGGCGGCTAGGTGACACAGTGAATAGAGCACCGGCCCTGGAGTCAGGAGGACCTGAGTTCAAATCCAGCTTCAGACACTTAACACAAAAACTAGCTGTGTGACCTTGGGCAAGTCACTTAAACCCAATTGCCCTCCAAAAAGCCAAAAAAAAAAAAGTCTTCACACCGCTTTCCAGACAGTCCTCTTGGTAGACCATGTTGGTTGTGAAAAACCCTAGTATATTGCCAGGTCTTCTGGAGAAGGACTATAACCATTCAAAAGAGTTTGATTTAACCATCCATTCAGGAAAAAAACCAAATGGATGGAGAATGCCTATTGTCCAGATTATGAAATGAAGTTAGATGGACAACTGATTTAAACCCCATCTCGTATGTATGTATGTATGTATGTATATATGTGTATGTGTATAAGATAAATAATATGTATAATATATACATATATAATGTGTATAATATATGTATAATGTATTCGCACATAATATGCATAATATATAATATAATGTGTATGTATATAATATATATACACACATACATAATATACACCTTGACAGTCAGCGTAATATCCACTGGTAGCCCTATAATGTCATAATATAGTAAGGAAAGGTCTAGCACATTATCAATGCCTTATGGCAAACTTTTGGGAAGACACAGACAATAGTCACCCAGGATAGGCAGGTTTTGGTCTGCATCAGTGGGGGAATGTACATATCAATGGGACTACAGACCTCTTTGGCTAGTATTTGGAATCCATCCACTTCTTTGCAGTCATGCAGAAACACTACTTCAAACCCTAATAGTCTCTTCCTTAGATTATTGTAGTAGTCTCCTACTAGTTTTCCTGTCCTCAATTTCTCAACTCTCTAATCTAACCTTCACACAGATGTCAAAATTATCTTACAAATTCCTTCTTTCAGACTGCTTCCCTTCAGATATTCTATGAACCAAGAAAATTGAACTGTTAACTGTTCTCTGATTTCATTAGAGTTCTTCCAACTCTAGACTTACATAAATTCATACATACACACATACAGAAACAGAACCCATGCACCTATTTATACAATACACACACGTATATATATATATATATATATATATATATATATATATATATATATATACTTACATATGCATACACACCCACACAAATATGCACAAATAAACACACACATATACATACCCCATACTAGGAAGCATTAATCTCTACCTGTTAAATTATTTCTTTGCTTCCTCACCCTCTCATACTTGCCACTTCCTCTGTGAGTTCCTCCCTGATCTCAGCTAAAAATGATCTCTCTCTCTAAAGTTTTCTTATAGAACTTCAGATTTCTATTTGCCCTTATTAAATTCTACTTTGTAACATTTTGTGTGCATGCCTCTGTGTGTGTGTGTGTGTATGTATGTGTACACATTTCCTATATCCCCCTCCTAATTAGATCATAAGAGGCTTGATGACAGGAACTGTAGTTTACATCCCTTACACTAAACATGTTGCCTTGCATATACTAGGAACTTAATACATGGTTATTGAATTGCATTGAATCGTTCAGGCATGAGACAACTGAAGTAGCACAAGTACTGGAGTCGGAAGACTTGTGTTCAAATACTGCCTCTGATACTACCCATGTGGCCTTAAGATAATAATTTATTCTCTTTGGGCTTCAGTTTCCTCAACTATAATATGAGGGGGCAATGTACTAAGTGGCCTCTGAGGTCACTTTCATCTTTAGATCCATGGTCCATGCTTTTAGGTGATAAAAATCTCAGCTAAAGTGGAGGCTGCAGTGGGAAAGGAAAAGACAGGTGTGTGGTACATTGCAAAACATGAAATGACAGGACTTAAAGACTTCATGAGTGGTATGAGGAGACAAAAAAGAAAGACAATCCAAAGATGACTAAGGTTTTGAATCTAGATAAACTCTATTCATAAAAATAGGGAAGTTAAGAGGAAGACTTTGTTTGGAGATGGGGGAAAGTTGATAAGTTTGGTTTTTAGATACATTGAGTTTGAGGTGTTGATAGGACATCCAAGTGGAAATATCTGGCAAACAGTTTGAAATGCCATAATATAGCTAAGGGCCTCGAATAGGACTGGAAATATGGATGTTAATCATCTCAATAAAGATAACAGATGAAGTTGTGGGAGTGGATGAGGTCAGTGAGCATAAGAGGCTAGACTGGGAAGAGAAGGTTTTATTTGTGAAAATGGAACCCTGGGGAACTCCAACACTTAACATGCGGGAGGAGGAAGAAATTCTAGGGAAAAGTAATACGAATGATCAGAGGAGGAGGAGAACCCAATTAGTAGAGTGTCACAAAAGCCAAGAGAACAGAGTTGTAAAAAGAAAGGAGTGATCAAAATCATCAAATGCTACAGGCCAAGGTGAAGAAGAACTAAGAAAAGAAATGCTGATCTAGTCATTAGAGTTTATTTATGGCTTTTAGTCTATACCATTTCAACTGCTTACTTTGTGCCAGGAACCTTGCTAAGTGCTGAGAATGTTGTTGTATTTCAGTTGTGTCCAACTTTTCATCACCCCCACCCTCACCCCCTGCAATTTGGTTTTTTTTTTCTTGGCATACTGGAGTACTTTGCCATTTCCTTCCTCAGTTCATTTTACAGATTAGAAAACTAAGGCAGGGGGTGGCTAGGTGGCGCAGTGATGAGTAAGAGCGCTGGCCTCGGAGTTGGGATGACCCAGGATTGAATCTGGCCTCAGAAAATGAGCACCCACACATAAAGAATGACTGGCCGTGTAACTTTGAGCAAGTTACTTAACCCCAATTACTTTAAAAAAAAAAAAAAAGAAAAAGAAAAAGAAAGCTAAGGCAGACACGGTTAAGTCACTTGCCCAGGGTCACACAGCTAGTGTCTGAGGTCAGATTTGAACTCAGGTCTTCCTGACTCGAGGCCCCAAGCTCTATCCACTATGCCGCTTAGCTTCTTAAGGGATATATGGGGTATTCAAGGAGGCCTAGCACCTCTGGTGAGAGGACATGTCAGGTCCTTTTCAGGGCTACCCATTCAGTGTCCACCTTTCACACAACTCTTACTTGTGGCTCCAAGAAGCTATAGTATGTGCAGTGGCTCCATCCTAGTAAAACCATCTCAGTAGACAGGTTAAATTTAGTCCAGAATAACCCACAGGCCTCAAACCCATTGATGAGTTAGGGGGATGACTTCAATGACTCTGAATGACACAGACTGATGACTCTGTGCAACTCTACTTTATTTAAAGCCAATTCACATGCAAGTCAAGACATCACCTTGTGATATCATTGGTCCTCTTTGAAAATGAAAGATAAACAGCAACAAGAAAACAGTTTCAATTGAGTAATAAAGGCAGAAGCCAGATTGCAAGTCATCAAATGAGATAATAAATGTAAAGAGCTTTGTAAACCTTAATGTATAAGGTGGTACAGAAATGAAAGCTGTTAATTTCATTGATATTAGTTTTTACTTCATTTTCTTTTTTTCAATTTGTTTATTTATTTATTTTTAGATTTCAACATTCACTTCCTTAAGTTTTGAATTTTCTCTCCCTCCCTCCCCAAGATGGCAATCCAATATAGGCTCTACACATACATTCCTATTAAACACATTTTCACATTAGTCATGTTACATATTAGAATTATAATGAATGGGAGAAACCATGAGGAAGAAAAAACAAAACAAAACAGAAAAAGAAAATAGTCTGCTTTGCTCTGCATTCAGACTCCATAGTTCTTTCTCTGGATGTGGATAGCTTTTCCATCATGAGTCCTTTGGAATTGTTTTAGGTACTTGCATTGCTGAGAAGGGGTAGATCTATCAAAACCATACATTGCACACTGTGGCTGTTACTGTGTACAATGTTCTCCTGGTTCTGCTCATTTCACTCAGCATCAGTTCCTATAAGTCTTTCCAGGTTTTTCTGAAGTTTGCCTGCTCATCATTTCTCATCAATTCACAATAGTATTCCATTACATTAACATGCCACAACTTGTTCAGCCACTCCCCAATTGATGGGCATCCCTTCAATTTCCATTTCTTGGCCACCACAAAAAGAGCCGCTACAAATATTTTTGTACATGTGGGTCCTTTTCCCATTTATATGATCTCCTTGGGATATAGCTCTAGAAGTGGTGTTGCTGGGTCAAAGGGAATGCACATTTTTATAGCCCTTTGGGCATAGTTCAAAATTGCTCTCCAGAATGGTTGGATCAGTTCACAGCTCCACCAACAATGAATTAGTGTTCCAACTTTCTCATCTCTTCAACATTTCTTATTTTCCTGTTTTGTCATGTTAGCCAGTCTGATAGGTGTGATGTGGTACCTCAGAGTTGTTTTGATTTGCATCTCTCTAATCAATAGTGTATTTTGTTTTCTAATTAAGCACTTATTTTCTTGCCTACCCACCCCCACAATTTAAATGAAAAAAAAGAAAAACAAAAAAAGTAAAATACATTTCCACCTTTTCCATATCTGCAGATGTATGTCTCATTATGTATCTTGAATCCATGTCCCAAAGAGGTCATGGAAAGAAGAAATGAATCCATATACTTAAAAATATTTATAGCACCTCTTTATATGGTGGTACAGAACTGGAAAATAGGAATATACTCATCTATTATTGTAATCATTGTTTACCTTATCTTTTTTTTAAATGGAGTTCAGATAGGAATTGTCCTGGAACAATTTGCTGTTTTTCTTTTAAAACTTTTATTTAATGTTCTTCAAGAGTTAACCTAGAGTTAAGTGATTTACCCATGATGAAACAGACAATATGTGTCAGAGGTGAGACTTGAACCCTTCATTTCCTGACTTTAACAGCAGCTCATGGGAACGGCTAGGTGTCGCAGTGAAAAGAGGACTGGCCCTAAAGTCAGGAGGACCTGAGTTCAAATCTGGCCTCAGACACTTAACAAAAAAACTAGCTGTGTGGTCTTGGGCAAGTCACTTAACCCCAATTGCCCTGCCTTCCCCCGCCCTCCCCCCAAAAACCAAACAAACAAAAAAGAAGACAGCAGCTCACTAGCTATTATGCTCTGCTGTTTCTCACAGGACTATTTCTCATAAAGTAACTCTTTAAGATTCTAATTGTTTTGGAAAGTGGTGACCTATATTGATAGAAGGAATTTCCTCATCTAAAAGTTCCCTATACTAATGAAATCATAGGTGCAGTCCCTATCCCTACTTAATATTCTGGACTGTTAAGAGGAAGATAAAATAACTATTTTTGTAGCTGAATAAAAGGATCAAGATGTTGTTCTAGAGAACCAGAGGACCAAAGATGAAACATGCCACCCATCTCCTGCTAGAAAGGTGATGGATGTAAAATGCAAAATAACACATATATATTTGGAAATGATCAATGGGGGAGTTGTTTTTTTTCTAGACTCTGCATATTTATTGTGAGGATTTCCTATTTCTTTTCTTTTAATCAAATGAATGTAAGGAAAAGAGGAGGAAATAAATGATTATGAAAATAAATGATTAAAAATCCAAATAATTGAAGACAGGATGTGTGTGTGTGTGCAAGCATGTGTGTGTGTATGTGTCTGAAATATTGAGAGGTAAATTCATCTTCTGTTCTATAGGCTCATTCAAAGCATCTCTAGAAACAATTCCTGTAATTGATAGGGCAACAGGGACAATACATATCTCATCCTGTTCCCACATGGTTTTGATTTCCTCCATTAAATCTCTATAGTTTGAAAACTTTTTATTCCACATAGCTTAGAAGTTATTAGCTTTTGGTATGGTGACATCTAATAAAAAAAGATTATGCTTAAATTTGGTAGATCAGTGTTATGTCCAGATGACTGTATCTCCCCCTGGTAGCCATGTATTCTTGAGTATATATTTTGCCTTTGTTTCCTCTATATTTATACTTTCCTGATTTTTGGTAAATAAATATTCTGGTGAGAATATTTAGCAAGACCAAAAGATCTATTAAAGCCATCAGAGATCTAACTGGCAACTGGAATCAATAGCATTAGCTGTCTACTCCAGTGAGGAGCCAATATATAATAGCTGGGTGACTTCCCTCACCCAGCCCAGCGATGAATTTGCCCCTTAGCTGAGATACCACATTCTTTAAGAAACAACTACAGTTAAGGAAAGGGAGTGTCTCATCCTGAAACAAACTTGTTGGGGACTCTAAAAAGCCAGGAAGAAACTTCCAAGGTCAGGAATCATGAGACACTGCTCATTGCTACATGCTCCCTACATATGTAACTTACTACCCTTATCCTTGAAGTTTGAGCCCCTTCCCTCTTGTGTGTATGCAAGGGAGAAAGTGAGCCCCCTGGTTTGGTAGGAGGAATTGTTTTTAACTACTGTTCCTGCTATACCTTCTCAGTAAACATCTTCTTGTAAAAGCTAATCAATGTTAGTTAGTTAATCAATAATGGGGAACACACTGGATGGTGACTTTATGAATGGTAATACTAGAAACCCTAACTCCTCAGAGCTATTCCTTACAACTCTGAGCTTAATAGTAGTCATGTTAATGACAGAAAGTTCCCTTGAAGTTTTGGTTTCACTTTACTTTTCTAGACTTATCTGTTAAAATGCTTTTCCATAGGAGATTGTGTAGTCAAATGGTTAGTAAAATGGAGAAGACCTGAGTTCTAGTTCTATCTCTCCCACAAGCTGAAAAGTCAAGTGACTTCTTGATGCCTTGAAGGGATAATCAGAGCTCAAGATTATATCGAGAACTTGTTTTCTTAGCAATCTCTTAGACTAATTTGAATTATTCCATTCTTACCTTTAAGGTCATGTCATAAGGTATTGAAACCTAGTCTGGCTTCTCTATTTTTTCAGTATGACTTAGATAGTCCTCATAATCAGAAGCCTTGGAAGAGATTATCCATCTAACCCTTTCATCCTACAGAAGAGGAAACTAAGACCCATAGAAGTTAAGTGACTTACTCAAGACCACAAGAGCAAATAAACAAACAAATGAGCCAGGATTTGAAGCCAAGTCTGCTGACCCCAAAGCCAGTAGTTCTCTTTCTGATCTGTTTCCTCTACACAGCTGATAAAGGGATATTCCTAAAGCACAATTCGGAACTAGCCACCCTCTGTTCAAGGGGCACCCATGGCTTCCTTTTGACTCTAAGATCAAACATTAATTCCTTTGTTTAACATTTAAAGCTCTTCATAGCTTGGCTCAAAGTACTTTTCCAACCACATTATATATTACTCCTCTCAATACTAAAGCCAGACTGGTCTTCTCGCTTTATGAGACATTCAGTCTCTTGTCTGTAAATTTGCACAGGCTGTTCCCTATGCCTGAAATGTACTTCCTCCTCATTTCCATCCTTTGGAATCCTTAGCAAAGTTGTCCCAAAATGCCACCCCTACACAATGCCTTTCTTGATCCCCTCCACTCCCTACCTGATACTCCACCCCATGCTTGGACCTACAGCATAAAATTACCATGTAGTTGCTTTGTGTGTATGTATATGCATATAGGTATATATATATATATGTATATCTACATATATGTATATGTATATGTGTGTGTGTTTTGTCTGATGAAATTAAGCTCCTTCAGGGCAAGAGCTGTTTGACTTTTGTCTTTTTTATCCTTGGAGTCTTGCATAGTGTCTAGCACATAATAGAGATTTAATAAAAGTATGTGTTAACTGATATTATTGAGGTTTTGGAGCTCAGGGGTGCTTAAAAACCCAAAATACTGACATGCTGGGTCTTGCCAAAGGAATTTGACTAAAGCCTTCTCTCAGTCAAAGAAAAGCAAAATTTATTAAAGATTTGCTATATTGGGTAGACTCTTAAAAGCCTAAGCATTTGTGAGGATTGAACCTGAACTAGATTGAATCTGAGTACCTTCATGGAGGCAAGATGGATCTTATATACAGAAAGACTATGGGAGGGATCTAGGGGTGGCCAAGTAGTCTGGGGAGATGGGAGGAGGGGTTTAGGGAGGATCTTAATGGGGCTGGGGTGAGGTCAGAATCCAGTAATGGAATTAAGGGTGGGAAATAGCTGAAGTTACTTGGAGATAACAGACCTTGGAGAACTGGGCTAGGTTAAGGGTAACAGAGATTCACTCATTGATAATGGAAGGCTTTTGGCCTCTGGGGAATGCCAGATCAAGTGGGAAGATTCAAGGGGGTTCCCAGAGCCTATACCCCATCAACATGATACTGCTTCTATGCCACCTTCTCTAAATAGTCACCAGACACCTCTAGTTACATTAAAAACTTTCCCTTGGCTTAACTTCTCTTTCCCTTAATTCTAGGGGGAAAGATAACAAATAGACAGACAGACAGACAGACAGATAGATAGAGTTTATTACATGCCAGGCATGGCACAAAGCAGTGGAGAAATATAAGCAAGTGAGACAGTTGCTTCCTCAAGGCCTAGAATGTATTCTAATGAGGGAAGACATCACAAAAAGGGGAACTAGAGAGAAGAGGTTATGTCTGTAGAGTCATGGTGTTGGCATGGCTGGGAAGTGGCATGGAGGCTAGTTCCTGACAGAACATAAGAGCTGTGGGATCCAGGTGATGAGGTATGGGCTCTGGGAGGCCCCCTGAGCTCTCCTTGAGTCCTTGAGATACAGGCTCTGGGAACCTCCCTTGGACTCTTGATTAAATCATCCCATTTGATGAGGCATTTACATGAGGCAATAAACCTTATGCAAACAATAAGCTTGTGGCTGAGCCCAAGCCTCTGTTACTAGACTTCCCACCTATCAAAATATCAGATTCATCCCTGAACTGGCCTAGCCCATTATTGTCTGTAGTCTCCAGCTACTTCCCACCCTTAAGACCCTCCCCAAACTCCTCCTCTAGATCACCCCTAGATTCCTCCCACAACCTTCTATTGTTATGGCTTAGGGGTAGATGGCCTTTGTGTTCTCCACTGTCCCTTTGAGAAAATGCTTGGTGGTAACTGATGATAATTGTAATTCAGTTGTGATCCAGGGGTGGAATATCTTGATTTTTGTGCTTTGTGACTGACCAAATGAATGTACTTTGTTTATGATTGGAAACTAATCTCCACTTGAGAAGAGAGAGACTTTGTGATTGACTAAATGAATGTACTAACCAGGGGTGGAGTACTTTGACTTTATACTTTGTGATTGAATTGAGAACTTACTAAATGAGTTACCCTGTATTTTGATTTTCTCTTTTGCTTGGCATTACAGATGGAGTCCAAAGTTGTAATGTTGGTAGTGTTGAGGTTGGGGGTTTAGGGGTATTTAAGACCCCCCAAAACACCAACATGCCAGATTCTGCCAAATGAATTTGACTCAAGCCTTTTCTCAGCCAAAGTAAAAGAAAGTTTATTAAAGATTTGCCATAATGGAGACTCATAAGGAGTCTAAGTATTTATGACACTTGTATTAGACAAGTGTGCCAGAACAATTTGAGACAGACTGAGTCTGAGCTAGATTGAATCTCAGCACCTTCATGGAGGCAAGATGGGTTTTATGTACAGAAATATTGTGGGAGGAATCTAGAGGTGGTCTAGAGAAAGGGTCTTGAAGAGTTTAAGGAGGATCTTGACTATTGAGATCAGACTCCAGGAATGGGATTAAGGGTGAGTAATAGCAGAAGGCTACCTGGAGATGACTGACTATGGAGCTATAGGCTAATTTAAGGGTAATAGATTTGGGTATTGATATTTTGATAGGATCAAGGGTGGAAAGTAGCTGGATAATGGAAGGCTGGGCTAGATTAAAAGTAACAGAGATTTGGGCCTGGCTATAATGAAAGGCTTATTGACTCAGGCAAATGCCTCATTAAGTGGGAAGATTTAAGGGGGTTTCTAGAGCCTAAATCCCCTCTATAGGGTAGATAGGGTAGGGGTAGAGATGAGGATAATGACCAGAATATAGGAAGCATGTTGAGGTTGAATAAGTTCCCTATATATCTTGGATATTAAGTCTCATCAAGAAAACTTGGTGCAAATATTTTTACCAGTTAATTGTTTTCTTTCTAATTTTCACTGCATTGATTTTGCTTATTAAATGTTTTTAAATTTTATGTAGTCAAAAGTGCCTGTTTTATTCCCTGTGCCTTTTATTCCCTCTAGCCTTTATTTGGTCAAAAACTCTTCTTTTATCCATAGTTATGAGAAGTATCCCCTTCCCTGATCTTCTAAGTTGTTTATGATGCCACCTTTTAAAAATCTATTTATCTATCTGATCTATCCAGTACCTATCTGGAGCTTATTGAGTTATATAGTGTGAATATTGGTCTAACCCTAATTTCTATTAATTCTTCAGCAGTTATTGTCAAACAATGAGTCCTTACCCTAGGAAGCAAACTGTTTTGGAAATACATGAGTTTTTCTTATAAAAGCAATTTTGTGTAAGCTGTTTCTTTTACTAATTATGGGCTTTAGGATAACAACTGACATTTTTATAGGGCTTTAAGTTTTGCACAGTATTTTGTACACATAATCTCATTTGATCCTCAGAACAACACTATGAGTTATATGCTATTATTATCCCCATTTTAGAACTGTAGCATCTACTTTAGGCTAATTCTTTCAACTCATGCTGGACTAGCAGGTCAGGTTCCCCAGAGAATAACAACTACTGTTTCCCTTAGAGGTCTAGGGGCAACTTAGGGTTGGGGAGTTTTCCTGCTATAATTCGTGGGCTCCCCTTTTGATGTACTCCCCAACATTGAAAGGTTCCAGTTGTGAGAAATGCTGGCAGTTTGGTTTCCACAGATTCTACAGGAACAATGGGTGTTTCAAAAGAGACGGGACATGCAAGAAAGAGGGGCCTAAGCTAGACTGGGACATGCAAGAAAGAGGGGCCTAAGCTAGACTGGGACATGCAAGAAAGAGGGGCCTAAGCTAGACTGGCTCAGACCAGTTGGGGGATGATCACCAACTTTTCATTAGCATGCATGCTTAATGGGCAGGTTGGGAAAGTTGTAACCCAGAAGAGCTGGAGCCAATCCCAGTTCTGAAAGGGGAAGACACTATGGGAAATTCAAATGAGAAGAAAATAAATAGGGCTTGCCTTTTTCTGATCCTTTGTAGTCTTTTTAGGGAGGCTACTCATTTATTCATTTACAGAATAAATGTAAAATAAAGATAATGAAACTTCCTGGATTCTCAAAAAGCATGATGTATTCCTAAACAAAGCATAGATTTTTGTTTGTAATACAGTTAACATTAATTCATTAACCTTTGATAGTCAATAAATATTTATTAAGTTTCTACTACATGCCAGGAGATACAAAAAAGAAAGACACACAGCACACATTTGCATATGTATACACACATGCATATGCAAACATACACATATGTATATACGCACACCTACAAATACATGTCTACACATATGCTTTATGTATACTAATTTTCTTATTTAATATATTAACAAGACAGAACAGGTCATAAGTACAATGAGTAGCTGCTACACACTAGGGTAAATAGGTGGCATAGTGAATAAAGTGCTAGACCTAGAATTGGGAAAACTTGAGTATAGATTCTGTTTCAGATACTGATTAGCTGTACAATCCTGAGCAAGTCATACAGCCACTGCCATGGTGTTTATGTATAAACATCATGATCCCACACACTTATATAGGATCTATTATTTTAAATTTAATCCTCTTATTATTTAAAGATCCTTTACTGACCAGATAAATGTGTATATATATATACATATATAAATATATTTACAGATATATGAAAAGAATCTTTTATTTTTCACTTAATTTTACTATTAAAAGGATCCTTTATTGACTATGGTCATAATCCCTTGAAATCTGGTCTCCCATACTGTTATTTTTTCATATTTAAATTTTCCCTTTTTTTCCCTTCACTTATTGGCTAGACCAACATCTTGGTATTTACATGTAATATATGTACATGTCTATGATGCATGCCATATATTATGCATACTATGTATTATATATATTATCACAAGACAATATATGCATACATATAATCTACTAATTATATATCATACTTATAATTATGTATGTCATATGTAAAGATACTTATATGTGTTTATATATGTATACAGATACTACGTGCATGTATATGTGTGTGCACACCATACACCCAGATACACATAATAAAGGATTCTTTAAAAGAATGTAAATTCCAAAAAATGTCACTTTGCTACATGGAGACATCATAGGATAGGAGTGAGTTTTTGTCTGGAAAATGGGGTAGGTATGCCACCTGCTGGGAGCTGATGAAACCTACAGGTAGAGTTGTAACCTTCAAGGTTGGAGGACAGAAACAAAGACTGGCAAACACAGGCTGAGAACTTCAGAGAACAGTCAGAGTGACAGCCACTGCTAACTGAAAGCTGTGACTAGTTGCAGTGGGCTATATGCAGTAAGGCAACACCTACTAGTAGTTCCTTCTAGTGTATTGCTCTATGCTCCCAGCTACGCAGATCTCTGGGGAAGGCTGCTCATTCATAAGGCACTGATACTTTCCTTGAATTACTTTTTTCTCCCAGCATGAAAGTAAGTACAATATTCTCTGAGCCTGTGACTTTATAGGGGAAGGTTTTGACAGCTAGCAAGTTTCTTGTATTTTCAGGGTAGGGGCAATAAACTGGAGAGTCTTCATGGTTTGTTGGAAAGAGGATTCAATTCTAAGTTGACTCTGACTACTCTTACCTCCAGGACTTTGGTGAGGTCCTTTAAGCACTCTTGGCCTTCGTTTCCAAACCAGCAGAATGATAAGGGTGGGACTAGATGGTGTAATGGAAATGCAGATTTAAAGATCTTCCCTGCCCCTAGCTTAAGTGCACCTGGAGCTTGTGGTGGGAGGCTTGTTTTTCAGGAAAGCCCACAGCTCGATACTTTGTGATTGGGCAGTGGGTCAAGGAGGTTGTTACAATCTTTGAGCCAGGAGAAGGCTATATAAACTCTGATGAGAGGCTTTGCTTTGGGGCTCACTTTGAGAAGTGTTGTGTGATTTGACTAGATGAGACTCTGGGAAGCCGTTGTTGAGAGCCCCCCGGCTTTGAAAACCCAGATGTTGATGCTTCCCTCTCTGGTAACTGTGATTTGGTATTGATGTAATGGTTGGACAGTTTGGAAGCCTGTCTGATCTGTAAGTTCTGTAAATCTGAAGTTTGGGGTGCTGACCTTTTCCCCCTGAACTAGGTAATATATGTTTGTTTGATTAAAGTAAGCTTGTTAACCCATTTTGAGTTGCTTTCCTTTTGAAAAGCAGATCTAAGAGCTTGTGTTGGCAGTCACCCTGGGGATATTGGGGAGCTTGCTGCTACAGATGGTGATTAAATTCTCTATGATCTCGGAAATCATAATTGGGCCTTTTGCATCGTGAAAGATTCTGACATAAAAGTTATATAAACAAATAAGTATAGCAAAAACTGATAAAAATTGATAAACATAATTTTGAAGAATAACACTAGAAATACAAACTGTACTGTTTCCCTCCCACAGGAACTGTAGCCACATGGTTTTCATGGACCATGGAGGTGAGGAAGACATTTTAGTTGGGAAGTTCACACGTAAGTAAGCAGATATTAGAAATACACGTTTAGGAACTAAAAGAGCCATGCAAAAAAAGGATGTCTGAAGCAAAACCCAAATTCAGTAGCTACAACTGCCATTCAGGGAGATAAATTGATCCAATATTGTTCCAAGGTAGATTTCAAAACTCAGGAATCTAGAGGCCTATACCACTTACACAACAAAATGTTGAATTAGACAAAGAAATTTAAATTTGCTACACATGCTGCTGCATTGGTGCATGCAAGGTTTCATTTCTTTAGCTTCCCCTGAATTTCCTTAAACTGAGGGTTCCCACTGCCACCCTCAGTAACTTCTCTATCACACAGCAGGCAGCTACAGACACAGAGAAATTTTCATATCCTGCTAAGAGGATGGAATCAGACTGCCAATCAATACCTTTACTAGGTCCTGTTAGGCTTTCTTAACATAAGTTCAAAGATCAGAGAAATTTAGAATTGGAAGAGATCTCAGCAGTTATATAGTCCTACACATACTGGAAAAAAGAATCTTCACTCTAACACACCTGACAAAGTGGTCATCAACTCTTGAAAAGTTTGAAAAATTCCAAGGAAGTGAACCTACCTCCCTCTGAGTCTGCCCTGTCTATTCCTGAATAGCTCTAATTGGAAGTCTTTAGTTTCTCCCTATCTATTATCTCTTTTTCTGCTGCCTACAAACATGCCTATTTCTCCCCCACTCTGTTCTTTTTGGCTAGGGTGGGAGTAGGGAGGAGAGAAATCGGGATTAAGTGACTAGTAAGTGAGGTTGGATTTGAACTCAGATCCTCCTGACTGACTCCAGGGCCAGTGCTCTAACCACTGTACCACCTAACTGTGCCTCCCCCATTCTTTAAAAACAAACAAATAAATCCTCACTTCATCCTAATATCACCACTATCACTCTGTTTTTCCTTCTCTTCTTGACTAAACTCTTTGAAAAAACTGTCTATACCTGGTGCCTCTACTTCCTCTCCTCTCACTAACTTATAAATCCCCAGCTCTCTGGCTTCCAACCCCATCATTCAGTTGAAACTACAACTCTCTAAAATTAATAATAATCTCTTAATTGCCAAATCTAAAGGCTTTTTCTCAATCCTCATCCTTCTTGACTTCTCCATAGTCTTTGATACTGTAAACCAGACTCTGGAATCTACTTTCTAGGTCTTTATGACACTGCTCCTTTCTGATTCTCCTTCTGCCTGTTTGCTCCTCAAGTCCCCTTTGCTTTTTCTTCATCCAGGTCATGCCTGCTACCTATGGGTGTTCCTGAAGGCTCTATCATGGACCCTTTTCTTCTTCCTTTATACTATCTCCCCTGGCAATTTCACCATTTCCTATAAGTGTAGCTTATTATCTTTATGCAGATGTTTCCCAGATCTATGTAATTTCTCTGCTAAGCACTAAATGTGCATCACAAACTGCCTCCTAGACATTTCAAACTGGATATTCAACATGTCTCAAATAACAACATGTCTAAAACAGAAATCATTATCTTCTCTCTCAAGCCCTCCCTTCTTTACAACTTTCCTCTGACATAAGAGTTACATAAATATGTGACTATAGTAAAAATTACTATAAATTGAGATTATGATTTTTAAAACTAACAGTAGAAATACAAACTGCACTGTTTCCCACAGGAACTGTGGCCATGGGCACCACCATTCTCTTAATCAAGCAGGTTTACAGTTTTAGAATCAACCTCAACTCCTTACTTAAACTCACTCCATAGATCAAATTTGTTGTCAAATTTTATCATTGCTGCCTTCACAACATCATTCACATAAATGCATCTCTCTTCACACATATAGTTGCCACCCTTGTGCAGGCCCTTATCACAACCTGAACTATTATGATAGCCTTCTAATTGGTTTCTCTGAGTTTCTACTTACTCAATTCTTCCTATACTCAACTGCCAAAGTGATCTTCCTAAAGCAGAAATCTGACCTAAACTCAAGTGACTCCCTATTAGTTTTGGCATTTAAAGCCCTTCATAATCTCTCCTACCACAACCTTTCCAGTGTTCTTACACCTCACACCCCTTCATATACTTTGAGACCCAGTGACAATGTCTGCTTTCCCTTTCTCACCCAAGATACTCCATCTCCTGACTGACTATTCACATGCCTGGGATTCTCTCTCTCTTCATCCCTGTCTCCTGGCCTCCCTGGCTCCCTTTAAGTCCCAGTTAAAATTCTACCTTCTACAAGAAACTTTTCCTGATTCTCCCTTAGTGCTAGTGTCTTCTCTTTGTTGATTATCTCCAATTTATCCTGTATGTAATTTATTTATACAGAGTTGTTTGCATTTTGTCTCCCTTGTTAGATGTGAGTTCCTTGAGAGCAGGGACTGTTTTTTGTTTTTTTAATCCCTAAAGTTTAGCACAGTGCCTGGCACATAGCAAGTGTTCAATAAATGCTTTTTGATTGACTCACATATTTTGTGATCCAGCTATAATGGCCTACTTGTACATTCCTCACACAAGACAGTCCATCTCCTGACACGAAGATCCGGACATTTGTCTTGGATATCTCCCATGCCAGGAATGCTTGCACACCACATCTTTACCATCTGGCTTCCCTGGCTTCCTTCAAGGCTGAGCTCAAATCCCACCTTCTTCAGGAGGTCTTTCCTTCCATCACCCTGAAATCCTTTCCTTCTAGATTACCTTCCATCTATATTCCTTGGAATGTGTATGTACATAGTTATTTGAATGCTGCAACTTCCATTAAAATGTGAGTTCTTTAAGAGCATGGACCGTGTTTTTTGTTTTCTACTTTCTTTGTATTCCCAGAAGTTAGCACTGTTTTTTTTTTATCAATAGAAAGCATTTAGTAAGTGCTTGCTTGTTGACTGTTGGCTGACTAACTTCAAGCCTAAATTGGCTCTTTTGCAACATCCATCCATTGTTCTTGGTTCTGCTTTTTGTATCCAAACAGAACAAGTCTGATTCCTCTTTCACATGGCAACCCTTCAAATACTTGAAATCAGCTCTCCTATTCTCCTGTTTCATTCCCTTCCTTCCTCCCTCCCCCCACCCCAGGTGTTCTCTCCTCTATGCTAAACATCTCCAGTTTCTTCAACTTGATTCTCATATAACATAGACTCAGTGACTTTCAAAATCCTAGCTGTCCTCCTCTGAACATTTTCTAGCTTATCAAAGTTCTTCCTGAACTGCAAAACTTGGGACTAGGCCTAACATTCCATAGGTGTTAATGTACTTAGTTCTGGGCCCCACAGTTTAGGAGGGATTTTGACAAACTGGAGAGCTTCAGAGAAGGGCAGTAGGTATGATGAAAGGCCTTGAGTTTATGTAATACCAGTTCTAAACTCTATCACAAAGATTTAAAAAAAAACAGAGAGAAAAGAAAAGAGAAATAAAGAGAATGAAAGATGGCCCAGTCACTGGATGGGAGAACAAGACATTGATGTGGTTGCAGGTTGCTAATCTGGAGGGGCAGCTAGGTGGTCTAGTGGATAGAGTGCTAGCTCTGGAGACAGAAGGATTTGAGTTCAAATTCAGCCTCAGATATTTTTTAATTGTATGACCCTGGGTAAGTTACTTAGCCTTGTTTGCCTCAGTTTCCTTATCTGGAAAATGAGTAGCAAAAGGAAATGGCAAACTAGCATCTTTGCTAAGAAATTGGGTCATGAAGAGTCAGACATGACTGAAAATGACTGAACAACAGCAAAACCTGGAGGGAACACAGAGTGAGATCTAGATATAATCTGGTTATATAGGAGATACTGAGTATATATGTAAATCTTAGTCATATGGATTATGTGTATCTTCACAGGACTGTCCAAATGTGGCTCACAAAGAAGCATGGATAGATAGCTCTAGGATATCCTTATCCCACAATTTTCCAAGGAAAACCGATTCTTGCCAAGAGGAGAGCAGGAGGATTGGATTCTTGATGTTGGTTGGTCTGCTATCCTTAGAGGCTAGAATTATATCTTTTTGCCCTGCTAAAATAGCATTTGTGTAGGAGGAATAATTTTTAGTTCTAAGCAATGTCACTATCCCTTTAAAGGAGTACTCCAGGCTTTGTATCCAAAGGCTTGACTTCCTTCCCACCAAATGCCAGCTACACATAGTAAATAAGAAATATACTCATTTATCCAAGCTGAGAACAAACAAAAATCAGAAAAGTTTTACATATTTTAATATACCAGGCAATACAGGTAAATGAGCTTTCCTATTGGGAATGAGATATCTCTGTTCAACAGAGATTCAGAGAGAATCTGATCTCACACAAGGAGAAATTCCCTAGTCTATAGCACAGTAAACTGGGAAATAAGACATCTGGAGGTTTTAACTCCTCTACATATTGGCTTCTTCCTGGAGTCTTTCTCTTCCTTCAGGAACTTCATCATGAAGAGAGCCTGGAACCTCAAATGTACTCTCTCTCTCTGGAGGGGGAGAAGGCAGGGCAATTTAAGTGACTTGCCCAAGGTCCAAAGGTTACTGTTAGGTGTCTGAGGCCATATTTGAACTCAGGTCTTCCTGACTCCACGGCTGGTGCTCTATTCACTGTGCCCCCTAAATGTTCTCTTTTGAAGACAGAAAACAGAAGACCAAAGATTTCTCTTCTTCCAAGTTCTTGCTAACTTCGCTCCTCATCTATCAAGTTCTTTCTCCATCAATAACAATTCTTATACAAATAGGCTTGAGTCCCAGGCTATAAGAGTGAGATACCTTTATAAGCTTGGCAAGTAGCCAGAATCTGAGGGATTTCTTTCAAAAACCAGTGTGAGGGAAATGTGGTTGTGAACCTGACTTAAAGTCAAAGAGAAAGAATATGTAAGAGAAATCACAATGTTGCCAGTGGATTGAAAGTGAGTCTAAAGACAGAGGGAAAGTTCTATATGGGTCTTCTGTAGATGCTTCTGACTGTTTTTGCTTTGGTTGTCAGGTCACATGTAAGAAAGTCATGGCATTCATATTACCTTTCTCATTGCTAGCATCTCTCTAACCTTCTTCTCTTCTTCTCTACCTTCTTCTGTTTTCCTAGCTCTGCTTACGTCACTTTGCATAGGATCACATAAGTCTTTTCATGCTTCTCTGTATTTATTACATATGTTTCTCTTGGTACAGTGATAGTCCAACCATCCCCTTTTAAGGAACCAACATATACCAAGATCCACAAGTGGAGTATGACTTGTAATAAGTGAGAGCTGCATCCTCAATCCAGTCCCACGGCCCATCAATTCAATGCAAATGAACAAATATTTATTTGGTATCTACTTAGTTCAAGGCATTGTGCTAAGCACCAGGGATACAAAGACTAAAAAGAAATTGTCTTAAGATTACATTCCTTGGCTCCTTTGTAAGACCCATTGTTACAAGGGGGAGCTGGGGTAATGGGTAGGGGAAAAGAACACATTATTAGTCCTTCTCTCTCATTCCAAGGAGCCATAAAGTAATAAACTGTCCATGAACAATGATGATAATGCCAAGAATTGCTGAGCAAGTGAGTTTCTAACTATTTTCAGGGGTAGCTAAGATATTACAGTGGATAAGGCACTAGGTCTGGAGTCAGGAAGACCTTAGTTCAAATCTGGCCTCAGATACTAACTGTGAGGCTTTGGACAAATCATTTAACTTCTGTTTACTTCAGTTTTCTCATCTGGAAAATAGGGATAAGAGCTGGAACCAATCCTAGTTCTGAAGGGAGGAACAAAGCAGGAAGTTTGAATGGAAGCGGCACAAAAGGGTTTGCATTTGTCTCATTCTCTGTAGTCTTTTGAAGAGGCTACCCATTTATTCAGGAAACAATAAATGTAAAATAAAGGTAATAAAAAACTTCCTGGCTCTCCAACAAGTACTGTTTATTCCTAGATTAAGTATGTTTCTAACAATAATATTCTATTACATGCATACAACATAATTTGTTCGGTCATTTCCATTTTCTTTCCCTAGGTTTTTGCTACCATGGAAGTATAACAATGGATATTTTTGGTGCATATGGGACCTTTTTTCTGTTTTTGACCTTCATAAGGTGTCTTCCTAGTAGTGATCTAACTAGGTCAAAGGGTGTGAATGATTTAATGACTTTTTTCCCCACATAATTCCCATTGTTTTCTAGACCAACTGGCTCAATTTACAGGTCCACCAATAGCATATTAGTATAAAATCATAGATTTAGAGAAATTATAGAGGTCATCAAATCCAGCACTCTAATTTTACAGATGAGGAAACTGGGGCATAGAAAAGTTAAATGACTTGTCCATGGTCATCAAGCTAGCAAGTATTAATGAGAATATCTGAACTCAGATCTTCTTGACTTTAGATCCAGGGCTGTTTCCACTTTTCCATTCTGCTGCCTGCAAGCAGATTAAAAAAAAAAAAAAACAAAAAAAATGGGGCAGCTAGGTGGCCCAGTGAAAAGAGCACCAGCCCTGGAGTCAAGAGGACCTGAGTTCAAATCCGGCCTTAGACACTTAACACTTAATAGCTCTGTGACCTTGGGCAAGTCATTTAACCCCAACTGCCCTACCCTCCCCCCTCCAAAAAAAGCAAACCTCCAAATCCCAATCAAAACCAATTCTATGATGACCAATTTAGTCTTTGGTTACATATGTTGGAGGGATAAAATGAGATATTGATCAAATACTAAAATATGAAATCTACTATACCTATATGATAAAAACACTTAAGACAATCTCTTTTCTCAAGGAGCTCACAATCCACTGGGGAATATTCCATATATTAAATAAGAACACAATAATTTGTAAAGTTCTGTGATGACTAAGTATGATTAGTCATGTCAAACACTAAGGAACTTGAGTTCCAGGTAGAGAATGGAAGTGGCAGAGACTTCTGACCAAGGATCTTTCAGTAAATGCCTGATGTTTAGGCTCCTTAGGCGGGACCAAATTTGATTTGGCAATTCTCTTATAATAAGAACAGCTAACATGTATATAATATCTCTTATGTACCAAGTACTATGCTAAGCACTTTTACAAATATTATCTCATTTGATCTTTACAACAATCCTGGGAAGGAGGTGTTATTATTATCCACGGGAGATAAGTAATTCAGTATATGTTGTACATGTCTAGCTATGCAAAACATTATCATAGTAGATATATTGTACAAGGCTGCTTATAATTCCCTCCCACTCATCCCACCCCCCACCTGGTCCATTCCCTACATGATCCTGTCCCTCTTTATAGTGGGTACTTCCAACCTCCCCTCACCCCAAGGATGCCCTCCAATCCATCATCCCTCCTCCCATCCCCCTTCCCCCTATCCTGCTGCAGGTTGAGATATCCCATTTACTATGTATGTCATTTTCTCCCTGAACCAAATTCAGTTTGAATGTGGTTTTGCCTTTTTAGTCTTCCTTATTCTCCCCGTCTTTTGCAACCACTTCCCCTTGCTTCTTCTGCATGGGATAGTTTACACTACCCCTGTCTCTCCCCATCTCCTCTTGCCACTTTCCTCTCTCACCTCATAATTTCATCCCTTGAGTATCCTCCCTTCCCAACAAATTCAACCTATGCCCTCTATCCATATATAACTGTAACCATATACACACACATTCACATATGTATTCATATGACCACACACCCTTCTTCCATTATTTTCATAGTGAGAAAGAAATCATCAGTCACAGTTATTGTTTTTCCATATAGGAATGTAAATAGTTCAACTTTGATAAGTTCCTTTTGATTTCTTTTTCCTGATTACCTTCTCAAGCATCTCTTGCTTCTTGTATCTGAATGTCAAATTTTCTATTCAACTCTGGTTTTTTCCTCAAGAATGCTTGAAAGTCCTCCATTCCACTGAATGACCATATTTTCCCCTGAAACAGAATACTCAGTTTTGCTGGGTAGGTGACCCTTGGGTTCATTCCCAGTTCTTTTGCCCTGTGGAATATCATATTCCATGCCCTTCGATCCCTCAGTGTAGAAGCCGCCAGGTCCTGGGCTATTCTGATTGTGTTTCCACAATATTGAAATTGTTTCTTCCTGGTTGCTTGAAGTATTTTCTCCTTGATCTGGGGATTCTGGAACCTGGCTATAATATTCCTGGGAGTTTTCTTTTTGGGATCTTTTTCAGGAGGTGACCGGTGGATTCTTTCAACCTCTATTTTGCCCTCTGGATCTAAAACATCAGGGCAGTTTTCCTTGAGAATTTCTTGAAGGGTGATTTCTAGGTTCTTTCCTTGATCATGGCTTTCAGGTAGTCCAATAATTTTTTAAATTGTCTCTCCTGGATCTATTTTCCAGGTCAGTGGTTTTTCCCATGAGATATTTCACATTGCCTTCTAATCTTTCATTTGTTTGTATCTGCTTAACAGCATTTTGATTTCTCATAAAGTCATTAGCTTCCATTTGCCCCAGTCTAACTCTGAAGGAATGAATCTCCTCAGTAAACTTCTGAGATTCTTTTTCCATCTGGCAAATTCGACTTTTTAAGGCATTCTTCTCCTCATTGCCCTTTTGGGCCTCCTTTGCCATTTGTGTTAGTCTATTTTTTTTTCTTTTTTTTTAAAGCAATTGGGGTTAAATAACTTGCTCAAGGTTACACGGCTAGTCATTATTTATGTGTGGGTGCTCATTTTCTGAGGCCGGATCTGATCTCGGGTCATCCCAACTCCAAGGCCGGCACTCTTACTCACTGCGCCACCTAGCCGCCCCTTTAGGGCAATTGGGGTTAAGTAACTTGCCCAAGGTTACACGGCTAGGTTTTTGTTTGTATGGATTAAGTGTCTGAGGCTGGCTCCGAACTCAGGTCCTTCTGATTCCAGGGCCGGCGCTCTATTCACTGCGCCACCTAGCCGCCCCGAGTTAGTCTATTTTTTAAGGTGTTGTTTTCCTCAGTCAGGCTGTTGACCCTCATTTCATACTTTTTCTGCATCCTTCTCATTTCTCTTTCCAATTTTTCCTCTACTTCTCTTATTTGATTTTTAAAGTCCTTCTTAAGGTCCTCTATGGCCTGCAACCCGCTCATGGTTTCCCTGGGGCTTTTGGAGCAGGACTTCTGACCTCACAGTCCTTTTCCTGCTCTATGCCCCCAAAATAGGAGTCTAGGGTTGCATTTTTCTGTTTCCTTTGCCTTGGCATGTTGCCACTTAATTACTTGACTTTTGGGCTTGTTGCCACACTATGGCTTTAAGTCCAGATAGAGGAATTTTTGTCCTGAACGTGTGGGGGGCAACTTCCATTTCTGGCAAGCTGTAAACCCACCCATGACTTCCACCCTAGATCACAATCCAGATCCAGGGAGGTTAAAGCAAGAGCGATTACCCCCCAAGACTGATCGCTGGATCTCCCTACAAATTTGCAGGCTGGGAGAGGGATCTGCCTCTGAAAACTACAAAATGGCGTTTGTCCTCAGTGGCTTCTAGCCCCCAGGGGAGGGAGCCGATGCATTCCCTAATACCAGTCCTAAACTCCATAGGACACTAACCTCTTACTTTGTCCCAGGCAAGTCTATGTTGATAGTTCTGGAATCGCCACAGCTCCTGGTGTTCTGGGGTTCCTCCAGCTGGCTGCTGGCCCTGCCGCCCTGGGGCTAAAACCTCGGCTCATGCGGACCTGGGCTCGGCTCCTGCGCTCTGCGCTGCACGCTGCCAGGTCCCAGACCACTGCGCTGGTCCTTCCTGCAGGGCTGCTGGGCTGTTCTCAGCAGGAGTTTAGCTTCTCTGTGTCGTTCTGTGGGTGCTGGGGCTCCAGACGTTGTTCAGAGTCCCCGTTTACATCGTTTGGGGGGGAATGTGGGGGCAGAGTGGCTTGGATGAGCTGTTTCTACTCCGCCATCTTGGCTCCGCCCCATAGTATTTATATTGTGAAAGACTATATTTCCCTCCATCTTATCCCACCTCCCACTTATTCTATTTTCTACTTTACCCTGTCCCTTTTCAAAAGTGTTTGCTTCTAATACCCTCTCCCCCAATCTGCCCTCCCTTCTATCAAACCCCCTCTTATCTCCTTCCCCCCTACTTTCCTGTAGGGTAAGATACCCAATTAAGTGTGTATATTATTCCCTCCTTAAGCCAAATTCAATGAGAGTAAGTTTGACCCACTCCCTTTCACCTTTCTGCTCTTCTCCTCCATTTTGACAGTTTTCTCTTGCCTCTTTTATGTGAGATAATTTATACTATTCTATCTCTCCCGTTCTCCTTCTGCCATTATATTCCTTTCTCACCTCTTAATTTTATTTTTTAGATATCATCCCTTCTTATTCAACTAATCCTGTTCCCTCTGTCTACGTATACATGTACACATATATACACATACTCACATATGTATTTATACACACACTTCATTTTAGGAGGTCCATTGACAAGATAAGAGTACCCAGAGGAAAGTGATCAAGATAGTGAAAGGGCTATAGGTAATACCATATTAGGAAAGGTTGAAAGAAATGGAGAAGTTGACCCAGAAGAAGAAAAAAGGCTTAGGTGGGGACATGAAAGTCGTCTTCAAGTATTTGAGAGTCTGCCACATGGAAAAGGATTTAGGCTATTTGGTGCCAGAAAACAGAACTGTGACCAATTGGATACATATCTATATATGTATCTATGTATCTATCTACACACATATTTATATACACAAATACATATGAGCACATGTATACATATATACACAAAGATATACTATATATAGTATATATATATATATATGTTATATGAATGTGTACACATTTGTCTTCCCCATTAGACTATAGGCTTTTTGATGTAGAGTTTAGTGAGTAGAACCAGGAGAAGAGCTTTGTAAGACTCCAGAACTCTGATCAATGCAATGACCAACTACATTTCTAGAGTACCCATATCTAAGAATGCTACCTGTCCTGACATAGAGCCGAGGTCTCAAGATGCAGAATGAGACATACATTTCAGTAAATAAACAAGCACAGAAAATTTGCTGTTTGACTAGGCATATGTTACAAGGGTCATTCTTAGCTTTCTTTTTTCAATAGGAAGCTGGGGGACTGTGGTAGAGAAAAAGCATAAAAGCTTTAATAATTAAATAAAACCATATTGTGTGTGTGTGGGAAGTATTGTAAACTTCTGGAAGGAAAGGACAGGGATTATTTTCTAGTTTCCTTGTATCCCCAATGCTTATCAAATGTTGTTTGCTCGTTTTAGAACACAGAACGTCAGAGCTAAAAGGGGCCTTTGGATATGGAACTTTGGGGCTTTTGGAGATAAGAAGAGCTAACATTTATAACTATGGACCAGGCACTGTGTTCACAGTACAAATTGGCCTGCTATTTTTTTTTTAAGCAATTGGGGTTAAAGTAACTTGTTCAAGGTTACACAGCTAGTCATTATTTATGCGTGGGTGCTCATTTTCTGAGGCCGGATCTGATCTCGGGTCATCCCAACTCTGAGGCCGGCGCTCTTACTCACTGCGCCACCTAGCCGCCCCTTTAGGGCAATTGGAGTTAAGTAACTTGCCCAAGGTCACACGGCTAGGTTTTTTTTTGTTTGTTTGTGTGGGTTAAGTGTCTGAGGCTGGATCCAAACTCAGGTCCTTCTGACTCGAGGGCCGGCGCTCTACTCACTGCGCCACCTAGCCGCCCCAAAAGCCTGCTATTTTTTACATAAAAATGACTGCCTCTTTCCCCTTCCCTGTTTTTTTTTCAAGGAGTCAAATATCCCTAACCTAGAATAGAACACTCCGTCTTTACAGGGTCTGGCCGCCTTAGAACCTACTACTGTGGAAAAATGAGAGCAGGGAACCCCCCTTCTAGACCCACGGAGCCTCAAACTGGATGTAACTAAGGAACAACGAGTAGGATGGGGAGTGGGAGGAGGCATTTCTTTTAGTTTTTTTTTCGTCTTCTTTATTCCTACCGTAGCAGTTTTCCGCTTCCGCTCGCCGGCTCTCCGAGGCCGGAAGTGCGTCATAGGAGCGCGCCCGCCGTCGCATCTCGTGGGCCACTGAGAATTTTCCGACTTGCATGCTAGAGTGCCGAAAGTAGAAGACCGACCATGCAGGTCTCTAACCTCAATGAAGTCAAGATTTACAGCCTGAGCTGCGGCAAATCCCTCCCTGAGGTGAGTTTCGTGCCCTCCTCCCGCGTTCCCTGGCACTTCCTGGGTACCCCAGCCTCCTTCCTCGTGCCGCCCTTCCCAACAGCTTATGCTTATCCCGGGGACTGTCAGGCTCCTGTAGGCTGCACACCCAGCATCTTTGGGGCATCTTCGGACTGAAGAAGACGCAGGCCAGGGAGCTCGTTGCGTACTTTTGCAAGGATCTGAGTGCAGGGAGACAACTTAGAAATCATCTGATTCACTCCCACATTTTAGAGATGAAACTGAGACTCAGAGAAGTTAAACGACTGGTCTAAGGATGCACAGCTAGGGCTCACCTGGGAGTAGGATATTTATCCTGCGGAGGAGAGAAGATAGGGGTAATTATAAAAATAATTAGAGCTTTCCACAGGTGGGATAGGCTATCTCCGGAGGTAATGGGTAACCGTTCACTGAAAGTGTTCAAACCGGCCGAATAATCCCCCTATGGGGATGTTTTAGAGGGGATTCCCGCTTAGGTATGAATTTGACAAGACGGCTTCTGAGATTCCTTTTTACTTTTGGATTCTTTGATTTCGAATCATGACTTTGACGGCATTTTTGGTTTTTGAAGGTTTATTAGAAAGTCTGAGTATGAATTAATAATTGAATTGAAACTCTTTCCCTCTGAGTAGTAACAGATCTTACTTAAAAAAAATAGATCTGAGAGTGTTTCCTTTTTTTTTTTGGCCGACCTTAATAATATTCATTTATTCATTGATGAGTGCATTTAAAGGTGAAAGAGGCCGTATAAATCATCTAGTCAAAAGAGGACTAGATTACCTTTTAGATCCTTTTCACTTATGAAATCACACGATTCTAGGTAATCCTCTACTGTTACCTGTATGAGTTATCTATTTACTATTCTACCTCCTTTCTTTAAAGGCTGAAGAGATTGTTGAAGCCAAGATTTACATTGCCCATTGTCTTTTAGTCATTGATATATCATTATAAGTTAAATTTGATAGTGTTTTGGTTTATTATTTCTTCTGCTTGCATTGTCATTCCTGTTCACTTCATCATATGTTAGTTAATTGAGAATCCTGTTGTTCTCTGTATTTGACACAATATAAGTGATATTATGAGTTTTATTACAAGTCTCATGCCTGAAAAATTCTAGTTATTCAGGTGTTTTTTTAATAGTGACTTCAGTATATTCACTAACTCCTGAGAATGCTTGTTCTTTCTTGGGTAAGCTCCCTTAATTTGTGTCAGTCATTTAAACGTTGCTACTTTGTACTGCAGCATCTCTATTTGATAACAGGAATAAGCCATTTATAGTTCTTTGAAATAGTTGTACTCTCTTTCTTTGTCCATATTAACTGTCATTGGCCAGTACAACTTTCAATTTTGAATCATGATTGAATCTTTTTGATTTCTTGTTGTGGACTGATACTCAGGTCTGTTATTCTGTTGTACTGAACCCCCCCGCCCACAGTCTCTGAAAGAATAGTCATTTTGTATAGAAACTCCTGGATGAGTTGCCATCGGAGAAGCTTATAGTTTGTTAATTCAAGAGGATATTTTGAGAACTGAGAATGTAGTGTAGAAACCTTAGCTTTTATGTGGTTTCTGTTTTGAAGTTTTGCTGCCTAATGTAAATCATAGAAACTGAATGAAGAAGACTGACATGACTTTTACATTTTTTACATTGGAAATTTTTTTTTTTTTTGCTTTTTGGAGGGCAATTGGGGTTAAGTAACTTGCCCAAGGTCACAGGGCTAGGTTTTGTTTGTATGTGCATTAAGTGTCTGAGGCCGGATCCGAACTCAGGTCTTTCTGACTCCAGGGCCAGCACTCTATTCACTGCGCCACCTAGCCGCCCCTACATTGGAAAATTGACAGTGTGGTAACAAGAAAGTTCCAGATTACTCTCCAAACCCTAAAAGTAGTGAGTAGTACCATTCAGTTATTGAGAGCAGCAACATATTTACTTTATTGAAATTTGCTGGTGAGTTATTTAGAATTGAAGTTGTTAAGCAGGATACTAAGAACAAGGTCCATAATCAAGGTAACATGGCACCTTGGAAACAGTCTGGGGACCTTTGTTCAAATCCTACCTCTAATATTTACTAGCTTATGTGACCTTAAGCAAATCATGTAACCTTGGGGCTCAGTTTCTTCAACTGAGTGGGAGGGGAATAGTACTTTGAGGTTCCTTCCAGATTCAAATCTATGATTCTAATAATCTTATCTTTTCAGTACAAGATTAATGATTTTATTATTATAGGTATTCCTTCCACCAGAGCTGATAATATTTCTGCATCTTAGATGATTTCATAAATTGTTTTGGACCAATAATCCATCACTTTCTGATGATGTATTTCTTTGGAATTTACTTAGATTGACACTGTATTGAAAACCTTTCTAGCTTGGTAGGATCTATCCTAACTTATGTTTTGGTAATTGACACCACCCTATGAAGAGTTTAGTGGAATTTAATCATTTTGGTTATAATTTTTAAAAATTACTTCCAAAAATGATGTTCTGTATTATATAAAGTTTAAAATGTATTGTTTATTTAAATTACATCTCTCAACTAATGATGAGAAAATACATTTTTTTCCAGTGGCTTTCTGACAGAAAGAAGAGAGCGCTGCAAAAAAAAGATGTTGGTGAGTTTAATTTTTTTTATTTCTCCAATTTAGTATAATTCTCTATTCAGATTTTATTTGCCACTCTTAAGATACAGAACCAAGAAGAAACATTGCTTTTTTAACCAAACCAGTATTTGATGCATAAATCAGTAAGTCTGAATCACAAATCCTTCTAGAAGCTTATTCAGTTTTGACTGTGTATGTAAAAAAAACGTGAAAATATCAAAGGTATGTCAACTCCATTGGGATGTGGTAAATAATTTTCCTTGATATTTCGCATTTTTATTCTTTGCCATATGTGAAAGGTTTCCTTTAGATTGATTGTTTTCCTCTTTTTTTAACTCCTTTTTAGGGAGTGTGAAGTTTAAAAAATTGTGGTGGTGTTTTTTTTTTAACATTAGTGGAGTATTTTATTTAAAAATAATCACAATTTATAGATAAATATATTTAGGAAATTAGTTTGGCTAGCATTAATACCACAAGATAAATTTTCATTTAAACTGTCAGTAGACACTATTTTCTACCTCTTAAATTAAAAAATCCATAGTTCTTTACTTTTTAAAAATTTTTTATTTTAACAAATGCTTTATTAGCTTCTGGTTTACATCATTCATTTCAGCCAGATTTTGAGTTACAATTTTTTCCCCACTTTTCCCCTACCCACCACCCCAGAATAGCAGTCCCACAAGATATCCCCTCATCCAATCTGCTCTCTCCCATATCTTCTCCCATACCCGCATTGATTTTGCCATTAGGGCAAGGTGAATCTCTGTGCCCCAATGCCTGCACATCTTATCTCCCAATTACATGCAAAATAGTATTAATAATAGTATTTATATACATTTGAAACATTTAATTTTAAAACTTCCAATTTCAGATCCATTCCCTTCTTCCCTTGTCAGCCACTCCCTCTGGGAAGATAAGCTATTCAGTATGTGTTGTACATGTATAGCTATGCAAAACATTACCATAGTAGATATATTGTAAAAGACTGCTTCTATTTCCCTCCCACCCATCCCAACCCCCACCTGGTCCATTCCCTACTTTGATCCTGTCCCTCTTCGAAAGTGGGTACTTCCAACCTCCCCTCCATCATCCCCCGTCTCATCCCCCTTCCCCCTACTCTCTTGCAGGGTGAGATATCCCATTTAGTATGTATGTCATTCTTTCCCTGAGCCAAATTCAGTGAGAATATGGTTTTGCCTTTTTGCCTTCCTGTTCTTTCCCTCCCCTGCAACTACTTCCCCTTGCCTCTTCTACATGAGATAGTTTACCCTACCCTGTCTCTCCCCACCTCCTCTTATTTTTTTTTTAGATTAATTTATTTTTACTTTTCAACATTTATAAGATTTTGAGTTCTAGATTTTCCTTCCCCCACCCCAAGACAGCATGCAGTCTGATATGGGCTATACATATATAATAATTTTAAACATATTTCCACATTAATCATATTGTGAAAGAAGAATCAGAACAAAAAGAGAAAACCATGAGGAAGAAAAAACAGTCAAAAAGAAAATAGTATGCATAGTATGCTTCAATCTGCATTCAGACTCCATAGTTCTTTCTTTGGATGTTGATAGCATTTTCCATCATGAGTTTTTGGAATTGTCTTAGATCATTCATTGCTGAGAAGGACTAAGTCTATCAAGATTGGTCATCTCACAGTGTTGCTGTTACTTTGTACAATGTTCTCCTGGTTCTGCTCATTTCACTCAGCATCAGTTCACATAGGTCTTTCCAGGTTAAAAGTTTTTTCTTTAAACATAGTATTATAGTTTTAAATACAGAGAGGATTTAGTACCAAGCTGGAAATTAAAGTATAAAATTGAAGACACATGAAAATTATAGTCTAATGATATTCAGTCTTATTTCTTCTGACACTTTCAAGTAGAATATTTTCAAAGTCATTGGGAAAAAATCCATCTATGTACTCTTTTTGCGATTGGGTACTTGAAATTTCCTGCCTCAGGTTTAAACTCCTGAATTCCTTATATAGAGTATAATAGCCTCACTTTTTCAGCAAGTATTTATTGAGGAACATGGTAATGTTTGTGGTAAAGGGTCTGGAGAGTTGAAGTAGTTTGAATCCCATGTTTGATATAATAACTACTTCATTTTGATAAAATTTTCTTATTCTTTATTAGGGATAGGGATTTAGCTTGTAATTTCATTGGTATAGAAAACTCCCAATGCAGAAACTACTACTACCAACAACTTATAGTTTTAGAGAATTCCCTAGAGCTTAGTTATGTGACTAACCTAGAATCTCAGCCAGCATATGTCAGAAGCATGATTTGAATGCAGCTCATACTGGCTTTGGGATTAGCTCTCTGTTTAGTACTTCATGCTGTCTTTATAACTTAATAACTGTCAATAAAAAATTTTTTTTAAATTCAAAACTGTGATTTATTTTAAAATGTATTAACCTTAACAGAAGAATGCCTGATATTTTGTTTACTTTTTTGGGCCCCTCTGATCTCTTGTATTCTCTGTATTTTTTTCCCTTGGCTTTTTAATCTGTTTTAATCACCTTTATAATAATAATGGTGTGGGCAGTTTTCTCCTGGTGCAGATTAAAAGTCATCCTTACTTTTCCTGTTTGCTGGCTGTTTCCCTACCCCCCCCCCCCATGTCTTAAAAAAAAAACCCTTACTTGATAATTCCTTCTTGCTAGCTCTTGTCTTATATCTTTCTTCCCTTTGATGGCCTAACTCCTTGACAAAAATAATCAAGGTGTGCCTCCATTTCCTTTCTCACTTTTTTTCTTAATTCTCTTATAGTCTGGCTTCTGATCTTGTCATTCAATTGAAACTGCTCAAACTCATCAAAGTTACCATTGATCACTTATTTGCCAAATATAATGGCCTTTTCTCAGTCCTCATCCTTCTCGACCTCTCTGTAACCTTAGAACACTGTTGATGACCTTTTCCCCTGGATATTCTCTTCACTCTAGGTTTTACTTTTCTTTTCTTTTGCTAGAGTTTTCTTTCTTCTTTTTCTTTTGGTTCTCCTGTCTGACTGGCCGTTCTTATTCTTTCTTTCCACTTTTTCCTTCAATCCCTTTTTCTCTATATGATCTCATCAGCTTATATGGATTCTATTATTTTCTCTATACTGATGATTCTCTTATCTCTTTATCCATTCCCAGTCTGTCTCCTGAGTCCAGACATCATCAAATGCCTTTGGAAATTTTAGTCTGGATGTCCTGTAGACATCTAAATTTCCGCATGTCAAAAACTGAATCTTCTTTCCATCCAAACCTTCCTGTCTTTCAAACTTTCTGTTACTATTGAGGGCACCACCGTCTTGCCAGTCACCTAAGCTCTCAACTTGATGTCAACCTTGAATCCTCACTTTTATTCCTCCATTCCAATCTGTTACCAAGTTCTGTTGTTTCTACCTTCATGACATCTCTTATATGTGTCTCCTTCTCTGTTCTGATACTGCCACCTGCCTGGTATAGATGCTCATCAACTTACACCTGCCTGGACTATTGGAATTGACTTCTGGTTGGTCTCCTCTAATATCCCCACTCCAGTTCATTTTCCATTTGGCTGCCAAAATGATAGTACCTAATTTCAATGCCTCCTTTTTACTTCTAAGATCATATATAAAATCCAATTTAATTCTTAAAGTCTTTTATAACCTAACCTTTTCCCACCTTACTATTTTTCTCATGCTTTAAATCCCTTTCCCATATTTTACAGTATAGTGACATTGGCCTACTTGCTGTTCCTTGCACAAGATACTCCCATCTCCAACTTCCCTTTACTGTCCCTGATGAGTAGAATGTTTTCTCTGCTTCCTGACTTCCTTTAACTCTCAGCTAAAGTTCTTTCTTCTACAAGGAGCCTTTCCTGAGCTTCCTTAATGTTAGTGTCTTCCCTATGAAATGACCTCCAAATGACCACGTATAGATCTTATTTGACCATTGTTGTTTGTGTGTTGTCTCCCTCATTCGACTGTGAGCTCCTTGAGATCAGGCACTTTGCCTTTCTGGTACCTGGCACCTAATAAGGGCATGTTGACTAACTGACCTTAGTTGTGACATCTTTATATCTTTCCCATTGTCCCACAGGTAATAATACATCTTTCTGAATTTGTCACACTATAATATCCTGAATACACACACAGTAGTAACACATATTACATAGGGGGGAAAAAAAACTCGTACAGATAAATGTAGGTATCAGTCAGTGCCTTAGTGTCTCAGAAGGTTCTACTTTTCTTCCTTTCCCTAATGATTTTAACCTGTGCTAATCTGAGACAGGTAGTACTGATATCCCCAAAGGGTAGTGCTGACTATTTTCTTACATGAGTTGAAAGTTCTATAGAAATAAACATTTTTCTGTTTGGTTCTTTATACCTAAAATAAAGAAGACTCAAGGGTCAAGTAAAACAAGATTTTTTGCAAAATTCTAATAAATTTGTATTCCTTTCAACCAAGGTGGTGGTAGGTTAAATTTATTGTACTTTCCTCTTTCTCCTCATTCTTTAATACTATGGATGCTTTCTATATAGAGATATTTTTTACAGTTAATGTTTGTCACCTCTAAGATGGGAAACTAAAAAGTGCAAGTATACAAAGTACAGGGTTTAAAAAAGAAACCCAGAGGCAGTGAGGTGGTTCAGTGAATAGAGCACCGGCCCTGGGGTTAGAAGAACCTGAGTTCAAATCCAGCCTCAGACACTTGACACATTTACTAGCTGTGTGACCTTGGGCAAGTCACTTAACCCCAATTGCCTTGGCTTCCTTCCTCCAAAAATAAACCCAGTAGTCATCCTTATTTAATGGAGGAAGCAATTTGATATTACTTACTGATGGCCTAGAATGATATGGCAATTCATAACTTTTGATGTGAACACTTTGTACATGGAAACTGGGTCTCTTTTTTCCATATAGAACAAGTAAGTACCTGGTGAATTTCATGCATCTGTTCATTAAATTTTTTTCCTTGTTCTGCCCCTCTGTAGATATTCGGAGGAGAATTGAACTTATCCAGGATTTTGAGATGCCCACGGTTAGCACCACTATTAAAGTGTCAAAAGATGGACAGTATATTTTAGCAACTGGTAAGTTTTAATATTTTATCCATTTATAGAAAATGTAATGAAAATAGTCACTTTTAGGTATGCTATAGTGATAGCACAGTCATTTTGACAGTTGTAACTTTTAATTTTAAGCACATTTCAGCAAATTATAAGGAAAAAAAGTTGCCAATAATTATAGTTGTTCAAAAATAGAATGGGTGACCTCTAGAGGTAATGAGTTCTCTGTTATTAAATATCTTTAATTAGGGACTGTGTGATCAGGACATTATAGAAATACTGTGTTTCAGATTATAGTTGGACTAGAAGACATTTGAGGTCTCCTAACTTTTAAGACTGAATCTTTTATCTGATGTTTTACTTTTATCATTTCATTGACATTTCATATTAGGACTGCCGCTCATCATGTAATAACAATACAATAAACATAGCATCTGCTAAAATTTATAGACATGGCATTATTTCCTTGGATTTTTGTTTTTGTTCCCCCCCCCCCCCCCAGATTAGTGACATGCCAGTGAATTTGGAAATGTTAAGACAAAATCTCTAGTATATGGGATAGACTCCCTCCCCTCTGTCATGGACAGGGGTCACACCAGATGCGGAGGCGTGGTGGAGGAGAGACAGGGAATTTGTAAGACACTTCATAGGAAAAGAATGAGTGAACAAAAGAACAACTAGAAACAAATGATAATTTGTTACAAAGAAGTTACAAAGTGCTGCATTATGTTTGCAGCCTAAAAACCATGCTGTAAGTAGGGAACTACTGTAATAAAGATCAAAATGATACCAAAGTCCAAAAAACATCACAGTGAGGCTGAAGAGTTTTAGTTAAAAGATAGTCATAATTGGCTTACTCATCTCAAAATAAATTTAGAATTTTTTTTCTATTAAAAATTGGAGAAAGTTTCTTTTGGTTAAAAACAAACTAAAATGAGGGGTGGCTAGGTGGTGCAGTGAGTAAGAGTGCCAGCCCCAGAGTTGGGAAGACCCAGGATTGGTTCCGGCCTCAGAAAATTAGCACCCACACATAAATAAATCCGTGTAACCTTGAGTAAGTTACTTAACCCCAATTGCTTTTCAAAAAACAAACAAACCAAACTAAAACAGATCAAAAAACCACTTCTACTAAGAACCATATAATTTCTATAGCAATAGAAAATAAGACTTCTTCATCTCTTTGGTTCCCCTAGTATTTTATTCATTCCTTCATCCATCCATTTATTTATCTATCTATCTATTATATATATATATATATGTATATAAATTTTTTTTTTACATTTGGCCCCAAGATCTTTCATGCCCATAGCATACACAATTTACATTTGAATTAGAACTAAAACATCTCTTAGGTCACATTTTCCAGGTACATCTAAAGTTACCAAAGTAGCCACTGAGCCTTAAACAAAGTACATTGCATTATCACATCAATTCAAAACAAGAGTGCAAATAAAGTTCTCTTGGGAGGAGGGGGGTGAACTTCCCCTCACACTGCTCCAGCCCCTGCTTCCAAGTCCAGAGAGGGAGCTGGGCAACAAAACCAAAGTTGGGGTCCTTGGGGGTCCATGGCACTTCACCCCACCCACCATAGTCACAAGTCCATCCTCCCCCTGGGTCCTAAACTGTGGGATGCAGCAAGGAAACACATTCAGTGCCCCTGCTTTGCCACACAGTCCTTATCTTGTCCTGTGGCTGAATTCCAAACTCCTGGGTTCCTTCTCCTCCAGCAGAAGGCAGCAGCTCCTGGCTTCTCCACAGGTCTCCATGCAGGCAGCTCACCATTCCTGATCTCAGCTCAGTGAAGTCAGAATGCAGGCTGTTCTTCTCTCCTGCTCCATGGCTCCACAGAATCACAGCTACCACAACTGGGAAACAAACAATTATCCCAGCCCCCATACTTTCCTTTTACTCAGCAGATCCCATCCCTCGTTGCCATTTTGTAGCAGCAAGCACCTCAACATCCCCAGGGTGGCTGCCACCACAGGTTCTTAGATCTGCTTTTCATTTTTTTTTTTAAAGCAATTGGGGTTAAGTAACTTGCTCAGGGTTACACGGCTAGTCATTATTTATGTGTGGGTGCTCATTTTCTGAGGCCGGATTCGATCTCGGGTCATCCCAACTCCGAGGCTGGTGCTCTTACTCACTGCGCCACCTAGCCGCCCCCTAGATCTGCTTTTCAAAAGGAAAGCAACTCAAAATGGGTTAACAAGCTTACTTTAACCAATCACACATATATCATAGATTGTTTACCTAGTTCAGGGGGAAAAGGTCAGCACCCTGAACTTCAGAATATACAGACACATTGAACAGACAGGCTTCCAAACTGTCCAACCATTATCAACATCAATACCAAATCACAGTTACCAGAGAGGGAAGCATCAACATCTGGGTTTTCAAAGCCAGGAGGCTCTCAACAGCTGCCCAGAGTCTCTCTGGTCAAATCACACAACACTTCTCAAAGTGAGCCCCCTCCACTAGTATTTTAAGATTAGAATAAGTTATTACAAGGGCATCGTCTGTCATTAGTTTTTGTTTTAGGTAACAGGAAAATCAATTCTTTATAGCTTGTAGTCTTCTATGACTTAGAGACATACATCACCACCAGCAAACACAAACCTTTGTTTTAGGGAGAAATTTAGATTAATTAAAAGAACTCTGCCATTTCTCAAAAGCCATCAAACCTGCATTCTCTTGTTTAATTCTGGGCCTAGCTCACTATAATTGAATGTGAATGACTGAATGAAGTACTTAAGCACTCTAGGCAAAACATTGGGGATACAATTAGAAAGGTAAGACAATCCCTGCTCTTAAAGAGCCCATGTATTAATAGGGAAATAGCACATCTGCAAGTTTTCCTTCTACAAGTCATATGGTAAGGTTCTTTGGGTCTTTGGCTGCAACTGCAAAGCAAGTGGTAATGCCTCTTCTTTAATGTCATTTTCATAGATAAAATATTCAGTTTTGGAGGTTGACCCATTTGTCTGTACAAAGAAGTTTCTTTTCAGGGTCTTAAGTAGCAGTGATTTTAGCACCTGCAAGAGCAGCTGCCAAGTTTCATCTCAGTAGGGGCTGCTTCCTCTGATGTTGGCTAGAAGCACTATTTGTTTCCAGTGTCTGTTCAGGATACAGTGTATCCCTGGATGATGGTGAGAAGCTTGATATAATGTCAGCTCTATGAGATTTTGTTTTATCCCCCAATTCCTGCATAGTGCTTGACATGTAGTAGGCACTTAATAAATGCTTCTTGATTGATTTTTGTCAGTTTTACATGTTGATTGTTAAAAATCAAAGGGTTTTTGAACTGGATTATCTCATATCTTTCAAGGAATCTTATATGACACATACATGCAATTTCCCTTATAGTTAAAGACATACCAAAGTAATATTGTGCTTTATGAAATCAAATGCAGAGGCTATTTTTTTCCTTTGTCTCCCTAGTGCTATACCTAATAATCACAAACCAAATGATCACTTAATATTTTTGTAGTCTATAAGCAGTAAACATAGTGGGATCTTATAATCTATATGTTAATAGTCAATTTTGTATGGTAATGATGTGGTTTACTATGGAATATCATGTTTTTTGATGCTTTAAAATCCTTTAACAAGCAGTATTTTCTTCCTTCCTCACAATGAGCCTGTGAGGTAGGCATTGTTATTTCTACTTTATAGAGAAGAGAATGAAGTTACAAATCTCTTAAATGACCTGCCCTTGATCACGTACTTACTAAGTGTCAAAAGGTGACTTTGACTCCAGGTTATCCTGACTCCAAGTCCAACACTCTAAACCACTACATAATAACTAGGAAAAAACCTATCTCATTTTTAATTATGTAGAAAACCCATGAAAACATATTTTTCTCCACTTTATTTGACCTGGAATGTATCTTATATACTTACACACACTTTCACTTTGATTCACAAACATCAAGCACATGAATTATTTCCAATAGGAGAAAAGGTCAAAAGTCATCAGTTCAGAAAGTCAAGAATCCGGGTGAAGAGACCAAGTTATCCAGTTTTTATAAGTGGTTGCCCAAATGCCTTATCCTTGGCCATTCAATTTGAAATGGTGGAAATGTCACTTTTAAAAGGGTTACCTATCACTTTCTAATATTCAGTTGTGGAGGTTGGTCTTGATATCTTTTTAGAGTATCCTCATAACAGTTTTAAATATATAGAAAAATAGCCAGATGAGTTGATAGTTCTTTTTTTTCCCTTTTTTGGAGGTGGGAGGGTAGGACAGTTGGGGTTAAGTTATTTGCCCAAGATCACATGGCTACTAAGTGTTAAGTGTCTGAGGTCGGATTTGAACTCAGGTCCTCCTGACTCCAGGGCCAGTTCTCTATTCACTATGCCACCTAGCTGTCCCTGAGTTGATAGTTCTTAGTACTTTCTTACTCACCTTTTTTGTTTACAGCAATAAATTCTGAGATCCTTTTTTCCTCACCTTTGATTTTATTCCCTTCTTCATTTATCTTAAAAATCAGCCTGTACACACTTATTAGATACTATGCCAGGTGTTTTATAGTAATATTCAGAACCTATGTTTTAAAAATATTGTAACATTTATTTGTATCACTAGATACTCTTATGGATTTATTTAGTTTTCATATGCTGTATTTAGTTCTGTTAAAAATGTAAAATCACACTTTTCTCATCCTTTTTTCTACCCTTAAATTTCATATTGGTATTGCATAAGCTATGTGCTTGTGATCATCATTTGTACTATGTAATGTATTACTGCTTTTTCTACCTCTCATTTGTAGGGCACATTATAGTTTACAAAGTGTTTTCACATTATTACTTTAGTCTCGCAAGAGCCCTGTGAGGTAGACAGGGCAGATACTATTTTCCCCCCAGTAGAATGTAGTCCCAGGTATTTAGTAAATACTTTTTGAATGTAATCTAAACCCCATTTTACAGGTGAGGAAATTGAGTCAGAAGAGGTTAGCAACTTGCCCAGGGTCACATGACTGGGAAATAGTTGAACTAAAGACTAACACCAAGATTTTCTAATCCTCAGTTCACTGTTTTTTCCCATTCTCTTAACCTGCTTCTTGACAATGTCTTAATTCTAAATGAAAATAAAGGTTGTTGATGTTGTGTGCTAGTTGGTATGGTAATTTATATTAATGTGACTTTTTCTTTGTAAAGTTAAAATTTGTAAGTCTAATCTACATGAAATTTTAGGCTTGATAACATTATAATTTCAGACAGTAGAACCCAGTACTCTGTTAATGTTTGCGTACTCCTTTTTTTCCAAGTGGAAATAAGATTAGAATGCTTAATATTAAAAGGGGAACTGACAACTCCATAATTGTTGACACTCATGAAATATCATAATGATACAGATAATTTAAAACTGTGGGTAAATCTACATTAGAAAATGTGGCAGAAATTGAACTGGCTTAAGTTGTATGCTGTGTAGAGGGAAGGAAGTGGAACCAACTAGGTGATGGCAGCAAGAACTTTCCTGGGCACACATGGTCCAAAGATGAAAGGGACTATGGAACAATAAAAGAAAGCATGTAACTGTAGAGTGTAAATAGTTTACATTTTGATAACAGGAAGCTGACCAGCCTTACCATTGCCCTTAGATGTTTATATACTAATGTCATCATGTTGTCCTTTCTTAGGCAGTTTGGTTTTTATATTGTATTAATTTTATGTTGTAGGTACATATAAGCCACGGGTTCGATGTTATGACACCTATCAGTTGTCCTTGAAATTTGAAAGGTGCTTAGATTCAGATGGTGAGTGAAGTAATGACACTAATGTTTAATGTTTGTCCACACTGCTTGCTTATTTACTTTCCTGCCTAACTGCCTTCAATGGAAATGAGAAATTGTAAATCTGCCTGGTGTTGGAGGAAGAGAGATGGCTAAAGAATTGAAGCCATATTCCTTTTTTTTTTTTTTTTTTTTTTTTTTGGAGGCACAGTTGGAGGTTACAACTTGCCCAAGGTCACACGGCTAGGTTTTTGTTTGTGTGTGTTAAGTGTCTGAGGCCGGATCCGAACTCAGGTCCTTCTGACTCCAGGGACGGCGCTCTACTCACTGCACCACCTAGCCCACCCCAATGAAGCCATATTCTAACTATTTATTTTATTCTTGTTTTCCCAAAAGGGTTGAAAATTATTGAAACTAGAAATAACAACTGACTCAATACTTTTCAGAGTTTCTGTTCATTTGGTATTTCATAAAAAATGCTATTTTTTATTAAGTACAGAGAAATCCCCCTTTCTGTTGATCAGTTGACTTTAAAAATTAAAAAGAACCAGAAGAATAAAGAGAAATAAAGTGTTGTAAATTTAACTGTTTAATTGACATGATAACCTAGTGGACATGTGAGAGTGCCTTTCTTTCAAATACTGATTTAAGAATCCAGTTAGGTGGTGGGAGTTTTTGAAGTCTGTAAGCCACTTGTTTTCTTTTGTATTTGGTGTAATGTATAAATGATTAAAATAGAAATTTCATTCTGGCTTTATTATTAGGAAAGAAGGTTGGGAATCCTATAGTTATATAATTTATGAGTTGACAGATACTGTATTTTACCATATAATTGTCACAGATTTTATGCCAAATTTTTGCAAAAAAGTGGGGTGCAACCATTATGTGGATCTCTCTCTCCTTTAAATTATGCCATTATTACTTAAAAATCATTTGTTACTAAACTGTCTTTGATGCAAGATTAGGATGCATGGAGTCTTCATGAATCTGCATTGAAATTGGGAAGATTTAAATCTTGCCATATTACGTGACTTACTCATGTCATGTTGTGCCCACCTTCTCCCCTTATACCTATGGCTCTTCATCAGGTTGAGCGACAATTCTGTTAGTACTATAGTGTTATAAAAAACCATGCAAGTCAGCTTTCTGAAATATACTGACTATGAGTGTGCACTGAGAATTCGGGGCTTGCAGTGCTACTAGTGCATTAAGCAGAATGACAAACAGAATTATACCATGCAACGGTTATGTGATGAAAAGTTATAAACCAGTTTTTTGGAATGGACAATTATGAGATGCTGATGATTATGCGGTGAAATATGGGTAACCCTGATATGCAAGTGTGTATATATGAGTAAAAGCAAACATATGTATTTAAATGTAAAATATAATTTATATGCACAACACATAAAATGCAAATTTGTATATATAACACAACATGCAAATTTATATATTACATACAATATTCATTTGTATGATATGAATATTATATATATGTATTATGGATACTGTCTGTATAATTATTAAAGCTACTACTTAAATTATTAAAGCTTAAACTGCTCCAAGTCTTTTTTTTCCCCCTTTTTGGAGGGGGGAAGGTAGGACAGTTGGGGTTAAGAGACTTGCCCAAGGTCACATGGCTAGTTTTGTGTTAAGTTTCTGAGGCCAGATTTGAACTCACCTCTCCTGACTCCAGGGCCGGTGCTGTATTCACTGCACCACCTAACTGCCTTAAGGACACCTACATACCAACATATCTGTATATATTATTGTTTCCTTTGGGTTCTAGTGAATATTTTATGATTATGTATTTTTCCTCTTGTTTTTCAGTTGTAACATTTGACATATTATCTGATGATTATTCAAAGGTATGTTTAACAACATTAACTTTTAAATGATTATGTTTGGGCAGTATGAGAACAGAGAAAAGAGTACTGGGTTTTGAGTCAGAGGATCTGGATGTACACCCCACTTATCTTACCACCTCTGTGACGTTAGGCAAGTCACTTAGCTTTTCTTGGCTCAGTTTCTTTTTCTGTAAAAATAAGGTTTTAGACCACATTATTCCTGTGATATTCTAGCTCTTGCATTGTATAGAATTTTAAATGTAATATCTTATGAGCAAAGGAGCCCCCTTCCTTTGGGTGTTCCCATTGCTTTAGATAATATATAGTCATTGGAATGTATTTGGAAATATATTCCAAATATCCTCCAATACATCCTGAAATCTATACTTTCATTGTAGGTGACTCCTTTAATTGTATGTGACCATCTGTGCTTCATCTCTATCACTCTGTGACTGACATGTTTTATTCTCTTTCTGTATCTCTTTTGTAATGTTGCTGGCACACAAGTTGTTGGTTATATGCTATTTATGTCCTATTTATATCCACCATATTTTGACTATCATTACATATTTGTTATTTATTATGTATCATTTGAAGACTTTTCCTCAATCTGTTTCCATATGGCTATGCAGAATCTTTGGATTTTTATAGCACTAAAGCTATAAAAACTTCTTTTAAAGCCATTTCATTTTTAATGATTTCATTCACCTGTTTGATAGTCATTTTCTCCTGTAATTAAAATATATTGTTCCTGCTTAATCCACTTTTAAAATTATTTTAATGGCTAAATAATTTTATTGGTGCCATTTGTTTTTTACACGGTAATCATTTCCTGCTTAAAACAGTTAAGCAAAATTGATTGATGCTGAGACTCAATCTGATAAGGTATATACAATATACTCCATTCATAGCATTCCACTTGTGTATATTGAACTCAAAAAGTTGTACTTCATTATCTATTTTTGGGACCATGATTGATCATTTAGCGCAGATGGAATTTTTTATAGTATATTGTGGATAGAAGTTCATTTTGTCATTTCATCCAGTTTTCCTAAAAAAAATTTTGCTGTATAATAATTCCCCAGTGTGGTAACCTTAGATTTTAAACACTTATCTCTGGTATATACTTGGTGCTATGTCTGCCTTCTGTTTCTTTTATTTTTTTAATTTCACCTGGTACCACATGATTTGATAATTATTGCTTTCCAGCATATTCTGAAACATGACAGTAAGTCCTTCCATTATTTTTATTTTCATCCTTGGCTGTTGATAATTCTCTTTGTTTTCCCCGTATGAATTTTATCATTATATTTAGTTCTATAAAATAGTCCATTTGTATGTTAATGGACATTGTATTAAGTTTATAAACCTATCTTAGAGATTTTTTCTACATTTTTTTTTACCATTGGATTTATTTAACTGAAGGCTCAGTTTTTCCTTGTTTCTGTCAAAACATTTTTAAAGTTCATTTTTTTAGACTTTTGTTAATATCTTGAAAATTTTAATACATCTGAAAGAAGATTTCAAACTTAAGTGACTAAAATAAAAAATAATTGCAATTAAAAGGATAAACTTTAATTATTGAGGAAATTCACTTGTGGAAAACAGTTCATTTTCTACATTGAAGTCAAAGGACCTGAGAAATTCAGACTTACTGAGCAGAGAATAGTACTGTTTGGATTATAAAAGCTGACTAATTAATTAACTAATTAATATCCTTTTCTATTTCAGTTTAATATTTTTATTAATATATTTTGTTATATCATATTTATTACCTCATTTTTCTTCCTCCACCTCTCTGCCAACTCTGAAACCAAGGATAAAAAACCCCAACACATTAACTGAGTTTGTCAGGTCTAGTTTAAAAAATAAACCCACTGCCCTGTAAGGATGTTTGAATGATTACTACAAAAAAAGTGTGCTGGTTCTGAGTGACTTTTTTTTTTTTTACTTGGGTAGCCATACATGAATGATATGGAAATCTTTTAAGCTTCTGTGTAATTTTGAAAAGTGTACATTTTAGTGACATAGATTATTAATTAGTATGACACAAATAATCTGTACATGATTGTAGTCAAAGTTTAAATTTTCCTCACATGAACTAAGTTCCGTCTGTCACAGGGTAGAAATTAATATCTTGCTCCATGAGAGCTATTTTAAAATTTGTTAAAAGTTGTAAATTAAGAATGTGTTTTGTACATCTGTGTGTTGACCAAGCTCATAAATTTTCTTTTCATTGTTGAATGTTATTTACAGAATAATTGCATCATATTAACAGCGTGAGTTTAAAAGTTTGCAAAGACTTCATAAAAACCTTGTATTAATATTTATCACCTTCTTGGTTTACACAGTTAAATTAGCTTTGATTTATTTCTTTGTAGTCATCTAATTGCCACTAACTTACAGAAATATGTCCCTCAGTCAGTTCATTAGAATTAGCTTTCTTTTTTATAAAGTGACTGTGTAATCTGAATTGAGGATATTCTGGTTATGTTTTGTTTTATTTTTTTAAGCAATTGGGGTTAAGTAACTTGCTTAGGATTACACGGCTGGTTATTATTTATGTGTGGGTGCTAAAGTGCTGAGGCCAGAACTGATCCTGGGTCATCCCAACTCTAGGCTGGAGCTCTTACTGCGCCACCTAGCTGCCCCGTTTATGTTTTTCTGCTATGAAATTTTTTTTTTTTAAAGCAATTGGGGTTAAGTAACTTGCTCAAGGTTACATGGCTAGTCATTATTTATGCGTGGGTGCTCATTTTCTGAGGCCAGATCTGATCTCGGGTCATCCCAACTCTGAGGCCGGCTCTCTTACTCACTGCACCACCTAGCCATTAGGGCAATTGGGGTTAAGTAACTTGCCCAAGGTTACTAGGTTTTTGTTTGTGTGGATTAAGTGTCAGAGGCCAGCTCGGAACTCAGGTCCTTCTGACTCCAGGGCCGGCGCTCTATTCACTGCGCCACCTAGCCGCCCCTCTGCTATGAAATTTTGATTCAAAAGTATAGTAGCTGGGAGTGGCTAGGTGGCACAGTGAATAGAGTACCAGCCTTGGAGTCAGGAGGACCCGAGTTCAAATTTGACCTCAGACACTTGACACATTTATTAGCCCCTGTGACTTTGGGCAAGTCACTTAAACCCCAATTGCCCTCAAAAAAAAAAAAAGAATAAAGCATATGTTCAAAAGTATAGTAGCTCCCTATTGCCTCTAGGATAATTAAACTGCCAAACTTTTCACAACCTGGCCCAGATAAATATTCTAGCCTCACTATAGATTTCTTCCCTTCTCATACTTTATGCTTCAATCAAACTGGCTTTCTCTTTGTTCTTCATTCATGGCATGCCATCATCCTACAAGATGAGAATGCACACCCTCCTCAATTTCACCTCAAAGAATACCTGATTTCTTCAATACTAGCTCAAGTATAACTTTTCCTGGTTCCTCAATGGCTAGGGCCATGTTTCCCTAGCTGTCTTGTTTTCAGTTGGTTTGTATGAAATGTATATTCATTCTATATATACATATGTACGTGTGTGTGTGTGTGTTTACGTGTGTACACATCTTCTGGTAGAATGTGAGCTCTTTGAGAGAAGAGATTATTTTATTTTTTGTATTTTTATCCCCAGCATCTATCACAATGCCAGGCATGAAATAGGGATTGAATAAATACTTTTTGATTTATTGATGGAAAGAGTATAGAAACTTCTGGTCTATAGCATATCGATTCAAGAATCTATTCTCGTTGGTGATAACCTTCAACTCAGTACGGTATTACTAAGTGATTTCTGTGTGTAAGGTGTGATGCTAGGTGCTTGATGGTTAAAATTCTGCCTAGAGGCCCAGCAAAATGAATTCTTTGGTTATATTTTTCAGATTGTCTTCCTACACAATGACAGATATATTGAATTTCATTCACAATCAGGTTTTTATTACAAAACCAGAATACCCAAGTTTGGGAGGGATTTTTCTTATCACTATCCATCCTGTGATTTGTACTTCGTTGGTGCAAGGTATTGATTGAACCATCTATGTGGGCTTCCTCTACTCTATCCCTGATTAGCATTTGTTAAAATATCCACTAGTTGGTTATTTTTCTTAATGTTAAAATTGGAGACTAATTACATATATCATGGTAAAACCAAGTCATACTGAAGGTGGGTATTATACAGGATAAACTTTGTTCTTGAAAAGTAGTCATCTAATTTGTAATGGGTTTTTAGGAGAAAAACTTAGCTAGAAGTAGTTTTCAGAGATAGTGCTATTTTGCTTTGATTGTGTTCTTTGAACCTGACTTTCAAGTGTGTTTATGTATTTGCTCTCCTATTACCCCCCACTACTCCCTTCATGCTTTTTTCTGATTTCCTTTGTGACTGAGATGATAAATTTTCAGTATTATAGATTGGAGTTAGGATTTCAGTCTCTGGTCATAAATCTATATAGAGTGAAAGTACTGGTTCCTAGTGGGGACTTAATTTATGACTTTAATTGTCATAATGTTCTAACCAATTGAGCCAGCCAGATCCACAGTAGCATTATGCTAGTCTCACTTCTTTTTTTTTTTTTTAAGCAATTGGGGTTAAGTAACTTGCTCAAGGTTACACGGCTAGTCATTATTTATGCGTGGGTGCTCATTTTCTGAGGCCGGATCTGATCTCGGGTCATCCCAACTCCGAGGCCGGCTCTCTTACTCACTGCGCCACCTAGCCGCCCCTTTAGGGCAATTGGGGTTAAGTAACTTGCCCAAGGTTACACGGCTAGGTTTTTGTTTGTGCGGATTAAGTGTCGGAGGCCGGCTCCGAACTCAGGTCCTTCTGATTCCAGGGCCGGCGCTCTTATTCACTGCGCCACCTAGCCGCCCCTAGTCTCACTTCTTAAACCCTTTGTGAATTGATTTTGAATTTAGTTTACTAAAGTACTGCATGTATGTTTTAAAAAATAGTTTTTGTGTAAGCAGATTCACCGAAAGTGCTAATTAACCTTTCTAGAGTTTAGGATTTATTTTTTTTTTATTTTTTAATTTTTTTTTTAAAGCAATTGGGGTTAAGTAACTTGCTCAAGGTTACACGGCTAGTCATTATTTATGCGTGGGTGCTCATTTTCTGAGGCCGGATCTGATCTCGGGTCATCCAAACTCCGAGGCCGGCGCTCTTACTCACTGCGCCACCTAGCCGCCCCTTTAGGGCAATTGGGGTTAAGTAACTTGCCCAAGGTTACACGGCTAGGTTTTTTTTTTTTGTTTGTATGGATTAAGTGTCAGAGGCCGGCTCCGAACTCAGGGCCTTCTGATTCCAGGGCCGGCGCTCTATTCACTGCGCCACCTAGCCGCCCCTTAGGATTTATTTTTAATGAAAGAGATGTCATGGAGGCATTATGATGGTCAAAAGGCCTACCATTATACAATTAGTTTTAAAATTATGAAGATTTAATTTATCAAATGAGTAACTATAGCTTTTCTTTCCTAGCTCTGAAGTATACCGGTTAAATTTAGAACAAGGACGGTACCTGAATCCTCTCCAAACAGATTCTGCGTGAGTATTTCTCCAATTTAAGTAATATTTGATTTCAATCTGTAGGGGGAGCCAAAGTTAAACTTCCTAGGCTACAAGTGTCCATAAGGCAAAGGATCTGTGATTTCTTAGGTGTGGGAACTTCTTACATTAGCACAGATTACAATCCATCTATAATTTAGTCTTAAAGAATTATTTGATATTTAAGGAGGCTAAATGTCTTGCCCATATTAATAAAGGAAGAGTATGTGCTGATACACGAGTTAAAGGTAGAATTTGATCCCATGTCTTATGGACTCTGTGTTATGCTAATTCCAAGGAATATATTCTCATTGGAAGTTTTAAAAGAAGGACTTTCTACTTTCAAAAAACCCCATATAAATTTTCTAAAAATATTTTATTTCTTTCAAGTTCTAATTTTAAAAGGGGTTTAATATAGTCAAAATCAGAAAAGATTCCCCCCCCCCCCTTTTTGCATTATTCACAGTACTTTGGATGGTCCTGATTATTATTATTATTTTTTTTGCTTTTTGGAGGGCAGTTGGGGTTAAGTAACTTACCCAAGGTCACACGGCTAGGTTTTTGTTTGTGTGTGTGTTAAGTGTCTGAGGCCGGATCCTGAACTCAAGTCCTTCTGACTCCAGGGCTGACGCTTTACTCACTGCGCCACCTAGCCGCCCGGTCCTGATTAAATTAAGAAATTTTTGCATTTGACTTTGTTAACAAATTTGGTTGATAGTCACCCATAGGTGCAAAGCTGGAAGAAACTTTAGAGGTCAGCTAGTTAAACCTGTTCACATTATAAATGAATAAACTGAGACTTAAAGCCATGTCGTGATTTGATTAAGGTCCCACAGACAGAATGTAACAGAGTCAGGATTTGAATACAGAGCTTGAAATTCCAGATCCAGCATTCTTTATTAGGGGACAAACATTTTAAAAGATCTGCATTCTTTTGTTTCTCATATAAAGAAGAGTTTTCCAAGTGTGAATATAAATATATATATTTTTAAAACTACTTTGGGAGGATTCTAAAATGAAGAGAGTAAAATAGGGATGGAAAACAAGTAAATGATTATTTTCTTTCTGGTAAGAACTTTCAGCTCAGCCTTGACTTGATCATCTATTTGATAGTTCTATTTTAAAGACATTAGTTTCAGAATACATTATTTGATTAACAAAAAAGTATTATACACTCTGCATATGTAATAATTTCAACAAAGGATTAAGTCAATCATTTTATCGTCTTCAGAATCAGATCATAGGACTTTAAGCTAAAAAGAAAAAGAACTTAGAGATCATATTTTACAACTCCTTCATTTTGCAGAGGATGAATATGAAATCTAGGGAAGTTAATAGCTTCTCCAAAGGCACACCTGTTTAAGTAGGAGAGCTGAGTTTTGAATATGGGTTTTGTGATTGTAATTTTATAGCCTTTTCCTTATACCATGCTGTCTTTTCCAATAGCTTTAACTTGGAATTCTCAGTTTCTCACAGTATCTCATGGAATGTTGACTCTTCCATGTCATTGACAACTTCATATTTTATTATGTCTTCATTTATTTAAAAGTCATATAGAGAAGACAGAATGCTTTTTTAGGCATGAGATGACCTTGGTTCTTATTCTTCTTTGTTCAAAAAAGACCACTAGCATATCAATGAGCTTTCTTGTGACTCCACTTTCTCTTTTGTAAATAAGCATAGTATGTCAAACTGACTTCATTCTACAGAATTTTTGTAGAGGCTTGATCTTTTAAGGGTTTTGTGTGCCAAAAGGAATGAGTGTTAACAATCATTTTCTTCTTTACTATTGTAGAGAGAACAATGTTTGTGACATAAATCCCATGCATGGCTTGTTTGCCACAGGCACAATAGAGGTAAGCATTTCAGTGTTATGTTTTTGTTTTGAAAGAAATACAGTATGGCTTTGTAGGGAACCTTTGCAGAAAGTCTGCTAGTACTATTGATACCTACCCTTGTTCAGTGTTACAGAACAAATGAAGTTTCCTTGGTGATACATTTATTACAAGTTCCCACATACATGTACGTTTACTTAGAGAGGGATGTGTGTGTACATACGTGCGTGTGTACATGCATGCATAGATACATACATAGTATTTTAGATATCAAAAGTAAAGGAAATATAGGCTAGACAAGACATTGGTTACATGCTGGTAATGTTCCTTTCAACAAGTTTTCTTTATGATTTTGGATCTTTTATCCTTATAATTACGGAATCTTTATGATCATGGGCAAGCAGTTGCACATTTCTGAACCTTAGCTTCCTTATCTACAAGACAGGGTAGAATAATTTCATTATCTACTTCACAAAGTTGTGAGGAAGAAACAAAACTTTAATATGTTACAGAAATGTTAATAGTCAGTTCTTCTGGAATGAGAAGCTTCTTTCCTTGTCCCCTTATATGAATTTCTGGGCAAGTTATAACTTCTCTCTTATTAATTAGTCTTTACTTTGCTCACTATATATCATAAGGATATTTTTGTGTGGTGTTAATTACAGTCTCTGAAGTATATTTGATGATGCTTTTACTTCTAAGGCAAGACAGATTTTCTAATAGATGATTAATTTCTCTTGTGTAGGGTAGAGTTGAATGCTGGGACCCTAGAACCCGAAATCGAGTTGGACTCTTAGACTGTGCTTTAAGCAGTGTCACAGCTGATACAGAGTAAGTAAAAGAAATTGACTTGAATTTTTGAGGCAAAGTATAGTCTGTGGCGTTACCCATGCGTATTTCAAGCTAAAGCAAAATAATACATAGTAAAATCCTTAGAAAATTTCCAAGTATGAAGTGTCAAATGTGATAGGTTCATATCTTTATTTTTTCTTTTTAAAAACAACTTCTATAATAGAACTCTGTTGATTTGAGTAAAGGTTAACAAAAAGTCTAAAGTAGAAACTTACTTTTATAAAGCACTTGGCAGGCCGTCCTAATTGGTTGAAATGGAATTTCTAAAACAATGATAACAGTTTAAGAAATGGCTTTCCTAGTCTGCAGCACCTGGAAATTAAAAGTGAGTTGCAGTGGAATAGACTGCTTTAGTAATTAGTGAGATCTCCATTACCGGGGGTCTTTAGTGGAACCGGGATGACCACTTGGCATGAATGATGTTATGGGAATTCATGTTCACATATCAATTGGAATAGAATGTCCTCTGTAATTACATTCATTATAATGAAATTTTGCCTATAAGCATTATTATTACTATTTTTTTGTAAAGACATGACATCTTGGGCAGCTAAGTGGCACGGTGGATAGACCACTCATCTTTATGAGTTCATATCTAGCCTCAGATACTTGCTAGTTGTGTGACCCTGGGCAAGTCACTTAACCCCAGTTGACTCCAAAAAGAAAAAGAAATTCCATCTTCTACCTGCAATTTGTCCAGCTAAGAGTTTTCTCTTATTAAACTTTAGTAGGAGACTTGATGTAATGAGGTAAGGATGGTGCCTCATTTACATATCATTTTTTGTGGTAGGCCAAAAGGCGTTCCCTTTTGGAACTAAAATTACTTAGCAGAATGAAAGGAGTTTAGTGTATATTTAATTTCCCGTATGACTTGAACCACAGAGTTGCAAGGTTGGAAGGGACCTGCCTGATCACTTGGTCCAAATCATGCCTAAATCATTAGTTTTGTCTCCAAAAGTCCTGTAGGCTATTCATTAAAGTAATTTTCTTTAAGAATAGTACTTTATTAGGGAGCTGTCCAGTTGAAGCTAATTTAGGGGAAGCTGTAAAACAGGACTCATCTTTTTAGTTTCAGCCATTAAAAAAAAAAACAAAACAAATTATGTAGTACGCAACTGCTATAAGTTACCTTAGACTCTTAATGAGGTTTGAATCCTTTTTCTCCCAATTTTTTGAAACTTTTACCTGGCCCAGACTAAGTCTCTTCATTTGTACTTCACATTCCATAATCCTTTGGTACTGGCTTGAAACATACACACACTGACACACACACACACACACACACACACACACACACACACACACACACACACTTCATAATTTTGAATATATTTTTTATGGTCAAAGAATCTAATTCACTTATTTACTGTGTGACCATAGGCAAGTGATTTAATCTTTCTGAATTTCAGTTTCTCCATTTGCAAAATAGGTATAGAAATATTTGCATATTTATTCCCCAGGGTTGTTCGGGAAAAGCACTTTAAAAACTTGAAAATGTGAATTGTTATCACTACTTCTGTGATGAAAAGTTTTCTTTGTTCCCTTGTATGACTTACTACATAAGTTTAAACTTTTCTCCTTATTAATTAGTCTTTACCTTTAGGTTGTTTGGAGGGAAATTTGGGAGGGCTCTAGGAGGTTCCTTCCTCACTCCTCCATCTTGGCATTAAACATTTTAAAATGCTTTTTAGTATATTTTGACATCTGGCACTGTTAGATCCCTCTCCTTCCCATTTCTTTTCATTATTTCTTTTGAGATTTTTGACTTTCTTTTTATGTGAATTTCATAATTTTTTTCCTAGTTCTATAAAGTAATCATTTGATAGTTTATTTAGTTTGGCATTGAATAAGTAAATTTTTTACATAGTATTGTCTTTTTTATTATATTGGTCCATGCAACCCATGAGCAAATAATATTTTTCAGTTATTTAGGTCTGTATTTCTGTAAAAATTTGTTTAAGCTGCTTTTAATCCTAACTGCATTTAGCAGTAGTCTTTGGGGCTCAGGAGCCTCCAGCTTTTATAATCTAGAAAAAATTTTTCTCCTTTACTTCCTTTACTAGCAGTGGTTGATTGGCAGTTAGCAGATCCATGCCAGACCCTAATTAATGATTACAGCTTGCCAAGCCTCAGCCTTGGATCACTCCCCCCATTTGTCACCTTTTCTCTTACATGTGTGTTGCTGAATGAAGGTAAAGAAAATCATGCAACTTTTTTTACTTGGGTTCAAGTACAAATTTTTGTTATATAACCTCAAGCAGGCCCTTACTGTTGGTAGACATTCCTCACTGTCCCACTCTCCACCAAGGCTCTTCCAAACCTTTTCATCCCTCCTCAGGCCTCCCAAGGCTCCTCTTTCTTTCACCTTTTCAGCTGAGAACCTTGTCTCATATTTTACAGAAGAGATTGAGAATTTAAGACTAGCTCCCTGTTTCTTCCTCTTTCTCATCTCTTGTTACTCAAGAGCCTTCTGCTGTTTATCTCCTCTGTTATTGGTCTCACATGAGATGGCCTTACTCCTTGCCAAAACTACCCTTTACCTGTTCAAGAAATCTTATTCCATCCCATCTCTAACAGATTGTCCCCTCTGTCATCCCTACTCTATCACTTATATTAGTTTCTCTTTACTAGCTTATTCCCTACTGCTTACAAGTTTGCCCATGTCTCTGCCATCCTAAGAAAACCTTTACTTGGTCCTTCATCTCTACTATCATCCTAACTTTCCTCTGCCCGTTGTGGCTAAATTCTTCAGAAAATCTCTCTGTAATCGATGCCACCACTTTCTTCTTTTTTAAAAAATTTATCAATCAATCAATTAACTTTTTGGTTTTCAACATAAATTTCCACAAGATTTTGAGTTACAAATTTTCTCCCTGTCTCTCCCCTACCCCCCATCCCAAGATAGCAAGCATACTGAGTAACTCTTCCCCCAATCTGTTCTTTCTTATATCCTTCCCCCATCCTCCCCCCCCACTTTACTTTCTTGTAGGGCAAGATGGATTTCTATACCCCATTGCTTCTATCTCTTATTTCCCGGTTGCATGTAAAAAACAGTTTTTAACATTTGTTTTTAAAACTTTGATTTCCAGATTCTTTCCCTTCTTCCCTCCTCACCCACCCCCCTGGGAAGATAAGCAATTCAATATAGGTTGTACATGTGTAGTTCCACAAAACATTTCCATGGTAATTATATAGTGAAAGACTGTATTTCCCTTCATCCTATTCTACCCCGCCATTTATTCTTTTTCTACTTTGACCCTGTCCCTTTTCAAAAGTGTTTCTAACTACCCTCTCCCCCAATCTGCCCTTTCTTCTATCATCCCACCTCTTATCCCCTTGCCCCCTATTTTCCTGTAGGGTAAAATAAATTGAGTGTGTATGTTATTCCCTCCTTAAGCCAAATCCAGTAAGAATAAGGTTGACTCATTCCCTTTCACCTTCTTGCTCTTCCTTCCCCTCCATTGTAACAGTTTTTTCTTGCCTCTTTTATGTGAGATAATTTACCCTATTCTATTTCTCCCTTTCTCCTTCTCCTAATATATTTCTCTTTCGCCTCTTAATTTTATATTTTAGATGTCATCCTTTCTTATTCAACTGATCCTGTGCCCTCTATGTATACAGGTACACACATACACATACATATGTATCTACATGCACATATACCCTTCTATACATGCATATATGTATGTATACATATATATTTCTTTCAACTAGCCTCATACTGACAAAATTCTCATGAGTTACAATTATCATTTTTCCATGTAGAAATGTAAATAGTTCATCTTATTATAATATAATCGTAAGTTCTTTATGATTTCTTTTTCCTGTTTACCTTCTAATGCTTCTCTTGCTTCTTGTATTTGAAAGTCAGATTTTATGTTCCGCTCTGGTTTTTTCATCAAGAATGCTTGAAAGTCCTCTGTTTCATTGAATGACCATCTTTTCCCCTGAAATATTATACTCAGTTTTGCTGGGTAGATTATTCTTGGTTTTAATCCTAGCTCCTTTGACCCCCAGATTATCATATTCCAAGCGCTTTAATCCTTTAATGTAGAAGCTGCTAGATCTTGTGTTATCCTGATTGTGTTTCCACAATACTCAAATTATTTCTTCCTGACTGCTTATAATATTTTCTCCTTGACCTGGGAACTCTGGAATTTGGCTATGATATTTCTAGATGTTTTCTTTTGGGGATCTTTTTCAAGAGGTGATTGGTAAATTCTTTCAATTTCTGTTTTGCCCTCTGGTTCTAGAATATCAGGGCAATTTTCCCTGATAATTTCTTGAAGGATGATGTCTAGGCTCTAAATTTTTGATCATGGCTTTCAGGTAGTCCAGTAATTTTTCAGTTATCTCTCCTGGATCCATTTTCCAATGAGATATTTCACATTGCCTTCTATTTTTTCATTTGTTTGGATCTGTTTTATAGTATCTTGATTTCTCATAAAATCATTAGCTTCCATTTGCTTCAGTCTACTTTTGAAGGAATTATTCTCTTCAGTGAGTTTTTGAAATTACTTTTCCATCTGACCAATTTGGTTTTTTAAAGCATTCTTCTCATCATTGGCTTTTTGGGCCTCTTTCACCATTTGAGTTAGTCTATTTTCTTAAGGTGTTATTTTCTTCAGTCAGGCTGTTGGTTCTCTTTTCATGATTTTCTTGCATCATTCTCATTTCTCTTCCCAGTTTTTCTTCTACTTCTCTTACTTGATTTTCAAAATCCTTCTTGAATTCCTCCATGGCCTGCGACCAGTTCATATTTTTCTTGGAGGCTTTTGATGCAGGAGTTTTGACTTTGTTGTCTTCTTCTGGTTCTATGTTTTGATCCTCTTTGTCCCTCAAAAAGGATTCTATGGTCTGATTGCTCCTCCTGTTTGCTCATTTTGCCAGCCAGTTATTTGACTTTTGAGCCCTTTGCCATGATAGAACTCTGCTTCCAGAGTGGAGAGTACTATGTCTCAAATTTCTTGGGTTTTGCACAGCTGTTTTTAGAGGTTTTTTTCCCCAGGCATCTGCCTCTGAACTTTGTGGAGGACTTTCTCACCATAGCCTCAACAAGTTCTGTCACACCAGTACTCCTCACCCCAGGACCACCACCCAAGACTATGATCCAGATCCAAGAAGGGCAAAGCAAGAGAAGAATCCTGCCTCAGTGCCAGTAGAGAGATTTCTGCAAATGCTCTATAGACAGTCACTTGGTCTCCCTACAATCTGTAGGCCTGGAGCCAGAAGCAGCCCCGGGAGTAGGGGCCAGACTACGCTCTTCTCTCACCCAGGATCAACAGGATTCTCCCCTGACCTTTTACCTTCCCTTTGGTGTTTATGGGTTGAGAAGTCTGGAAACTGCCATAGCTGCCAGTGATTCACTCTCCTGAAGTCTGCTTAGGTTGGTCTGTGCCACTGGCTAGGCCCACAGGACTGGTGTGGCTCCAGTCTAGTGCAATAGAACCTTTCTGTGGGCCTGCCAGGCTGCCTTCAGTGGGTTCTGGAGCTCTGTTGGAGGTGGCAAGCTGCTGCTTTTACTCTGTTATCTTGGCTCCACCCACCCACCCTCCTCTTCTTCTCAGTCTCTTCTTAACCCCTGGTTAAGATGGTTTTCATCCTTATCATTTTCCTGTAACTATTTTCTCCAAAGTTACCCCTTGGCTACCAAATCTGATACCCCTTTCTTAACCCTCCTTCTCCTTGACCTCTCTGCAGCCTTTGACACTGCTGTCATCCTCTCCTTGATAATACCTTCTCTCCAGGTTAGGGAGACACCGTGCCCTCCTTTTCCTCCTCCTCTCTGTCTGACCACTCCTCATTTTCCTTTGCTGGGTCCTCATCCAGAGCATGTCCTCTAACCATAGATGCTCCTCAGGGTTCTGTCTTGGACCCTTGTATCTTCTCTCTCTCCCTAACTTCACTTGGTGATTTCATCAGCTCCCATGCACTTAATTACCATCTCTGTGCTAATGATTTTCAAATTGAGTTATTCTACTTCTGCTGACCTCTAATCTTGCATCTCAAACTGCCTTCCAGACATTTTGAACTGGATGTCCGGCAGACAGCCTAAACTCGATATGTCCTAAACAGTACTCATTATCTCTTCTACTCTCCCCTCCCCCTGCCACCACTTCCCCCTTCCCTATTATTGTTGAGGGCAATACCATCCTCCCAGGCCCTCAGGCTCCCAGTCTAGGAGTCATCATGGACTCCTCACTTTCATTCCCCATATCCAAGCTGTTTTCGAGGCCTGTCAATATTTCACCTTTGCTGCATCTCCCTTCTTTCTTCTGCCGCTGCTCTGGTTCAGACCCCCATAACCTCAGGACTGGGCTTTTGCAATAGCCTGTTGATCAAGTATCTCTCTTCTCAGTCCATCCTCTGTTTAGCCACCAAAGTGATTTTCTAAAGGACAGGGTCAATCATGTCACCCTCTTACTCAGTAAACTCTAGTGGCCTCCTATTGTTCTCAGTATCAAATACAAAATGCTCTTTTTGGCATTCAAAAAACATTATAACTTTCATCCCCTCCTTGTCTTTCCAGTCTTCTCACACTTTACTCCCTGCCACATACCCTTTGAACCAGTGATGCTGACATTCTGGCTGTTTCATGAACAAGACCCTCTCTCTCTCGATGGGAGGCATTTTCTCTAGCTGTCCTCCATGCCTCGAGCAGTCTTGCTCTTTAATTCTGTCTACTGACTTCCCTGATTTCCTGTAAGTCCCAGCTAAAATGCTATCTTCTACTGGAAGTGTTTCCCAACTCCTCTTTTTTTTTTTTTTTTTTTTTTAAAGCAATTGGGGTTAAGTAACTTGCTCAAGGTTACACGGCTAGTCATTATTTATGCGTGGGTGCTCATTTTCTGAGGCCGGATCTGATCTTGGGTCATCCCAACTCCGAGGCCGGCGCTCTTACTCATTGCGCCACCTAGCCGCCCCCCAACTCCTCTTAATTCTAGTGCCTTTCCTCTGCTAATTTATTTCCTATTTACCCTATAATAGCATAAATAGCTTGTATACATAAGATATATAGGATAATTGGCTTATGCATATGTAAGACATAGCACATTTTTATATATTTGCATATTGTCTTCTCCATTAGATTGGAAATTTTTTTGAGGGAAGGAACTGTCTTTTGCTTCTTTTGGTATCCCGAGTGCTTAGCACAGTGCCTGGTACATAGTAGGTACTTAATACATGTTTATTGATTGAATTCAAGGCAGCCTCAGAAGGTAATTTTGAGAGGTCCAGAAAGAAAAAAATCTAAATTAACTACTTTACTTTCTCCTAGTATGCCATTTGTGCCACTACTAAGAATATTTTAAAAATCAGTTTTTAGTAGCTTGTGTTTATAAAAAGTTTGTGCATGCCCACATGGATGATTGTATATCTGGTTAACACTTTAACTCATAAATATTGCATAGTTTTTATAATACACATGCATATGTACACAATATATATTACATTGTATAGTAAGATTTTAATTTTCATCATTGTTATACTATAGCTCTTAGTAGGTTTTTGTTTTTTGTTTTTGCCAATTGCCTTTGAACTTATGTCATAATAAATAAAGCTCAATTTAATTTTGGTTTCCTTTTGTGTTACTTTTTAAAAAAAAATTAAAGTTATTTTTTTTTCTCTCTTTGAATCTTAGAATTGTGTTGTTAGAAGAGATTTGAAGGTTGTCTGGTTCAGGTTGTGAGGCGCAGGGGGAAAGCACCCAAGCTGAGGCTGTGGGACCTGGATTCAGATCATGCTTGTGTGTAGCCTTGAGTCAAGTCACTCTTCCTCTCTGGGTCTCAATCTCTTCATCTTTGAAATGATGTGGTTGCACTAGAGGATCTATGAGGTCCTTTCCAGCTCTAGATCCCATAATATCCTCCTTTCACAGAGACACAGCTTCAATATTTGTTATTTGACATGTTGGAGTCTAAAAATATTTCTTAATAATTTAGGCAGTTTCTTTTGTAGCCTTTGAATTAAATAACCACTAAAGAGAAGCTGATTTTGGCTGGAGCTGGTGGTAAAATATTGAAATGTTCAGCTGATTTTCCTAAAGTGCATGTCCAAATGTGCCTCCCCTCCTTTCCCCCCAAAAAAGCAAACCTAAAAATCTCTGGGGGCTTCCTGTTGTCTCCAGGATCAAATACAGATTCTTCCGTTTGGCATTTGAAGTTCTTTATAGCCTGCCCCCCCTCTACCTTTCTAGTGTCCTTACATTTTATTCCCACCCCATAGTCTTCCTCCAGTGCCTTCTTGTTGTTCCTCAAACAAGACACTTCCTTCTCTTGGCTCCAGGCATTCTCTTAACCATTCCTCATGCCAGGAATGTTCTCTTCCCTCTTTTCTTTTAAGTCCCAATTAGAAATTTCCTAACCCCTCTTAATCCTAGTTCCTCTTTTAAATATTTCCTGTTTATACTATCTTTAGCCTATTTGTTTACTTGTTGTCTTCTCTGTTAGATTGTGAGCTCCTTGAGAGCAGGTGCTGTCTTTTGCCTCTTTGAATTGCCAACATTTAATATAGTGCCTGACACATAATAGGCACTCAATCAATGTTTATTGATTGGTTAGGAATGTACCTTTCAGCTCTGTGCCTCTGAGTTCCATGGGCAATGGAGGAGAAAGCACTACCTCATTAATCTTTTGGGATTTAGGATGTAGACTTTATTGTTTTTAATAGTAAACTTTAAAGTTTTTTGCTTTTTTTTTTTTGAGGGCAATTGGGGTTAAGTAACTTGCCCAAGGTCACATGGCTAGGTTTTTTTTTGTGTGTGTGTTAAGTGTCTGAGGCCGGAACCGAACTCAGGTCCTTCTGACTCCAGGGTCGGCGCTCTATTCACTGCGCCACCTAGCTGCTCCTCTTTAAAGCTTTTTTAAAAAAACATCAGTCATTACTATATATACATCTTTTTTTTTTGTCTCCCATAACCCCTTTAACCCTTCTTTATAAAAAAGCAAAATGGATTGTATGTAAATGATGTAACAGCTGTGCCTGACTGTCTATGCAACATCCTTCCACCCCTCTAATCCCTCATCTTTCTACTGATAACAGTAATGAGTATTTTATCCTTTGTTTTTCAGAAATCAAGATTGGTCATTTAGATTACTCCTGAGTTTTATTTTCCTTTAGGGTACATTTTTTTTATGTTCTCTCTCTTTTTTTTTTTGGAGGGGGGAGGACAGGGCAATTGGGGTTAAGTGACTTGCCCAAGATCACACGGCTAGTAAGTGTTAAGTGTCTGAGGCTGGATTTGAGCTCAGGTCCTCCTGACTCCAGGGCCAGTGCTGTATTCGTTTCGCCACCTAGCCACCCCTACTATTATTGTCAATGTGTATTTTGTCCTCTTCTGCTTACTTCACTATGTATCAGTTTATACAAGTGTCTTTGCAGATGACTTGATTACACTTGTGTAACTTGTGTAACCCTAATTTCCCTTTTGATTTCCAGTCTTGAACTTTTGTCTGTTAGACATCTTGAACTGGATGTCCTTTAGACATTTCAAATTAAACATGTCCAAAATTGAATTCATTATCTTCCCTTTCACCCTCCTCCCTAGTACCTCTTATCTTCCTAACTTTCCTATTACTATCACCATCCTTCCAGATTACCTAGTCTCAAAACCTGGGGGTTAATCTTTGACTCTCACACTCTTGCTCCACAGAGTCTAATCCAGAAGTCCTCCAAGTCCTGTTTTTTCTACCTTTGTAACATCTCTTATATACAACTCTTCTTTCACACTGCAGTTACCCTGGTACAGGCCCTCATCACCTTGTGCCAGGATTATTGAAATAGTCTGTTGGCTGGTCTTCTCTCACATCTCTCCCTATTCTAGTACATCTGTACTGAACTGTCAAATTAATCTTCCTAAAGCTAAGGTGGTCTAACCATATCACTCTTGTTACCTAGAGGATTAAATATAAAATTCTTTGACTTTTAAAACCCTTCATAACCATGCCCCTTTCCTATTTTTCCAATCTTCTTATACCTGTCCCTTCTGCATACTCTTTGATTTAGTTACACTGACCTCTTTGCTCTTCCATGAATAAGACATTCCATCTCCTGACTTGAAGTATTTTCACTGGCAGGCTATCCCGTGGGGACTGTTAGAGGCAGCCACTGGTAAGCACAAGGGTCCTTGAACCCAGTAATAGTCAACTTGGTGCTGTACCCTTCCCCACTCCCACCACTCTCTTTTTTTAAACTTCTATTCCTCTTTCTTCTGGTCTACTAGAATGCTTATTCTATGCCATACTGCTTTTCTTTCTAATGCTGTTAGCATTAACTAGACTGGAAGCAGATCCAGAATTTGGTACTATTATACGTTACCTCTTTATAGCATGATTAAAATGGAGTATATTATCATGTTGAATCTTTTAATTTGATTTTGCAAATTTCAAAAATGTTAAAATGTCCTAGATGATTTCTTGTTGATAGCTAGTATAATATATTAGAAAGAATGCTGCTTTATCTTTCATAATGTATGTTTATATTTGCTGCTTAAACTAAAAATAAAAAGTGATTTCCGTCCCCCCCCCACCCCCTCCACACACACTGGATTTATAAATCTCATAGTGTTGCTCAGAGGTTCTCTTAAGGTGTTAATATACTAGTTATTTTGAAGGATTCTTGGTCATTGTATAAATGAGCACACATTATGTCTTTCAGGATAGACAGTTTGCCTACAATCTCAGCCCTGAAATTTAATGGTGCTTTGAACATGGCAGTTGGAACATCTACAGGGCAGGTAAATATGTCACAAGTTGAAACTGCAATTTATTCAGTCTTTGTGCACATGACGTGGAAGATACCAAATATTAAAATTGTTCACAAATAGCTATTTATGTTTCAGAGTTCATGACTAGTATTGATGAAAGTTACTTGACTTAGATCCAGCCTAATGGATATATTAACTATTCTCTTAAAACTTTTTCTGTATTAACTTGATCACTAGAAAACTATATTCTTTGGTCATTATCTCAACTTCTATAGAAATTACTCCACTGAGTTAACATTTGTTGCTATAGTTTCAGTTTTCCATAGGCTTACATATTTAGTAATGATAGAACCCTTGAGATTATCTTATCTACCTTCCTTCTGCATTTTTATAGATGAAGTATGGGGAGAACTTTTGTGATTTGTCACATAGGTAGTAAATAGAAGAACCGAATTTGAACCAAGGTCCTCAGAATGTGAATCTTATTTCTGTCTACTTCTCCCAAGCTGCTTTCATAGAGGGAGTCAATATAAGAAACATCTATTTGATTTTGTCATTACAAAATCACTTTGAAGATAAATCTTGATGATTCTACTTAAGGGCCATTTATCCTTATGATAAATTCCTCCTCCATTTCAGTGTCAGGAAAAAGTATGTCTATCCTGAAGAATTTGGATTTTTTTTTTAATTATGAAATATTGTGAAATCTATAAAACACAGTGTGTTTTCTTTTGTAACTTTGCAGCCAGGCAACTCAGAGCTAAATTTAGGACTCAACTGAAGTAGCTTTACTTACAATAATCTAGCTTTATTAATTACTTGGCTTTTTACTCCTTTTTCTTATGTTTTTCATTTTTCTATTTTAGGTTTTTTAATTTTGTAGGGACCTTTTCATTCATTTAGGAAACAGATATTATATGGTTTATTGATTTTTTTTCTTAGCATACATACTTATTTGTTTTTTTTCTTTTTGGAGGGCAATTGGGGTTAAGTAACTTGCCCACGATCACACGGCTAGGTTTTTGTTTGTGTGTGGTAAGTGTCTGAGGCCGGATCTGAACTTGGTTCCTTCTGACTCCAGGGCCAGCGCTCTACTCACCATGCCACCTAGCTGCCCCAATACATACTTATTTGGGTGAAGCAAAAGGGGCTTTTCCTTTCAGTGTTCAGGTACTTCCCAGATATAAGAAACTTTTCAATGGTGAGATCAAGTCCAGCATTTATTAGGGAATACCAATCATTGGTGGAAAAAGCATAAAAGATCTGTTTTTAATCACATTGGAAAGATTTTCTTTTTGGCTTAATTTATTTGTTAAACATTTTGCTGAATAGAATATTAATAGTAAAAATAATTAGGCAAGTGCCAGCCTGTTCAAAATCTAAAATATTTTCTTTTAGTTTTCTTTGTTGTTGTTTTGGTTATTCTAGTTTTTTGGGGGGCAAGGCTAGTTTTTTATAGCATAGGCAGCTTTAACTTTTTTTTCTTTGTCTTGAAGGTTTTGTTGTATGATCTTCGCTCTAGTAACCCCTTATTGGTTAAGGATCACCAATATGGTCTAGCTATTAAATCAATCCAGTTCCAGAATTCATTAGACTTAGTTTTATCTGCAGACTCTCGAATCATCAAAATGTGGAACAAAGATACAGTAAGTATTATAGTGTTGAATTTTTACTCCTTCATTTGCCTCTTTTGATAGCATTTTGAAAAAATGTTTATTCTTAGAGATTGTTAAGAGCTGATTTAGAAAGCTCTAGCAGGAAGTTAACTACTACGCTATAGATAAGGTCTGTGTATAGATAGTAGAGTCATTACTCTTTGCTTTTTATGTGCTATTGAATGCAGTTTTTAATTTTCAAAAGTGAACATAAGGTTTAAAAATGTTTAGGTCAGTGAAGAGCCCATGGGTTTTCCATTAAAGAGACTATTTCTTGAATCCCATAAAGTAGTTTTTAGACCCTGAAGTTCTCTTTCATCTTTATGAAAGCTAACTATGTGTTCAGAATCTTTCTGTGATCATCCCTTTTTTCTTTTTTTTAAGAAAAAATATTTATTTTTAGTTTTCAGTGTTCCCTTCCATAAACTTTTGAGTTTTTAATTTTCTCCACTCACTTCCCTCTTCTTCTCTTTCCTCCCCAAGATGGACTGCAATGTGATGATGGCTCTACATATACATTCTTTTTTTTTTTTTTTGCTTTTTGGAAGGCAATTGGGGTTAAGTAACTTGCCCAAGGTCACACGGCTAGGTTTTTGTTTGTGTGTGTTAAGTGTCTGAGGCCAGAACCGAACTCAGGTCCTTCTGACTCCAGGGCCGGCACTCTACTCATTGTGCCACCTAGCCGCCCCTCTACATATACATTCTTAATAAGAATATTTTCACATTAGTCATGTTGTGAAGGAGAATTAGAACCAATGGGAGGAACCACGAGAAGAAACGAAACAACAAGGAAAAGATTTTTCTTTTCATCTGCATTCTGACCCCATAGCTCTTTCTCTGGGTGAGGACAGCATCTTCCATCATGAGTCTTTTGGAGTTGTCTTAGATCCTTTCATTGCTGAGAAGAGCCAAATCTATGAAAGTTAGTCATTGCACATGTCGCTGTTATTGTGTACAATGTTCTCTTGGTTCTGCTCACTTCACTTAGCATGTAAGTATTTCCAGGTTTTTCTCAAGTTGGCCTGCTCATCACTTCTTATAGCACAAATTAGTATTCCATTACATTCTTATACCACGACTTGTTCAGCCATTCCCCAGTTGATGGGCATCCCCGTAATTTCTAGTTCTTGGCTAACACAGAAAGGGTTGCTATAAATATTTTTGTACATGTGGGTCCTTTTCCCATTTACATGATCTCTTTGGGATACAGCCCTAGAAGTGGTATTGCTGGGTTAAGGGTATGCATAGTTTTGTAGTCCTTTGGGAATAGTTCTGAATTGCTCTCCAGAATGGTTGGATCAGTTCACAACTCCACCAGCACTGCATTAGTGTTCTAATTTTCTCACATCATCTCCAACATTTACATGATCATCTTTTTTAATTGTATATTTCCTTTTCTGTCAGAAACTTGGAAAAAATCAGTAAGTCCATAAAAACTAAGTTCTTTTCTTTTTCTCCAATTTCTATTTCCATTTCTTTTCTAGGAATAAGTGTTTTGTGGGAGGACAGGAGTGTCTTGGTTTTTAAATGGGGTAAAAAATATGTACAGTGGAGGTGGCTTGGGAGACTTATCTGAATTGAATTAGTTCTAAATTCAGAAGCTTTTATTCAAAAGAACTTTGGGAATTGTTTCTTATTTCTGTAGTCTTTCTTAGAGTTAAGAAAATACTGCTTTTGCTCTGCTGGCTAACTTAGTTCCTTTTCTCCATTTTCATTTTTTGGGTTTTTTTTTGGAGGGCAATTGGGGTTAAGTGACTTGCCCAAGGTCACAAGGCTAGGTTTTTGTTCGTGTGTGCGTTAAGTGTCTGAGGCCGGATCCGAACTCAGGTCCTTCTGACTCCAGGGCCGGCGCTCTACTTACTGCACCACTTAGCTGTCCTCTCTTCTCCATTTTCATGGCAGGGCTGTATGATATGGAAAGAGACACTTGTTCCTCTTTTATCATCTTATTTTTCTCCCTTTAGAACCTACTTCTAGTGGGTTCTGTGTGCCTGGTGATATTATCATCATTCTCCCATTCACCCACACTTAAGATACTTCTTATCTTCCAAGACTTTGTCTAAGTACTGTGTCCTTTGGGAAGCTTTCTCTGATTTCTCCTCCATCCCCGAAGATGGTGAAGTAAATCTCTTTTCTTTCCACTCAGTCTTTTTTTTTTTTTTTTTAAAGCAATTGGGGTTAAGTAACTTGCTCAAGGTTACATGTCTAGTCATTATTTATGTGTGTGTGCTCATTTTCTGAGGCCGGATTCGATCTTGGGTCATCCCAACTCTTGAGTCTAGCGCTCTTACTCACTGCGCCACCTAGCTGCCCCTTCCACTCAGTCTTATATAGCAATTTGTCTCTTCCATATTGCTTTTTGCATTTGACTTAATTATGAATTGTTTGTTCATGTCTTACTTCCCTTACCAAGTTGTAAGCTTCTTGATAGTAAAGATTATCCTTCACTTTGTATTCTCAGTGGCTGCTGCAGTTCCTTGCACATAATAAGGTCTTAATAATTTATATTTTATTGAATTTCTACCTTTGAAAACACCTACCTTCTAGTTTTACAGCTTTTAAAAAAGCCATAAGATAACTCTTCTTCCTTGCCCCACCCTGCTCCCTCTCTTACTATAGAAAATGGCTACGGCCCAGAGCCATCCTTTAATTTTAAATGACAGTTATAAAAGTTGGAAGGAGCTTCAAAATTTACACCATGATAGCCTTATTTTAAATTGTTGAAATAAATTTTATTTGGCTTTTGGGAGGTATTTATGAATAAATATTTCTTCTAGACTAACACATAAACTATTTAACTTTTCTGTCTTCATTTGTTGATTTCCTCTTTGCGATTTTTTGGAGGGCAATTGGGGTTAAGTAACTTGCCCAAGGTCACACGGCTAGGTTTTTTCCTTTGGGTGTGCATTAAGTGTCTGAGGCCGGATCCGCATGACTGTTTTTTTTAATAGTTATTTTATGACTTACTTGATTTCATTTTCTGAGATTGGATCAAGTAAGATTTCAGGTTCACATTTTGTTAATTTGCACATTATTTTGTATTTTTGTAGGCAATTAAAAAACTCCTCTCTTGCTAGTATATAATTGTGTATAACAGGTTCAGATAATTTAAAAAAAGTGATCTCATGATTTTTGCCTTGTTCGTTTTAATTTTTTGGTAATTTGATATTCCTCCTTTTTGAACTGGTTAATGAACACTATTTAATTATTGGACATTTATTAAGTACCAGTTAATTTAAACATGATGTATTTTGTAAATAATGCATATTTTCCGCTTTAAAAAAGTGTTGCTACATAGCATCACTTTGAATTCATTTACCTAGGTCATTTTGCTTTTTTGGAGGGGGGGAGGGGCAGTTGGGGATCACACGGCTAGTAAGTGTTAAGTGTCTGAGGCTGGATTTGAACTCAGGTCCTCCTGATCCCAGGGCTGATTCTGTATTCACTGTGCCAACCTAGCCGTTCCTACCTAGGTTATTTTGTTTGTTAAAATAAATTTTAATTGATTTCAGTAATTCATTTTCCTTTTTATTTTACAGGGGAAAATATTTACTTCCTTGGAACCTGAACATGATATTAATGATGTCTGTCTTTATCCAGATTCAGGTAATATATCAAATGTTCATTCCATTATATGTATTGGACTTCAAGTTTATCTAGTTTCATCATATAGATAGGATTTGTCTGGGTCAGACCAGTACTTCTGTGATATATTCCTGAGAAAAAACCAAGAGCAGGAAGTGGTATGGATGATTCAGAAAAAGGCATTATTACTTCTGTCTCATTTGTCATGGCTACTAGTAGTAAATTATTATAGGATGTTGGTAGATATCCATATTATGGTGAAATGAGATATTTAAGGTACCTAGGGTGACTTTATGTGATTATAGAATGACACAGAATATATAAGAATACTGGATTTTAAAGTTATTTGTATTCATTGAGGAACTCCTTGCTAATATTGAAGAATAAACTTTTCATTCTATACATTCTATACAATTGGGGCCTCCTAATATTCAGAAGTGCCCAACAAGGAAATAATACTTTCCCGTAACCTATCTCGTGAATTAGCTTTTGAAAAAGGTTTAAGAATTTGGGAAGGACCCAATGGGTCATAGCTTTACCAGCCCCTAACTCTTTTTATGAAGTATTAGTATCAGTTAAGTAGACATACAGTAGAAGACCAAAGATCAGCTTTATGTCATGCTTATAGGCAAGGAGAGTGTTCTAAGCATTGGCATTTCAACCTGGTTAGCTCTTAAGACTTTCTGATTTATTTAATTAATTTATTTATCTATCTATCTATCTATTTATTTATTCCAAATGCTTTATTAACTTCTGATTTGCATCATTCATTTCCTCCAGATTTTAAGTTACAAATTTTCTCCCTGTTTTTCCCCTACTTACCACCCCAAAATAGCAATCCCACAGGATATCCCCTCCTCCAATCTGCTCTCTCCCATATCTTCTCCCATACCCCCTTCAACTTTTCCAGTAGGGCATGGTGGATCTTTATGCCCCAGTGCCTGTATATATTATTTTCCAATTACATGTAAAACAGGATTAATAATAATAAGTGTGTGTGTGTGTGTGTGTGTGTGTGTGTGTGTGTGTATATGTATTTTAAACATTTGATTTTAAGACTTTGAATTCCAGATTCATTCTCTTCCTCCCTTGTCACCCACCCTTACTGGGAAGATAAGCAGTTCAATATAGTTTGTACATGTGTAGCTATGCAAAACATTACCATAGTAGATATATTGTAAAAGACTGACTATATTTCCCTCTCTCCTATCCCACCTCCCACTTGTTCTATTCTCTACATTGATCCTGTCCCTTTTCAAAAGTGGGTGCTTCCAACTTTCTTCCCCCCCAGCCTGTCCTCCTTTACATCATCCCCCCTCTCATCCCCTTCCCCCCATTTTCCTGTAGGGTGAGATTCCCTATTTATTGTGTATGTCATTCCCTCCCTGAGCCAAATTCAGTGAGAATAAGGTTGATCTATTCCCTTTTGCCTTCTTATTCTACCCCTCCATTGTAACCCTTTTCCCTTGCCTCTTCTGTATGAGATAGTTTACCCCATTCTGTCTCCATCTCCTCTCATTATATTCCTCTCTCACCTCTTAATTTCACCTTTTAATATCATCCCTTCCTATTAAATTGGTCCTGTGCCCTCTATCTATGTATACCTGTAAACATACATACACATACACATTCACATTTGTATTCATACGTCCATCTACTCTCCAATATAGACACACATAATATATTTATATTCCCTTCAACTATCCTCATACTCAGAAAAGTTTCATGAGTTACAATTATCATTTTTCCATGTAGGAATGTTAATAGTTCAACTTTGATAAGTTCCTTATGATTTCTTTTTCTTGTTTACCTTCTCATGCTTCTCTTGCTTCTTTTATCTCAATGTCAAATTTTCTATTCAACTCTGTTTTTTTTCATCAAGAATACTTGAAAGTCCTCTATTCCACTGAATGACCATATTTTCCCCTGAAACATGATACTCAGTTTTCCTGGGTAGGTGATTCTTGGTTTTAATCCCAGCTCCTTTGACCTCCAGAATATCATATTCCAAGCCCTTTTATCCCTTCAGTGTAGAAGCTACAAAATCCTGAGTTATGCTGATTGTGTTTTCACAATATTCAAATTGTTTCTTCCTGGCTGCTTGTAATATTCTCTTCTTGATCTGGGAATTTCAGAATCTGGCTATAATATTCCTAGGAGTTTTCTTTTTGGAATCTTTTTCAGGAGGTGATTAGTGGATTCTTTCAATCTCTATTTTACCCTCTGGGTCTAAAACATCAGGGCAGTTTTCCTTGAGAATTTCTTGGAGGATGATTTCTAGGTTCTTTCTTTGATCATGGCTTTCAGGTAGTCCAATAATTTTCAGATTATCTCTCCTGGATCTATTTTCCAGGTCAGTGGTTTTTCCCATGAGATATTTTACATTGCCTTCTATTCTTTCATTTGTTTGGATCTGCTTAACAGCATCTCGATTTCTCATAAAGTCATTAGTTTCCCTTTGCTCCAATCTAAATCTGAAGGAATGATTTTCCTCAGTGAGCTTTTTAGATTCTTTTTCCATTTGGCAAATTCGGCTTTTTAAGGCATTCTTCTCCTCATTGCCTTTTTGAGCCTCTTTTGCCATTTGAGTTAGTCTATTTTTTAAGGTGTTATTTTCCTCAGTCAGGCTGTTGACTTTCATTTCATAATTTTCTTGCATCATTCTCACTTCTCTTCCCAATTTTCCCTCCATTTCTCTTATTTGCTTCTTAAGGTCCTCTGTGGCCTGTAACCAGCTCGTATTTTTCTTGAAAGCTTTTGGTGCAGGAGTTCTGATTTTACTATCTTCCTCCTGTTCCATGCTTTGATCCTTTTTGTCCCCAAGATAGGAGTCTAATGTTTTATTCCTCTGTTTGCTTTGCTTCCTTTGCCTGGTCATGTTGCCGCTCAGTCACTTGACCCCTGGGCTTTTTGACACAGTAGGACTCTGCCACCAGACAGGGGAGCTTTGTTCCAAACACTGGGTTTTCTCAGCTGCTGGAGATATTAGTTGGGTGCCCTCTCTGAAGCCTCCAAATGCTCTGGCAAGCTGGTCACACATCCCAGGACCTCCACCCTGGGCTGCAGTCTAGATCCAAGCAGATTAAAGCAAGAGCGATTACCTCTCAGACTGTTTGCTTGTTCCCCCTACACTCTGCAGTCCAGGAGCTGAAGCTGCCATGTTGTGGCAGCTGCACCACATCTCCTCAAGCAGCTTTCCCCCCGCCCCGGGTGAAGAGGCCGACGCACTCCAAACCAATGGATCCCAAAGTCCACACTGCAATGACCTCTCACTTTTTCCTTAGTATCTATGTGTTGATAATTCTGGAAACGGCCACAGCTGCTGGTGTTCTGGAGTCCCTCCAGCTGGTGTTTGATCGGGCCCACCCTGGGCTAAAACCTCTGGATCACGTGGGTCTGGGGTTGGCTCCCAGAGTGCTGCACTGGCTTATTCCTGCCAGCCTGATGGGCTGTCCTCTGTGGGAGGTTAGCTTCTCTGTGTCATTTTGTGGGTTCTGTAGCTCCAAAGTTTGTTCAGAGTCCCCTTTTACATGAATTGGGGAAGGTGAGAGCCGAAGCCCCTTCGGAAGTCCTGTTTCTACTCCGCCATCTTGACTCCTTTCTGATTTTAATTTAACTCATTCTATAAGTATATCAAAATTTTGCAATAAGTGCAGCATTTATGTTGATTTTAATTTTTTTTTAAAAGCAATTGAGGTTAAGTAACTTGCTCAAGGTTACACAGCCAGTCATTATTTATGTGTGGGTGCTCATTTTCTGAGGCCGGGACCGATCCTGGATCATCCCAACTCCGGGGCCGGCACTCTTACTCACTGCCTGACCTAGCCGCCCCTTAATTTTTTTTTTAAAGTTAACTTTATGGAGATGATGAGCTTTTTTAAAAAAGATATTTCTCCTTTGCAAAACACATTTTTTCTTTTTATGAATATAGTATGGTTTTTATATAAGTTTTCATAAGTTAATTACCAAAAAAAAGAGGAAAAGGCTAATAATGACCAAGGAATTTATTTTGTAACATCTATAAGTACTCTGGGAAAGGGCCTTTTAACAGCTGCTTTGAGCTTCATTTATTTATACTTGGTTATTTTCACTTCAGTAAAATCACATTCCCTACTCCCTACTTCGTTTACAATCCTTAAATTTTTCGTGAAGCAAATATATTCTTCTTTACTGTTTCACCATTTTTGTCTACCCTAGAGTTCTGCACAGTTCATGGATTCATTCCTCAAGCATTTAAATGCCTATAAGGTGGAGAGAACTATTTTAGGCCTTGCAGGAAATATAAAGTTTAGATATAAAGCACAGTCTTTGATCTCCAGAAGCTTCTAATTCAAGTTAGTGAACATTTATTAAGGGTACTAGATAATGAGATTACAAAACCTGAATGAAATAGTTTCTGCCTTCATGAAGCTTATATTCAACTGAAGGTTCACACAAATAAATTAATAAGTAAATTTTTGATAATTTTAGGAGGAAGAGAACACTTATAACTAGGAAGATTAGGAACAGCTTTCATAGAATATGGCACATAAGCTTAGTCTTAAAGGAAGTTAGAGATTCTGAAGACTGAAGTAAGAAAGGAATCCATCATAGACCTAGAGGACAGTCTCTGAAAGGCACAGAGTTAGGATTTGGCCTGAAAAGTGGAATTAAGCAGCAAATAGACCTATTTAACCAATATGTTTAGCACATGAAGGAGAGTAAGTAATGTTAGGTAGATTTGGAGAAGTAGGCTCATGCCACACTGAGGCTTTTCTATTTTATCTTAGGGGCTGTAGGAAGCCATTGATAATTTTTGAGGAAATGATATGGTCAGGCTTCTGTAGTAAGATTATTTTGGCAACTAAGTGTGGAGGATGAATCAGAGAAAGAGGAAACCAGAGGCTGAATGTCTAGTTATAATAGTCTTAAGTGAGACATGAGGAGGTCTTGAGCTAGGGTGATATCAAGGAAAAGACTAGGATGGATGGGAGGTATTAAGGAAGTAGAAATGACAAGATATACCAACTAATTATATCTGAGGTCTGAGGTTGGTAGAATGAAAGTAAGTAGTTAGACTCTGAGGATGAGATCCTTGGTGGGTAGAAGGCTATTAGTACCTTCAATAGAAATAGGAAAGTTGGAAGAGATGTCAGTTATGAGGGAAGCATTTTTTTGGGGAACATTCAGAAAGATATGTCTAGCTCTGGAGACATATAAGTCCTGGATATACAGATTGATTTGAGAGTCAATCTACATAAAAATGATAATTGAAAACCTTGAGAGCTGATGACATCACCAAGGAACTTTGTGGAGAGGTCCTAGAACAGAACCTTAGTGGATACTCACATTGGAAGATGGGCCTTAGATGATGCTCCAGCTAAAGATATAGTTAGAGGTGCAAGAGCAGAATGAGGAAAGCATGTTGCCATGAAAGCCAAGGCATGAAGTGGACAACCGTGCCAAAATTAGCAAAGAAGTAGAGAAAGATGGCCTGAGAGAAGATGCCATTTTTATCTTCGATTAAAAGATGGTAACTTTGGAGAGAGCAGCTTGAATCAAGAGGTGTTCTTAGTGGAAACCAGATTTTATGCTGTTGACAGGTGAATGAGAACAGAAATAGATTGTAAGACAGATTATTTTTTTCCAGAAGTTTGGTGATAGAAGAGAAGAGAGACAGAGAACAATAGCTAGAGAAGATAGGAGATGGCCAAGACCTAGTCACATTTGTTGATAGCAGGACAGGAGAGATTGAAAGTGGATAAGGAGACACTGAAAATTTGGGGAGCTGAATAGTTTAGCAAAGGGAAAATTTCCCATAGGAAATAGGGATATGATTAAGGATAAAAATGGCAGAGTGGTGTTGACATTTGTATGTACATGGGGCCTCATCTTCGGAACCTAGAGCAAAAGAGATCATAGGATGTTGTAGAGAGATTTTGAAGTATTGAATGGGACAAAAGATAAAGTTCAAGATGGAGAGCTTCCATTTTCTTAGTAAAGTAAGACTCAAAGTGTTTTCTCCACATATTTGTGAGTCAGGTAATGCACATGTTATTAACTCATTTTACAGATATAGTATGAGCTGAGCTTTAGTAAGGTGAAGTGACTTGCTTAAGGTTATATGCCTATTAAGCAGCAGACCTGGGACATAAGCCCAGTTCTTCTAATTTCAAGTCCAGTGCTCTTTCTTTATCACCAATATCATGGTGATACCTCAGAAATATTTTCCTACAAAATTAATTTATTTGGTGATGTCATTTTTATACTTTTGGAAATTAATTTGGGTTTATAAGCCTTTTTAAAATATGAAACTTTATCTCTCCTGTCTTCCCCTCCACCTTCCCTTCAAAGGGTTAAGGGACTTTGAATCATCCACATATCACCTATTAATATAAGTTAGGTTGAATCAAACTTCTTTCTTTACTTTTACCTTTTCAAGGACCAGACTAAAGAGCATAGAGAACTTTATTAGGGTAGGGCAGACTTGTGGTAGTTATTTTGGGGGAAAATGGTAACTGTCTCCTAATATCTAAAGGATTGTCATGGGGTAGAGGGATTAGGTTTATTTTGCATAACTTCAGAGGGAAAAAGCAAGGACTGATAAAGTAGAAACTTTAGGGAGGCATGTTTTAGCTCAATAAAAGAGCTTCTTCACAGTTAGCCCTTTCTGAAAATAGAATAGCTTAAAGTATTGAGTTTGCTGTTATTTGAAGTTTTCAGACAGACATTGGATAACCATTGAGTATATTGTAGGAAAATTTCTGATTTCTTTCATTAGGTAGCTGGTTTGAATATGAGGGTTTGGGTTTTTTTGGGGGGGGGTTTGTTTGTTTTTTTTTTTTTGTTTTCTTGTGGGGGGCTTGCTTTTTGGAGGAGGAAAGGTAGGGCAATTGGGATTAAGTGACTTGCCCAAGGTCACATAGCTAGTTTTTGTGTCTGAGGCTGTATTTGCACTCAGGTCCTCCTGACTCCAAGGCTGGTGCTCTATTCAGTCTGCCACCTAGCCACCCCTAAACATTTTTTTCTTTTAATATATGAGTTTGAAGGTCCTTTCTCACCTTTGTGATTATAGGCCAAGAAGGAATTAGGGTTGGCTAAAGTGGCACCCTTAGAGCTTCATGGGAAAACTGTGAAGCTGGAGAGTTGTGTACAAAGAAGTTGGAGACAGGTACAAAATAACAAGGGAGAGTGGGCCAATACAAACTTTACCTATGTCAAAATTCTTGCCTAGGATTAGTTGTGGACTTACAGAAGAAGGAACATGAATATCTTCACCCTCTTCTGTCATTCTTCAGACCTACAACTCGAGCTAATAATATTATTCTTAATATTCATTTGTGTACCTTATGGGATTCATAGACTTTAGTGGGCTGACCTGGAAACTTAAGCACCACTTGCTTCATTATTTCTATGGAAAAATTCATGATGAGTTTCAGGTAACATTTATACTTTTGGAACACAGTATACCTTCAATTTAGGGACTGCATTTGTTAATCTTAAATTGCTTGTATTCTTCATCAAGATCCATTTAATAAGCTAAATACATTGGTACATATTGACATGGTTTCTAAGCATGGTATTAAATAAAGGTAAAAGCAAACATGAGGAGAGACTTCCCACCCTTTTTCCCCTCTGGCAATGGTATTTACTTGTAGACTGTCTACCAGTAAATTGTATGAGACAGTGGCCAGTGCCAGATGCTTCAAAGGGAGACTTGATACTCTCATGATATCTGATCATAAGCGACTAGACCATAGAAGGGTTCTATGTTGACTACAGGTGCTGAGTATCTTTTGATCCTGGAAGAATTGTTTTTTTGTTTTGTTTTGTTTTTGTTTTTGTTCCTTGTTTTCTTTGTTTCTCTGAAGGTCATTGTATCTCCCCCTAAATTAACTTTCCTCTCAGTGGTTTGAAAAGGAGCCTTTTTGTTTCTATTTGTTAGTAACTTTTGGTATTCCTTAGACTTAATGAACTTGTTTATCTTTTACATTTATAATTGGTTTTGGCCTTGACATTCCCTAACTTAGACTGATAGCCAGTCAGCTTATATCTTTCGTTCCATATACAGTTGTCATTAACTCATGCCTCACTGAAAAAATACATCTAGCTTCATCTAGTCAGAATTCTCTCATGTAATCAGATTAGCCTTTTCTGTGGTTTGATAGGTGTGGCTGTGTTCTCTTGTGAGATGTGATGTTAAGAAGTAAAGCCAGTGGAGACAGGTTGGGGAGCTGTCTTTTGCTCAGGAAGCTTCTTTTTAGTTGTGAGATATTTCTTGTCATTCAGCAAAGACATATTTAATCCCTGTGACTTTTCTTCTTTACTTATGACTGAAGGCTCTTGAAAGTTGCATTGACATCACTGTTGTTTGTGGCAATATTTGTAGCGTAGTATGCTACAAATCATGTGCTTTATCCTATTGTAGCCTCAGTTTTCCTCTAAGTTTAAAAACTTTTAGTTGTTTCCACTGCCATAAAACATGTTGAAATACCCAAGGTTTTTATAGGTCTCCGCTACAGAGAGGGTGAGTGCTTCTGAATGTTGTGATAATGATCAGGTATCTCTTGTGTGCGTTTTAAATATTTACTTTATCTTGTCTGAGTTTTTGCCTTTCTAGGCTTGATTGGTGCTTTTGGTTTTCCTTTCTGTTTTTTGTTTGTTTTTGTCAAGGAAATTTCGATTTCTAACTTTGAGATAAGGCACACTAGTTAGCTACATACAATGTGTGACTTGGGTTAAGTGTTTTAATTGCATTTCTGCTATGTGGCTCAGCGTTAATTGACCTCATTAATCAGCTTCCTTCATATCTATATGAAATTATTTTTTAATCTTCAATTTTTTAATTCTCCTATGTGCTACATAAAGCTAATGGCCAAAATAATTTATTTTTAAATATATACAAGCTATCAGGTAGTTGCCCATATGTGTGTGTATTTATTGCTAAAGATATGTGTTCTGGTACTTTAGATGTAATTGTTTGTCTTTTATTTTCTCTCTTCCATACTCTATAAGTAGATCAGATAAAAGGAAAATAATGTAATTTTCACTTAATTTAGCAAATTTAGTAAACATTATTAAGCACTCACTCTTTTGCCTACCAATTATCCTAGTTGTTTAGGAAGATAAAACAACAACAGCAAGGTATGTTTCCTGCCCTCATCAGGCATATAGTATAATAGAGAAGAGACATGTATAAATATCTACAATGTAAAAATTGTAATGAAAACATGATAAATGAAGGAATTATGTCAGAACCTAGGTTTAAATTCTAGCTCAAAATTTATAATACAGAACATGACATAAGGAATATCTTAGGGTTCAAATTCTGACTCTTATTCTTAGTCCACTGCACTTCTCTGGATTAAGGAGTTTGGTTAGATTGCTAAGATCCCTTTGGCTTTAAGTTCAGTCATCTTGAATACAAGAGAGGGGTTCAGATGTGAGACCACATTGGCATTTGAAACTATTTCCAAAATTTTCTGCTGTTACTTAAGCACATCTCCTTAGAGGTACAGTTGTGAGACTGGATGTCAGGCAGCAGTATTATTGCTGCGAAATTGACCTAAAAGACTTTGACAAGAGAGCCCCCCCTTTTTTTTCTTTTTGGAGGGGGAAGGTATTTGGGGGTTAAGTGACTTGCCCAGGGTCACATGGTGTGTGTGTGTGTGTGTGTGAAGTGTCTAAGGCTGGATTTGAACTCAGGTCCTCTTGACTCCAGGGCTGGTGCTCTATTCACTGCGCCACCTAGCTACCCCAAGAGAGCCCTTTCTAAAGCTGGGCGGGGGGGGGGTGCGTAATGAGTTTTCTACGTATTGTGAGATTATTATTCAAGTATCTGTCTTTTGCCACTGCTGTGTAAAAAAGTAAGTATGTAAGCACAGATAGTAAGAAAGACTCAAGAGATTCATCTAGTCAGTGTAGGAGTCTTGTCACTGAGATTGACAGAAAAATTGATGATAAGCCTATATTTTGCTGGTAGTCTTGATCATCTGTTTTATCCCACCACTGCTATCATAAAACCATTTCAGCTATCAATGAGGGCCTAGTGTTAACAAATGCTGTTAGGTTTGGTAGCACTCTTTTCTATTATACATATCTACATAGTCATTCAGCAAACATTTGGTAAGTGCTTCTTATGTGCTAGGTACTGGAGATAAAAGAAAAGCAGGAACACAGTTCTTGCCCCCAGGAGTTCACATTTTAATAGGGAAGACACATATAAAAATCTATATATGTAAATGAGAGGTGGTCCCTGAAGGGAAAACACTAATCGTGAGGAAGGAGAGAACAGGGCTATCAGGAAAAGCCTTCTCATAGAAAGTGGCCTTTGAAACTGAGTCTGGAAGGAAGCCAGGAGGCAGAAGTGAGGAAGGAAAGCATTCCAGCCATGGGACACATGTAAGGAATAGCAAGAAAACCAATGTTATTGAATTAAGAGAGCATATGGAGGGGAGTAAAGTGTGAGAAGAGTGGGGAAGTAGGAAGGAGCCAGGCTTTAAAAGACAAAGAGCATTTTATACTTGATCCTAAAGCTAATAAGGAGTCCTTAGAGTTTATTGGGTAGGAAGATACCCAGCACTTTAGCAAGATCCCTTTGCCAGCTGAGTGGGAAATTGATTGGAGTGGCATGAGAGTTGTGAAATGAACATGGAATTTGGAGTTAGACTGCTGGAAATTAGTGTTGGTATCATCTTCAACTCTTCATTCCATATACCCAGTTTTCCAGTCTTGCCATTTCTACCTCTATCATATCCTCTCTCCTCATGAAGTATCTCCTTACTTCACACCTTTATCGACTCTTGTCTAGATTATTGCAACATCCTCTACTCTGGTCTCCCTGCCCCGGCCCATTCTACCTGCTATTGCCAAAGAGAACTTTGTTGAGTACTTGAACGTACTTTGTACTTGAGTGTGCATGTCATTCCTGTACTCAATAAACCCCAAGAAGAATTTATAAATAAAAATTTCTTAGATCCATGAGAACCAGAGGGCAAAGTTAAAGAAAAAAAGCTATCCATTTATCCATCTGTCTATTCTCTGTCTATCAATCATCTTTCTATGCACTGATTACTTCCTGAGGGGAATCCTTAAGAAAAAGTCCTAGGAACATCACAGCCAAAATCTAGATCAAAGAAAAAATACTGCAAGCAGCAAGGAAGAAGGAGCTCATTACCAATGAACCACAGCCAGGATCATATAAGACCTGGTAGCTTATATTTTAAATGAGATATCTTAGAATGCAATATTTCAAAAGGTAATAACGTATTTATAATAAGTTATAATGTATTATGCAAAGGTGACCATAGGAGAATAAGAGTATATACAAGCATGGATGGCAAGGGGTGAGGGAAGCATAGAGGACTGGACAAAGGAGGATTGATCACACACACATATATGTATGCATGGAAGGATGTGCATTCCTCCCCCCAAAAAACCTGTTTGGTGTAGGAATACATCAAAATCAATAGGGGATGTAAGGTTGTCAAAAGGAAGTATAATACCAGGGAGGGAACAGTCAGCAAAACAAAGTTACTGATCCTGAACTGGAGGTTAAAAGAAAAAGAACTAGAATCTAAATTTAAACGAAGAAAAAATATCTAAAAGAAATCCAACTAGGATCAAAATAAAAAATGAAAAGAAACAGAATCTAAAGAGAGTGCCCATTAATCAGAAGATATTTTTGTATATGAATGTAATAGAATATTACTATGCTATAAGAAATTATGAAAAAGATGATTGCAGAAATCCTGAATTGTATGAATTGATGCAAAGTAAGAAGACACAGAACAGTTTCTTACAAGGACAAAACAACTTTGTAAAGAAAAACGAAAAGAGCTAAAAGTTAAAAATGTTAGTTTGAAAAAACTAAAGAACTCTTATCAGTGCAGTGACCCACCAGGGCTCTTGAGGACCTGTGATGAAACATCTTACCTGCCTCTTGACCAGAGTAATGACTAAAGGTACAGAAAGAGACATGCACTTTTGGACATAGCCACTGTGTCGATTTATTTTGTTTGACTGCTTGTTTGTTGCAAGGTTTTAATTTTACTTTTTTAGCTTTTTATTTAGAGAAGGAGGAGGAGGTGGAGTTAGAAATACTGATGCCCAAAAAAGAGAGCCATTGAAACTTTTAGAAAAAACACAGAAGACAACGGAAAAGTTCAGAGGGAAGTGTAGACAGGCATTGAAGTTGTGAAAGTAATGTGCAGAATTTATTACATGCTTTAAAAAAAATGGTAGGGCATGGATATTCAAGGTTTCATATACAACATTCTTCATATGGAAATGCTTTTTTGGTGTTTAAATTCATAAGCATTTTTTTAAACTATTAGCTTTTTTTCTTCTAGAACCAAATATAAATACTGTTTAGTTTTTAAAGCCCTTAACAACCTTTTCTCAACCTTTTTTTCCAGCTTTATTGGACATTGCTTTCCTTCCTACTCTCCCTGTGGTCCAGTCAAACCATTCTTCTATCTGTTCCTCACATATAGCACTTCCTTTCCTCTGTCCATGCCTTTGTGCTGGTTGTCCTCCTTTCTGAAGGACTCCCCCTTTCTCATCTTTCCCTCATAGTATCTCTTTCCTTTGTCATAGCTCATATACCACATGCTTCTACAGGCTGCCTTCCCCAATCACCTCAACTGCTAGTGCTCTTCCTCTTAGATGATCTTATATTTAACTATTCTGTATTCCTCTTTATTTTCTCTGTATTCATTCATTCTTCTTCTTTTTTTTGTTTACTTTTTAGAGGGGGGCAGATATAGGGCAACTGGGGTTAAGTGACTTGCCCAAGATGACATGGCTAGTTTTGTGTCAAGTGTTTGAGGCCGTATTTTAACTCAGGTCCTCCTGACTCCAGGGCCGGTGCTCTATTCACCTAGCTGCCCCTCTCTGTATTCGTTCTGCATATAGTTATGTATATTTTTGTTGTCTCCCCTATTGCAATGCAAAGTTCTTAAATTAGAGATTGTTTCATTTATTATGTTTGTATCCCCTAGCACAGGGATAAGTGCTTAATAAATGCTTATAGAGTGATTGTTTGATTCAAATGTCAGGTTTGCTGCTTACTGATTTTGTGATAGGCAAGTCATTTAACTACTCTGGGGCTCAGTTTCCTCAACTGTAAAATGTGGGGATTGAAATAGGGGATCCTCAAGGTCCGTTCCAGCCTTGTATTTATGAGTCTGTGAATCCAGTTACCATTAATAGTGTGATCTTCAGCTTATTTATGAATCTTGGATCAAAGATAGGGAGCTATCTTCCTTGACATTTTGTGGGAAAGAGTTTACATTGGCTGGTCAGGAAAAATATTCTGTTCTCTTCCATTTATTGTTTTGTATTTTGAAAAATTCAATTTGGGTCCATATTTTCTCCCTTACCTCCTCCTCTTCTTCCCAGTTGAGGAAATAGAAAAAAACAAAACACCTCTTAGAAACATGTATACTTAAGCAAAACAAATCCATATCCACCAAAAGACTTCATCTGCACTCTTAAATTGAATTCATCATGTTTGTTTTATGATGTGGGTTGCCTTTTTCATCATGAGTCTTCTGGAATTGTGATTTGTTCTTGGTCATTTTGTTGATAATTGTTTCTAAATCTTTCAAAGTTGTTTATCTTCACAAAATTGTTATATAAATTTTTCTCCTGGTTCTGCTTGTTTCATTTTTTGTACCATCAGTTCATACAAATCTTAGTTTTTGTGAAACCCATACCCTTCATCTTTTCTTACACTAACCCATCACATTCATGAACCATAATTTGTTTAGCCATTCCCAGTTGATGGGCATTTCCTCAGTTTCCAGTTCTTTGTCACCACAAAAAGACCCTTCCCTTTGTTATAGTGGGAAAGAATGTGTTGAAGTTCCTTTTCATTTTGAATATATAATTTTGAAATATAATCCTTTTGAGTACTTTTCAGGCTTTATGTAGATTTTGGAAGAAATTTTAGAGATTTAGTTTAAACTAATTTCCTCTTTTATACATGAGGAAGTTGAAGCCCAGAAAAATCATATTAATTGCTCAAGGACACAGAAAAAATCGCCATTGTCTTAGTTTAATTTTTTTCCCATGATGTAATTTTGCATGAAATTAGAGACTATTTTAAAAATCTCCAGATATTTAAACATGAAAAAATGATTTTCTTTTGCCATTTGTTTACTATGTTTCATTTTTTGTTTTTTTTTTTTGTTTTTTTTTTTTAGGAATGCTTCTGACAGCCAATGAAACCCCTAAAATGGGCATCTATTACATACCTGTAAGTGCTACAGATAAGCTGTGTGATAAAAGTAGGGGCAAGTAAAGGGACTGTTTGTTTTTTAATTGTTTTTACTTAGAATGAGTTTGAGTCTACATGGGGATTTTAATTTAAACTATAGAAAAAGTGTATAGACTTAAGGTCTTAAGAGTCAGTAAAATTATATGTAAGGCTAATATTAAAACATTCTTTTATGGGAAGTAAGGGAACATAAGGTTTTAGGAATAGAATGTTTATCTTTCTGAGTTTATCTCTTGTTTGAAGCTGTTTTCAGAATCTTACTTTACAAATTTTGTCCAAGAAAAGGCAAGAAAAATCTGACCATTTTGTAGTAGTTGCTAATTATTAGTTCTTGTAGTGGTTTCTTATATTTTATTAAGAAAAGATTATTTAAATGTGACCCTGCTCAATAGTTTATGCTTTCAACTCCCTGTTTTTGTTAGAGCTCTTGTTCTTGTGTATATAAATAACTTATTTTTTCTTAGGTTTCTTCCCTTTTCTTTTAATTTAGTCTTAAGAAGGTCATACTAGTAAGAATGACCCTGTAAATAGAAAAATGAGAGGCAGCATGTAATAGTAGGTAGAACACATGGTGCATGGTGACTGCATGATCCTGGGTAAGTCCTTACCCTTTTAGTGCCCTAGGCAACTCTCTGTGAATATTTTGTTGCTGAACAGTTGCTGGTTTACTTTGGTACAAGGAATTTCCTCACTAGAGAATGCCCTACAGCAGTGAAATCACAAATTCAGGCAAAAAAAGAAAAACATTAACAAATTATAACACTTTGCTTTATGGTCCATTAAGGATTAATTGATTAGATTAGTCCTTTCTTGAGCAAGCCTGATTGTAGGCTTAATTGAAAGCTAGAAATCATAGAATTTCATAGTTGGAAGGGACTTTGGCAGTCTTTGTAGCTGAACTCACACCTGAAAAAGGATTGTAATTACAACATACCTGAAAAGTTTGAAGATGTACAATGTTTGAAGATGTACAATGAGGGAGCCCACTCTATTTTGGAATGGCTTTAATATTCAGTAAAGCTGATTTACTGTCAGGTTTTTCCTGATAGTAAGTAAAAAATTGCCTCCTTGTAGCTTCTTTATGTTGTACTTAGTTCTTCCCTTGTGTACCAAAAAGAATAATTCTTATCCCTCTTTCACATGACTTGAAGACAGTTATCATGTCACCTCTAAGTCTACATTATCCCTAATTTCTTCCACTTAACTTTCTCTTATATGGACTCAAGCTCCTTTACCCTTCTGGTTGCCTGTGTCTGGACAATGGCCAGATTATCAATATTTTCTTCTTTATTGTGGTGAACAGAGCAGAGCATTAAAAATTTCAGATTGTGCCTGGCTGGGTTGTAATTGTGCCAGAATTTTAGCTCCTTAATTTTGGAAATTATGCCTTTTTTTTTGGTGGGGGGGAGGGGAGTAAGGAAGAGGGTAGAGAGGAGAGAAATTATGGAACATTATACATAGGTTTCATTAGGTTTTTTGGCTACCATATCTCATTGTCTGTTTGCAATCCACTAAGACACATCCCATTTCCCAAATCATTTTTAGATAAACTACTTTCTAACCCTGCCTTTCCTGTCTTATATTTATGAAGTTGATTTAAAAAAAAATTATCATGTTATATTTTTCCTTATTAAATTTTGTCTTAATAGATTTGGTCTAGGGTTATACTCTCAGCAGGTTTTGGCATCCTGGCTTTTTATTAACTGTCCTTTCTGGCTTTTTTGTCATTTGTAAATTGCATAAATAAATTTAATGTTATAGGAATTTCACATAACCAATAAACATATTCATGTAATCATAATTTCTTATTTCTCTGAGATAAATTCAGAAATGTTTGTAACTTTCAAGTGAGAGGTTTGGAGATGGCATGATGGTTTAGTGGAGATGGAGCTGACCTCCATCAGGAGTCAAGAGGGCCTGGGTTCTCATTCTCCCTCTCCTGTATTGATTCTTTAGCAACATAAGGTTCAATGAGATATTAAATCACATTGAAAGATGAAGTTTCTTTATCTAGGAGTTCCAAATAAATGAAATTACAGGACTAGTCCCTATCCTTTTTAACTTTTTAATAATGACACCATTATTTTATTGATGATTTTTGTTTTTATGTCTCATTCATTTCTAGGTATAGGATGTCCCATCCCTTCTCCACATTAAACACAGTAATGTATTTAAGCAAAAACAACCAATATCATGAGACTTTCTAGAGTGTGCCCTCCTAGTCATGGGATCATAGATTTAGAGCTGCAGGGAGGCAATTGTGGGCACTGAATCTATCACAGTCATTTCACAAGTAAGGCAGTAGAAGCTTAGAGGCATCCCTCACCTGGCCAGGTTCACACAGGGTCTGAATCCTGGTCCTCTGCTTTTCTTTGGACCCAAAGAGCTGTGTTTCATTAACTATTCTTTTGTTTTGAGGTTTGTTACTATAATTGTCCAGAATTTGGCTTCTGTCTTAGTGTTCTTTTCCTTTATGTTTACTCTACCCATTTGTGTATATTATTTTTACATTTCTCCTTACTTCATTCCCCGTTAGTTCATACAAAGCTTCCCACATTTCTTTCTGTGAATTCCTTATACTTGATATTTCTTACTTCACACTAATGTTTTGCTAAATTCATAAACTGTAGTTTGTTCATCTCCCCTATTAATGGGCACTCACTTTGTTTCCAGGTCTTTGCTAGAAAGCTTGACTTTGGGCGTTTTTATGTGGAGCTTTTCTTTCTGTAGTTGGCATCTGTACTGTACACTCCCAGCAATGTGATTACTCTAAAAGATAATGAAAGCAATTTAAAAAAGTTTTTCATAATTGCTATCTCTCCCCCTCCCCACACTCCCATAGCTGTTGGACCCACTTGATAGCTCCACAATGGTGCATTCATTAGCCTGTCTTCCCAAAGCCCCTCCAAAATCGATTATTTCTACTTTTTAATTTTTTAAAATTTGTTGGGCATTTGGCAAAACTTTGGAGTTGTTTTAACTTGCACTTATAATGATTTGGATCATTTTAAAAATGTGGTTATTAGGGGCGGCTAGGTGGCGCAGTGAGTAGAGCGTCGGCCCTGGAGTCAGAAGGACCTGAGTTCGGATCCGGCCTCAGACACTTAATGCACACACAAACAAAAACCTAGCTGTGTGACCTTGGGCAAGTTACTTAACCCCAATTGCCCTCCAAAAAGCAAAAAAATAAAAATAAAAAAATATAATAGCAAAAAAAATGTAGTTATTGATATTTTACAGTTCTTTTGAAAAACGTTCATATCCTTTGAAACTTATTTAATAGGTGTCTTGGTTTCCCTTCCCTACTTTGGCCTAAGAGTACTGGCTTCTGCTATAGCTGAAAACTGTGCAGTAGTACTCTTTTTGGTTATATGAGGAAACCACATAAGTCATGCCTCTAATTCTTTTTTAGTTAGGCAGGGAATTAAAAATAAAACCTCCAACAAAATTTTGCAGAAAATTGTCATTTGGCATTGATGAGTCTCATTTCATGAATTGCAAAGTTGTGGCTTCTGTGATCACTGAAGAATTGTATTTATTTTTCTTAAGATAAAGCTCTACATTACCAGACATGAAAAGCTCTAACAACTGCTTAACTAAAATCAGCTGTAGGAAACCCATAACTCAGTTGTGTTTTCTCAAATGACTTCTTAGATCTTGTTTACCTTATGTGAAATTTTCACTTATTTCATTTATATCTGTGAGAAAGGACTGATGTACTGAAGGTATTTGCAGCTGTTTTCTTGACAATTGTCATTTCAGCTATCCTAGGTGAATTAGTGTCACATTGTATATCTGGCTCTTTATTTAACAGAGAAAAAACTCCACTCCCTAAAAAAACAGATGGTTTCCTGGTGATGACTATATATGTGAGTGTAGTGAAGAGACTCAATTTTTCTTGCTTAGATAAACATTGTGCTGGAAGTTGTACTAAAGTCTCCCTTTCATATCTGTAATGGCTTCCTTCAGCCTAGCACTACTACTGTAAAAATAGTTCCAGTGTCATCTTTCTGGGAGTGAGTTATTGACACTTTAATGGTGTGTCTTGTTTTTGTACGTAACTACTCCCTTTTTAATGTTATATTTGAAGTTAAGAGAGCTCAGGGGGGTTTGAAAGAACCATTTCCCTAAAGTTTTATCAAACTGTTAGAAATATGAAACTTTATGATATGATATATATGACCCAGTGCTTTTGAGAGGCCTTTGTTGTGAAGTAACAGCATCTTATACACTTTGGAATTGGGCTGTTGAAGTTCAACATTAAGGTCTTTTTTGTGTACTTTTGTATCTTTTTCAACTGCCACAATTATCCCTGCACATTTTAATTTGTTTTTAGATTTATATATTAAGAAACTAGGTATAGAAACTTTAGGAAAAGATGTTAGGATGAAACATATTGGTAGTCACTTGAGCAGGAAGCTACTCATTTTATCTATCTATCTATCTATCTATCTATCTATCTATCTATCTATCTATCCATTTATTTATTTATTTAGGGAAGGCAAGGCAGTTGGGGTTAAGTGACTTGCCCAGGGTCCCACATCTGAGGCCAGATTTGAGCTCAGGTCCTCCTGACTCCAGGGCCAGTGTTCTATTCACTGTACCGCCTAGCCACCCCTAACCTACTCATTTTAGAAGAATAAAAAGTGTTTCTACAGATAGCAGGTTTTGTTTTATGACTTTAATCCTTTGACAGATCCATGACTCGATTGATTTGGGTTTTCCCTTCAGTGGTGCAGATCACCATTCATCCATTGTTTATTTATCCTCTGAGATTCTTTTCCATGGTGTCCCATAAATCCTTCATAAAAGGATGCATTGTAAACCTTGATCTAAATCATTTAGTATTTTGGGGATACTGTTGTGACACTTGATATCTCTGTGTCTTATTATACAACTGCCTCATTTTTTTCTAGTCTTACATTAATCAAATATTTGTTAAATACAATATGCTCCTCAGGCATTATATTGGATGTTGGGAATACAAAAATAAAAAAAATTTTCTTATTCTCAAGGAGTTTATTGTCTGTCAGAAGGACAACATATAATGCATAATGGTATGTGAATAACTTGGGACAGTAATATGTTTTATATGGTTTTATTTTGATGGAGTTATTCATGTGCATATTCTTCAGCTGACACTCTTGTGCTTACCCAATGTCTGATCTTAACTAGATGGATACTACATTGAGCTTGTTTCTTCACTTTTGGTTAGTTCTTTGTCAGTAAAGGATTAGATTTCATGGCATACACGATGCTATATTTTTCTGGGATTAAAAAAATCTTTGTGGTTTTTTAAGAATAACTATCATTCAAAAGAATTGTGCAAGAGTTGTACCTCACTTCAGTGATATTTGGAGACATTTTAATAGCTGTTGGTGTGTTGAAGTCAGGTATTTCAAGGATTATTCAAACCTACAGTAGAGTACTGGGTCATTTCTGATGGCGAGGCATTGCATTGCATCATTGACTAGGTGTCTTAATATTAGAAGTGAAACAAATTTTAAATATTAGTTCTAGAATGCCTGTAATTAAGGGCTAATTTGAAACTCTAATACAACATGCCAAGTATACAAAATTATTTTTCTCCAACTGATATTGCTGGAAGTCCACCTTGACTTTGTATTTCCTGACATCATGCCTATTTTGTATTAAGTAAATGCAAATGTGGGAGAGCTAAGGACTTTATAATGATAGTGAAGTGTGACAATCCACAGCTTTCAGAATATTAGTGAACACCAGAGGGAAGTGTTGGCTAACGTAGAAGTCAGTATCTTTTCTGAGGAAAAACAGAATTCAGTTTTTCCTGAATAAAAATGGAATTTTGTCTCTTATTCTCCTTTACTGAATGTCTAATAAATCTGATGACTGAATACTAGGTAACCTTAAGACTGTTGTTGTGCATGTATTCTGTCTTCAGTAGCCAAAGTCAAAGACTTTGGAATCTAATGCAGGTGATCAGTGCTACTTCTGCTCCTTTTGTGAAAGATTCTACATTTTATATTCCTTTTCCCTTACTACTGGTATTGAAAGATAAAGGCAGGAGAACCTTTGAGAAGAACAATGGCAAAACTTGATTTATTTTTGAAAAATCCATTTCTTTGGTGTGATAGAATCCAAGTAGACCTGATCTGAAAATCTCAGTGTAGCAAAATAATTGAGTTGCTAGTTGCTTCAAAGTTGTAATAGTAGTATCTTGTAAACAACATGGGCTTTTATTTTTTTTTAAACCAGACCTGTGATTTCATTGGATTAGGGAACCTTTAATGAGGTACTTTCTTCCACTTATGCAGATCTATGCTGTTCTTAAAGTTAAAAACCTTAGAGTTGCCCTTAAGAAAATAAATTGAATTTCTTACCTATGAAATATCAAAGCTTATTGTTTGACAAAATGTCAGAGGACAAGATGTAACAGTTGCATGGAGTAAGGGAACGTTTAACTGTGCTCTGGGTTCTTTTTTTGTAGCATGCCTCTGGAGTATTGGGCCCTCCACTGTGGTGCCAGAAGCTGAGATTTATTTCTGATGATATGCAGTTTTTAGCAGCTAATTTGCAGTAGATCTTTTGACTTACTGGGCTCAAGTAATGTTTTACACTGAAAGAGGCCAATGAGTCCTTGCTGAACCTCTGGGTATGCATATTTAGCTCAGATACCCCACACCTTGCTTTGCAGAATGGATCTGTAGCAACAACAGCGTTAGGTTTTTTGGTGTGACTCTTTCACTGACATTGGTTCAAGTATTACTTGGTAGGACAAAATAAGAGTGTAAAGAATCCTGCATGCAAGATAAAGGATGCCTGGCTCGGAGAGTTGTTTATCAGCTTCAACAAAGTAAACACGTGGATAGAGAAATGGACCCAGAGATTCAAAGCTGCTTCATTGAAGTGAATGAAGGAGCTACTCAGAGATCAAGGTAGACACAAATATAGAGGTCTAATGAACAAAGTCCATGGAAGAGGCCTCAGAAGAATGGATAATATATAGCTATTTTTCTGGATATAGTTGAAGGTTTTATTTTTTCATTAAGTTAAATTAGTAGTTGTGAATGTTTAATTGGTGGGGGCTTTTATGGACAACATGATATCTTTCAAGGGTGCTGAAATTAAAATCAGGAGACATCTAGGCTGAAATTCAAGTTGATGAGATTACTAAGTGAAATAGAATAGAGGGAGAAGAGAAAAGGGCCTAGACCAGAATCCTGTGGGACATCCAGGGTTGTCTTGACTTGGATGAAGATCCAGCAAAGGAGGATGAGGAGTGGTCAGATAGGTAAAGGGAGAACCATGGGAGAGCAGTGTCACAAAGACTTAGAGAGTATACAGAGGGAGTAGATTGACAAGGTCAAGAGGATTGAGAAAGGGCCATTAGATTTGGCCCTTTCTCTTAAGAGAAAGCAGTTTCTGTTGAGTGATGAAGTCAGACTTCAGGCTGCAAAGAATTGAGAAGAGTGAGAACAAAGGAAGTTGAAGCCTTCTCAAGGAGTTTAGCCACAAAAACTAACAAACAGAGAGGTGAGGTATGGGATGACAGCTAGTGAAAATGAATGGATTGATCAAGTAAGGATTTATAGAGGATAGAGTAGACAAGGACATGTTTGTAGGTAGGAGGGAAGCAGCAGTGATTGAAGATTAGTGAGAGAGTAGGGATGATAGAAGGGGCAATATACAGGAGAAGATGGAGTGGAGTGGGATCACTTGTGCATGTTGAACTATGGGAGGTTTGAGAAGAGACAAAAACGTTTGGAAAAGGGGTATGTATCATGAGTGGTTTAGTGAGTCAGTTAGGGAAGTGTAAAAGGACTACCCTCCAGTGAGGGCCCAGATTATGTAATATAAACTTGTCGTAGACCCAGTCAGCAGTTCAGTTCAAATTAATATTTTATATGTGCTAGGGAGCCACGTTAGGCACTATGAAGAGACTTACATCACTTCTGAACCCTTAGCTTTTTGCACCAAGCCTAGTATCCTGTACCAACTGAATTGATGCTTGAAAAAATAAAAGGAGAGAAATGTATCTCACCTCCCCCTGATCAATAAAATAGAACACAAATATCAATCTCATTACTTAATTTTTAAAAATAGTCACGTAATGCCACATCGTGCTATTTCTAATCTAATTTTATAAGTGAAATGAAGTCAGGGAGAGAGCCAGAACTGAAATAGTGCGTTTGTAATGTTTGTCAGAATGCCTTTTTAGAGCCTAGATCCGTGCCACACCTTGCACGAGCAGTCCTGTAGATTCTTGGCCAACCCAGAGGTTTAGATTTCAGTCTAGACCAAGATAGGATTAGGCGACTTACTTTTATCCAGATCTAGCATGATATTGTAACTGTGGTCTAGGTTCATGTAGTGATTTGGGAAACTCTCCAGTAGGAAGATCTCATTTGCTTTCACGTTGTCACCCTACTTCACTCCCTTTCCTTGAATGTCTTTTCAAACCCCTTGGGAGGAACATCCAGACATGGTATATTTCCTTAGTTTCAACCAAACTGGCCCATACTCCTAGGGTTTAATGGACCTCTGACCTGCCCTGGGATGGATATATGTATTACTCTACATGCAAGATCTTAAAGGTGAAAAAGTGCTTATTTTCATCTCAAATATTCATTTTAAGCAAAGGCCTGTTACACTGGCGTCATAAACAATTTAGTTGGAAATTACTATTATTTAACGTTGGGGGATGGTGCCAAATGCAAAGAATGCTTTCCCCTTGGGGAATTTAGTGAGCATATTAAGGGGCATACAAGACAGAACATATAGTTAACAGACAAGTAGTTACTGAAATTCTTTGTGAAACAAATGGTTTTTAGGCCTCTTTTAGAGAGTCTGCATGCCAAAATTTTTGAGGCATAACTTGAGTGTGAACAAAGCAGTGAGCTATGGGAAGTAGCCTTGTAGGGAGCATAGTAGATAGATAATTAGATAAGTCTTACTGACATTTTGTGGATTTGGGCTTTTGTGCAACCTGGAGAAAGAATTTCATATCAGGATAGAGAATAAAGATTTTCTTTACTAGATTGGGATAAGGTTATCAGGCTGTGAGAGGTCTAAACTAATTCTCATTCAGAATTGATTGGGCTGCCTTTAGGAGAGTTGTCTCTTCCTGTATTCTCATTCTCTTTCAAACCCTCTGCAGTCTGACTCCTTGTTTCATCCATTAATTGAAATTATTCTCTCCAAAGTTACAGTCTCTAGATTTCCAAATCTAATGACCTTCTCTCGATCCTAATCCTTTTGACCTCTCTACAGCCTTGATGCCACTGACAGCCTTCTCCTCCTGGATAGTCTCTTTTTGGCATTATATGACACGTTCTCTTCCTGCTTTTCTGATCAGTCCTTTTCATTTTCTTTTGCTGCATCTGCATCCATATCAATATCAGCTAATTATGAATGTCCCTAAAGCCGCCTTCTCGTTTTCTCTTTTTATTCACGTAGTGACCTCATTGGATCCCATGGACTTAATTATCATTTCTTTGTTGATGTTCCTATATCTATATATCCAGCCCTAATAACTCTCTTGAGCTCTAGTTCCATATAACCAGCTATCTCTTGGGCATTTTGAATTGGATGTCCTGTAGGCAAGCCAAACCTAATAAGATCAAAACATCCCATTATCTTCCTCTCCAGACCTACTTTGAACTGTTTCTTTTGAAGATACCACCATCTTTCTAGTCATCTATTTTCGTGGCTTTGGTATCATCCTCAGCTATTCACTCTCATTGTCCCTATGTGTCCGGTCATCTGTTTCTGACCCCATGTCCCATTCTGCCTGCAAACATGGCCACTTCCCTAGTTCAGACCCTCATCTAGACTATTGTAGTTGTCTCTTTAATTGGATTTCCTGACCCAAGTTTCTTCCCACTCTAGTCCATTCTCCACCAAATTGATTTTCCTAAAGTCTAGGTCTGTCTGTACTTCCTCCCACTCTATAAATTCTTTTGGTTCCCTATTACCTCTAGAATCAAATATAAACTATTCTAGTGGTTCCCTACTTCTAGGATTAAATATAAACTACTTTGTTTAGCATTTAAAGATCTTTACAACTTGGCCTCATCCTACATTTCCAGCTTTATTATATCACCTATATACTTCATATATATATTCATATATATCACCTATATACTTCATAGTCTATTCAAACTGACCTTCTTGCTTTTCCTCACATGGCATGATTCATCTCCCATCTTTGTGCTTTTGCACTGACTGTCGCCCATGCCCAAAATACTCTCCTTTCCTGCTAGCTCTTGGAACCTCTTTTTTCTTTTTTTTATTTTATTTTATTTCTTTTGGTTATTTTTTTTTAAACAAATGCTTTATTAACTTCTGTTTTACATCATTCATTTCCGCCAGATTTTGAGTTACAACCATTTTCCCCCCATTATTCCCCTACCCAACCTCCCAGAATAGTAGTCCCACAAGATATCACTTCCTCCAATCTGCTCTCTCCCATACCTTCTCCCATACCTCCATCGACTTTTCCATTAGAGGAAGGTGGATCTTTCTGTCCCAATGCCTACACATCTTATCTCCCTATTACAAGCGAAAGAGTATTAATAATAGTATTTATATATATTTGAAACATTTAATGTTACGACCTCGAATTTCAGATCCATTTCCTTCCTCCCTTGTCACCCATTCCCTCTTGGGAGATAAGTAATTCAGTATATGTTGTATATGTCTAGCTATGCAAAACATTATCATAGTAGATATATTGTACAAGGCTGCTTATAATTCCCTCCCACTCATCCCACCCCCCACCTGGTCCATTCCCTACATGATCCTGTCCCTCTTCTATAGTGGGTACTTCCAACCTCCCCTCACCCCAAGGATGCCCTCCCATCCATTATCCCTCCTCTCATCCCCCTTCCCCCTATCCTGCTGCAGGTTGAGATATCCCATTTAGTATGTATGTCGTTTTTTCCCTGAACCAAATTCAATGTGAATGTGGTTTTGCCTTTTTAGCCTTCCTTATTCTCTCCCTCCTTTGCAACCACTTCCCCTTGCTTCTTCTACATGGGATAGTTTACCCTACCCTGTCTCTCCCCATCTCCTCTTGCCACTTTCCTCTCTCACCTCATAATTTCATCCCTTGAGTATTCTCCCTTCCCAACAAATTCAACCTATGCCCTCTATCCATATATAACTGTAACCATATACACACACATTCACATATGTATTCATATGACCACACCCCCTTCTTCCATTATTTTCATAGTGAGAAAGATATCATCAGTCACAGTTATTGCTTTTCCATATAGGAATGTAAATAGTTCAACTTTGATAAGTTCCTTTTGATTTCTTTTCCCTGATTACCTTCTCAGGCATCTCTTCCTTCTTGTGTCTGGATGTCAAATTTTCTATTCAACTCTGGTTTTTTCCTCAAGAATGCTTGAAAGTCCTCTATTCCACTGAATGACCATATTTTCCCCTGAAACAAAATACTCAGTTTTGCTGGGTAGGTGACCCTTGGGTTCATTCCCAGTTCTTTTGCCCTCTGGAATATCATATTCCATGCCCTTCGATCCCTCAGTGTAGAAGCTGCCAGGTCCTGGGCTATTCTGATTGTGTTTCCACAATATTGAAATTGTTTCTTCCTGGTTGCTTGTAGTATTTTCTCCTTGATCTGGGGATTCTGGAACCTGGCTATAATATTTCTGGGAGTTTTCTTTTTGGGATCTTTTTCAGGAGGTGATCGGTGGATTCTTTCAACCTCTATTTTGCCCTCTGGATCTAAAACATCAGGGCAGTTTTCCTTGAGAATTTCTTGAATGGTGATTTCTAGGTTCTTTCCTTGATCATGGCTTTCAGGTAGTCCAATAATTTTTAAATTGTCTCTCCTGGATCTATTCTCCAGGTCAGTGGTTTTTCCCATGATATAGTTCACATTGCCTTCTAATCTTTCATTTGTTTGGATCTGCTTAACAGCATCTTGATTTCTCATAAAGTCACTAGCTTCCATTTGCTCCAGTCTAACTCTGAAGGAATGAATCTCCTCAGTGAACTTTTGAGATTCTTTTCCATCTGGCAAATTCGACTTTTTAAGGCATTCTTCTCCTCATTGCCCTTTTGGGCCTCCTTTGCCATTTGAGTTAGTCTATTTTTTAAGGTGTTGTTTTCCTCAGTCAGGCTGTTGACCCTCATTTCATACTTTTCCTGCATCCTTCTCATTTCTCTTTCCAATTTTTCCTCCACTTCTCTTATTTGATTTTTAAAGTCCTTCTTAAGGTCCTCTATGGCCTGCAACCCGCTCATGTTTTCCCCTGGGGCTTTTGGAGCAGGACTTCTGACCTCACAGTCCTTTTCCCGCTCTATGCCCCCAAAATAGGAGTATAGGGTTGCATTTTTCTGTTTCCTTTGCCTTGGCATGTTGCCACTTAATTGCTTGACTTTTGGGTTTGTTGCCACACTATGGCTTTAAGGCCAACTAGAGGAATTTTCATCCCGAATGTGTGGGGGGCAACTTCCGTTTCTGGCAAGCTGTAAACCCACCCACAACTTCCACCCTAGATCACAATCCAGATCCAGGGAGGTTAAAGCAAGAGCGATTACCCCCCAAGACTGATCGCTGGATCTCCCCAAGATTTGTAGGCTGGGAGCCGGAAATGCCTATGAAAACTACAAAATGGCGTGTCTCCTCAGCGGCTTCTAGCCCCCAGGGGAGGGAGCTGACGCATTCCCCAAATACAGGTCCCAAAGTCCATAGGACACTAACCTCTTACTTTGTCCTAGGCATGTCTATGTTGATAATTCTGGAGTCGCCACAGCTCCTGGTGTTCTGGGGTTCCTCCAGCTGGCTTCTGGCCCTGCCGCCCTGGGGCTAAAACCTCGGCTCACGTGGACCTGGGCTCTGCTCGGCTCGGCTCCTGCGCTCTGCGCGCTGCTGGCTCCCAGACCGCTGCGCTGGTCCTTCCTGCAGGGCTGCTGGGCTGTCCTCAGCGGGAGGTTAGCTTCTCTGTGTCGTTCTGTGGGTGCTGGGGCTCCAGAAGTTGTTCACAGTCCTTTTTTACATAGTTTGTGGGGAATCTGGGGGCAGAGAGGCTTGGACGAGCTGTTTCTACTCCGCCATCTTGGCTCCGCCTCTCCTTTTTTCTTTCAAGCTCTACCTTTTCCATTAGACTGATCTACCTCCCATCTTCTCCCATAACACCTTGTCTTTATTTTTTATCTGTTCTGTACATACTAATATAAGTAAATACTGTCTCCTTTCTTTGAAGGTGAGCTTCTTGAAGCTGAAGGCAGGAAAACTTTATTTTTGTCTTTATATCCTTGGTGCTTTACAGTGTCTGGCTTGTTGATTTATTAACTAATTGCTCTAAGAAGGTATTAAGAGTACATGGAGTTTATGTGAATTTTCTGTATTCAAGTCCATCACTTTTGGGGAAACTGTTCCCTGGCCGCATACCTACATCCTAGTTCTTCCCCTATATAGCCAGCATTGTGTAGGTCTGCCTGCCCTTGACTACCCACTGTAACAGCCTTCTTGTCCACCCACCCTGTTCTCTGATGTCTGGGACCTGTAGTTTGCCTGGCATTAACTTCTAGTTTGTGTTTCTTGGGGTCTTTGGGAAAGTGGCTTCAAACTGGCTGCCTGAGCTGAGTGTTCTCCACGGGAAGAGAATGAAAACCATTCTAAGCAACCAGACCATCGACATCCCAGAAAATGTTGACATCTCTTAAGGGTCAAACAGTTATTGTGAAGGGGCCCAGAGGAATACTTCGTAGGGGTTTCAATCATATCAATGTTGAGCTCAGTCTCCTTGGAAAGAAGGAAAAGAGGCTCTGGGTAGACAAGTGGTGGGGAAATCAAGAACTTGCAGCCATATGCACAGTCTGTAGCCATGTACAAAACATGATCAAAGGCATTACCCTGGGTTTTCGTTACAAGATGAAGTCTGTGTATGCTCACTTCCCCATCAATGTTGTTCAAGAGAATGGCTCACTTGTTGAAATCAGAAACTTCTTGAGTGAAAAATATATCCAAAGAGTGCGCATGAGAATAGGTGTTGCTTGTGCTGTTTCTCAAAGCCCAAAAAGATGAGTTAATTATTGAAGGAATTGATATTGAACTTGTTTCAAACTCAGCTGCCCTGATCCAACAGGCCACCATAGTCAAAAACAAGGATATCAGAAAATTTTTGGATGGCATCTGTCTCTGAGAAAGGCACAGTGCAACAAGCTGATGAATAAGTTGGAAAAGATGCCAAAGGCAGTGTCCTGAGGAGTCAACACTTATTCAGATGACAATATAAAAATACTTTTTGTTTAAAAAAAAAAAAAGAGTACACGGGCAGGTTGGCAGATGGACCTCAATATTCTTCTACCCCGAAAGAATACTGTTTATAATGAGAAAAACACAATTTATTTTAAATTGAACATGTAGTTCTCTGACTTATGGCTGTCTAGATTAATAATATGCAATTTGATCAAGTGTCCAATTTTTTTCTTTGAAAAGTATCATTTTTTTTAAAGTATTCAGAATTTTCTTTAAGCATAGCATGCACATAGAGAAAAACTGAGCATGGAGGTGAAATCAAACAACATACCAATTTAAAACTCCTGTAATTGATTTATTACTACCTTTTCATAAAAAAATATTTTTGCCTTTCTTGCTTAATACAAACAGGTAAATTTTGATTTTATCTCAACATATAAAATTACTTCTTAAGTTAGGGATGCTCTGTGTACTTTTCAAATAAATTATCTCATCAGTGAGTATCAGACAATATATTGTTATGGAAATAAGAAGTGAATGTCAGGTGAGTAATAAAGCATTTTGTCCTGAGACAAACAAGTTGTTTGTGTCTTTGCAGAGGGGAAGCTTGGGCTTCCTATCTTAAGTTAAACAGAGTCAGGCTAAAATATAGTAGCTGTGGCATATTCTCAACAAAGGAAATCCTTTCCATTTCCCACCACGTTTTATTGGGTCACAGGAATAGCAGAGATACAAAAAACATTAATGTGTGAAATTTAGGAAACAATTTTCTGGGCATCCTGTTGTAGATTTAAAATTGTGTATTATTTTCTTTCTGTATAAAATTTAATTCTTATGTGAAAATATTTGTATGTATAGTGATAGGTGTCAGTTTATTTTAAGTAACACATAGATGGTACATGGAGATTTTCATCAGGACAACTTCAACTATTCAGGAAAAACTAGACCAGCACTAGGCTCACTTTCCTTCAAGAATCAACTTCTAACCATATTTATTGTGTGTGTGTGTGTGTGTGTGTGTGTGTGTGTGTGTGTGTGTGTGTGGTTTTTTGTTTGTTTGTTTTTGCTTTTTGGAAAGCAGTTGGGGTTCAGTGACTTGCCCAAGGTCATATGGCTGGTTTTTGTGTTAAGTGTCTGATGCCGGATTTGAACTCAGGTCCTCCTGACTCCAGAACTGGTGCTCTATTCACTGCACCACTTAGCCACCCCCATATTTATTGATCGTTAAAATAATATGAGATCTTTGAAAAAGGACTGATGTAGTTGTAAAAAGACTGACTAGATTACTGTGTATGTAGTCAACATTTCTATCCAAGTAAATTTTGTTAACATGCTTTTAATACTTGAAATAGCTCATATTCAATATTCACATGAATAATACTTAGGGTCATAAGACTTAAAAATGGAAGTGATCTTCTAAACTTCATTTTACCAGTGAAGAAACAGAGTCCTAAAGAGTTGTAGTAACTTGCCCAAGGTCACATAGATAATAAATAAATAGTGCCTCTGGTATTCAAATCCAGGTCATTGGTTATCAAATCTGCTAGACCTTGTGATCTCCCTCACTTTGTTTTTTTTTTTCCTGACCTTTTTCATTTGTATTTCAAAGTTTCTACTTAGCTATTGTCTTTTTAAAAAAATAATAAAAATTATTAATTTGTTAGTTTACTTTTGAGTTTACAAGATTCAGTTCCCCAGTTCTTTGAGTTTCAAATCCCCACCCCCACCCCCAATGGCAGCATATAATCAAGTATAGGTTCTACAAATAGTTTAACTAATTATTAGTCAGGTCATAAAGAAGGATTGTATCAGATGGAATGAACAGTGGGAAAAAGGAAACAACCAAACAAGAAAAAGAAAGAGAGCAGGTAATTTGCTTCAATCTGCATTTAAACTCTGTTCTTTCTAGTTCTTTTTCTGAATGTAGACATCTCTATCCATCATGAGTCTTTTGGAGTTTACTTATAGCCCTGCATTTCTGAGAAGAGTTTAGTCTATCAAAGTTGGTCATCACACATATATTGTGTCTGTACTGGTGTACAGATTTCTCCTGGTTCTGGTCTTCTCACTCAGCATCAGTTCATATAAGCCTCTTCAGGTAGATATAAAGTCCATCTGCTCTTTGTTTCTTACGGCGCAATAGTATTCCATTACATTCATACACCATAACTTGTTTAGCCATTCCCCAATTGATGGGCATCCCCTTAATTTCCAATTCTTTGCCACCACAAAAAGAGAACTGCTATAAATATTTTTGTACATGTGGGTCTTTTCCTCCCACTTCTATGATCTCTTTGGGATACAACCCTAGAAGTGGTATTGCTGGGTCAAAGGATTTGAAATTACTTATAGCCCTTTGGGCATAGTTCCATATTGCTCTCCAGAATGGTTGGATCAGGATCTCCCTCACTTTCAACAAAAATTTGCAAAGTGTTCACTAAACAGTGGAGGTCATGCTAACTGCTAAATTACCAAATTTGGATAAGTTGTTGTCACTGCTGTTATGAAAGTTGCAATTTAGTCAGGTAATTAATTCATATTCAGAGAATATTCAATACATTGTTAATGTGTTTGTGTTTATTTTTTACAGATATTTGTGTGTGTGTGTGTGTGTGTGTGTGTAAGTGTGTGTAATGTGTCCCAAAGCTTTGTATATGATGGTTGTCATATAGTACTCGAAATATGAAAAAAAACTTGTTGAATTTTATTGAGAGCTGTAAAGAAAGTCTTAACAGATGTATTTCTGTTTTTGAAATGCTATGAGTTTGAGCCAGTGGTTATAGGATACACTATTAGCATCTACTAATTGGGTCATAGTTATGGATTATAACAGTTTATTAGAAATCTGAGGGCCGCGTACAGACATAAGTAAAAATTTGTAATGCAGAATGACATGCAGCCTTATACAGTTGCAAGTAGGATTTGGGTTAAATTCAGATTAACTCTCATAACTTCATGTTTGCAGTTTTATTTCCATAAGAACTCTAGTATAATAGTGAATCCTAAAGACATTTAGTGCTATAATAAGAGAATTAACTGCTTTCCCTCCTGGAATGAACTCAGTTAAATATTAAATATTAAGATTTAGTTCTCTTTAGTCAACTTATCACTTTGTGTGTCAGTGTAGTAGTATTCTTTTGTTTTTGACCTTGGAACAAAATGAGAGTGATTGATGGCCATTTATTTACCAAAGAAAACAGTACAAGAAGTGATGGAAACTTCTATGACTGATTCCAGTAAAACTGACCTATACTGAATGACCACTTGACTATGATAGGGTGAAATCTCCCTATCTTTTTTTAAGCCTCTATGAGTCACGTTCCTTTTAATCTAGTTGCTAACAAAATTTTATCTAATACTGATGAACACTATTAAGACCACTCAAGTTTGATGCTTGTTGTCTTGAAGTTTGCCAGGTTTGCTGTTCTCTTATTTTTGGGGAAAATTCTTTAATTTCATTTGAAATGTATTCCCTAGCAGTTTCCTTGTTCCATACTTGGCACTCTGTAGGTACTTAGTAACTATTAATTAATTGCTGGCAAAATATTTTCTGACACTCCTAGACTGGTACAGCTAAGGTGTGGAGCCGTGAGAAAAAAACATTTGTAAGACCTTTAATTTTTGCGTTCTCTTCAAATTTCTACCAAGATTTTATTACGAGGGATTTTAAAATGCTAAGATGCTCTTGATTTTGTATATAGACTTCAGGATAAAGAATAGCAAGACAAATAGATCCTGAAAAACTATTTAGAGAGCTTATTGCCAGCAAGGAAGTAGACCAGAACCAGGAAGCTACTGGTGTGGTAACCAGGGATAATACACTAAAACCATCTGTGTAACTCTTGGCAGGAGTAAAACTTCAAAACAAGATCTTGGGGAATGCACATGACCAGGTGTGTGATCAAAAAGATAAACATATTCTCATCTGATACAAATTGGCTCAGTGCCTGTAGCACCCAAGGGGTATCTGTGTGCGTGTGTATATTCACACATTCCTTAGGCTTTAGAGCTTTAATGCATTTAGGAAGTTGAGGGGAGCAAGAAGGGCACAAAATAAGGCACTTAAACATTCACTGGAAAATTATTATTACAAATTATGAGAGTTTTTGGAATCTATTATATTTTTTAAACATATGATAAATAAAAAGTGATTTATAAACTAGATAGGTCAGACTTTTTATCTGAATAATTACCTTAATTTTTTTTTTTCCACAAAGGACTTTAGAGGACATTGTGACCATGTCAGGGTATTAATGTTATTATTAAAGTCTATTAGAGTCTACAAAATGCTTTTATACACATACATTTCTTACTCCCAATATTCCCTTTTGGTAACAGTTTATTATTAAGTAGTACCTGCCAAAATTTGAAAGAATTTTATAATTCCTTTTTCCAAGAAAATATGATTTTAATTTAATAAGTCAGATTTGTCTTTTGTCTTCATGTAAATAGAACTTGTGACAAGCTATAATTCTTGAGTTACAGAATTTTGAGGCTGGAAGAAACCTAAAAAAAAATCATCAAACCCAGCTCCCTCACATTCAGAAGAAAAATTTGAGACCCAGAAAGGGGAAGTGATGTGACCAAAATGAGATAGGTTGTGGTCATGATTGTAGTTGTGGGAGCACCAGGACATTAGCTCAGGATTCTTGGTTTGGTGTCCTTTCCCCATTACCTTCAAATGTTAAGTATCTCATTGGTTTATATATCTAATTCCTTGAAAGCCGGTAGAGAATGAATATATTCACTAGCACAAGTAGCAATTTTTCTCCCATACCTGTCTTGTTGCTTGCTGATAATTTTAGTTTAATCAAACTTTTCAGCTCATTTGTAGAATGTAGGCTTAAAGTTCAAAGCTTTTGTTTTTCCAGAAACCAGCATGTGTAGGAATAGGGAGAATGCATTTAATTGGAGGTCTTAGGGTAATACTTAAAATAATTTTTACTATGAGAGACCATCATATCTTTATTATTTAACATTTTTGTTGGATTAAATTATAGTAGTTTAGTTGGTAGAATACCTCTTTCCATGTTTTCTTGGGTTAACAGGAAAGTATATTGGGTATTCAGTGTTATTATTACGTCCTCACCTTGGGAGAAAGATTGCTTCTGCCAAAACATTTTTTTAAAGTTAATGAATCCACAGTGGATATAGGAGTTGGATTTTCAGGAAACAAGTTACCACACTCTCCAGTAGATTTCCTGGATATTTCAGCGCCTCTTAAATGTGCCTTAAGTGATAAAAGAAACAAGGCACGAAGATTTGAATATCTTTTTTTTGTGGGGGGGAGAAATAAGGATAAAGGATGGTTTATCAATAGGTGTGATTCTTTTAGACAAAGTCTTATAAAAGACAGTCTGAAGATTTCAGATCTGGAAAAAAATGGGAATGGGATTCTATCTCATAGAGCTTCTTATCTAATTTGGCTCAATTACTGTCATTCCCCATCTAAACTGCTGCATTGGGATGTAGCATATACTTGGTTTCTGCTTGCCCCAATTCAGTTTGTGGAATTCATATTATTATCGTGGTGGTTGTTGTCTTTATCATCAAACATTTAAAGAACACATTGGTAAGTCTTAGGGATCAAGAAAAGATAAGACTCCCGACCTCAGAGCCTCTATTCTTTTTTTTTTAAGAGCTTTTATTCTTGTTAGGAAGACAGGATAACCTCAAAAGATAAATTATAGTAGAGGGTAACATATGTTGGGTGCCAGCTTCAAAAAAGAGATCTTTGAAGTTTGCCTTGAGCTATTTTGTATGGATCCGAGCTTGCTTTAGTTGGTCAGAACTCAGAAGGGTTGGTGAGAGCCAAATCTCACCCAGATTTCCAGAGTTTTGATTCTAAAGTCCCTGACAGTTTAGCATTACACTACGGAATTCAGAATAAAAATCTCCTTTATCAGGTGAGGAGTGTTTTTTCCAGGGGCACAGTATTCCAGTAGCTCAGTTGATAGAGCCTTTTGAGTTCTGGTAGATTGAATGATCCAGCATATGCTGTATTTGATGCTTTCTTCTCTAAGGAAAAGGATTCACATATAAGACAAATAGCACTTAAGCAAAACTAACTTAACTCTTTGACTTTGTCTGATAGTAACCTGCAATATCCCAGACTCACAGCACCTCATCTATGATGCAAAGGGAGGAAAATGAATTGCATGGCATTCAATTTGGATTTTCCCCCTTCCCATTTACTTTCCTATAGTCATTGTAAAATATATAATTTTCAGGGGCGGCTAGGTGGCCCAGTGAGTAGAGGGTGGGCCCTGGAGTCAGAAGGTCCTGAGTTCGGATCTGGCCTCAGGCACATAAAGCATAAACAAACAAAAAAAACCTAGCTGTGTGACCTTGAGCAACTTACTTAATCCCAATTGCCCTCCAAAAAAGCAAAAAAAAAAAAAAAAAAAAAAAATATATATATATATATATATATATATATATATATATATATATATATATATAATTTTCCTGGTTCCAGTAGTGTCTTTTTAATAGTTTCCCAAGAGATTATCGATAACAGTGGTGTAATGGGAAGAACACTGGTTTGGAGTCAGAAGATTTGTATTTGAATTTGTTTTTGAATCTAAATATGTTTTCCTAGGCAAGTCATTTAACCTGAGTTTCTTCATCTGTAAAACTAATGTAATATTTGTACTACCTACCCTGCAAAGCAATGAGAAAAGTGCTTTGTATGCCTTAAAACTTTATACAAATGTCGGTTATTAGGAGTTTTTGAAGATTATATTTTCCCCTCATACATTGCATCTAATCTTTATGTTTAAATGAAGAGTTCATATGCTACTGTGAAACACTAAATTTGAGAATCCCCTATTGCCTTATTTGCCCAATTTTAAAGGTTTTTCTTTATTCTCTAGGTCAATGATAAATTAAAGTACAATTTTACTTATAAAATCTTAAGTAATTTCCATGTGATATTTCAAGTATTTATAAATTTTTTGCCTGTATCAATAACAGATTTTTTTTTAGAGGGGGGGAGGGCAGAGCAGTTGGGATTAAGTGACTTGCCCAAGGTCACACAGGTAGTACGTGTTAAGTGTCTGAGGCCGGATTTGAACTCAGGTCCTCCTGACTCCAGGGCCAGTGCTCTACTCACTGTGCTACCTAGCCGCCCCTCTGGTGTTATTAACTGGTGTTAAGAACATCTCTGGTATCCATGGTAATAGACTAGAGAAGTAATATTCAAGAAAGGTTTATTTCTTCTTTTATTAGTTATCTATTAGATCAGGCATGATAAAACCCATATTATATATTTATATATTCATGTATTTATGAGATTTTACTATATTTTTCCTATATCCCCTTTATATTTTATAAACCACAGCAAAAACTTACATACCTTTAAGTTACAAAATCACTACTGTAAGAAAACTCTCAGAAAGGGAGCTCATAAGGGTAGGGAAGACTAATAAAGTCTACATGACTTCTCTTGCTCTTGACACAGCTGACCAGGTTCTTTTTCTTGGAATATAACACTGTACTGTCTTTTTTCTCTCTTAATGTTCTCACTACTGTTTCCATTGCTGACTACTTTGCCCTCTCTTTGGTTAATCCTCAGTCTTCTTTATAGAACCCATTTAATCTTAATTGTTTCATGCAATGCAGAAGACTCTCTACATCTTTATCCTTGATCTCTTTCCTGCTAATTAGCCTGAATCTCAGAACCAGCCTGTATTTAAAGTATCATAGAATTTAGAGCTGGATGATATCTTTTTTTAATTTCAATTCTTATTTTAGAAGTGGGGAAACTGAGGCCCTGAAAGGCAAATTGGCTTGTTTACGGTTGTACAGGTCATCATACTTTTCTTGGAACTAGCTGTGTGTACAGACCTATTTCTGTTGATATTATCTTTATTTTCACAGTCACTTTGGCTCTTGTGGGTCTTATGTCCTTTCTTTTATCCTGCTTATCTAATCTGTCAACAAATCTTGGACTTTCCTTGGTGATGTTTCTTTTACCTAATTCTTTTCATTCCTACTGCTACCATCTAGTTTAGGTTCCCATCATTTCTTTCTTAAATATTTATAATACTCACCTTACTATTTTCTTATTTTCCTTTTCCTGTCTACCTTAAATGCTAGTTTCACTAACCTTTAAGTATGTCATAAACCTGGTTCCCCATTGTTTACCAATTAATATTCCAATTTTGTAGCCAAACATAATTCTGTCATTTGACTCCTACTTAAATGCAACCTGGTGTTATATATATTTTTTTTATGTATGCTTGGTCTCTTCAGCTGGATTTTTAAGCTCTTCAAAGTAGGGACTATGGGAGTGTCTAGGTGACTCAGTGAATAGAGCACCAATCCTGGAATCAGGAGGACCTGAGTTCAAATTCGACCTCAGACTCTTAATACTTACTAGCCATTCTTTGGCAAGTCACTTAACTTCAATTGCCCTGCCTTCCCCCTTCAAAAAAAAGTAGGGACTATGTCTTATACTTCTCTCAGTGCTTACCTGACCCTGTTAGGTAGATAATGCAAATGTTTATTACTTATTATTCTCATTTTACAGATGTGAAACTAAAATGTACAGAGAATAAGTGACTTGACTAGAATTACATAGCTAAATAAATGGCAGTGCTAAGATTTAACCTCTAGTCCTCTGATATTAATTCCAGCACTTTTCTAATATATGAAACCAATCTAAAGTATTGGTGGCTATATTTTTTCCTAATACCAAAATATAAACATATTTGTAGGAAATCTTAGAAAATAATTTTGAAATCAAATTAGTTCTTTGCTAATCTGAGTTCAGGAAATAGAGAACAAAGCATTACAAGCTGAATACCTTTAAATGAATCATAATTACTCATGCAAGTGCATGTTAACTTGGATATGCAATTAGACAACTAATTATGTTGAAAATGAAATTACATGGTTAAATACATGACCACTCCCTCAGGCTCACCCAGTTTTTTTTTCCTTTTGGATTCTGCATTAGTTTATTGTTAAGTAGCACCTGTTAAAATTTGAACATGCATGCAAAACGTTTTTTAGCCAGTGTTAAGGTAATAGTGAGAAAAAAGTTGGAATTCTTTTTATATCCTCCAAAATTCTTTCAAAAAATTGTGAGACAGTACAAAGAATTTTTCTTTTTAAGGGTAAAAGGAAGTTCTCAAACCTAAGATGTATGGGCTTACAGTTGAAGGGAAAAATATAGAAAAAAGGTTGCCAGTGATCACTTGAGAGAGAGAGAGAGAGCATGGTGAAAGAAACACTGAATTTGGAGTCAGAAGACTTAGGATCAAATCATTCCCCTGTGATTTACTACTTGTGTGACCTCGAGGCAGAGTTTTTAGTTGTACTATGGTATCTAAGGTACCTTGCATTCTAGCTCTGTGCCTGAGCTGTCTTTGTAATTGCATTGAGAATATCCTGAGAATAAGTGATGTGTGAGTTACATGAGTATTGACATAGTTGTTCCATGATGGTGCCTTAGAATCAGGTTACCAGTACTTTCATAACAGGTGTTATCAATGTGTTATCAACAGTCTAGTCCCTCCCATTGTAGTTCTAATCTGTTTAATGGTGGTATTGTATGATTAAAATGTTGGTCAATTAATATGCTCTTGTGTTTTAGCAGCATAAACACAGTTGTGTCGATACTTGTCATTTCCTCTAACCCAGTATTCTGTAAAATGCATAGTTAATATGCTTAGAGCTGAAAGAGAGTTTAGATGACACCTAGTCTAACCCTTTGTTTTACTTATGAGGAAACTGAGGCCTAATGAGTTTCAATGGCTTGCCCAGGACCATAAAGGTAGTAAGGAACAATGCCAGAATCCAGACCCAGCACCTCTGATTCCAAATTGGCTCTCTCATACCATACTGATGGGTTAATATTATTAACATGTTCTCTAATTTCTAGTCATGGTAGATTTTATTTATTTTTTTCATTGTAGATTTTTTACAAGTAAGTTTTTATTGATGACTAATGTATGATGACTTCTTTTATCATCATAATTATCCCAAATATACTTCCCTTTCCCCAAGAGCCATCCCATATAAGAAATGTTTTTTAGAGAGAAAAAGCAAATCACAACTGATCAATGCATTGAAAAGTCTAAAAACGTGCAATATGTAACACCTGTGGACCTCTCACCTTCATGGAAGGGTGGATTAGAGAAGGCTTCCCGTATCTCCTCATTCAGTTCCTACTTAATCTTTATTATTCTGTTACATTGAATTTTGAATTTTTGGTGTATCATTGTCCTTTCTGTTTACATTGCTGTAATTGCTGTGCATTTTTGTTTTCTTGGCTCTGTTTATTTTATTCTGCATCAGGTCATATGGATCCTTTCATGCTTTTCTGGGTTTATCACCTATCATTTCTTATAGCACCATAATACTCCATTACATTCACATACCATAGTTTGAATAGCTATTCTGTAGTTGATGGACATCTACTTTGTTTCCGATTTTTCACTATTAGGAAAAGTGCTGCTATAAATATTTTGGTGTATTTTTAGGTTTCTTATTGG